>OW240915.1:263096412-263331837 GCA_933207985.1 Pelobates cultripes | reverse complement strand
TTTTACAATTTGAGGGCAACGCATGTCTCAGTACAGCGACCCTGACAGCAACGGAATGGAACCAGCAGTGGAGTACAGATACTCTGTACAGGAATTTGACCGTATGATGTGGTTGCGGCTGAACTTCTACGGGCCTAATCCAGCTGAGAAATCCATGAAGTTCGTGAGGAGTCTAGTATTCAAGACTCTGCTGTACCGGGCAGAGGGTGACGGTCAGCTGCCACGGTGGGTGGACCTCCACCGGCAGCTACAGTTGCGGGACAGAGAGAGCCCTGTCTCCTCTCCCCAGCGGCAGTGTGATATGCAGGGAATTGGGAGCCCAGTCTCCATTCCCCAGCGGCAGTGTGATATGCCGGGAATTGGGAGCCCAGTCTCCATTCCCCAGCGGCAGTGTAAAGTGCAGGGAAAGGAGAGCAGCGTCTTCCCTCCCCAGTGGCAGGCTGAGTTACAGGGGGCAGAGGTAGTTGTTCCTGCCCCCCAGCAGCAGAGTGATATGCCGGGAAGGCAGTGTAGAGTGCAGGGAGAGGAGAGCAGCGTCCTCCCTCCCCAGCGGCAGGCTGAGCTACAGGGGGCAGAGGTAGTTGTTCCTGCCCCCCAGCAGCAGCATGATTTTTTGGGAATTGGGAGCCCAGTCTCCACTCCCCAGCGGCCGAGTGATGTGCCGGGAATTGGGAGCCCAGTCTCCATTCCCCAGCGGGAGATACAGCAGGGAATTGGGAGCCCAGTCTCCATTCCCCAGCGGCAGAGTGTCCAGCAGGGAATAGAGAGCCCAGTCTCCTTTCCCCAGCAGCAGGACACTGTATTGGGAGCGGAGACAGTCGGTCTCCCTCCACAGAGGATGAAAGTATGTATGGGAGAGGAGCTTGCTACCACCTCTCCCCAGCTGCGGATCATTAATGGGCAGGGAATAGAGAGCTCAGTCTCCTTTCCCCAGCGGCAGAGTGTTCTATCGGGAGAGGAGCCTGTTACCCCCTCTCCCCAGCAACATCTTAGAGTATCCAAAGGGGAGACGGTCGGTCTCCCCCTCCGGCAGCAGAGCTGTGCAACAAAAGGGGAGACAGTCGGTCTCCAGCAGCAGAGCGGTGTATCTAAAGGGGAGACAGTCGGTCTCCAGCAGCAGAGCTGTGTGTCTAAAGGGGAGACAGTCGGTCTCCAGCAGCAGAGCGGTGTAGTTAAAGGGGAGACAGTTGGTCTCCCCCTCCAACAACCAGGCTTCAACCAGGCTACCCTCCCAGTAGCGCTGGCAACAGGGCAGAGTGCCGCTGGTCTCTGCCCACGCAGCAACCCACCCAGTCAGCGTACCCGTACCCAGCAAAGCCGTGGTGAGGCACCTGGACATGGACAAGCTTCTCCTTTACCCAGGTGTAGTAACCATTTATTGTGGGTGGGCTGTGCTGTTGATTATGTTTTGTGGGTGGGCTGCTGGACTAACAAGGGCACTGACCGGCACGAGGTCAGATACCCTGTTAGTCTGTTTGGAAAAGGGGAGAGATGTGACGAGACCAATCTCGCCACATTGCATTGGAGAAGCCTGGTTGCTCGCCTGCTGCCTCTGGACTATGGCCCCCTGTTAAAAGACATCTTTTTTACCTGCAGAAAAGCTTCATTCGTGCTTTTCTGCCTGGGGTTCGGTAGATTTGTTTGAATGTGTTATACCCCAGATAGGAATCCCATGGAACCCATTCGTATGAAACTGACTGTAAAGACTTTGGCTCCATGGCGATTAAACTGTATTCGTGTGGTCTGAGCGCCATTCGCTTAATAATGTGCGCTCGGACCTGAGCTATCTGGGGATATGTTACATGTCTGTGTTTTATGTAATAAATGTGACTTTATGTATTTTAAAATGTTTTGTGTCTTTTTGCAACCATGTGCTTAATGGAGTCTTGTGTCTGTCCTGGGAGATAATTGAATTACTTATCTCCAGGATAGAAGACTCTGAAACTGGTTTGGGCCAGAAAGCCATGCTTCATTTAGTCACAAAGGACTTTTTTACTAACTTTTGAACCCCTTGTCTGATTTGTGCCATTTTTGAATATGTTGTTCCCCTGAATGGATTGAGTGTGCATATGTAATTTTATGTGAATGTGATGTATGGTTTTAGCGTTATGAAAGTTGGGTAGAAAGTATGTTTTAACTGTATGTATAATTGAGTTTCCTCTCAGGATAAGGGGAGGGAATATGTGGGATGTAACTGTGATATGATTGGTTGTTTTATCCCTCCCTGTGGGTGGTCCTGTATTTGAAACGCTGTAATAAAAACCAGGCTGGGTGTGCCAGCACCTCAGACCACTGCTTGATCCTCAACACAGAGCCTTGTCTCGTTCTTGGGGGGATTCACTGTATGCTGTTAGAGACTGATTGCCAGGAGTGTAAGCTGCTTGGGAGCTTTTCCTGTTCGTCTGCTAGCAGCTATTTGGGAGGTTCCAGTTCGGCAGTTGGAGTGCTATTTTGTATCCAGTTTGGGAGTTTGATGTTCTGCAGTAGCTGTGCCTGTATCTCTGGAAAGGGGGCCGATCGCCTAAACGGTTTTTACCCCTTGTGTGCAAAACGGTCCGTTACAGTTACTTCCTAGTTTGTTTAGCTCAGTGGAGTCAGATAACTGCCCAGAACACCTGCCTTGCAAAAAGGTCATTGAGCTGCATTGGAAAGTCAGTAATTGGACAGCCACAGAAAATCTGGGAGGGATCAGAAGGGGAGGGCTTGCAAATTCTGCAGACAAGAGATCACTTGCTTTTGCAAGCTCATTTTTTATATATACCCCCCTCCAAAACAAATGCATTATTTAAAAGCATGCATTTAAATAGTGATATTTTTTAATTAAAAAAATAAATATATATATATATATATTATTATTTTTTTTTAACCTTTTTATTTCTGTTTGTTTGTTTGTTTTGATAGTGTATAGGAGGGGAGAGAGACTACTGCTGGAAGTCATAACCTGAAGCAGGAAAAGGATGTTCTACTTGTTAGTTAGTGCTCAGATAGCTCACATAGTGCTAGGTTTTTCTTTGTAGGGAAATTATATGTTTATAATAACCTGGTACTGCACATTGAAAATGGACTGTGATTATTGCAGACAATAAACGGAGTACTCTGTGACTCTCTAAGGCTCTGGTTAATTAATACCCTAGAAGACTGTGAGACTTTCTAAGAATCTGATGCCCAGTGTGGGAGCAGGATCACAACACCTAAAAAGAGTAAATTGCAAACTGAGTTGCAAAATATAGTCTAGAATAGCCAAGCTGTCACTCTAGCAGAATTTGAGTTTTTTGATTTCTAAACCAGCAACTGCTGCCTACATTTTGCAATTTCATTTTCTTTTTTTTTGTATATTTATTTATTAAAAATGTTTTCCATTTATAGAAAAAGAGTGGTGAGACACGCAGGTCTCCAACATGACATGGTGCAGTAAGGTGAGATGCGCAGATCCCCAACGATGTTTAAACAGACACAAAAGTCATTAACACAGAATTGAAAGCATGAAAGTGTCATTGCACATATCAATATGCCTCTTACTTGACGTGCCTCCCTAGCATGCGAACGTAGTTAGAATCAGTGAGGGGCTCACCTCAACCTAGAGAAGGCAAAGGCATTTTTTGGCTACCGCCAAACTCAAATTCCCAGGAAGGGCCAATGCCGTCATGATCCTACTGTACCGCCCCACACTCTCTCCTCCAAAACCTTATGCAGGGAAGGGGGAGGTGAGAAGAAGAACAATTTCATTTTTATTTCACTATCATTCAGTGTTTAGAGAATAAGATCCAATAAGAGCATTGACCATTCTTGATACATTGACATTACCTCCTTACTTTTATTTTATGATTATTTCCTCAATATTACTAAACTTATCTCTTTGACTCTATAATGTTCAGCCATATCTTCCGAACTGACATTATAAAATTGATTACATCTTATATCCTAACGATTGAGTCATATCTGTTGAGTGGACAGAAGAGCACAGATCTAATATGTTTAACTTGCGTGCCTTTTCTGCTCTACCTGCTGATGGCTGGTTGCTGACCAATAGACCAGCACTGTCATACCAAGGGACCATAAATTTAGTTGCAATTGATGTTATAAGAAGTTTAATGCATGCTACAGATCGGTAACTGTTTGAATCATAACATCACGCATATACTTTGCCTTTCATGTCTTAATCCTTGAAATAACTATTAATGCAACAATGACTACACTGCAATAATGTGTGAGTCATCCTTCTGGCACTTAAAGAGCTTAACATGCTATAAGTAAACATGATTACATCTGTTAGCTAAACTGCCCTCTTTTATTTAATTTAGTCATCCATGATGCTGTGAACAGCTTTAGCAGTGCTTCACAAACCTGTTGCTTTGTGATCACTACAAGTCATCTGTGATGGATAGAAAGCAGTTAAAACAATGCTTTAACTTCATTGTAAGTATAGGAAAACTGGCATCTAGTGTGTACCATTTCATACCCCAGCGCATATCTGTTCATGGGTGTTGATCCCATTCAGTAGATCTTGGGGGATGCCATTTATTATTTTTAAGGGTGTAACTAGGAACCGCAGGGCAAGAATCAAGAAAGGTCTCCAACCTCCTCACCCCTACTCTTCGCCTTTTCTGTGGTGGTTGGCTGAGTGTATTTGTGTAGAGTTGGCTGACTGTGATTATTTGGCTGAATGTATGTGTAATATTAAACCACCCTCCTGCTGACCTTTATCCAGAGAGGATGGTAGAATTCCTGGTGGTCCAGTGAAGGAGTGTATGGTCTGCACCTCTGGTGGGTGCAAATTCACAGTACATGGTTCCAGTTGGTAGATATTTAGTCGATGAGTCATACCACATCTATGGTAACCATGTGGCCCCATCTGACTAATTGAGTGGGAGCCACCCTTAATCGGCACACAAGAAAATTATACTTAGAGCTTTCTATAAGGCAAGCACTATCTATCTGTTATATAATCCTTACGAAGAGGTATTGCAGTATAAGCTGTTTTGTCTGTTTCATTGGTATACACATGGAGTACATCTGCAAGATTTTAGCTGATTCATTATAGGTTCTACTACACCATGTTATACCATTCTCTTGATTATACGTTTTGGTAATACACTTTGAATTTTGCTTTTGTCTATTCGTCACATTTTAATGTGAATAACCCTGAGTTATATAAGGCATGAGAAACTATAGAAACATAGCATGTGATGGCAGATAAGGAACCATTCGGCCAATCAAGTCTGCCCAATTTTAGACTATGTCCTCTTGTTGTGGTAGTTTTTCTTCTTTTAAATATAGTCTCCTCCTTTACTGTGTTGATTCCCTTTATGTATTTAAATGTTTCTATCATATCCCCCCCTGTCTTGTCTTACCTCCAAGCTATACATGTTAAGATCCTTTAACCTTTCCTTGTAAGTTTTATCCTGCAATCCATGAACCAGTTTAGTAGCCCTTCTCTGAACCCTCTCTAAGGTATCAATATCCTTCTGAAGATACGGTCTCCAGTACTGTGTACAATACTCCAAGTGAGGTCTCATCCGTGTTCTGTACAATGGCATGAGCACTTCCCTCTTTCTCTGCTAATACCTCCCACTATACAACCAAGCATTCTGCTAGCATTTCCTGCTGCTCTATTACATTGTCTGCCTACCTTTAAGTCATCTGAAATAATTACCCCCAAATCCTTTGCCTCAGATGGTGAGCTTAGGACAGTATCATATATATTTACTTTAAAGGACCACTCTAGGCACCCAGACCACTTCAGCTTAATGAAATGGTCTGGGTGCCAGGTCCTTCTAGGGTTAACCCATTTTTTCATAATTATAGCAGTTTCAGAGAAACTGCTATAATTATGAATGGGTTAAGCCTTCCCCTATTTCCTCTAGTGGCCGTCTCATTGACAGCCACTAGAGGCGCTTGCGTGCTTCTCACTGTGAAAATCACAGTGAGAGCACGCCAGCGTCCATAGGAAAGCATTGTAAATGCTTTCCTATGAGACCGGCTGAATGCGCGCGCAGCTCTTGCCGCGCGTGCGCATTCAGCCGGCGGGGCGTAACGGAGGCGGAGAGGAGGAGGAGAGCTCTCCGCCCAGCGCTGGAAAAAGGTAAGTTTAAACCCCTTTCCCCCTTCCAGAGCCGGGCGTGGTCCTTTAATGTTAATTTGAGCTCTCCACTTGTTTACTGGTGGTGGTTTTTATCACTCATTACATATTAAAAAAGTTACTTGTGCACTATCCCAAATTCCTATGCAAATTGAAGTACCTGGGTGTTTTTAGTATTAGTCTAATGGCCATTAAAGTGTAAGCTCAGCTGCCATATCAAGGTAAACCTCATTGGTGAGCCCAACACTAACAATTCACCTTGCTACTTTAAAAGACAAATCTCTAACAAAAGAGAAAGGGGTATTTTTCTAAACCTCTAAACACTTATTAACCCTAAATAGGCTACACATGGAGTGGGTGGCAGCATTGTAACTTGATGTGTAACAAAAACGAAAATACAAACATATAAAATTAGGCACTGTGCTCAAACTCTCACTACTTCTGGGTGGCAGCAATGACTATAGTACTCATTAACCCAAATTCATAGAATAAAAACTAAAAAACAAAGTTACCTGCGCATTATCCCAATTCCTTATTCACATTTAAATAACTGGAGGTTTTAGTATCAGTCCAATGGCCATTAAAGTGTAAGCTCACCTGCCACGTCAGGGCAAAACCTTGTAGGTGAGTCTTACACTAACAATTCACCTTGCTGCTTTGAGCAAAAAGAAACTTAAGTTATTTAAATATATTTAGGTATTGTTTTTAGTTGTTATTCTAGATGACCTGTTTGTGGGTGTTTTTTTTTTATATTTCAAATCCAAATTTCAAATTTGGATCTAAACACACCATGAATTGCTTCAAGATATGAAGGGTGAAGGTTTAGGAATGAGTTCAGTTAAATATAGCAAACAAATTGTAACTGTGCACTAAAAGTTGCTAAAAATATAGGGCTTAAATGTTTATGGAGGTTTGCCGCAAAAAGGTAGAATTCTGGATCTTTTTCACATGCAATAGCGTGAGGGAAAAAAGTTTTATTTTTTGCAATCCCAACTTTCATCATTTGATCATTCTGCTTCTTTATCTAATCAGTCCATTTTCAAAATTAATCAAAATTCTGTTTCATTTACACATAGATATAATTGATAACTCACTGGTGGCTACAGGCTAGGAAAATTCTCAAGAGACGTTTTTCTGGCTTCAGTCTCTGCCGTGCCACCTTATTTAATTTACTTTCCCCAGTCTCAACAAAATGCTGCACGTTTATATAACAGCAGAAGTCAATCTTTTAACAAAGACATTCCCTGGAAAGATAGATGATTTATAAGTAAGCATTTCTCATTTTCAATCTCTTTCAAAACACATTTTTCATAAAACTATATTAAACATGTAATATATTCACAATGGAAGATTATTTTCTAATTGAGAAAACATGTTCTTACCCTAAGGTTATTTTCTTTTATTAAAACAGATTTGGATGTGAATAACACATGCACTCCATTCTTTTTATTTACTTTATCATTATTAGGTTTAATACTGAATACATTTAAGAGGTTATATAAAATCTCCTTTCAGCAATTTAAAACCTCATTCATACAGCCAGAGGCGTAACTAGAAACACCAGGCCCGGTGCAAACATTGCCCTCCCCCCATGT
The DNA here is from genome assembly GCA_933207985.1 of Pelobates cultripes. Lineage (NCBI taxonomy): Eukaryota > Metazoa > Chordata > Amphibia > Anura > Pelobatidae > Pelobates > Pelobates cultripes. The sequence continues at coordinate 263,324,163 of OW240915.1, read as the reverse complement.
GTCTCATCCCTCCGTGCAGCCCTTCCATGTATCTCATTTTCTCCACCAGCCCCTCCATGTGTCTCATCCCACCCCCAACCCCTCCATGTGTCTCATTGCCCCCTACAGACTCTCCATGTGCCTCACTCTCCCTCCAGTCCCTATATGTGCTTCATTTTACCCCCAGCCCATCCTTGTGTCTCATTCTACCCTCCCGGCCCCTTCATATATCTAATTTCCCCATGTCTCTCATTCTCCCCCAGCCCCTCCTTGTGTCTCATCCACCCAGCCCCTCCATGTGTCTCATTCCACCATTCCCCAGGCCCCTCCATCACTTCCCCTCATCCCTCCATGTCCTATTCTGCCTCCCTATGTGTTTCTCCCCCCCCCCAGCAAATCTGTGTCTTATTTCCCCCAGCTCCATGTGTCTCACTCCACCATTCATATCATCCCACATGTGTGTCATGTTCTCTTCCCAGCCCCTCTGTGCCTTCTTCTGTCTTCCTATATGTCTCTTCCACCCCCAACCCCTCCATGTGTTTCATTTCTTCCACCAGCTCCTACATGTCTTATTCTGCCCCCATGTGTCTCTCCCACCACCCACTGGAGGCATACCCTCTCCGAATCCCTCAATGTCCTATTCAGCCTCCCCATGTCTCTGCTACCTCCCTCAGCCTTCCATGTGTCTCATACCTCCTCAGCCCCTCCATGTGTATCATTCCACCACCCCTCCCAGCCCCTCCATGTATCACACCCTCCATTACTCCTCATTTCCTCCTTACAGACTATGTCTTAGTCTGACACTCCATGTTTCTCTCTCACCACCCGATGTGTCTCTCCCCCCCCAACCCTTTTATATGTCTCTCCCCAATCCCCCTCCCGTACCTGCTCACCTCTGACAGCGACAGCGGTACCCGGTTTCACAGAAAGTACTCACTCCGTGAGCACTTCCTTTTAGGCCGTGGTCCTCTTGGCCATGCTACATTTAGTGACCACCAGAAAGGATAGCGCTATGCACTCCCTTCTGCCGGTCACCCGGTGATCGCACCCATAATGCCAGTGCGGCTGTGCACCAGTCCTGAAGTGATGCCGGTGTGGCCACGGTAGCAGGGATCAAGAGGGCTGCTGGGCCCCCTGGAGTGACCCCTACGACCATGGTAGGTACCAGTGGCATCACTAGGGGGAGCCATGGCCCCCCTACATCATGCAGTGCTCCCCCAATTGAAATTGAAGTCAGGAGCACTGCATCTCCCTTCACAAGCTGCAGCAGCAATGTCACTGTGGAACTGTGTTTCACCCTTTTCCTACGTGCGGCCACAGGGGGCACTGTGCTGGGAGGACTTCCTCCTGGGTCATTGAGAGCAGCGCAGGGAAGAGACAGGGAGAGGAAGCTCAACTCTGCACAAAGGCATCCAGGTAGCTGCTGGTAAGAGTGAGTCAGTGAGTGGTTCAGTCTGTGTGTGTGTATGGGGGGGGGGGTTAATTTGTGTGTATGGGTCAATCTGTGTGGGGTGGATCAGTCTGTGCGTATGGGTCAGTCTGTGTGTGGGGGTGGGTCAGTCTGTGTGTGTATGGGTGTGAAGGGGTCAGTCTTTGTGTTTGGGGTTCAGTCTCTGTGGGGTGGGTTAGTCTGTGTGTGTATGGGCCAGTCTGTGTGTGTGTGTATGGGTGTGTAGGGGGGTCAGTCTGTGTGTGTGTGGGGATCAGTCTGTGTGTGGGGTGTGGGTTCAATCTGTGCATGGGGGGTCAGTCTGTGTGTGTATGGGTCAGTCTCTGTGTGTGGGGGTCAATCTATGTGTGTTTGTATGGGTCAGTCTGTGTGTGGGGGTCAGTCTGTGTGTGTATGGGTCAAGATTTGTGTTTGGGGGCGTCAGTGTGTGTATGTATGGGACAGTGTGTGTAGGGGAGCAGTCTGTGTGTGTGTATGTGTCAGTCTGTGTGGGGGGGCAGTGTGTGTGTGTATGGGTCTATCTGTGTATGTGTATGGATCAGTCTCTGTAACTGCTTGAGCTCCAAGAGAGATACTAGGGATGTGCATGGGGAAAAAATTCGGTACAGTTCGGCATTCCGTAATCGGGACTTCGGCACTTTGGTTCGGCACTTCGGAACTTTGGCAACTTCGGACCTTCGGCACTTCAGGACATCGGAATTTCGGGACTTCAGATGTTTTCTTGCAGCCGCTTAGTAGATAACTCCCTAATTCCCACGGTGTTAGGGAGCTATCTACCAAAAGGCTACCAAAAGGCTGAAAGACCTAAATTGGTCTTTACGACAAATTTACTAATACGAAGTAAAAATTACTTAGTATTAGTAAATTATGCCCCTACTTGCTATACAGCGAGTAGGGGCATGTCTATTAAACAGTGAGCAAAAAAAAAACGGGCCCTAAATTACTTGAAAGGGGTGTTAGCTGTGTCATTTTACACAGCATGGGAAAGTTCTTCGTAATTTTCCCACACTGTGTAATTTGACTCATAACTCTCTGATTGATTACTTTCAATGAACCAATCAGAGTGTTGTTATGAGTCAAATTACACAGCGTGAGAAAATTCCAAAGAACTTCCCCATGCTGTGTAAAATGACACAGAGCACTCTGATTGGCTGGATTTCAAGCTAACCAATCAGAGTGCTGTGACAGGTAAATGTAGAGACTTACCTGTCAGTCTCTTCATTTACCTGTCAGAGCACTCTGATTGGATGGTTTAAACCAACCAACCAGAGTGCTCTGAGCCTAATTGCAGGGAGGGGCAAGGCTTTATAAGCCTTCCTCCGCCCTGCAGAGCTCAGTCTGCGCAGAGCCCTCCATGGGTGAAGATGGATTATTTTTTTTGCGCTCTGTTTTTTTTTTGTTTTTTTTTAAGTGCGACGGGTATTATGGTTTTTATTTGGCCTTTTCTAGGCTTGAAAAAAGAAGATTTTAGTAAAAAGAAGACATCAAATGGTAAGTTTTATTTTATATTTTTACAGATACTTAGTTATTATTCCCCTTCACTATTTTTAGGGTGAGGGGGGTAGGTAGGGATTTGAATAATTGTTTTGGGAGGGGGTGACTAAAAACTGGGGACCCCTAGTCACCTGGGGGGTGGGCATTTTTTATTTAGGACCCCTCAGGTGTGGGGGCCAAGAGAGAAAGTAAATTTGGCTGAAAGACCAATTTAGGTCTTTCAGCCTTTTAGTAGATAGCTCCCTAATACCGTGGGACTGGCTAAGTAACTTACATTTTACATGAATGTGTGTTACTTGATTGTTGTGTTGCAAATGTTTACAGCTGAATCCTGGCTATGTTTGTATACTTTTTATTTAAACTTGTATACATATATTAGTACTTCAGCAATACTGTGCTTCGGAACTTCGGCACTTCGGAACTTCGACACTTCGGGACTTCGGAAATTCAGCAATTTTTGGACTTTGGCAATTCGGACATTCGGAAGTATCCAAATGTCCGCATTGCCCGTAATGCGTCCAAATTGACATTCGGAACAAAACAAATTGCACATGTCTAAGAGATACCTCTCATCTTGTGACCTCCCCTGTACCCGATGGATAGGCAGCCTTCTCAACCACCATGGATCTGATTGTGCCACCCCCTCCCTGCAAGGTAAGATGAGGGAAAGGGGAATATTTTTTTTTTTTGTAAACAATTTTTAAAGTAAAAATTGTAAAGCTCTTCCCTATCCCACTCTCTACACCCCCTTAACACAGTACACCCTCACAGACCATGAACCCCCCACATACAGTACACCCCCACCAACACACAGTACACCTTTGCATAAACACACAGTGCACCCCTCACACACATCTCTTCACCCACGTACACACTTCTTCCCCACATACCTTCACCCCCACACATATACATACATGCCACCCGATTACACACCAAATCTCATATATATAGTGCTGGCCAACCAATCAGACATCATGGTGGTAGACAAGAAACAAAAGACTGCAGTCATGGTGGATGTGGCAATACCCAGTGACTATAAATGCCAAATGCCTCTCATGATCACTAGTGATGAGGACTTCCCTTTGTTAATGATTTCACAGGCGGCTTCATTATTGGAGTGGCATTTGACTGCTTTGCCTTCCCATAGTGCACCCCAGGTATGTGCTGCTGCTACTATAGGGTATAATTCGAATAGAGAGGATGTGGTGCTAAAGGCCTGCAGTGTCAGAGTTTCAGGGGGCCATGAGTTCCGAAATAACTGATGTTGATATATATATATATAAAAATACACAACCTAAAAATAAAATAAAAACAGAGAAGGACCACAAATTGTGCAGATAAAATTATATACCATAAATAATAAAAACTAAAGTACACTCACAAACACATGTGTAAAATAGGCGGAGTACATAATGCTGAAAACAAAAACTTCTTCTCTTCTCCCACTTTAAAACTTAAGGGATAAAAGAGAAAAACATCCTGTAAGTTTTAAAGTGGGAGCAATTATGCAATAACCTACAAGTGCTGAAGCTACAGCCTCCAGCGTTGAGGTTATTGCATACCTGTGCCTTGCCCAGGAACACGATGGGCCTGCCCAATTTGTCTTTGAGTGTCCTGTCCGCTTTAGTGGGAGTGGGTTTGGTTTGGCTGATAGAAGGTAAGCTAATATCAGTGGGGCAGATTGGTGGCGTGTCTATTTGGCTCTAGTCATAGCATATGTCAAATTGGATCAAAACTGTCGCAACCTTCGCCAAGAATGATCTATGTAAGTCATAGAAAGAGTAGCCTCTGTACTTGTTACCAAGGTCCACCAATTTGTGGAGGTATAGGTCGAGATCCCTGCGTTGGAGAGACGTGGAGCATATCACAGACCAAAAGCTATTACAAAGTCGGGGATTGATAATTTCTTATTGAGCCTAGGGTCCCTGGGCTTAAGAACTACGGAGATGTCCCTGTAGCTGTAAGCCTTATTCTCGACCACGTCTTGTGTTGCGATCAGAAGGGAGAATAAGTTTACATCCTTCCCTTCTAGTATGTCTTTTTTGATGTTTTGTGGAACTAAGTGGGTGAGCGTGGCGTCGGGATAGGGTTAGTGCTATTACCCAGGGTCGGTGTAGTTGGAGGACCTGTGGCCGGGTTGACTGTCGGGGTGATAATTGCTACATGTTTTTTTAGTTTCTCCAACATGTCGTTAATCAGATTAACAGATCACAATAGTACTGACATGGTGGCCTGGATTCCTGAGGTATTCCCATAGTTTCCTTGTGTGCTAGTCCCTGGTCTCGGGATGTCGGGGTTTGCATTTAATAACTGATAAAGTTCTGCTCTGCGTGTCGTGGCGGGATTCCCCTTCTCCTAAGTTCGGCCGCGATCTTGGGAATGGTCCAAGAACGTAGAGATCCCGGGCTAGCTGTCTCTATGTTCTCGGCCAGGGTGCTTGGTCTGGCTGGGCTGGAGGATCTGGCAGGGGTGAAGGGTGGGGAGATATCCTCTGCTATGTCTGAAGCATTCGACATTCTGTAAGAGGAATACGTGTTATTAGTTAAGTGACCATTGTTATGGGCGATGACGGCCCTCTGGTGCGAGTTTAGGCCCGCCCTTATGGGGGTGATACCCTACTTGAAGTGAGGAGACGTGGGGTGACCACGTGGGTGTCGGTTGGTGATGTGAGATATTCATGGTTTCTCTCGTGATGGATGTGGGCGTATCGGTATTTGCCTTGGTATGATGAATAAGTAGATTGACGTGAAACGTAGCTACGGTTGTGCTGTGCGGTTTCATGCAGAAGCCGTTGCCTCCGATTAGTGCGCTGGGTGGACTTACTCGTGGGTATTTAACTGGCCCCGCTGTGGTGGCTTATAGCCCATTAGTCTAACTGATGTGTGGTCTGACCGGTCTAGTGTATGATTTGGGCATGCTGGGAACTATTTACCTTGAGGCTAGTAAGGTTGTAAATGCTGGAAGATCCCTAGGTGGTTACGTTTAGCCTGGTTGTTTGGAGGTCTAAATATTCTTGGATGTGGGTATAGAGTAATTGGTGTGTTCAGTTTTTAGGTTTTTAAGTATAAATGTTTTTTTTTTTTATATATATATATTATTAAACATACCTGGGTCCTACTGTAGGGAAGAATTCTACCTGCAGGGTGTGAGCCTAGTTCGTTACAGCCATACTTTTGGTACGTCTATGATGGGGTTAAAAGGAACGGGTTTGAGAATCTTTTAGCCCTGGGAGTTAGGTCCATGGATAACCTCCCCTCCCCCCTTTCATTTAAGATTGTGGACCCTGGGGGACGTGCCTGAGGGTGATGGGGTTTGTGGCATGTTCAGATAAGGCAGATTTCCTTATGTGTGAAGCTGATTTGTCAGTGGATGACGCTTCAGCCCCCCCTCCTATATTCTATGACCATGTATCCTAGGGAATAATAGGATAATAGGGGTTGCAGTGGGTTCGGACAAGTGTAGTCCGTGTTAGTGGGGACTCTGGTTCCGGGGTGGAACTTATTTAAGGTAAGGTATTACTTTCCGTGAAGTGGCCCGGTTTGGTTGTGCGGTACTTGCATCACGTGGTGGCCGTGTAGATGCTCGGAGCGTTTCCTGGCCCGGGAGTGATTGGTGGGTGCCCGGACGGGAGGCGTGTGCCGGGTAGGAGGTTGTGATTTCTGAGTGGGGGAGTGTGACTCAAGTGACCGGCGGTACTGATTTGGTTCTGTGGGCTTCGAACCCAGCCGATGCTGGCTGTAACACTGACCGGTCTGGGTGCCTTCCGGATGTTTTGGCTGGGCTAGGAGCTGGTGCAGAGTTTCCTTGCTGTCGGCACGCTGCAAAGACGAACCAGAACTGGAGATAGACACACAGGTATGGTATCGGCAATGATTAGGAGTAGGTCTGAGTTTAAGTAGGCCAGTTAACCCCTCCCACAACTACAGGCTCCGCCTTAACATATATTCATACACACACACACAGTTATAAAACGTCTATATACACACATTTTACTCATCATACATATAACATAAACAAATTTCTCCATAGTGTTATGTTTTGCATTGTATCCGTATAACTGAAAGCCAACTGTATATAAAGTGTAGAAAATAATGTAGAGGAAAGGCGAGAGATACATCCATAGGCACCAAAGTGGGCCTCGATTTAATCCTGTTATATAAGCTTTCCAAATGATTTCATATTTTTGGATGAACTGTAAATGATTTAATATCATGACAAATATTTGTAATATTTGTATATTTTTTGATATATGATATATTTTTAATATGTCTTTTTAAATATGTTGATCAAATAATTTCAAGTTTATCCAAAAACATTAAACCATTTTGGAAAGTTTATCCAGCAGTATTAAGTCGAGGCCATGTTGTTTACTGAAAACGTATCATAGAATTTTACTGTGACATGGTGTGTTAGTGATTCAGATTCACATGCACCACACTATAAAGAAAAAACAGTGAGCCTTGTGACACTTCAATAGGCATTCTTCAATAAGTGCTGTATGCTTGGACACACGTGGCTGCTATGATAAGATCCCACATACAAAAGAACCTTTCAGCTTATTACTGGCAGGGTGCATGGGTAAATGAAGACATCACATTGGTGGCTTAGCCATTCCCAGCACAGCACAAGTCACTGACCAAAATCATTTCTAAACACAACTTGAATGAAGGGATTGTGCACAGTCATTAGTATTAACACGTGGGGTTTTTGTGTGGCTTTCATGTATGTTGATTTTTCTTCTTTTAGTAAGAACAGGCAACCTATTGATGGAAATAAAAACACCATCAAATAACAATTTCATACTATTCCTCATGAAAGAAGGGGTTGTTTTGCTAAACAGTTAGTTGTGGTGAGCTACCACCAAGCTCCAAATGTTAAACCAAAATAATGAATTGCACAAGTTTTCCACCTCAAGATTGGTGGAGATCAATTCTAACTCTGCAGTTTTGGACTAAAGTAAGTTCCCTGCTTGGTGAAATCACCTCTAACTGCAATATTAGAGCATACCATGGCTAGCAATGCAATTGAAGATTGTTAGCTTTAGTGTACTAATAATTTTAATTTTAATAATAACAGGAGGCGAGTATTTTGCATAATCTTTCTTTACTAACTCCATAGCAGCAAAGAAAAGTAATGAGAAAACTGAGAACCAATTAGAAGCAAGCATAGGTTATAAGAGGCATGTCTCACTGCAGCAATTCCTCTTTCTTTGCTGCTCCATCACAATATAAGTTTAAAACTGCGACATCACAAGTCCATTAAACAACAAAACAGTAGAAGAACACGATGTGGTAAACTTTAAACATGAACAGGATGAAGAAGATCCCATCGAAGGAACACTTTGGATTCAGCTGTGGGTTCTAATTAAACTGAAGAGAGAATATGAAGAGTTTTAGTCTTCAGAAAGGGTTGTATAAAAACATATACCCTGACTGTCTATACTGCGTTTAATACATATAGTACAATCCTGTCCTCCCCCTGCTAGTTTAATTAACTAAAACAAACAACTCCCATACAAAGCCAGCGACAACATCCCAAGGGGAAAAAACAACGTTAGTGTAGGCAATACAAAGTATGGACATAACATAAAAGAAAACCATTAGCAAGGTAATAAGAAACAAAGGGAGGGAAATAGTCAGAGAAAGGACAGGGGTAAAAATACTCGCCTCCTGTTTGTCTTAATCCCCCCACCCCACCTGTTCTTCTTAATACCCCCACCCCCGATTCTTCTTAATCCCTCACCCCCCTGTTCTTCTTAATCCCTCACCCCCCTGTTCTTCTTAATCCCCCACCACCCTTTTCTTCTTAATCTCCCCACCCCCTGTTCTTCTTAACCCCCCACCCCCCTGTTCTTCTTAATCCCCCTGTTCTTCTTAATTCCCCCACCCCCTGTTCTTCTTCTTCCCCTCCCACTGTTCTTCTTAATCCCCACCCCCTGTTCTTCTTAAACCCTCACCCCTGTTCTTCTTAATCCCTCACCCCCTGTTCTTCTTAATCCCCCACCCCTGTTCTTCTCCAATCCCCCCTCCCCGTTCTTCTTAATCCCCCCCCTGTTCTTCTTAATCCCCCTACCCCCGTTCTTCTTAATCCCACCTGTTCTTCTTAATCTCCCCTTCCCTGTAGCATGGCCGAGCTCCTCTCTGGTCCGCGGTGCCCGGCTGGAGTGATAGGAAGGTGCACACTCAGTGCACACACTCAATGCACACACTTACAGACACACACCTTGCATCCCTTATACATACAAACACAGATTCACACAATGCATCCTTTACACACAACCAGAAACACACAATACATCCCTTATACACAAACACACACTGCTTCCACTACAAACAAATACACTGCATCACCTACACAAACTGGTACCCTATACACTACATACCATAAGCACACACATTAGATCCTCTACAATAACACATAACACATCCCCTACACACTCCACTCCCTGTGAGCGAACTCATGGGTGGAACATGTAGGTGGACTTGTAGGTGGGCCTTATGGGCATACTCACCATCAGGCCCTGGGGCCCAAACCTTGAGCTGTGTAAGGGGCCCCTAAAAAAATGGAGCTGCTTCCCGTTCTCCCAGAACATTGAATTTTGTGACCACAGTTACAAACAGCCTCCAGAGATCCTGTTCTACACCAGACCAGTGCACAGGCTCAAAGATTCTCAGCCTGCACTCTGACAACATTGAAAGTCAGTGACGTGAAGGAGCGGGTATGGCAAAGAGCTAGCATAACATCAAAACCAGGAATACTGGGCATGGATGGTGAACTGATTTGGTGGTGCAATGGACCACTTGACTGGTTTTGCCCCCCAGGCCTAAGGCTGCCAGCCCTCCCCTGACTAAAGCTAACATAATCTGCAATTTTACCACATGACAGGAGGCTTCATATTTTGCAGTTTCAACGCTGAGATAAAAGAGCAAATTCTAGATTTTACAGAGGTCGGAAATAGAATGTCCGAAAAGTAGATTCTCTCTTCCAATCCGCAGCCCGTATAATGTCTGGAACTGAGGCCCATGCCAAGAAGGCGGATGAGGCTGTGGCCCCTCCCACGGAGTGTGCTCCATAGGCCTGATCAATCCCAGCCAGAGAAAGCAACCAACAAACCCATCTGGCCAACGTAGTGACCAAAACCGGACCATACGGGCGAACGTAAAAGACGAGAAGTTGTCGGGAGGAAGAAGAACGCAAGGTCGCGGTAGCTTCCACATAGCAACATGGAGTCGAGACCACACAAAGCTGTGGGTCTGAGGGGGAAAAAAAGGATAGAAAACTAAGGAAGAGTTAGATTTAGTGTGGTGTGAAACCTGAAAGGTGACCCCTGCTGACAAAAGGTAAACGCGTCGGCGTCAAAAGCGCGGACATCCGGACCCGTCAAAAGGAGACCAAGCAGAGGAGAAAGGTGAATTTGACCGTAAGCTGATGAAGGGACAACTAATCGTTCAGATGCCAATCTCGCAAAAATTGCAAAACGATACTGACGTCCCAGAGACGTGTATATTTGGGTTTCTAAAGGGCAGCAAAGATGCATGCCTCGAAGAAGTCTGCAAATGAGGGGGTCTTGCCCAACTTGCATCCCTTGGAGTGGAATGTGAGCCGCTGAATTGGCTGACCATACCACGTTAATGGGCTGATACGATTTCCCAGTTGCAAACAGAGAGGCTAGAAAATTTAGGATAGAGGGAACAGGTGCCGTAAAAGGATCGAGGTCCCGTCCCAAACCCCAATTGGCCCAAGACTGCCACTCAGATAGGTAACATCTCCTAGTTCCCGGTGCCCAGGAGTCCCATAGGAGGTCCTTAGCTTCCTGCAATAAGTCTCCGACTCGCCAGGAACCCCGTAAAGTGTTCAGGCCACAAGGAGAAGGTGACTTTCCACGACTAGAGGATGGGGCTGTCCCATCAGGTTCCTGAGGATCCTCAGGTCGGATGGCAGGAGGAGGGGATCCCTGCATTGTTCTAAAAGTTCCGGGAACTAGGGTTGGCTCTGCCATAATGGCGTTAGGATCGTTAGCGCCACTCTCTGCAATCGGATCTGGTGAAGGACTCTCACTATCACTGCAAAGGGCGAAAGGCATAGTCTTTGCGCTGTGGCCACGGTTGCAGAAATGCATCCACTGCTAGGCTGTCCGGGTCTAGTATCCAACTGAAGAAGTCCTTTGTCTGTCAGTTGTTGCGTGAGGTGAACAGGTTGAGGTAGAAAGGACCTCTTTGTTCGTTCAGAGAAGAAAAAAAGGTGAGGGTCCAGCTGCCAGTTGCTGCCGTCTCGCCAGTGGTGTGAATACCAATCTGCTGTGAGGTTGGATTCTCCCGGAAGATGCTCTGCTAGTAGTGTAATGCTGCGGGGTAGGAAGTAGTCAGAAATCTCTTTTGTGAGCTCTACGAGTGCCTGAGAGCATGTGCTTCCAAGGTGGTTGATGTAACGCACTGTCGAGATATTGTTCATCCGAAGCAGGATGCAACAATTGGATTTTCCTTTCACCAGACTGCGGCGGGCGAATGACCCTGCTAGGATTTCCAAGCAGTTTATGTGCATCGATAGTTCTTCGCAGGTCTGTACTCCTCCCGTGGACGTGTCGCCGTCCGTCGCTCCCCAGCCTGACCGGCTGGCATCTGATTCCAGCACGAAGTCTGGTTGGCTTCTGAATATGGCTAGGCTGTTCCAGGCCTGCATGCAGTTCACCCACCAGTGTAGTTCCACCCAGACATCGTCCGACATTGGGACTGTTTGATCGCACGTTGGGTTTTGATGTAGGAATCTGGTCTTGAGGCGTTGCATGGCCCTGTAGTGTAGGGGTCCCGGGAATATAGCCCGTATGGAAGAGGACAGAAGACCTACTATCCGTGCCAGTAGGTATGGACGTCATGCGAAGAACCTTCTGGATCTCCCTGCGGATGGAGGTGCAAGATCTGGAGCCTATTTAGAAGCCTAGAAATTGGACTGATTGTGCTGGATCCAGCGCTGATTTGGCACGATTGATAACAAAGCCTATAATTCTAGCAGGTGTACTGTATAATCGGTGTGGGTCCGGAGAGTTTGTGCATCTCCATCGAAGATCAGGATGTCGTTGAGATAAATGATACATCTTATGCCGCAGGTGTGCCACCACAGGCTTCAGCGTTTTGGTGAAGCACCAAGGGGCCGAGCTGAGGCCAAATGGGGGCAAGTGAACTGCCAAGCTGTTCTGTGCTAAAGGAAACGAAGGAAGGAGCAACTCTGTTTGTGGACCGCAATAGTCAGGTAAGCGTCCTTGAGATCTAGACGGGTGAACCCGTCGTTGTCTCGAAGCAGGTCCCGGAGGAGGTGGATTCCCTCGATTTTGAAGTGTCTGTATACCACGAGGGTTTACAGATCCCTGAGGTTGATAAGTGGGCGAAATTCTTCAGTCTTCTTCCTGACCTGGAAAATGTTGTTGAAGAATCTGGTAAAATCCGGCGCCGGTTGACTAGCACCATTGGCACGCAGTTTCTGTAGTTCGGAATCTATCAGGTGAGTGCCCGCTTGTGTTACTTGGAGCGGGCGTGGTGGAACTCGCTGGACCGGGATTGTCACGAGTTCTAAGTGGGAGCCTCTCACAGTCTGTAGGATCTATGCATCCATGGAGAGGTCTGCCTGTCACGGTTCTCACCGCGACATCCAGACGGGGTTGCCCCAGAAGTGCCTGAGGAGGGACTTGAACCAGTGGCAGACCCGGGGGGGGGGCAATGGGGCAATTGCCCTCCCCAAGAAATCCGACGGTCTCCCTCACCCCTGCCAGCACATGTAGGTGCTAGCCCTGCAATGTGCCTCTAGACTGGAGGGGAGATCACAGATCTCCCTCCCCGGTCCGCAAGCACTGTGCTGACAGCCAGCAGGGGAGGGAGAGGGAGAGAGAGGACCCAGGAGCTCAGGCTGCAGCTCCTCCAGGTCCTCCTCTAGCGAGATTTGGAGCGTTACCGCGGTTACCACGGCAACGCTCCAAATCTCGCGAGAGTGAACTCTAGCCCTGGAGCGCAGGCTAGAGTTCACTCTCCCCACTGGGATCACCAATAATCCCCCACCGGACCACCAGGGACAAAAAAGTGTCCCCCTTTCCCCCAGTAAAGGTAAGAAGGGAGGGGGGACAGAATATTTATATTAAATTAATTTAAAAAAAATTATAAAAAAAAGCCCCCCTACCCTTATCTCACACACACACACACATATCGCCCCCCATACACACACACTGCCCCCCATACACACACACACACACTGCCCTGCCCCCATACACAGCCGCCCCATACACACACACACTGTCCCACACATACACTGCATCCCTGACATACAGTGCCACCCTCACACACACACACTGCGCCCCTCACACACACACACTGCACCCCTTACACATTGCACCACTCACACACACCACTGCTCCTATGCCCTACTACTGCCCCATTTCCCAGCAAACTGTTTGACTACTTACTCTGGGAGGGGGTCCCGGCACTATTGACACCATAACCACTACACTGAGCTGTAGTGGTTATTGTTTCTGGATTATTTCTTTAAATAATCTACAAGTGCCCCTCCCGAGATCAGGCTCTGGATCCGCCACTGACTTGAACCTGGGTACTTTGCAATCCTGGACCTGCTTTTTTGCCTCTGAGCCACTATACAGCTCTAGTATTGCCTGAAGTATAATCTTGCCTTGTATCCAGCACTGGGGGCTGGACGTTATTCTGTGGCTGCTCCAACATTCTCAGCACACTTGTGGCTGATCACCAATTAGCCAGGTATAAGACACTGCCTCTCCCTTAGGGCAGTGTCAGTTCATTGACTCTGGTTCAAGTATTGCTGTTTCATGTTCTAGTGTTCTCCTGTTGATTCCTGACCTTGGATTGTTATTTCGTGTATCCTGACTCCCAACCAAGGTAAGCCATTACACTGCCCAGTTCTGGAAAAAAAGAAATACGTCCTGCGATCTGGAAAGTAGTTAGTGGAAGGGTAAAATTGGTGACTTACCACTGGAGAATCTTGCTCAGGAGCATCCTCAGCCTCCTCGGACTCCCCTGGAGTAGTGCAATCTCTGGCGATTGGCCGTGTCCGGGTAGAAAGGCTGTGTCCTGGTAGTGCGTGGGCCCAATGGCCAGAAGCAGGGATGTAAATATGTTGACCCTCTTGTTGAGTTCCTTGAGAAAGGCCTCTCCAAATAATTTACCCTATGTCAGTGGCCCGAGCTCTTTATCCCCCAATTCCATGAGCTTGTCGTTGATACGGTATAGTGCTGCGTGGCGTCTCTCGGAAGAGAGATCCACAAGAGTATTCCCGATGAAACAGAAGCACCTTTGTGCCCACTCTCGGGTGTCACGTGCCCACTCACGCACCTTATCTTGGGTAAAGCTGTCTGCTCGCTCATAGGCATTATCTGCCAGATCCATAATCCTCGCTAGAGGTCTAATGGAGTCAAAGAGTTTATTCTGAGTCCCTTTGAAATGGCCATGGAACCCTGGGGCTTACTCAGGCATGTATCCCTTGTAAGGAATGGGTCAGAGTTGGAAGCAGAGTCTCAGTCACTCTCCTTCGGTTCGGAGGACTCCGCCTGCCATTCATCCACCACCAAAAGTGCTTGGGCTGGTCCTGCATCCTCCTCCTCTGAGGACATCTGTGCAGGCCTGTGGGTCGTATGGGTTGCTGACTTTTTGTGTTTGGCAGGGGCCTTTCCTTTGAATTTCCTGGGCTTGGTGTTTTCGCCCTTCCAGTGGCGTTTGGGAGGTCATCACCGTTCCCTGGTGGAGTCTGAGTCCTCCGAATTTGCCACGTAATGGGCCCGTTTGAGAATGGGCTTGGCAGTGTCATTTTCCGCCTGTAACATCTTGGAAAAGGCCTTCTCCATAGAGATGGCAACCGCTGCTGTGATCATGGCTTGCAAATCTGATGGAGTCTGTGTCTCTTCCATGGTGACTTGCTACAATCACTCAAGGCTCACCTAGTTGTATTAGCACGGAGGGTGGGAGAGGCCTGGGGACCAGGGGGATTGTATGGAAACAGGTATTGGATGACCTGTACTAATTGTGGCCAGTAAGCCGGTACAAGCAGATGGAGAAGGTATGTAATCACTGGGGCTCACCCAGGTGTTCGGAATCCTGCATGAACAGGTCCGTTCAGCATCACATAAATGGGGGCTCACCCCGACCAGAATAAGGGATAAAACCAACTGGCTTGAACTAACCCCTATTGCAGAGCACTAACCTGTACCTGGTTCCACCGATATCCCTGAAAGGGAGTGCAGAAATAGGCTCTGATCAGTAATGCTTGACAGGGCACAGCTGAGTGAAGCTCCGTAGACACTTAAAGAGACTGTCTGAATCAAGATGGCCGTCGGACTCTACATTCGTGAAAAACGTGGGAAAACAAGCACCTCCCCGAAATGAGAGAGGGGAGGGAGTTCATGCGTTGATGCACGCACGTGGATGCACACAAACACCCAGTAAAGCTTAGTGTTCGCGCGTGAACAAAACAGCCGACCGCGAGTTCCTAGAACCCAGAGTTCGCGGCTAACTTGTCGAGCACCTGGGGTGTTTGTCTAATGAACGTGCCTCTTGCGTATGAATGCCTGGATGCAGGTTTTTGTAAGCGAGTGGCCGTTCGGTTCCTGAAGTGGTTAGTTCAGCGGGAAAAATCGCCGAATGGGGTAAAAGACCTGTGCAAAGCAGGGAAAAGGGGGGCCCTGCAGCGCGAAGGCACAAAACCGGGACCTGTAATAGGCAGGGTCCCCCAAAAAAATGGGCAGGCAAAAGGGGTTAGCAGGAGAGCACCAAGGACCCCAAGGGTGAAATAGGTAGAGATAGGAAAGACTTCAGAAGGGAGGTGATAGTAGCCACCCGAGAATGGTCAGAAAAAGTATAACAAAGGTAATAGATGGCAACATTCTAAAGACAAATAAGAAAAGGAGAAAATGAAGGTTGAGTAAAGGACAGAGAGGATAACCAAAACTCTGTACTTATCTTGTGATGGAGCAGCAAAGAAAGAGGAATCGCTGCAGTGAGACATGCATCATAACCTATGCTTGCTTGTGATTGGTTCTCCGTTTTCTCATTACTTTTCTTTGCTGCAGTGGAGTTAGTAAAGAAAGATTATGCAAAATATGAAGCCTCCTGTCATTTGGTAAAATTGGAATACATCTCCCTAAAAGTATCATCGAGTTCCCAGTGGATATCCAGGAAAGGTTTATGTGTTTTAAAGCGTCGATTTGAGAACCATTAACATGTTGCTTAGAGCACCCTGAGCCCTCTTTCATTTCTGAGAGTGCATTACAGTGGCCTTAATTTGTAAAAAAAAAAAAAAAATGCTTTAAGTCAACTCACTAGGACTACCTCCTTGGAGAGTGCCGCACTGCAGGCTGCATGCACAGGGTCCACAGCTCTACCAAAAACAAAGCATAGCATCATTTACAAAACAATGAACTGGGCTATATGTAAACTGTAGCAGTAGTTTGTCTCTTATCAGTGGATGATGCAGTTCCAATTATGTTACGTGATGATTGGAACTGTGGATGGGAGATAACTTATTTTATAAACTTCTACGAAAGTTTATAGGATAAGGTCCGCTCTGACAGATCAGAATGAGATGCTCCTGATTGGAGCATCTTATGCTGGTATAGGAGGGTCTGCCATAGTAACATCAATTAATGAAGTTGTTACGGTGCCCAAAATGTTCTTTTAAGGATGATAAATATATGACTTAATATACACCGAAGGAGAATACCCAACAGTTATGTGTTTCAGTGTAAGTATTTAAACTTTAAAAATGTACTCTTGTATTTTATTTGCTAGGGCCCACTAGCATTGTGGTGGTCTGATCATATTATGATCCTAGAAATATGATTGAAGTTCTGTTTTTTTAAATAGTTGTTTTCACACAGGTTCTTAAACTTGGTAGCTTGCATAAGGCAGATGTGCGCCCTCAGTCCTAGAGGGAAATGAAAAGCAGCTGTTAAAGTATTTGGCATTGATTAATAGCTGTGCGCGCAGCAAAATATAATCTCAGAAATCATCTCTGCACTCATTTCTTTAAAATGAATATTTCAGCTATAGATTATTTTTCTATTTATTATTATTTTTAAAAAATCTAACTCTGGCCATGTCGGATGTAAATGTTCTTAAATTAAGAAAAATATACTTAGGTGACTGTTTAAAGAACATTGCAGTGTTGTAGTTTACTGCATATTTTATAGTATAATAATATGTAAAGTGTATTAGTTTCTGGATATAAATAGGCTAAACAGCTTTTTGTCCTAATAGGACTAGTATGATTTCACCAAACCACGAGGAAAACAGGGCTTCACATATATTCCTATAACCTATGGACCAGGTCCATGTTTTAGTAAGGCATATCTCCTAAGCGAGGCAGAATCCTGTTCTTATGATGACTGTATGCTCCCCTGCTACCTCATTAATAGTGTCTTCCCACATTAATTCAACCACATTGAATATCGGCACACTCTTTGCTAGCAATTTGGCATAGAATTTAAACTTTGGACCATGGAGGATTCATTGGAGTTTTTGTGGGTCTCAAAGTCCTTAAATATATTTATTTTGATTATTTTTGTATTTTAATGTTTGAATTCATATTGTCCTGATTACTCTAAAATCCTGACCCTTTCTAGTTTTTTTTTAAATTTTGACTATTTCATAAACCCCAATCCCAATGTTTCTTACACTGGAGAGACTAGAGTGCCAGAGGCATGTTATAAAACATAATAAAAGAAACACTGTACTCACTATAACAACTTCCTCTAGACTGCATTACTTGGCAGATGAACATATAAAATATAGTACAAATATAAGGTTAAAACAAACAGATGCACTTGTGTTGGTGCATCAAGTCTCAGGGACAATAGCCTAAAGCTGTAGCACCACCAGGATGAAAAGCTTACTCCGAGTTGGTATGCGGTGTTGGAAAAAGTAAAGCCTCCAAGATGCTGCGTTGGTACACCAGGATTACTGCATAGATCATTTAAACTAAACGTTTTGAGCTCAGTGTTTGTCCTCCTGAGATTGCCCAAAGAATGTTCCATTTGATTAAGGATTAATTCAGATATAATACTTCATAACCGTATCAGGTATACTGAGCCATAGGACATTCATATTATTTTATTTGTGCAAAGGAACACTAAACAGATTACAGAAGATTACTTTGAATAGAGCTGCAAACACTGTGAGCTGTGCACTGCAATAGCATTCAAGAAGAAAGCTGGTCTTATGGAAGGAGGAGTAAAGAAGACAGGTGCACTAAAATAGAGTTTAACTACCATGTCTGTTAGCGTAGCGGAGCTTACAAAAGAACAGAAGCAAACCTCACTAACTGACTGACAGCCAGGAAAGTTTTCAACATGTGAATATTTCATATAACTGGAACCAGTTTATAAAAGTGCGTTAGACAAACAGGAAGAGAGGGTGTTTAGGGCCCTGCTCAAACAAGCTTACAATCTAGGGGGAGTGAGGTAAAGTGACATAAAAGGTAAGATATATTTCATATACATGAAAAAGTAGGTTGCGAGAAGAGTATGTATTTGTTTTTTAGGATACAGAAGCAGGAGAAGAAGCAAGGTGCAGTGAGTGAGTTTGCAAAGGGCAGTGAGTGAGTTTGTAATGACTTATTTGAAGGAACGGAGACTGGGTGTGAGTCTAATGGAGCAAGGAAGGAGTTCCATAGGCAAGGAGCAGCCCTGGAGAAGTCTTGAAGGTGGGTACCAGAGGTGTAGAAGCCTGAATGGAACATATTAGTATATTAGTGAGGATAAGTAGGTAGGAGCAGTGTTATCTAGAGATGTATAAGCAAGTAAAAGTAGATGAGCCTTAATGTAGCATTTATTATAGACTGAAGCCTGAGGACATGCTGGGTAACATTAATGAGAAGTGTATTGCAGATGTCAAGGCAAGAGAAGATAGTGGCGCGGACTAGCACCATAGCTGCATCTGGCGATAGATGGGGCGGATGCAAACTATGCTTTTGAGATAAAGGAGACAGAATTTAGCAATTGACTGGACATGAAGAGTGTAGGAGGGGTTACAATAAAAAATAATTAGAGTAATTAGATGAATTGCTATACCTATTCACATTTCTTCTTTAACATCAGTGGGGGTCTCCCACACTACATATTTTTTCATTATTATTTTTTACACAGTGGCCCTGGCAACTCATATAGCTATGCAGACCCATTTATTGAGTTATAGTTTGTGAATTCTACTATAATTAATTCTAGAGCATGTTGGCCACAACTCAAGTTAGTTTAGTTTTTTTTTTTTTTATATATCAGTGGTCCTATTTTTGCTATTGCTTGCTCAATTTAAGTTAATAGACAATCTCAGAACAAGTGAACAACCAGTCAACCATCAAAATCAGTTGGTAAAAAATGCATGTGAAGGAATGTGTGCAAAACAATCAAAAACTGAGTATTGAATAAACTTTCTCAAATAGAATTGCTTTACTATTCAGCTTTTACTCATTATCCATTTGACCTTTACAAATTAACTCAATAACAATGGAATCATCAGGCTTCAAGACTCTACAAAAAGTCCATGTGCAAAAAGTATTTGAAACCACTGGTCTTATTCAGAATCATGCTAATTGGGTAGATTAGTTCAAATGTAGTGCATTGCACAGATTGAAAATATTTATATGGGATTCCATAAATTTCAAACTGCAGGGTGGAAATAGATTTGTGTTTCAATATATAATCGCTTTAAATTAAACCCTTGAGGACAGAGGTCACTGTCCATGTTCTGAACAAAAAACAAAACCTAGGATTTTTACCATGTGTTTGTTCAACCATAATTTAAGGGTCTCTTATTAAATGCCCCCATGCATATTATATATTGAATTTTAAAGAGCAGAAGGTGCTTTTAAAAAAAAAAAAAAATCTATATATATATATATATATATATATATTTCATAAATAGGTATACCTAACGCAACATTAAGTGTAAATAAAATGTTAAAAATGGGAAAACTTTTTTATTTTACATTTTTTGCTTATAATTTTTTTTTACACATCCAAAAGAACTCAACAAATATTCACATATCGATCCTGATTGTTAAATACCTGATATTTCTAGGATCTAAATAGATTTTTGGTAGTTAAACGCTAACCATACCAACACCTCCTAATGCTATACCAACCATATCACTTACCCCCTTCCCCCCCATGCTTACACAAACACTTACCATGTATTTACTTTAACCTAGCCACACACTATCCCTAACCCTAAAACAGCATTAACCCAAACTCAAAACTTACCATTACCTTATCCTAACACCTAATATCTAAGGGTTTACATCTAACCCTGCCTCAACCCTAGGGAAACACTCTTCTAATGTCAGTACTGATATTAGCAAATGGGTTTCCTAGTTAAAACAGGAGAGTGGAATGTTGCTGCCATCTGTTGGCTTTTTGGAATAGTAGAACAAATTTTTTTTGTATAACAACGTAGTATGCTTTCCCAGCCAATTATACTGTGATCAGTGCTCGGCAGCTGTCGAAGCCCAGCACTGACCAGAATCGGCCCGGGGACATGCAAAAAAGCAGGATACCAGAGAAATCATAGAGGATGATGGCATGACATGAGACCCTAACTTTATCCTTGTAACGTGATATGCAATCCCAAGACAATTTTTTCCCCCCTTCAATAGGATTGTCAAGCAATACAAAAGACATAAAAACAACATTCTAGAATACATCAAGAAAGGTATCAATGTTATTTTAACCAATAATCTATTTTTTGTTTTGGTTTTTAGACTTGTTCTATCTTCAAAAACAAAGAAATGCTATGGAGAGGGAGACCGTTTTACTCCAAGCTAATGCTAAACTCTGGAAGATTGGAAGTCCACTGAAATTTGGAGTGAACATGCTTGGAGACTAAATCTGGCCTCATATTTTTGCTATATAGATTTATTTTTTATTTGGGATGACACTGTAAAAACATTGGAATTGTTTTTAAAGCATCTTAACTTTAAATAATAAAGGCATTCTTTCAACAGAAGATAACAAGAGAGCAATGAACTTCTTAGACCTTCATATTTTTATTCAAAACAGTAAAATAAACACTTAAAAAAAAAAAAGAAAAATCACACCAATAGAAGAAATGAAGCCTTAGGATGAATCGATCCCTTGAAGAAGATTTTTATAGTTAAGCCTTAATTTAAAAGATATATTTTTAAATATAAATTATCCTGAAGAAATCTTTGGCATACTGTGCATCAAGATGAGGTACTAAAAAACATTATTCCTGACAAACCTAACATCATATTTAGAGGAGCTCCAAACCTTAAAGGATCACTATAGTGCCAGGAAAACATACTCATTTTCCTGGCACTATAGTGCCCTGAGGGTGCCCCCACCCTCAGGGTCCCCCTCCCGCCGGGCTCTGGGGGGAGGAAGGGGTTAAACTTACCTCTTTCTCCAGCGCCGGGCGGGGAGCTCTCCTCCTCCTCTTCGGCTGAATGCGCATGCACGGCAGGAGCTGCGCGCGCATGCAGCCAGTCTCATAGGAAAGCATTTACAATGCTTTCCTATGGACGTTGGCGTCTTCTCACTGTGATTTTCACAGTGAGAAGCACGCAAGCGCCTCTAGCGGCTGTCAATGAGACAGCCACTAGAGGCTGGATTAACCCTAACATAAACATAGCAGTTTCTCTGAAACTGCTATGTTTATAAAAAAAAAAAAAGGGGCTAACCCTAGCTGGACCTGGCACCCAGACCACTTCATTAAGCTGAAGTGGTCTGGGTGCCTATAGTGGTCCTTTAATTAAAACTCACCTCACAAAAAATTATACTAGAAGATGTGACAATAAAGAGAATACCTTATGCAAAGACACTTTTTTGTTTTGTTTTATTATATGCAAACAATGCATGTAAATCTACTGATTCCATGGCTAAAGAAAATAAATAAATACATAAAATACCAATTTCACATCTGTTCAAAGTAGGAAAACATATAAAAATCACGGATCTCATTACATGTAATACCAAGAATGTCATATAACTAGTGCAGTGCCCATGTGGACTCCCGTATGTGGGTATGATGTGAGGATGTTTGAAAACTTGCATAGCAGAACATTGCTGTAACACATTTAAAGGCCTTCAAAATCACTTACTGTCTAAACATTCTAGGATACGTAACAATAACCCTAATGTTTTAATTGGAATTCAGATATGCATATTATCTTGGAGAGGTGGTAATATAAAAAAAAAAAAAAAGATGCTTGGCAGAAGCGAGATGTATTGGGTTTTTAATTTGAAAGCATTGGAGTCAAATGGCCTCAATGCACAATTCGACCTATATTACTTTTTATAAAAGTTAAATTTCTTCGTCTTCTCTTTTTTTAAATATATCTGAAATTACATTGTATATCTTTTAACCATTATCCACCTAGATTTGCTATTTATATGGATTGTGGATTATTTTTATTTGTTTTTATGCTATAACGGTAACGTTTCTTTTGTTTTGCCAGACATTATTATTATTTTACTATTTTTACCTCCATCCTTTGCATACCTGGTGAAGCAAGAAAGGAGAGTACGATATGATTACCCTATGTTCATATTTTTATCTCAGTGAGCACTGTATGTATTTTTTCTTTCTCATTCATTTCATCTATACTGTTGAAGAGATTGAGACCAGGACATACCTTTGAGGTTAGGACGATAGCTCGCCTACTGTGAGTGCATTACTTTCTATTTATTACCACTCATTTCGTACTGGCAATATCATGCTATTGAATTTATTTTTGTTATTGCATCATGGAAAATCTCCCGTGGCACCTTTATCCATTAGTGGGGATTATACCACTACATGCTGTTGAGCTTGTTTGAAGCTCCATCCAATGTGAGTGGGAATTTGCACATATGTATTGTGTGTTTTCAATTACAGAGAAATACTGCAGCATAGACTTTTGTTTTTTTCTCTTTTACTTATACCCACAAATAAAGAATTAAACACTAAAGGAAGCAAGGTCATCTGGTGAAAGCTTTAAACCGTGGACTCTTTTACATTTAATACAATATTGTTTTCTTATATTGGGTGCAACTTGTTTTGTTTATTGTATTAAAGGCAAAATTTTCTCAAACCATATACTAGTAGCTTTATGTTCTTTGTGTGGCAACTCGGCTTCATTCTACACTTTCTCAAAGAGCTTTGAATAACGTGCATGGTTGTCGTATGAACGTGCAAATTAGCTAGTGTACATACCTTTTATGCTACCTTCAGATTTAGTATTTTGTGGTCTGGCGGTCTCCTTTTAAATGATTCCAATAAGCTATATATATAAATATATATATATATTTTTTTTTTTTACTGAGAAACGTCATGATGTTGGCTTGTTGGTTACGTTCAAGGGTTCCGTTAGCAAGCACCTTTTACTGAGGATACCAGTTTGTATTTGTCTCATGGCTTGTTGAGCTCAGTTAATATCCTTGCATAATTATATGTATTTCAGGAATTAAGGTTTGATCAGTCTGGTTCCTTGGTGTATTCCAAGGTATTTTCTAACAGTGGAAGAAAGCATGAAGAGATTTTTTAAGCCAATGTTAAAGTGGCTCTGTAACCCTATATGCTTAGCTTGCGTCATTCTGTTTTTTTGCTCCTAAAATACATAATAGAGACTATTTTGCCTTTTGAATTTTCCCTCCACTTGTCAAGAGGTACCCAACTGCCAGCAATGGCTGGGTTAATAAGCTATTGTGCTCATTGTGAGGCTCTTGTGGAATCACCCATAGACTTCAGTGTTTTACTCTTGCACATCTGCAAGAGTACAGCACGGATGTGGGCTCCTGGCAGATAAAGGGACAGGATCTGAAAAGTACCAGCAAGAAAAAGATGGTGTCTAGGGACAGTTTCAGGTACGGAAAAAAAAACGCCCCACTCCGCCTCCCTGGTTGAGATCAACAGAATTCCCATAGGTAAGCATTGGGAGGCTAATGCACCGTGCCAATCAGCATCTTCTCATAGAGGTGCATTAAATCTGTATGGGGAAAGATCAGCGATTCCATGGAGATTGTGCAGACACTGAACGTCAGCACTGACCCAGGAAGCACCTTTAGTGACTCTGTGAGTGACTGTTAGTAGAGGTATGCCCTTAGGCAGTAATATACACACTGCCTTTTTTCTGAAAAGGCAGTGTTTGCATTGAAAAGCCTGTAGGGACATACTATACTACATTTAGCTGTAGTTGTTCTGGTGACTATATTGACCCTTTAATGAGCAATGCTTGTTTGACACTCTTAAATTAATTTTTTGTTTTTATGATTTTTAAATGTGTTGGATTTATTTTGTAGCTCTCTGCTATTAACAAGTTTATTATACTCCATACTTATCTCTACCGCAATCTTCGTTCCTCTGACATTAATGGTTCGATTTGTGCATTTTACATATTGTTACCCATGTTACTGGATCTTTATTGAATAATCCCACGAAATAAAAAATACAAAAAGGAAAATGAAGGAAAAAAAAAAAAACATGTGGCAAAAGAACAAACACTCTCATAAAGAAATAAAATATGCAGCTGTTTCCCAGACATGGTTCATTCGGGTTGCAAAGATTAAGCACATGTGTGGGACATCTGTGACTGTTGCACTCCATGTTATACTCTGCAGTCCTTTGTTCCTCTGCCATATCATTTCTTTCTGGGAAGAATAAAGATTACTTTATTTTCATCAAGATCATGGCATTCTCCTGCTACTATATGCCTTCTGTTACAATCACCCTCATATCTTTAGTGCTTGGCATTGGGTGTTCAACCTTGACCCTTGCAGAGAATTAAAATTAAAAGTCTTTCAGTATATATGATTTATACTTTGTATAAACTACGGGGCTGACCTACTCTCCAAGCTATGAATTAGGCATGAGAAAATAATCTATACGAGTACGGGTGCTCAAAAGGTAGATCCCCATGTTTTAAAACAGCTTCCATGATGCTTTGTTGTTCTAAAAATATGCAAAGCATCATGGTAGTTGTAGTTCTACAACATCTGGGGAGTTACCTTTTGGGCACTTTTGCTATAGAGGATGAATCAAAATTTTCTCAAACCATATACTAAGAAATATTTCCAGAATGCTTGTAAATCCCATCTTAACAACTTAATTCTGAACAGTGATGAATTTCGTCAGCATTGCAAAACTTGACAAAATTGTTCAGGGTTAGAAAAGTGCATCATCCCAGCTGATAAAATGCCAGGACTGTGACCTTTGTAAGGCTTTGGCTGATTTCGATTTAACCCCATAAGGGCCAAACTTCCAGAATAACAGGGAATCATGACATGTGACACATATCATGTGTCCTTAAGGGGTTAAATTAGTTGTGATACAATGGATTAGGATAAGAATATTGCCCAATCCTGAGTTAAGAAAACAGGGAAGAAACACTATTAAAGTAATAAGCCAAGCACCATGACCACTAGAGCTCACTGTAGTAGTTATGGTACCAAGAGTGCCCTAGGACCCGTGCTTTTTAAGCCATGGGTGTCCAAAAGGTAGACCCCAGAACTGCAACTCTCATGATGCTTTGCATGCTTTTAGAATGACAAGCTGTAGTTTTAAAACATATGGGGATCTGCCTTTTGGGCAGCCGTATTCATATTAGAATGGACTGCTTAACTAGGGTCTGCTGGGCGTCACCCCTTGACTCCACTCCGGATACTCTAAGCTAATGAGCTGGCCCGTATCTCAGCTCTTAGCTCTGAAGAACCAACAGATGCTCCTGCTTAGGAGCTTCTAGCTCTATGTTGGTAACAGTGTAAGCAGGGAGTACCGGGTGAGCGGTTATCGTTCTTGGAGTGCTCCTTTTACAATTAGAATTAAAAAGTAAAGGTCAACTCAACATACTTAACATATTACATAAATATAAGATAGTAGGATCGCAAGTTTGCACTAAGCATTAATAATGTATAATAAAAAAATAATAATACGGACAACGTAGTAGCTGCGCCAACAGCTATTTATTAGCATAACACTTTTTTCCCAAAGATTCAATAGCAAATGAAGTATGTACAAATCCTTACAGCATTTACACAATAAAAAAAGTTTCAGATCGGCCTGCTGAAGTTTACAAAGTACTGCAACAACTCTAAAGCACTGTAACAATGCTGATAATGCTTTTCTCCAGGTTTTTCCAATAAAAAAAATAAAAAAAAAATTGACTGATTATCACCTGATTGCCCAATGAGCAGACATTATTGAGAGAGAGATATAATACAATAAAACCAAAAATATTTTAATTAAAAAACATTAATACGGCTGACATGCAGCAGATACTGCCATGAGAAATTATATGTTTACTTTTTATTTTTTTGCATACCTACAAACATTTATAAGATGTAACATATGCAAGACCACAAATACATTTTGGTCAGTTTGAATTCTGTTATGGAGAGTAATTAAGATTGTGTTGGTACTTTTTATATTTATACTGATATGGCTGTAAGTTTCCACTTTTTTTTGTATTTGTTCATTTACTGTTTATCTTGTCTTTTATAAAAAAAAAAAAAAAAAAAAAATGAAAACAGTAAAAACCAAAAACCTATTACAGGTCTCTTATGATAGCTTAGTTAAAGGCAACTTATAGAAATTTGCATCTCGTTCTTGTCAAAAGTTTAAGACTAAGGAAAAAAATGGTATAAAAAATATCATATGACCATCACTTTGCTCCTAAAAACATACTGTTACACTACACCTTACAGTAATACCAGTTATTTTTTCAGACCGAGTCCTTTTCAATGGAGAATTTCTTGATGGGTAAATGATGAATTAACATAATGCTTTGAAAACATTATTTGACCTATTCCCATTTTTGTTTCAAATAAAATAAAACAAATTACGTGGAAAATACTGGACAGTGTATTTTTTTTTTTTTTGAGATAACAGAAAAAAAAAAGTACATATTTATATATCAAAACAATATGACGTAACGTTAAGAATGTTATGTAAGTTAATCTACCCTTCATTGTCATGTAAACAGTGGAGCTTTAAACCAAAGCTACTAAATTGAGTTGGTCTTAAACTTTTGGCAGATTGTGAATATATTTGAAAAGGCTTAATGTAGTTCTTTTTCAAGTGAAAGCCAGGTCCGTTCACATGTTGACAGGCATGCAACTTGAAAACATTGCAGAACAAGCAACACAGAGCAGTTTGGAAAGTTTACAAGACTTCAAGTAGACTTTACGACCTTTCACAACTGAATATTCACAGACAAAAGGTACAGTTGGAGCTTTCTCAGACATGTGAAACCTTCTGTGACTCTCTAGCTTGTTTAATACTATACAACCACTTTATTATTCTGGCATTCCTTTCTATTGCAGAAATGCCATACGGCACACGATCGTTGGCACTGTCATCGTTTCTAATGTCACTGTTGCTGTCCTGAGACTGTTCACAATCTGAGCTGATCATACTTGCGCTGCGAAAGTTTAGAGAAATAATATCAGAGTTAGCCCTTGCAAAGTTTTCCATCCCAAGGTTTTCAAGCTCTTCAGGATCCAAACCACAGTAATTAAAGAATCGCTCAACATCTGCATCAACACGAAAATAACGGTCACTTAAATCTGACTTCGATCGTTGGAGGGAAGGCCTACGACTAACGCCACATCCAGATTCCAAGTTATCATTTTCTGGTGATTTTAGAGGAGTGAGATTACACATCTTGGGTTTTGGAGGCAGTGGTGGGGCTGAGCTGCTGCATGGAATTGCTTTGATCTGCTTCAAATTGGTTACTTTTCTAATGTCTGATGAACTGTGAGAAACATGTAAAAAAGTATCATTTGACTTTTCCAGAAGTCTTCTGCTGATGTTGGAGTTGCTGTCTTGAGGGCTACCATGACTTTGTGTTGGGTAAACCTTTAGGGATTCTGCAAATGAATGTCGATTGAGGTCAACTGAGTCAGACCTACTTGGAGGCCAATTTCGGGAACTTTGCTTATGTACGGAACCCGTGCTAGAACCTTCTGAACTATTGATAATATTTTTAAGAATTTCTAGCTTTAAGTTCTCTCTTTGTACACAGCTTTCAGTCTTTGAATTATTGTTAAACATTTTAATAGTTGGACTACCCACTGATCTTTTAGCTCCAGGGCACACAGGAGGTTTTGCAAGGACTGCTGGCTTTACAGGCTCCTGTTTGGCATTGATAACCTCTTGGCTCTTAACGTATTTTGCTTTGTCAGCTTCCAGTCTCTCAACTGCACTGAGTCTCTTGGGGTTAGGCTCAGACTGCCTGCGAAAATAGTCCGGCCCTTTGTTCAATATTCGTAGAGGGACAGCAGATGTGAAAGTGACTGCAGGGCTTACCGGTTTCACCATGCTACCTGTCTGTATTGTTTCTGTAGGCATGTTTGCCGATTGTTCCCCCGCAGCCGTTTTGGATCCTTTTCTTGTATTTCCTAAATGCACTGTGCAGAAACATGTGCATCAAACACAATAAATAGCAGTTGAATCTTGAAATGTGTTACCAGCAGCTCCTCATCTCACAGCTCATTAAATAACACTTTTATTGATCTTAAAAATAAATAAATAAAAGACAGCCTTTAAAAAAAGGCCACCAAGCAGAAGTCTGTATTAATCTGCTCTGCTGAGTCCTTTATTCACACTGAAAGATGTAGAAGCCTTGTCTATTCTTTGTGCTGTACAACAGGCAGAGATCTGAAACACAAAAGGACCAATCGCATGTCAGTATCAGCATGTGACATCACAGCTATAGCAACAGAGAGCAATATTGTACCATTTAGACAAGTAGTTCCACAGCATCTGTTAGTTTTAACCATTTCATTTCCACGACTGCTTAAAGAAACATTCCCCTAAAACAAATATCCACGCCATTTACAAAGATGCAGCACAAATTTTCATGTGCTCAATAAAATGTTACATTTATTTTGTAGCCTAACATTTTTTTTTTGCACCTGAAGTGTCTTTAAACACAGTGGAAAAGCTGGGAAAAACAATTATTTATAAAACAAATATTTTTAGTAATCTTAATTATGGCTTGAACGTGTTTTATACAAATGATAAAATAAGTGACGTATAATTTCTAATAGTGCTAATAATGAATAGAGCAGCTCAGACTATTATGTATATGTATCTACGACAAACTTCTTAAAGGAACACTACATATTCCTTACACTATAACTTTGTGCTACCCATTAGGGTCTCCAGCCACCCTCTGAGTGGAGAAATAAGGTAGTATCAGAATATAAGGTAGTATAACTAGGTATCTCTCTGAGCAGCATTTACATTGCTCAACCTGCAGGGACAGGCTAAAGACATCAAAACCACGACATTTTGCTATAGTGGTTCTGGTGACTATAGTGTTTATTTAAATAATCAATTCCGATCTATGAAATACCGTTATATAAGTGTTTTACAATACTGTTATTATGTTATTAAAGTGATGGGTTAATGTAGTAAAGCGAGAAATGACAATGTAATTATTATTTTCTTTCTTTCCCCATTTGGTTATTTTGACATAAAATATACAGTTATTTTGTTATTTTTCCATAATTCCCAGTTTAGCTAATTTTCCCACAAATTGTGATATTATGGGATTATTTTTAAAATAACACTTGCAAGATACATGCAACCGCAATGTAAACTGCAATAATGTAACCCCTTAAAGACGGGTGCTAGTCTATGCCTTTACAATTATCTGATCTCTGAGGATCTAATTCCAAAATAGAATGTCCCACTTATGCAATGACTGCAGCCTTATGCTCAATAAGCAGCGAATTCCATGCTGGCGTCAGGTCTGTAGGACACAATTGTATTGACAGTAAATAAAAACACAGAGAAGCACATATATACAAGTACCTTGGGGCAGAAGAAACCCCTAAATGAGCATGAATGAGTTATGTAGCTGATCATCACACTGAAGTACATAGACAGGGCTCTTTAAAAACAATGAACAGGGTTAGTTATATCCAGCATGTAGATGATGGTATGGATAATCAATTTAGAATATGTTCTAAACCCCACAGCCCTTGACAAATATCATCACATGACCCAAGTGGTGCAAAGTCTTTTAAGAGCCAGCTCCATTCATTCCCTGCTATCTGTGAATGTATATAGGACAATTTGTTTCCATAGTTTGAATTACTTTAACACTGGTCATTGTAAACTTTGTCTAATAATACATTCTTTCAGATTAGAATGGTGCATTACATTTTGGTAGCAATTCCATTCTCTTCAATGCAGTTTAGAAGTTCTCAATTGATATATCCACACACTTTTTTCTCATAACGTTCTTGTATAATTTGATATTGTTTACAAACAATTGATCACAGGTGTTATTATTTTAAAGAAATACAATTAAAAGGAATGAGTAAAGAAATGTGGCACATGATCATTAATATTCAATGATGCATCAGATTTTGGTTGTAAATTAAAACGAGCTACTTAAAAACAGAACAACAAAACAAAACAAACCAATGACAGTCTATAAAGGACAGTATTTTACCATAACACAGATTAGGGGGCTAGGTCCTGTATGTTCTTTCTACCAGCAGGTTTAAGGAAGTCTTAATCTTATGAGCCCTTCCTGAGCAGGGATGCATAACAAGACAAAGCAGGAAGTGAACAGTTTAAAGAGATGTCTCTCTCACACAACAAATTAAATATCTTATATGAAAGTTACACAAATGGGCCACTTTCCCTCCCGTAGTGTCCCCCCCTGCCCTTGTCCCATAGTGTCTCCCCCTCCCCTTGTCCCATAGTGTCCCCCCTCCCCTTGTCCCATAGTGTCCCCCCTCCCCTTGTCCCATAGTGTCCCCCCCCTCCCATAGTGTCCCCTCCCCTTGTCCCATAGTGTCCCCCCCCTTGTCCCATAGTGTCTCCTCCTCTCCCATAGTGTCTCCTCCCTCCCCTTGTCCCATAGTGTCTCCTCCCCTCCCCTTGTCCCATAGTGTCCCTCCCTGCCCTTGTCCCATAGTGTCTCCTCCCCTCCCCTTGTCCCATAGTGTCTCCTCCCCTTGTCCCATAGTGTCTCCCCTCCCCTTCTCCCATAGTGTCTCCCCTCCCTTTCTCCCATAGTGTCCCCCTCCCCTTGTCCCATAGTGTCTCCCATAGTGTCCCCCTCCCCTTGTCCCATAGTGTCTCCTCCCCTCCCCTTGTCCCATAGTGTCTCCCCCTCCCCTTGTCCCATAATTACTTACCTGTCTTGGAGCGTGGGCCGGCTTCACAGCGCGCTCCGCGGTCCAGGAACTTCTATTTCAGGTTCCGGTTTCCGGCGGGACTGAAAGGAAGTGTGCACACTTCCTTTCAGTTCCGCCGGAAACCGGAACCTGAAATAGAAGTTCCTGGACCGCGGAGCGCGCTGTGAAGCCGGCCCACGCTCCAAGACAGGGAAGTAATTCTTCACATTCGCTCCATAAGACGCACAGACATTTCCCCTCACTTTTGAGGGGGAAAAAAGTGCGTCTTATGGAGCGAAAAATACGGTATATATATATAAAATATAAAAAAGCAATAAATGGAATCTGGTCACATCACCCCACTTGTGTGTGATCTGCTCATTTTGTTCTGCTGGTGATCTTGCCTTCACATTTGTGGCTGGGAATGATAGGCGTTTAGGGTGTTAAAAATGCTTGGGGATTTAATACTTCATTACATCGTGGTGCACGGATATAACAATGTATTTTTATTTAAAAAAGTAAAACAGGATTGTGACTGGACGAAACTTGACAACTTTCATCACAGGTAAAACTTCAAACAGGCATTGGTGGCAGGTCCTTGGAGAACAGAAATGTGCTGAATTTTGTGCCCTTACCCACAAGGAGAAGAAGAGTCATAGGGTTTCTTTGTTATGGAATAAGCTGGGATACTGAAACTGGTGCACCCTGATGATACAAAGCACATGGTAAATGTGGCCACAAAACAAGAACCGTCATCCCAGCAAGAATTTCTTATGATCTGCTCAAAACCCATCTTAAAGGGACACTATAGGCACCCAGACTACTTTACTTTACCTCATTGAAGAGGTCTGGGTGCTGTGTCCCTATTGCACTTAGTGCTGCAATGTAAAACATTGCAGTTCCAGAGAAACTGCAATGTTTACATTGCAGCTCTAAGCCTGCCCTCAGTGGCTGTCACCAGAAAGCCACTAGAGGGCTTCCTGAATAGAAACGGACCTTTGGTCCAGTATCTCACGCTAGACGTCCTCACACTCTGCATGAGGACCTCCAGCATTAGATTTTTTCCCACAGGAAAGCATTGATTAAATCTGCCGCTCATGCGTATTAGAGATCGCTTGACCCTGCGCCAAGAGACATTGTTACTGGGATCAGGTAAGTAAATAAACAGTTTGTATTTATGGCACTACAGTATCCCTTTAACCCCTTAAGGACACATGACGGAAATATTCCATCATGATTCCCTTTTATTCCAGAAGTTATGTCCTTAAGGGGTTAAGCATCAAACACAGATTATTATCCGTGATATTGTATAAGTAACCAATGTTAATAGACCAATTTGAGGTTACAATTGATGCTCATTATTGTTTAAAGACTCTGATGCATGTTTGTTTTTTTGTGTTTTGCAAATAGCTTAATATTTTAGCTACTGCATCCTGCCATCTTTCTGTATGTATTTATGTATGTATACATACACACACACACACACACACTTAACCCCATCCCGACCCCGTACGTATCAGGTACATCCGACAAAAAACGACCGCAGACGTATCGCCACCAGCCGCTCTAACGGTATTGCAGCAATGCCTCGTGCAATAATTCCCTTATATGACAGAGACACACACACACACTATGACAGACAGACACACATTACATGACACACACACGCACACCATGACACAGACAGACATACACACCATGACACAAACAGACACACACACCATGACACAGACAGACATACACACCATGACACAAACAGACACACACACCATGACACAGACAGACACACACGACACAGACACACACACCCACACCCACCATGACAGACAGACACACACACACACACTCCCACTGACAGACTGACATACATACTTTTTGCTACCTGTGGGTGGGCAGACAGATAGGTGTGCTTTTGGGTGACCTGTGGCCACAGGGAGAGCTTGGATGGCGGCCGCAGGGGGAGCAGGCTGTTCCGTCTCTGCTCCCCCGCCCTCGCGCGCTACTTAATTAGACCGGGCTGGAATATGACGTCATATTCCGCCCCCGGTCTAATTAAGTAGCGCGCAAGGGCGGGGGAGTAGAGACAGAACAGCCTGCTCCCCCTGCGGCTGCCATCCAAGCTCTCCCTGCGGCCGCAGGTCACCCAAATGTTTTCCTGGCCCCAGGTGACAACGGCCCACTGGGAAATTTCCCGGTATCCCGGTGGGCCAGTCCAGCCCTGGTCACATGGCCACAATAGGTGTCCATAGTGCTGTCGGCAGGGGGACTGCCTGAACTGACAGACAGTTCCCCTGCTGGTGAAAAAAAGAAAAAGAAAGTTAAAAATAAGTTTAAAAAAAAAGTTAAAAATAAAATAATGTTAATAAAAAAATAAATACATATACATATACATATACATATATATATATATATATATATACACACACACACACACACACACAAAATATTCCAGATAGCACTCCCAGGACCATTTAAGGGCGAGAAAACAGTATATAATGTGTGTGGGTACAGTAAATGAGTAGGAGGAAAATTACAGCTAAACACAAACACCGCAGAAATGTAGAAACAGCCCTGGTCCCAAACGGTAAGAAAACTGAAAAGCGGTCTTGTCACTATGGGGTTAAAGAAAAGTGGATATGTTAGGAAGTATGCATATACATTAAAAGAACTAATGATAAGCCAAGCATGAGTGGTTCTGTTAATTGCATTGGTCTACATGGTAATCTAGTGCTGCTTGTATAGAATGCTACAGAGATCATATATTTCGGTAACAGCAGAAACTCACTCGCTTGGATATGATAAATGTGTTTTCAGTCTGTCATACATAGCTAGTCGCAAGACTATATCCACGGAAACCACAATACATCAAGACAAGAACATATTTTTTATGTTACATCATTATATAGCTAATTGAGAGGCAAGAAAAAAAAACCTGTTTAATATTATGGCTTCGCTGATATGTTATAATTAACTTGAAACAATAATCTCAATTTTTTTATGAAATAGTCTTGTGACAATTAGCAGATTTTAGGACAATTCTCACTATTCCTAAAACTAGCAGAGGATCATAGAATTCTAATCCAACATCTGAAGTGTGTTCTTGTTGCCTGGAATGTGAACATTTAAAAAAAAATGTTTTTTTAAATTAAGAAAATTTTAAACCTAGTTAAATTTTGTGGGTTTTTTGTTTACCTGAATGTGGCAAGATCTAATATATTTTTCAACTATGTGGTGGACTCGCTATATCCATTTCGTGAACAAAGTCCTGAAAAGTGCAGTGAGTGGCTATTTTCAGTGTTCTTAATCCTACGACTTATTTTCAAGTGAATAGTTTTAGTCATGGCTTGCTCCATTATAGCACGTCTTGCTGCTTCTGATTTACCCCAAGGAAAACCTCTTAATACACAGACATGTTGGCTAGTGAATGAACGTCATATATTCATAGCCTCGCCATGAGTGTGTGTCATACTGAGCAGGAGACTAAAAGGTCAGTACAGCAGAGCAGAAAACATTAGAAAGTTTTGCCTTAAGGCTTGCAAAACCAAAAAATCTAATTCGAGTGGCCTGTAAAACGGTGCACATTAGGAGTCTCATTAGGGTGTACAGGGTGATTAAGGCATTCTTCTGCTAAAAGCTACTTACAAATGCTCCCTATGCAAAGAATTTGAATGCACAGCCATGGGGTTTTATGGACATTCAGAAGATTACATGATGGCTGTTCAGAGCAAGGGACCATAGGACTGTTATTAATTAGTCAACTACTAAAGAGATAATGAATGCTCATGACATAATTAACTTTTGTAAATGTAAATTTCTGTGAAAGGCTTAACACTGATGGAAATCCGAATGGCTAAATTTAAGCAAAATAACTGATCTGGAAAAGTTTGCCAGCTTGCTCTAGTTACAGCTGAGCTATTTTTGTGAACATTTTTATTTTTAGATTTCAATGTGCTATAATTCAAAGTTTAGTGAATAAACCTTCAAAAGTCTAAAAAAGGATCATTGATAACTTGCTTGATATTATAGCTTTGAACATTAATGGAAACAAATTCAAATGTATTCAGCTCTCATTTCTCCCAAAAATCTATAATAAAAATAAATATTTCAGACAGACTTTCAGAGCGTTCGGAACGGGATACTATAGGCATTAAAACAGAAAGTTTCAGTGTATAGAATTATACTCCTGCAGTCTCAGTGCTCAATTAACGGCCACTTTGGAGTTAAATCATGCTTTTTTTCTGTTTATGCAGCCCTAATCACACCTCTCCTGGTTGTGACTCACTGAGCCTGCATGAAACAAATGGTTTCATTTTCAGATTTTCATTAGCATTTATATAGCGCTAACATATTCCGCAGAGCTTTCAAACTGTAAAATGGAGATATTTGACAAGTAATGAACATACAGTATCTAACAGAGACAGGAGAGGAAGAAGGCCCTGTTCAAACGAGCTTACAATCAATCAAATGGTTTTTTTTCTCTGTAAATTGAACTTGAATTACACACAGGAGGCACCAAAGTGTTCTAGAAGGCTATTAACAGAGTAGGAGATAATTTTTAAATTAAACAGAATGAGAAATACAGGAAGTATAAACGTCAGATCTTTCTTTATAGGAAGTGTTTAGGAAGGCTGTGTAAGTCGTATGCAGGGAGGTTTGACAAGTTCAGTATAAAAGTAATTTAACTTCTAAGGCAGAAAAGTGAGCAGTGAGACGGCATGGGCATGGTCTATATACTATAACTGCTTCATTAAACTAAAGCTGTTTTGGTGCCTATAGTGTCCCTTTCATTTACTATCCTCTAAAATTATTCAACCGCTGCTCACACTGGAGCCCATTTAAATCATTCTCAAATATGATGGGGCTCAGCTACATCATAAATGGATTAGGTTTATAGCAATTTCCAAATCAGTACAAAAGTAAAATAAAAAAAGCTTAACTGTGGCTGCACAAGACATGTAGGTTTAAAATAAATATGTATAAAAAAATAAAGGTCCAATGGTTCCCCATTTACCCTTATGGATGGGTAGATGGCTTTTTTTTTTTTTAGCATTTGCATTGCCTACCAAGGTGTGAAGGACTAGAAGCAAGATACAAGATACAACAGTAGGCTCCTGTGATAAGCAAGGAATCCATGGGAGCCCCAATTTATTTTCCAAATTATCTGCCCATCCGCTTTAATATTCATAACAGGGCTAAAATGTTAACCTAGTCATATTTTGTCCCAGATAAATGGTAGCATTCATGAATCATAGGGTAGTCAGTGACAAATTCTTAAACACAAATTAAACTCTGTAAGCAAGGCAATATTAGTTGATCCAGAAAGGAAAAAATTAAAATAAAAAGAGAAGCATCATATGACTGTTGTCAATTTTGTGTCACAAAAGAAACCCACAATTCCTTTACTTGTAGATGGCCATCTGCTAACTCCACAACTAGCATGTCAAGATGACAGAATGGAAGGGATGGCAATCCACATATACAGACATGAGATACTTCAAAATCACAAAATACTAGAACAATATGGCTAAGAAAACCAATCAACTTTTATTTTAACACATGGTAGCACTCACATAATAGGTGGGGGGGGGGAGGAGGGGAGGGGAAGAGAAGTCGATAGCAGGGGCCACAAAAGTCTTATCTTGCAGACACTCACGATGAAGAATTTATATAGAAATGAAATTAAGTTACCCAATGTTTCTCTATATTCCAAGTGACATTCCAATAATTTCTGCTTTGTTTCGCTTTACGTATGCTTACCTTCCTGTGTAAGCCCTGCAATCACATCAAAACAGGAACAATTTGTGTAGCTTTAAATGTGAGCAACTGTCTGTGAGACATAATCTACTTTGTCAATTGGATTGCTTAGAGGCAAAGAGAAAACAAATTCTAAGTCTTGAAATAAGTATTTAATCCGCCTAGGTAAGATGGCATGAAACAAATCACAGGCACAAAAGGATGCGTCCGTAGGCATTCCTTTATAGATGCAGAAATATGTTTTTATTTACATTTGAACGTACAGTCAATCCCGTGAAGACCAATTTGGTGTCAAGATCATCACAGAAAACAGTCTGTAGAGAACCAATGGATGTACTGGCGCATCAAGGCTTCAAACTAGGACAGCAAAGCAGTCAATCTAGCCTTAATTCGGGGCATTTCTGTATATGTGATCACACTGCTATGGTGAGTCCCAATCATGTATATGACAAGGTCACGCTGAAGTGAAAGCTCCTTTATACCAGGAATTTTCCCTAACTGGTTACTTACAATAACACACTCCCACTGCTAAATGAATGATTACAATGCTAGCAAATTTCAGACAGTTAATCCTACTGTACAGAGCAAACTGCATGTAAATATCATTGTCTGGCAATTTCATCTACGAAGCTTAGTGGGATTCTGGGGTAACTGGTGCAGTTAGTCAGCATGACTTACTTTTACAATTCAATAATATTTGCAGCCCACTGGTTTAAATCACACAGTGCTAGACACCTTAACCCCTTAAACACCAAACTTCTGGAATAAAAGGGAATCATGACATGTCACACATTTCATGTGTCCTTAAGGGATTAAAGGCAGAGCAATACTTAGTAGGATAACATATCTCTCAAACGTGTAAGGGACAGTCCCTATTTTGGGTCCAAATCCCTCTGTCCCTCTTTTCTGTCCTAATGTTCGTTGTTTCTAGGAGCTCCATATTGTTTGCACGTCTGAACTTATATCAGAGCTTCACAGCAATAAACAGCAGTACTGTGTATTTAAACCTATATTAAATGCATTTACAAATCAGTCTGTGTAAATACGTTTTTTGTTCTAAATAAATTATTAGTAAGGCAGTTCAAATTTCTCTGAACTGCTATGCGTCCACTCACACCCCTAAAGCTAATTATTGTCCCTTGTCCAATTAAAATGAAAAAGTACAGAATACAAAGAAACAAATCAAAACAGTAGATTATGCATTTCCTGCAAACAGGTATACTCTAAAACCCAGTGCTACTAAACATTAGTGTAGAAATGCCAGATCGTCTTGTAAGTGCGAAATTATGAACTTAAATTAGCTAAGACAGTTATTGTATGTCCTTACAGGATGTATACACCAGATTTAAATAATCACTGAGCTATACTTAATACATACAGGAGAAGATTCTCTGAAGAAGCCAATCAACCCGCCTACCTCATTCTGTCTAAAATCTTCTGCTCGGATCAGTTCTGCCAACATTCAAATGCAGGAATATAAATAGCAATACACACACTGTGAATGACAGGGTTACTTAATTCGAAACAAAATAGGAGCTTTGACACTGCTATATACACAAGTGTCGTCCTTCTAAATCATTGTTCCCAGAAACACACAAAGAAAACTCTGTGCTCATCAAAGGCAATTACCAAGTGCTATCAATGCCACCACTGACCTGCACTTAACGAGTAAGATGAAATAACGTCAGTTATGTAACATATTAAATGTTTTTGGTTTTTTTCCCATTTGCATTCCTACACATAAGGGTTCTAGAACAATTTGAACTGATGGGAACTCTGTTTCCTTAATATATTTGAGGAGGGAACATGGCTCCCACATTCCTTACTGTGTAGAGAGGGGCACAGAATGGAAGGAGACAGAAAGAACTGAGCACTGTGTATATAAAACTGCAGAGAAGCAAATTAATAAATCCTTCAACATGGTTTACTGCTATGCAGCCTTTAAATACAGAGTCTTCCGTATATAATCCTGTGCATCAACCTTTACACATATGAAATCAAGGGGTGGCACTCATCCAAACAAGCATTCATTTATAAGGGTGCCAGTTAATACAACATACAAGATCCAGGGCACTCACTCATTCACTAAACAGTCAAAGCTCACAGATTGAAAGTGCAGTCCAACTCCCTGACACCTATTTAACCCAGCCCTGCAGAGAGCCCCAGGAGGAAACATTCCCTAAGTAAGTGGATTAATTTAATAAGAGCAGACATTAGGCTGCTAGAGTAGGACCTGCCAAGAGTGGGGTACATTGACGTTGTGGCAGGCCTCGCAATGTATGATCATATAATGTAACTACATCCCCATTAATTTTGCCTAGGTTAGTTAAAAAAAAATAAAAAAAATATGTGAACTTAGAAATTGCGGTTTAGTACATTAGTGAGCGTACTGGATATTTTATGTCCTACCTTTACCATGGCCAACGTCATTGTTACGGAATAAAAGGCCCAAGCCTCCAATGAACTAGTAGTAATTAAACGGCCACCTTTCTATTTATGTTGAATAGGTGTAATGCTATAAATGCTTTTAATTGTACATATTTTGGTACTTGTCGTCTATTAAAGCCCCACCACTACATTCCATTCTATCCACATCACAGACAAGCATTCATAACATATATGATTTAGACATTTCCATGCTACTTTATATACACACACCAAGCCCACATGCATGAGAAAGAAAACTGGTTTAAATGGTCAAACAAAAATTATTTAAGAGGCATAGCTCAGGTTCTCTGGTTGAGATAAATAGGTGGGGTGGGAGGAGGAGGGCAATATTATAGTGTAAGTGTATGATAAACTAAGAGATTATCAGCAAGCAGAAACATACAATTATATTTTTCATAAATTTGGGCCATTTTTTAATGAGGCAATTTAACAACAAAAATTTACTAAAGGGCATTCTAAGAACCCACTTCTTCCAACTGTTGAATTTGTAGAATGTTATGACAAAATACATAACTAGTGATAATCATCATTAGAAAAACAAAGACCTTACTTCATTATCCTACAAAGTATCTCGTAAACCGCACAAGGATCGTTATGGCAGATGTCTGCCGAAATGTAATTTAGAAAATGCAATAAAACGGTGTCATTGAATACCAAAGATAACGATTTATTCAACAGCATTGCACGTTGCTTTCATTTTATGGTGGCTTACAATAAAACTACAACCATCTGCCAAATTGTATTCATAGAAATCAATCCAGGAACTGTGAAACAGTTATCTCCCTCCAGCTTTTCTTCCATCTCTACCTCTCTTTCTTCCTAACTGTTGCCAATAGTTGCTCACGTGTTAAAGAGTTATGTGATGTCAATCAACTGGATCTAGCTTGGGAAACTTGTCCCTGCCAGCAATTAACGGTGGGTTGAAGGACTTTATCTACTCTTTCCCTGAAACAAAGTATATCCAGTGCTATTAAACAGCACACAAAAACGAATGATAGATCTTTTAGATACAGGCATATCTTTTTTAAAAATGAGAAAACTGATACAAGTAAGAACCGCCTCTCCCCCCCAAAAAACACCACAGTAAGTAGGTTATATAAAATAACAGAACACAAATGAAGTGTATATATGCTTTGTTTTAGTATCTCTGGAAACTGTTTTTACATAAAAAATTTTTTTTAAAGGACTTCAAATGCAAATATAGGATAGTTTCTACATCAACACTTCCTGCATTAGGCCACAGGGCCTAATTAAATTTGCTATAGTGATGCAGGTGTCTACTGTTGATCATACATGGAAGTATATATCCTGCTTTAAAATTTGGTGTTATTCCTCGGGTGTCCTACTTATAATGGACTATAGAGATAATCTGCAGCACAAGCACATGGCTCAGCTCAGCGTGATCTCAGCACCATGAGAGTCTTTGTATCATGCACAGAGTACTTCTGTATCATTTTGTGCCTGTGAAGCATTGGTTGGCTGGGGGTATGTTATATAGGCATGCATGTAAGCCTCAACCTCCTGCATGTCAGCAGTGATGCATATATGCATCATATGGCTTGTCCGCGGCAATTCTAAGTCTAGAGAATGGACATCGGTATGGGCTAAAGTGGTTTACTTTAAAAAAAAAAAAAAAAAAAATGCCAGAAATTCAAGGTATGTTTATTTCAACATCACCATAGTGACCAGGAAGGAAATGGTACAATTCTTCTTCTAGGGGATAACTTCAACATGGATGTGGGAAATTCTGAGAGTACATACATCTGATACTAGAGAGGTAGACATGATTTCCCAGTTTATATTACAGGATAAGTATCTACAGTTGCAGATTCAAGAGATAAAAGTATCATGCTTGTTCAAGACGACACTAGGACAGGATCCATTACAGCCAGGCAACAATATCAAAAAGATCACGAATTCCAATAAAGTACCATACTATTCCACATAAAAATTTCTTATTAAAATATTGGAAACACAGACTTTAAATGTCAACTTCACATCAACTCTTTCCCTTCGCTGGAGAATACATAAAAGTGAACAGTAAATGGTGGTTAAATAATGCTATTGAAGGGTCATGGAGATATTTAAGCCACAAAACTGAGGGCCAAGTGGTTTATAGATGACTCATGGCTCCAAAAATCAGAGCCAGCCCCTAATCCATGAGTTATTTTTTTTTCTTTCTTTCTTAACAAAGCTGACAGCTTTGGCTAGATAGGAGGAGTGGGGTGGCAACCGGGGGACTCTGCGTAATAAATCAAGCCATTACCAAACTGTTTGACTCCTTAAATTGGGGGGCGCCAAAGCTTTCCTGGCAGCAGAAACACTACAGCATGATATAGAGGCTTTGGTGCTAGGAATGTTACTTTAAACAGTTACTCTAACCACCATAACAACTACGCACAATTACAAAGCTGTTGTTGCAGTGAATACCATGTACATTTTATCACAGATTAATTTGTAAAAATCACTGAACCTTTAAGTCAGCTTCCCCTTCAGACGTGTCAGTGAGGGAGTTTGATGTTATTTTCTGGTCTTCCTTTGTTAATTCTGTAAATGTTGTGCATGTGACAGAGGCATGCTGCATGGACAACATGGCCTGATCACTCTCTCTAGATATGCACAGGTGGTGGCTCTGTTGATCCTTGCACGCAGCCTGATTGAAGACACTCTCCAGGGTTGAGTTTAAAGCTGCAGTATTGTACGACTGCTATTCCTTTATAGATCAACCACCTTGTGTGATAAGTGGAACTGCTGCGGGGCACACAACACTTATTTCAAAACCCCCTGCTGTACAGACGTTTAAGTACAGAGATGGCATTTACCTCTACCACACAGTTCAGTCTTATGTATTTTTATACTACATGTTAATTATTATTTTTTTATTAGAATTAGGACTAATTTTTCTTTAATCTCAGGGCACAATAAGACTGGAGGAGTTACATTCCCAGGCAGAGATTTGAGGATGCTGACATTAATTTGGCCTCTTTCCAATTGCTAACAGTGAGAGAAAATGGGGAGACGGTGTGATTCAGTCTCCCCAGCTACTCAAAGGGTTTGAAGGAATGGTGAGAACCACAAATAGCAGTTACTGCACAACTCCCAGGTCTAGCTCCCACCAAGACATGTATGCTTCATGTTACACACACTTTATTGATCTCTGAAATGCAATTAGTCAGCCACATTGTGCAAAAAATTTTTTACTGCACACACACATTATAAACACACAATAGAGGATATGATAACATAGTCTGCATATGAACTAGCAGACAGATAATGTAATTTATACTGGATGGTTTGACACATGATCTATATACAAGCATATTTTCCCTTAACCCCTTAAGGACCAAACTTCTGGAATAAAAGAGAATCATTACACTATTAGCAAAACAACAACTTTAGATTAATGAAGCAGTTTTGGTGTATAGATCATGCCCCTGCAGTCTTACTGCTCGAATCTCTGCTATTTAGGAGTTACATCACTTTGTTTATACAGTCCATGTCACACGTCCCTTCATG
This sequence comes from Pelobates cultripes, assembly GCA_933207985.1. Lineage (NCBI taxonomy): Eukaryota > Metazoa > Chordata > Amphibia > Anura > Pelobatidae > Pelobates > Pelobates cultripes. The sequence continues at coordinate 263,281,393 of OW240915.1, read as the reverse complement.
TGACTTGCAGCCTTCCTAAACACTTCCTGTAAAGAGAGATCTAATGTTTAAACATCCTTTATTACACATTCTGTTTAATTTGGAAATTCTTATCACCTGCTGTGTTTAGTGCCTTCTAGACCCTGCAAGCTGTGGATGCTTGGGCAGCTCAATTTATTGTCAAACAACTTAAGACTGATATGCCAAAAATAAGTAAATGTACCCAATGACTTCTTGCACAATAAACTGAAGTGGACATGGTGCATACAGCATTAATTTAATCTTAAATGACTTGTAATCTATGTTTCAAGCTCACTAGCTGAGAACCTAGAAAATGGCAAAATAAACTGTCTTTTATATGGACTACACATATAACAGATTTTGAAATGGTTTCATCCAGTGAGTTGGATCAGTTGGTTAGCGTTCCTGCTATAAAGATCTATTGTCTAACTTGCAGGTCACAGATATAAATCCAAAGATCCATCAGTGTTTTACCAGTCCAAGGCAAATAAAACATGTAACAAACCTAGCGGTAACAGCAATAGTATGTGATGTATTGTATATTGATTTGAGAAGCAAGTGACATTTTGTTCTCTATGTTCAAGCATATTATAAGCAAAAGGTCATGGCTTAACAAATATAAAAAAAATCCCCAAATCCCAAAGTGTAAAAACAAATAATTTTGTTGAAGGATGTTGTATCAAAGTGATACTTGCTAGATGTTACAGCAGTTACCAAGAAAGCTTAGCAACCATTAGATAAACCTTCCAGGCTCTAAACTAGGAGTGCTTAAAAGGTTGGTCCCAAAACATTTTGGACTACAACTCCCATGATACTATAGTCACTCCTTATAACAACATAGTTATAATATAGGAGAGCAAAGTTGTCACAACAATGTAGTTATATAACTGAATAAACTGAGACAAACTAGAAAAAACACACACATTTATGTCGGTTACAATAATGTAATTCCTACTGTAACACACAATTGGCCAGTTACTGGGTCGCTCTAGGCCCAACCTACACTGTGTACCCTACCACAGAGGAGTTTATGGAAACTAATGAAGGATATTATAGTTGCCAAGGTATACCCTCTTGTGTAATTTGTTTTAATCTGTCGTCTAAGTAAATAATACTATGGTTGGTTACCTAGAGAATTCATTTAAGCTGAAATTAATGTTCACATCTGCGATTACCTGGCACTCTCATCCCCTTTGCCTGCTCCATCTATAAGAATGCTGTAGAAATTCACAACATTCAAGTAATTTGATCACTGACTTGACACAAAAACACATTTAGTACAATAGACCATGCTATTTACTAAACTTTGTAGCAAATTGCAATATAAATTGAAGGATTTTGACAAACATAGTTGATCTTGAAACATTCTCTAATTTAGCTACAGTTAGGCTAGTTTTTGTGTATATTTTGCAATTTAGATTTCTATTCGCTACAATTTGTTGTTTCCTCTTGGAAATATAGTTACATGTATGAATCCCCGCAATTTTAAACATTCCTACTTGAGGAAAATAAACAGTAACAGTTTATTTTTATTTATTTATAAAGCGGCACTACTAAATAATTAACAAAAACAGGGAAAATCTTAAAGCGTACCTGTCTCCTCTTTATTATTATTTTTTTAATAAAGAAGTAAACATTTCAAGGAAAGTGTGTCTATATATTGTGTAGGAATTTCCCTTGAATTTGAATAAAATCACAAGATATCAATAAGACAAAGTGCAAACTACTTTAATGTATATGTGACTTGAAAATGGTAATTATTATCTGGCTGAACTGCCATCAGATGAAAAAGATATCTTCTCATATGATGCACAAGTGTTGCTAATATGTTTGTGCATGCAAAATCTAATATTTGGAAGATGCCATGATCTTATGAGTTCTTCGAAAGAATCATCTTCAGATACGCCAATTGAAAGGACAATGACAGCACTGGATGTAGGTAGAGCTTCCAATTAGTTTTTTCCTCCACATGTGGCCATTGGGCTACCTGTAATCCTAGTCAGTGTGTTTGAATACAGAAACCTTGCAAGTGACAGAGTACTCCTCAAAGTGCCTAATTATGGTAAAAAGTAAATTTAATATACATGCTTTTTGAGCAAATTACCCCATGTAATTACCCCAAGACAAATATGATTAAAATGATATAGTAAGCAATGTAACAACTAAAGCTTATTGTGGTAGTATGATGAAAGGAACTTTTTCATTCCTTTCTTCCATTTTGTCTCAAACCATTTTCTAGTAGTTTGAAAAAAACTGGGTCTTTCTGTGTAACCAAAGCCTGCCCCTTAGCGGATATTCAAATTATGTAGAAGATTCATTTCAGCGTTGTCATCCGTGGTCGTAAAACCTTGGACAGCTGTGATAAACTGCAAGCACGTTTTTCGAGCAGCAGCAGCAGGTTTGTGGACTGGGTGCTGGTTGATCCCAGCTTTTCCTCAAACCACTCACACATAGTCTGACAGAACATGGTGGACAAGATACAAAGATTCCTTGCACCATAACCACTACAAGTAGCTGTTGTGGTTGTTCTACTTCCATGATCCATTTAAAGGGACACTCCAGGCACCAAGACCACGTCTGCCCATTGGAGTGGTCTGGGTGCCAACTCCCACTACCCTTTACCCTGCAAGTGTAATTATTGCAGTTTTTTTATAAACTGCAAAATTTACATTGCAGGGTTAACTCCTCCTCTAGTGGCCGTCTACTAGACAGCCACTAGAGGGCACTTCCGTGTCTATAGCACAGGTTTTCTGTGCTAGAGCATCGCTGGACGTCCTCACGCTGTGTGAGGACCTCCAGCGTCGCTCAATTCCCCATAGGAAAGCATTGAAAATACTTTTCAATGCTTTCCCATGGAGAGCCCTAATGCGCTTGCGCAGCATTGCCGCGCATGTGCATTAGGTCTCCTCAGCCGGCCGGCGGGATCAGTCTCGCCCAGCGGCTGATGTAAGGAAGGGGAGGAGCGGCGGCGATCCGAAACCACCGCCGAGGGCCATCGTCAGGGCGTCTCAGGTAAGTGACTGAAGGGGTTTTCACCCCTTCAGCAACCGGGGAAGGAGGGTGGGAGGGAGAGGCGACCTGCAGTGCCAAGAAACTGATTGTTTTCCTGGCACTGGAGTGTCCCTTTAAGCAAATAGAGGCAACTTTCCAAAAAGCATGACCTATAGCAACAAAAAGATCAGAAATAACTGCAAAAACCACAAAATATACAAAACATTTTTTTTAAGTACATTTTGTCATTGCTACTTCTTTTAGTACAAATAACATGTTTAGGTTAAAAGTAAATAGTTAATTAAACGCTGTCAAGGGTCACAAGAACACGTGCATTCACAAGATGATTACATAGGGATTTGCTATTAAGTGCATTTCCCTTTGCCCTCAACATTTACAGACGTTATTACAAATATCTACTTGTTAAGTTGGGTGTGAGAGTAAATATAGCTGTCCTTTCTTGCGTTCAACTCTAATGTAGAGGTCGTTCAAAAACAAAATTTCCATTGTGCTAGAAAAGCTACATGACAACACAAGCTAAGGAACCACAGCTCAAGATAACATTAACTATATAATCTCTGGAGTGGTTAACAAGAAGTTATCAAACAATGCTATCATTGATGCTGTTAAACAATGTTTTGTGTACCAGAACATATTTCTATTAAAGATGGAAGGTTATGTCTTTGGGGCAGAACCTTTGATTTTGTTAATATGAATGAAAATTCATACTGTTCATTCTCATTATTTTAGTTGTGCAATGCTTATATAAAGAACTGGGCATATCTAGCAGAGTTTATAGCAACAAAGCAGGAATACTAGCAACTCCCAAATTACTAAAATTTTTACATTGCAGATTTTTACATTGCAGGGCTAAGGGGAAAGGGACACTGCACCCAGACCACTTAAACTAGATGAAATAGTCAAAGTGCCTATAATGGTCCTTTAAAAATATCAAAAGTGCCATAAATATAAACAAAAATCTAAATGTCATAGCTCAGCTTTCTTGAAATAAAATACAGATGAACAGGGAAAGAAACATAAAAAAAGAGATGCCAACTCTTCAAATTTGCTTTATAAGCGAGATTATCTGTGTTCTTGTAAAAAAAATATACTTTGTGTACTTTATTCAGGCGTGCACACGGTCTCTTTTTCTTTCAATACATCCAAGGTCAACAAATGCTCTTGGAGACTTCTCAAGTCTCATGACCATCGATCCACTGAACAAAGCACTGTAATTCAAAATTAATCAGAAATAAAAATAAAAGATGAATGCAGTTATAGGTCCTCACAATATTTCGATGTAATTTCAAGGCTATTTTTTGTTTGCATAAATCAAGTGAAATTATAGGGACACTTGTTGCTGGTGCTGACATTCAGTGGAGAGAGTCACACAATTTTACTGGATAAGTACACACTGTGACCAACTTTGAGGTATGTGGAGTTATTCAACAGATTCAGGGTAACTTATTGAAGTGTGAATATCTAAGAATAAAAAGCGAATGTCAAGATTTAGGCCATAATAAGACAAACTAAAAATAAGTGTTCAACAACGTACTCGAAGAGACGCCATCCTTTGGTTCTTCAGGAGGTTTTCTAAGGTGGGAGAGTTATTCAGACCAAATTTATATATCCTGAAAATCTTTTAGCATTGGTATAAATAATTATACTCAGTCTTTTACATAGCCATTATGTGGGCAATTTTTTGGAATTATTATTATTTTTTTTTAACATGCCTTACCCTGATCAATTATACACTCCCCTCACCCCCAATAAAAAGAAGGGGGAAAGGGTCCACTTGTCTGGATGCCAAATATGTGAAATGAGTTCACTTTGTTAATGCAGCCAGTTACCATAGAAACACACTGGTTTGAAATCCCTCCAGGCTTGTTCCAAGGAAATTAACTTGTGTACAAAATAACATTAAAGTTCCATTGTACATGTGTTTCGGGTTTATTCCAATATCAACTTGTGGCATATTTTTTTCTAATTAATATTAGATTGGTTTACGTTTAATTAAGGCAAGTGGTTTATGAATATGTAAGGAATATATAAATACTATCTGCTCTTGGCTAATTGAATCCAGGCTGAATTTGACAAAATGGAAACAATAAAAAAAGCCGGTTTGCTGGCAGTGGGCCCAAAAAGTGCAAGGAGACCACGACAACAATGAATGGACTGATTAAATCATATTATTGAAGAAGGCGAAAAAGAAAACCAGAAAGCTGAATGTGCAATATGTTCTAATTTGAGTAAGATGTGTAGACTCTGTGAGTAGGTCAGTGAAGAACAAATTCACTGCATCATGTTTGAAGAATCAGGATTTATAAAGTTTACTATGATCTGAACTGAACAGACCTAATCCAGCCAATAAAGCCTCTTTGATAACATCCAAAATACTCATGAATAGATCACTAAGGTTTGTGAATTTCATGCTAGAATTGCTTCAACATCATCTAATAATTTCTCTTGGCGTACTATACCAATTGTTTCAAGGTGGGTCAGTTCCTTGCGGAACACACATCTCCTTGTTTCTCTCCTGGTCCTATTTCCTAAAAGCTCCATATTTTTGGTTTGTAGGAGTTTATCAGAGCTCCCCAGCCACGTGCCTTTAAATAAGTTTATTATAATTATGTTTTAAGCTACAGTATTCCACAGAATCGTCTAAAATGTTGCAAAAGATGATTATACCACAAGTGCACTCACTAAAACAAAAGGGTCCCCTCAAAACGAATTTAAATTGTTGGGAGGTTAGCATTAATTTATCATCATATGTTAACGTTTTATTCTCATGCTCACATTTCTACAATTCTTTAACTGCTACATACATTCAATATTTCACTTTAATTTTTTTTATTAACCCAAGTGTCTACATTTTTGTATGGAAGTGGTGATGGGAAATGCAAAAGTCACACTCTGGATATGTGAATAACATATTCCTTTTTTCATATTCACAATATTTTACAACCAAAAAAAACCAGCATTGCAGCCTAAAGATTCAGAAATGCGTGTGAGTCATGAATTTTCTATTGACTCCCAGTCACTCAATTGATGTATGTTTATATTTCACGTGACTCATTGAAGCCAATTAAACAGAGGATCCATTTCTTAAATTATTACCGACCTTTCTTATTTTTTTTTGCAACATCATATTTTGTGGTATGAGAGCATATTGGCGATCTCAGCGTATAAATTGCTGAGCACATCATAATAATCCGTTAGCTGTGCTTTGCACAGCAGCTGGTTCATCCAGTGGCCAGTCATATATCTCAGAACCAATCCCGAGTTAAGGGACTTGCTGTAGTGAGAAATATTAATACTAGCCCAATGGGCCAGATTACATTAGACAGTATAATAAACCCCAAAAGCAAATATTTATTAAAGGCTGTGTATACACAAACTAATGTCTATTAAAATAAGCCTAACACCGATGTTTATAAATGATTTAACTCATCAAATGAAGAAAATAGTTGAATCCTTCCTACAAACATCCAGTAATGCTGAGCGATAAAATATACTGGATACAAAAAAAATTGAAAAGTGATTTATTCACTAAACCAGAAATAATGAGGATTTTAGCCTAAAATTTGAATTCCTTTTTGTTGCACAAGGACACCGGGCATATATCTTGCCATCAGACTAGGTGCAGGGGTAAGCAACCCTCGGCATTCTAGATGTTGTGGACTACATCTCCCCTGATGCTTTGCCAGTATTATGGTTTTAAGAACATTAAGGGGAGATGAAGTCCACAACATCTGGAGTGCCAAAGGCTGCCCACCCCAGGCTAGGGCAACTGCAAAAGCGAGTGTATGTGACTGTGATAGATTAAAATAAAAGAAGGGTATTTGTATGGTTTGTTGGATCTAACACGTGGAAACTTTCCATTTGCTAATGCAATTTGTATTAAGCACTCTAAAATTACCATCCTTCTCCTTAAAAAAAAAAAAAAAAACAAGAAAAAAAAACCACACAAAACAAAATAAGGGTACTGCTTAGAGATACCTATATAATTTTGGATATCTCCCTACAATACAAATTGGCACCCTTTTCTTCAAGGATTTTGAGTGGGGGGAGGGGGGATAGAGGGGGTGCACAGGAGGGCTGTTCTGAGAAGTGTCCGGTGAATTACCAATAACAATTTATGCAATTGAAATGTAATTTAGAACAAGAACAATGTATCTCATTTACACTGACTGAATTCTAAACACATGTACTATGGTTTAAATGAGGGGTTCCCAATTAATTTTTCTGACATACATAAACACATACATGTCAAAATGTTTGTATTTGCAGCCACCCTCCTGTGAGCTTACCTTGGAGTCTGGTCGTGTCTGAGGCTGATGGGAGTGATCATGCAGCAGCAGCTCACTCCCAGCCTCTCCACTGTCTCTATGAGGTCACCGATACAAGGCCCCGGTCGGGTGCCGTGGCTCTTTAAGAGCCTGACCGGGCCCTTGTTCAGTGATAATAGCCATCCGGTGGTCCTAGGTGCATGGGCCACCCGATGGTCAGATCGCGGCGGTACCCCAATTTTGTTCTCCCGGAAGCCTGGGGTTCCGCGGAACACTAATTGGCAAACACTGGTTTAAAAACATCGTACTGTGCATATTATTTCTGTGAAGATCTGTTATGCACTCTGACATACCAGCACTATGGAGCTCATAGAAAAGAGGGACCAAGGTATTTGGCCCTAAATGGGTTCTGTCCCTCCTAAATAGGGACATTCGGGAGGCATGCTTCTGGCATGGTAAGGTGGGTCTTCCATGCTTGCCATGTGTTAATGGACAACATGATCTATGTCTATTTAATCAACGCAGGCCAACATGTTTGTTCTCTCATGTGTTCTATGGCTTTCCAGCTCAGAACATACGTGGACAGTGTGACACCATCATTACCCACATTGTAGTTTGTGTCTACAAATGAAACCCAAACAGCAAGCTATTTTTTCTCTCATCTCATGAAATGTTCCGTAAGGAAGCCACTGTCAGAAGCTGGCTCTGCTTCACAATTCATTGACTCACCATGGTCACTAAAGGAAGACTATAGGCATTATAACCATTTAATCTCATTAAATAAGTTAAGCGTGGAGTCCTCAGGGTTAAACCATGTTCAAGCGGTTTAATACTAAATATGGATTTCTGGACACACACAATCCAGCCCCTACTGGAGGTATGACATAGGCAGAGATTACACACTTTGTCCAAGCCATACCAACTTATACCATCAATTGTCACTGTGATGGGCTGAAAGTGGTCAGCTGATTTTCAACCAATCACAGCCACTCACTGCTGCTCAGTGGATGACTTTCATTAGCCCAAGCAGCATAGAGGGGATGGGCTGCTAAGGACTTCTATTTAGCTTTAAAATCGTTCAATACTGAACAGGAAGGAGGGCACCAGGGGACTCTATACACTACAACCACTTCATTAAGATATAGCAGTTATGGTGTCTACAGTGTCCCTTTAACCAATAAAAATAATAATAATAATAATAAACTACACAGACAGCATCAGCTGTAGACTATGAAAGTATATTCAGACGAGAACACTAGATTGTTGTTGTTACAGGGATAAAGTAGAGAATTAGTCTATCAGGCGATAGAATCTCTAAAGAAATGTATTTTTAAGAATTTTCCAATAAGACTGATGAACGTTTGATTGGAACAGAAAAGATTGTTAAGAAGACAATGTCAGTGCTAAACTGGTAATAGGAACATTACCAGTAACCAAACTAATATAATAGCTTTGGAATTTCTCCAATAATGTAACTAAGGACCAAATACATTATTTGCATTCATCACAATGTGACACCACCATGATCTCCCTTGCACAGCAGATGGATGCTCAGGACTAGCTGGGGAGATCCAATCATATATCTAGCAGGCCTCTTTTGGTTTAACAGCCACACATGCATGTATAAAACACATGGCATTTGCCATTCCCTGTTGTAGAGGGTCATTGAAGAAGTAGCCTAAGCACCATAAGCACGACTACAGCCCTATGTGCTAGCAGAGTGTCCACCAATCCCCAGTTCTGTAGCAAATTGTTTTTTTCCAGAGGTTTGCCGAAAATCCAAAGCATCAGTGGCATGGCCCCTCTCTCACGGTGGTGTCAATTGTTAAATCCCAGAGGCACTTCTACATTATAGTAATATATTAGACAGACTCATACCACATGGTAACTGTGCTGACAGACTTATCCCAGTCAAGAGGTATCCCAGAAAATAACACTTCTGAAACACTTAAAGATCCACCCTTCAAACGATGTGTTTATTTTGATTAAACTTTAAAAATATCAATGTTCCTTTTCAGAAGTTTACATAACTGGAACTGTCCAGACAGCAATGTGCAATTATGGCTATTATGTTCTCTTCATGACTCACAGGAACTATATTTTGAGACTATCCTGTTTACCAGCTTCTTGCAGTGCAATGCGGTGTGGACTGTCAAATTTTCACCAAGGTCATTTAATGTGCTAGACAGATAGTGCTATTTTGGCCTTAGGTGTATAACGGTTGAAGTCATAAATATTTTAATGTGAACTTTAAGTAATTCACAGTTGAATAATTTATTAAATTAGCTGGATGTATCATAGAAATTAGTTATGGTGATAACACACACACTCAATACAGTGCAAATTACTGCACACAATGAAATAAAACGTTAAAAAGAATGTAATTTTTCTAAAGGGCACGATCAATGTAGAAGCTGGACCCTTGCACCCAGTGTTAATAAAGCATGCCTGGCAAGTAGGCAAGACCGGTATTACAAGGGGTGGAAGCAGCAATGTAATGATCCACGATGATAGCTAAAAAAAAATTATAACTTCAGGACTGCATTAGTTCAACAGGGAACTTGGTTAAATGGACTCTCCGGAGTATCAACTTGAAGATAACCTTATGGATAAACATAGAACCGAATATGGCTTAATTTGTGAACTGCTCTGTAAAATAAGCTTGACATCAGCTATATTTATAACCTTAATTAAGGGTAGGTTACCTTCGGCACTCCAGATGTTGAGGACTGCATCTGACATAATGCTCTTGGAGCGATAATGCTAGCAAAGTATCAGGTAAGATGTAGTCCACAACATCTGGAGTGGCGAATGTCGCCAGGTTTGCCCTAAATGTTGCCACATTTTCCTCAAGTAAACGGACATGTACTAATTATATAGCTACAGAGTCCATAGTTTTTAACTATTTCTAAAAGTACAGCTCTTCTTTAGATGTATCTTTCATGGCAAATATATTAAAGCCCTTCTCTATGAAAACATGTTTCAATAGGAGGTGAAAGACAGCATTATTAAATATATTTCATAGTCTACAATTTTTACAAGAAGCAGCCACAATAAATCAATAAATCAATGTTTTTTGTTTTTTTCATTTCTCCATGCGTTTCACATTTGTAAGTCTGAAAAAAGCAAAATAAGAACGTTTCACAAATAACTTAACACAAAATATTCTGGCTGAAAAAGGCAAGGAACGCGAATAGAAATAGCTTTACCAATGGAACAATTCCTTCCAAGCACTGACATTTCAGCAGCAGCAAATTCCTATCTAAATAACATCTACCGAATTAGGCAAAATAACTATATACATAAAACAAAAATAATCGCCTCTTTGTATATGTGATGGTAAGAGAAGAACATTATTTTCTTTAAAAGAATGTAACCATGTCAATTGAAAAAGGCATAATAAAAGTTTTGATTGATATAGAATGTGTAATATGGAAGGTGGATTAGAGAAAGAGATTCTAACTAGAAAAAAATAACCCGAATTAGGTCTGCGTTTCGCCCATGTAATCCACATTTTGTGTGCTTTTTTTCCCCTTAGAAACCATGTAAAATACATGTGATATAGATTTACTTTAAAGGGTTACTCCAACCACCATGACCACTTCTGCTGTTAGACTCTGTGCTATTTGCAACCCTGGCACACATTACTTAAGCAGGCTAGAACTCTGTTTCAGGCCGCCTAATATAATTTCTGTCCAGAAAATACATCTGTCATCTGCACGACAGATATAAAAAGCTTCTACACTTGCAGGCAGGTGTGCATCTCACCTCTGTCCCTCCTTCAATGAAGCCCTTCCCACCTCCTCACACCCTTCATTTTAACCCATTTTTTTTTATTTTCTTCTATTCCCTCCTTTCCTCTCCTTATTGGTTTAGACATGCACTCTAAGCCAGTGAAAAAGTCCAAACAAATGCTTTATGAGAAGCATTTGATTGGACCTTGCACAGCTGCTGTGACATCACAAGGGGAGTGAAAAGTTGCACCGGGGAGAGTGGTTTAAAAAAACATTAGTAACTTATCTTGATCATAATGTTCATTTAAAAGTCAGGCAAATCATGCATACTTTTCTTTTAACTTACCAGCTGGAAAAACTGTGATCTTTGAATTCTGTGTTTTCTCATGTGTAGACCAAATATTTAGGTGAATCCAGTCTATTCTTAAGGCATTGGGGACCTGCAAGACAGACCGATTTCTGTTACAAAAAAGATACACAGATGCCCATAACCAGAATTGTGTTCACATGTATACTAGAAAAAAAATTAAGCATGCCTTGGGTCTTGCACAAACTTACACCAGATGTTAATATAGGTGCATAAAATACTCCATCATCAGCTCTCACAGCACACAGACCACAAATGTAATTAGCTTTGGCCTGCAGTCAGCGTCTGCAAAGGGAAACTAGCATAGACTAGCCAAACAAGGGTGTCAGAACTCAAAAGAATTACCACTGATAAGATGATATTATTTATGGTAACAATAAAGGTCAAACTTTATTAATCTTTATTGAATAAAAAAATTTAAAAACAAAACCAAAAAGACAACCCCAACAATCAGCAACAAACAGCTAAAAAGTTAAGAAGTGCATGAGCTTTCCCCCTCCTTCCATGCTGTGAGCAATCCCCACTTCCCTATAATGCCAATACTGCTTGTCGTCGTCCCGCCACTCTCCCTTCCTGCTCAGAGTAGGTGCTCATGCACTCTGAGCCAGCGAATCTGTCCATTCCTAAGCTTCTCATCTTTAATGATATCAGGAAGGAGCGTGAAAGGTAGTGTTGGGAACTTTGCTCATGGCTGGATTTCAGGTAAGTTGAAAACCGTTTTGTTTTGCAGGTTTTACTACAAAAATGCAAAGGGCCTAATTAGTAGCGCTCATCATGCCATTTTAAATACACACTCCCTCCAAAAGACTTGGATTAACACTTTAAACGGAAACCATTATTTTGCATAATATAAACAAAAATATGATGGATCTTGCAGAGTAACTAATAGTTTCTGATTGTAATTCTAACTTACAACTTCACTATCATTCTGAAAAGCTTACATCAATCATTAATTGAATTTAATTACCATCACTTCTGTAAGACAGTATGAATTGTTGGGGGGGAAAACAGCATATGAACAGCCTGCATACATATATCCTATAAATGGATGGTGTGCAAGTTGCCAGCAAGTATCAGACCTCAATAAACTTGACACAACACAGGAAATATTTCTACTGGGTCTCAATGAGCTTGTGCTATATGAAAGTTATTTAAAGTATGTTAAACAATAGTACATGGAAAAACAATCAGGTTAAGTATGATCCCATCATATGCTGCTACCTTATTTATGACCAACTTCGAAGACAGTTACGTATACACATATGAATTTTTTATAGCTTTATAGTTCGGTGTTCAAGCAGATTACATTTTCTGTTTTAGGAAAAGCAATGCCAACACACTGCACACTTTCAAACAATAATTCAATGACGGTTTATTTATTTTTTTAACTTTTATACATATTTCTTATATCTATATAATTTCTAGATGTATTGGTTACAAAAGGTGAACAGTCGTTTCATTTATTCACAAAATCAAAACCTTGCCATAAAAGAACATTGACATAATATATAGATCTGTTTCTTTAATATTCTCGTCCTTCCCTTGCTTTCTTTATGGAATGTCTGACCAAATTCAGGGCTGTCACAGCCGCAATCTCTCTTCCAAAACTGTCTGAGATCATAATTTGAATAAAAAGCAAGAAAAAAAGAAAATTATGGCAGTTTAGAATTGTATATGCTAGGTTTAATTCCCAAACCACATGAAATAGGTGTTAACTATTTTGAATACCACTATTACTGCCATAACATACCATGAATTATGAGTAGGTTGGCTTAATTTTTCTTTCCCTTGCTAAGACAGCAAACAAGGTATAATTATGTATACATAAGTGTACTTGGTGATAATACACTTGGAGTGTTTTGAGTCTGCACTTGTAATATTCGTTTGGAGCGCCCTATATCCCTTATATTTTTTTCTACACATTCCCTTTTTTGTCACCGAATCATAATGACACTATTTGATCAAAGAAACAACTGGCATGTTACTGCTTTTGAAGTATTTGAAAAAGATCCAAATAGAACAAAATCCCCTATAGTCGTTGGTGATAATCTAGATTTTATCTACAAACTTTTTGTTAGGGAAATGAAAATGAAGTGGGAGGTGTTTACCATTGAAAAATATTTGAGAGAGGAAAATCACTCCAAGGGGCCTCAGATTTTCAAAATGTCCTTTTTCAGTTACAATGATGAAGATCATCATTACACAAAGGACTTAACCGAAATTGATATATCCATTAAAGAACTCCGAAGTCGTTTGGAACCAAAGATTTGGAATTTCTTTCTGAAAAAGCCAACGGTAATTTGGAAAATATTGAAAACTCTGTAGTAGCAAACAAAAAGAGGAAGTTCAAAAGAGATCAAGAGGATTATGCTAACAACAGAGTGCGAAAAATGCCAAGAGGTAACTTGGACAGAGAAGAAAGACCAAAAATTCCTAAAAATATTTCTCAGTATACATCTATAAATAAGAGATCTATAAGTCAGAAAGAAGAGACTTATGAACCTTACAAAAGAAAACCCCAATATTATAAACTTATAGATGGGAAAGACAGGAGTATAAGGCTCAAAAGAAAGAGGACTACCAACATCCCTTTCAAATCCCAGTCAAAAACAGATTTGAAAGTCTGAAAAACGATCATTGGGGGGAGGAGGTTTTTTTAGACCCAAGAAGGGGGGGGAGCGAACCATGTAGAGCCAAAAAGAAGGATGACCGACTATATAGAAAACATCCCCCAAAAAAGATTAAGAAAGTCAGAAGAGGAATACGAGGAGGAAGAGTTGTATGTAGAAAAAAGAAAGAAAAAAACCAATGAACTAAAGATTTTTAACTTATCTAATAAGGTTTTATCCCCTACCCAAATTAAAGTATTGACAAAAGGATACATCTTCTGAAGTACGCATGCTCCGTATGAATTCCATTCAGAGGTTTGCTGTCAGAGCCAGAATAAAGACTGCCCACATACAAGAAGGATGTCAAAATCATCCAAACGTACATTGCAGCATCATATGACATGAAGCAAAGTTCATCTTGATTGTGGCATGTTTTTCCTTCCGTATATGGCCGAAACTGGATGGGCTGCCATATTGGAGGAGGTCCGGACCATATATGGGAGTTTTTTGCATATGTTTTAAATAATTAGCTGGTTTTTTTTGGTTTTTTTATTATGTATTGATGGTACAGGGGTATTTAAAGCCTGTTAGATCAGTTGCACGTCAGAAATCCACCTGAAGAAGACCTATTTATGGGTGAAACGCATTGTGCTATCTTTTGGAATAAATACCTTTTATTATCTACAATTTGGTTCCTGCACCTCTACAACTATCCCAGTTGTGGATGATATGACCTATAGTTCAGAGCCATTCTTTAAGGGCTCTGGAAAGTGCGAGTGTTTCATTATTATTGTATCATTTCTATGTATACAGGTTACACTATGGTTCCTCTGCTTTGTATTTATTTGATGTAGGGTCCTGTTAAGGGAAAGACCCAGCACATTTCGTTCTGTCTTAAAGGTAAAAGAATAATTTTCACAGTGTGTGCTTTGACACTTTTTTTTGGTGGTATAATTATGCATGCAATGTAAAGCTTCAGATGTTACAAGATGTTACGGAGGTTGCTCAATCTAAATTGTAAATTACATTTTCTATAAAGCAGTAACCCTTGTGTAAAACATTCAAATCCAAAATTGCGGTTTTGAAGCCATATTTAGGCAAGTAAATGAACAGCACTAAGGGTCACGTATATTCTCTATGCTTTATTTGGAACCGTACCTTCCCATGATGACAGAATCAAATATCTTATTTTCCCATATGTTTTACTGTTATTTTGATAGCATTTTCGGTGTCCTCAGAAGATCAAGTTTCCCTATCTTAATTCCAGTTTTGGGAGTGTGGTTTTGGTAATGTAATTATCTCTCTGACCCCAGTTATATAAATCTCTGTCAAGTCTTCCTTTATATCTGCCCCTTGGTCCAATGCCTTATGTCTTCCTCTCTCCATAATTTAGTTACTCTCCTTTCTGTCTGTCCCTCTGCTTTCCCCCCTTTCTCTCAGCTAACCCTATGTTGTCTGTTCTCTAGCCTCTGCACCTCCTCACATCCCAGCCCCTCTCTTTACAATATGGGAGTGCTGTCAAGGGGGTCGACTGACCTCAATCTACTAGCATGGTAGGGCTGATAAGAGGATTGTGGGCTAAAGCCGGACGTCTGTTGGCATACTTCTGCAGTAGTAAGCCTGCAGGTGGAAAATGTGCAGGACCTTTGCTATCCCTGTACTGTAGGCTTGTGCATGGGCTGGTGGCCTCTTTTTTTTTGATCACTCACATCTAGCTATGTGATAATACACATAATCTGTATCTCAGCCACCCCCTTCATGTCAGTATCTCTTCCGCATCTCTCCAGCACCCCATGTCTATTTCCCTCTCTGTATGTTCTCTGACCCTTCAGTAATGTCTGTTTCTTTACTATCTCTCTCAGCCACCCCTTTTACGTAGTCTCCTTTCTTCAAAATCTAAAAGCCTCTTTCTCCAGGTCTCTGGTCCACCTTACATCTGTCTCACTCAGTCCAGCCAATCTCTTCTCTAAACTGTCACATTCCCTTGTGAAGCTCTTGGAGACAGTGGAATCACAGTTAATTTACTGCCATGCATGGGGATGTTCTACGGTGATCTGTCCCAGAGACTTGCCAATGTTTAAAACCATATAGATCTCATTCAGTCCTCACAGACAAGATACCCTTAATAATTTTAACTAAGACATACTATTAGGGAAAACATCAGCAGGAAGGTATATCCTACAAATTATCAGAGTAGAAACTGAGAGACTACGCTTCAGGCCGTACAGCCAGAAGGTTGGAGTGAAAAAGTAGGGTCTACAGGTCAAACCCCGAAGGTTGCAAATACATATGCTATTTGCAACAGCAAAGGCTAAAATATGCAAAACTAAATCAATCTAACTAAAACAATGGACAATTAAGCAAGCAATTAGCAATTAAGAAACCTGGGATATTAAAGGACATAAAAGAGTGTTTAGCAGAGATCAGCGTAAAATCTGGATTTCCATTCTATATTCAGATCTTAAAGCACAGATTAAACGGGAGATAGAAAATCCTATTAAAACTTTGAGACACGGATTCTCTGCAGTGATAAAGTCTTATCAAGATTTATTTGTATATGCTGCCCTATCCTAAACGGAACACCTTACAACGTTTCTGTGTTTAAAAGTGTTTTGCATTTAGTTTTCCAGAGATGATTCCATCTGAGCTTTGTAGTTGAGTCTTCAAAATACCTAGATTAAGGGATCGTCCACATGTTTAATTTAGTTTGCAAGAGAAAGACAGTTTTGAATATGAAAAGCTGTAGAACGTTCCTGGAAAGCATTTTATCATTAAAGGCTGTACTGCTAGACATTATTTGATTACTTTAGTCACACAGGAAATATGCTGATGCCTATTACACATGGCTATATCATATTAATGGACTTCTAGGGTAATAAAGCACTTGTTGGAAAGGTCAGGGATATGATTTGATATTACACAAACGTTACATTCCCGTTGATTAAACACAGAGGACAAGCAGAACATGGGTTTAAACTGGGAAGAATTATTAGCAAGAACATGGAGATCGTAACTTGCATTCCAGAATAAAGCAATGTGTCACGGATTTAAATAAAATGGTACATTTTCGACAGATGTGGCTGAGTGTAAGGCAGTGGTGTATAACCTTTGTATTTCAATTGATATCGAACTACATTTCCCAGAGTTATCTGCCAGCCATGACATCTAGTGAATTATTTGAGAAATGCATAAGTCTAAAAAAATCTATACTTAAATTTATATATCTGTAAATGATACTCACAGAGCTGACCAAACAGACCTTTAAGCACAAAGTGTTCTGTAAAAGATTTACTAACAGCATTTTAAAGGCAATGTTTGGACTCAACAGCTTTATTAGTTTATAAATATGTGCAGAATAAATAAAGTGTTTTCCAAATAATTCACACAATAAATGATGTCGTATAAAGAGGAGTGTACAATGAGTATTTAATTATCAGATCATTCAGAATCTACTATCTGAACCAATGGTGGGTATTATGTTGGGATTGTATACAATAGCAAACACATTTAGCTAGCTGCATATTTGACAATAGACAGTGCTGCATTTTAAACAGCTGATGATTTCCTTGTTATGGCACTTGCTCATTAGTCAATATGTTTGGAACATCCAGAATAATGTTTCTGCCAATGCGCATATTAACAGTTGTACAACTTCATATTTGCATGCATGCATAAGCCCAATAAGTACCCACCAAGTACACAAAGTATCAGTGATGCACACTGGCTAGACCATGTGTCATTTCTACGACAAAAAAAATTGGCATTCAGAAACTGTACCCTTATTACCTAGTTTATTGTCTGCTATATTTTGCTCAATCTTTGTTCCTGTTCTGCTAATCTTCAGCTATCGAATGTGCAGCTCCCACTGCTGATTTTATTTCTGCATTGTCTGCCCTAATCTCCGGGATCACCTTAACATCTTTTAAGATTATCCATCAGGTATTTCTCATGAACAGCAATGTTCTATTTATTGCTAAATAAGAGGTTTCTATTGACCTTTATCCTCTTTAAAAATTGATGTTTTTCTCCTAGTTTATGGGTTCTAACAACCAATCTCGGGACACATTGTATCCTGGAACATTACATAGATCCACAAATTTCAATATTCTTTAATTTTTAAATGTACTATACATTGTATCCAACGCACCATATTCTGGATCTTGCTCATTCACCTTACATACAAAGACTGTGCTTTTCCAATAAAAGAAAAGTTTAGCAGACAGCTAACCACGATGTGCAGAGGCCCCTGGAGCAAAGCATAATAAAAAAGTACCATAAACCTTAACAGGATGCATAAATCATCTCTGTAGTTTTTAGATTATTTATGACTTAAGGTACAGATTTCAGATACCCAGTGGAATGTAAACTATACTATCAAGGACAAGACCATTAAAACTAAACATCGAAATAAATGTAGATCTTTTTACATATACACACACACCAATATTTATTAAAATTGGAAATTGTAAATTTAGAATATGATTTAATTTATTTGGTTTTAGGTCTGCAAAGTCTGCATGATGCATCTTGTAATGCATGAGTTGTATGAAGATATTACAACATCACACAGTCTTGCCTTCTGGCACACGTGCATGCATGTGTATGTATACGTATACATATACAAACATTTACACATATATATATATATATATATATATATATATATAGCATTTATATATCATCAACATGTTGCGCAGCGCTTTAGAATTATAGAAAAGAGATATGAAGCTGCTCAAAAGGAGAGTACAGGACAAGCATGACAAACTCGAGGCACGCGGCCCACAATGGACATCTTTGCGGCCCGGCGAGCCGCGTGTACATGCTTAGTGTTCCAAGCAGAGGAGGCACCTGCTTTCTTCATATTGCAGGTGCCTACTCTGCTAAAAGTTACCTGGCCATGGAGGAAAGGAAGGTGGATGCAGAGAGGAAGCTCAGCGTTCCTGCTCCTCACTGCAACCCTCGCGCCCTCTGTAGTGATGCCGGGTGCTGGAATATAACGTCATAGTCCGGCACCCGGCATCACTAAACTGTGCACGAGGGAAGAGTGAGGAGCAGGAAGGCTGAGCTCCAGATAGAAGATCCCCACTGGATCCCAGGGATACATACAATAATGTGAGTGTGTGCAAGAATGTATAAATGCGTGTGTCTGTGAGTGTGTGTGCGTGCGTGTGTCAGTAAGTGTGTGTGTGTGTGTGTGTGTTGGTCAGTGTTGCGATGGCTGCAGCTGGACAGTGGAGGACTTTGAGGTGCATAGAGACACGCAACGCCACGTCACATTCCAACGTGACGTCAACGTGCTCCACCTTGACAGGGTTTCAAGAAGTAGCGGCAGGATCCGCTTTGGCACAGGGTGTGGACAGACTATGGAGTCGCATACTGGCAGCAGCAATGTGAGTAGAGTCTGCTTGTTGGCTAATGGGGGGTGCTGGGATTTAGTATAGGGGGGTCCTGTGGTTTAGTAAAGGGGGATGCTGGGGTTTTTTTTATACTGTACTTTTCAAAATAAGCCTATGTTTCTATGAAAATGTAAGGGTTTTTTTTTTGCGGCCCACATAAAACTAAAACCTTGTTATTTGGCCCTTGCTAGACTTTGAGTTTGACATGGTTGATTTAGGAGGATTGTTAACCTTCTCACTGAAAGGGACACTTCAGACCTCCAAAGCATTTTAGCTTGTTGAGACGCTTTATGTGTGAAGAGTGTGTTTCAATAGAAATTGACACTTTTATATATTATACTGGTTATACCCCTTGGCTTTCTAGCAGAAAGCTTGGTTAGGTTATTTGCACTGAACTCAAGAGGCAGAAACTGCCCAAAGCACCTGCCTTGCAAAGACGTCCCATTGAGCTGCACTGGGGAGTCTGTGATTAAACACAGAAAGACTGGGCAGGCTTAGAAGGGGCAGGTTTGGAAAGGAAGCAGACAAGAGAACTGCAAGTTTTGCAACCTTCTTTTAGATATAACTGCAATGACAAAATACACAATTCAATGCATGCACATTTTAATTTGGGGTATAGGCAGGGATGCATTTACCACAAGGCAAACAAGGCATTTGCCTAGGGTGGCACTTTCAGGGGGGCGCCAAAAAACACCACTACAAGCCCCCATGCCTTGTTTGCCTCATGCTCTGGGGCTGTCCACCTTACTGTGAGTGAGTGAGTGAGTGTAGCTGTAAGTGTGTCTGTGAGTGAGTGAAAGTGTGTCTTTCAGTGAGAATGGGTGTGCGTGTCAGTGTGTGCATGTAATTGTATGTGTATCTGAGAGTGTGTGCCTGCCTGTCATTGAAAGTGTGTGTTGGTTAACCAGTGTGTGCCAATGACTGTATGTGTGTGCCAATGACTATGTATCTGTCAGTGAGTGTATATCAATACATGTATCAATGAGGGCATGTGTCTGTCAGTCAAAAAAGTGGCCTTGACATGAATTGGAGGGGCAAATTTAGATTTTGGGGGTGCCCGGATTTAGTCGTGCCTAGGGCAGTACAAATCCAAAATACACCACTGGGTATAGGTACTAAACAGTGATTTCTATTTATTTTGTATTTGGGCAGTGGAGTGTCCCTTTAAAGTTCCAGCAACATGAGACTTTGGTCTCTTTTTTGGGGGTAAATGATTCTAACAAATTTTAGTTGTGTCTTACTCCCACTAAGCAATAATTTAATGAGATTTGCAACAAAATAGAAAACAAACAAACATAAAAAAACATAGCAGTGGGCCTGAGTTACCCAGCAATAATAAAAAGGTGATTTCAATAGTTTCAAATTTCATAGCAATGCCGGTAAATTGTGGAATTTATTTTACATGTATTGTGCTCTCTAACGCACTCTGCACAGAGCACATTACTAATTAAGCAAGGCAAACAGGTGGGAATACAGAAAGAAATATAATTACACTGACACAAATGGAGTATAGAACTTTTCCAATGGACTTTTATTATTTCCTGCAGCACCTACTACAAACAGATATGCAGGACAGCAAGGGAGCTAACACTCTAAAGGAATACAAGATGGAAACAGGACGGAAGCAATTTGATTTCATAACCATTAAATCCTGTTGAGGATAAAATGATTTAGATTATGGCATTGTGCACTTTCGGTTTCATATTAGTGCCACCTTTCACACACTTCTATTTTTTGACTTCTGTATTCCCGGTATTATCCAGTTCTATCCTCAACCATGCCTGGAATGTTAATGTATTTTCTGTTCAAAACAATTGTAGACGATGACATCACTAATGAGTTTCCCGTTAGTCAGTCAATGAGTGGCTCATAGGGACGAAGAACTAATTACATGGTAATCTGGTAAACAAGCTGTACATTAAACTACAATTTTTACAAATCAATAGTTGTTTTTTTTTTTTTTTTTGTACACCGATCCATTTTAGGACTTTGCTTATCCCCATAAAAATATATCCCCATAAAGCTATGCAATGTTACTTATTTCTGATTTTCTCCAATATGAACATACCATGCAAAATCTGCTAAAATGTCAGAATGGAAAGCAAGTTAAATACAATATAATAATACAATTTGGCTTTGGAACTTGTCATACTTGCTAACACCACATGTTACAGATCTCTGTAATAAAAGCAAATCTCAAATGAGGAAAGGCATTCCTCCAAAATCCATTACTACATTAATCCAAGTAATATGACGTATGTTCTTTGGGATTTGTTTCACTAAAAGAAACACTGTAGTGTCAGAAACAAACATGTATTCCTGACACTACAGTTGTAATATACCTGTTTAGGGTCCCCGGCCTCTCTTACCTCCCTTTAAGACGGTTATTTTACTCCCCAATTTTCCCACACTACACCGGTCTCGCCAGGCCAGGTCCAGCCTCCAAGGTTGAGATCATCAAACTTGGCCATTTCAGCCAATCCAATGCTTTCCTATTGGAAAGCATTGGGAGGCTATTGTGCATGCACTGCAAAATGACATGTTGCACCAATCAGCATCTCCTCATAGAGATACATTGCATCAATCCATTTCTATGGGGAACATTGACTGGAAAAGCTGACCGCCAGTGCTGCACTGAACTAGGAAGCACCTATAGTTGTTCGTCTGAGTGACTGCCACTAAAGTAGTTCCTGGGCAGGAATGTAAACACTGCCTTTTCTCTGAAGGGGGGGGGGAAGGGAGGGGACTGCAGGGACAGGCTATAGACACCGGAACAACTGCATTAAGCTGTGATTAAGGTGTCCCTTTAACTATGTTCATTAAAATACATCAAAACCAAAAAGGCAGGATGCACAAACGGTCACACTAGGAAGTCAAAGAATTATTGCTCCAATATAAAACATGTATTCCATTGTACAGAAGGACAAGACCAGGCTACAGCCATCTTACTATATGTTTTCTGTGTCGTACAGAACACTTATGATTAAAAGGATCATATAAAAAGGATGCTAAAGTCACATGATTAATAGAATACTATAGTCACCAGAACAACTACAGCTTAATGTAGTTGTTCTGGTGTCTATAGTACATCCCTGCAGGCTTTTTAATATAAACACTGTTTTCAGAGAAAAGGCAGTGTTTACCTTACTGCCTAGGAACACCTTTAATGGCAGTCACTCACAATGTGAAGCACCTATGTTCAGCGCAGGCTTCCGATGCTCTGCCTGTACTGAGTGCCTTGAGGGGTCGAAAATAAAATGTAAAAAAAAAAAAAAATTAACCCCTATCCTCTCTCCCTCGCCCTCCCCATGTACTTACCGATCGCTGACGTTCCCCTGCCAACAATCGGTCTTCTTCTAAAGGGGGACTGTCTGAGCTTAACCCATACAGAACCCCTCGGCAAATTAGGACCCCCAGGGGCCATGTAACCGCTCTAAAAGATCAATCACATGGCCACTATTGGTGTCACGCAACGCCACGTCAAAAATGTCCCAAATAGGACATGGGTGCATGATGACCAGCTGAGAAAATCCCAAGTTGGGAAACTGGAATCCGCACACTCCAAATAAAGTATTTTAGCCCCCAGAGAACTTGACACACCTATACATGGGGGGTTATCACTGTACTCAGGAGATGTTGCTGAACACATAATGGGGTGTTCTTTGGCAGTAACCCTTAAAGTTCTCTGTACATGTATTCTTCAATTGCTGTGTGTCCAAAAAAAATAAAAAAAAAATAAATCACCAATTATTATTATTTTTTTATTTATTTTTTTAAATGGCATAGATCGGTGATAAAATGGTTGCATGAAAAGAGTCAAAATACCCCAAGTTTAATACCTTAGGTTGTCCTCTTTTAAAAAATATATACATGTGAAGGGTTAATCAGGGATTCCTAACAGATATCAGTGTTACAATGTAAATTTTGAAAATACATGGTTTGGAAATATATATATGTACTTATAGCCCTATAATCTCCCAAAAAAGCTAAGAACATGTTAACATTGGGCATTCCTAAACTCAGGACAAAATTTAGCATGGGTGTTTTTTGGCGGTTGTAGAAGCACAACAGATTTTGGGGGTCAAAGGTAGAAAAAGTGTGTTTATTTAAAAATTTGAATATTTTATTAAAAAAAATTATCGTAAATTATATGATATGATAAAAATAATGGTATCTTTAGAAGGAGCATTTAATGGCGAGAAAAAAACGTATATAATACGTGTGGGTACAGTAAATAAGTAAGAAAAACATTGCAGCTAAACGCAAACACCGCAGAAATGTAAAAAGAGCCCTGGTCCTTACGGTAAGAAAATTGAAAAACGGCCTGGTCACTAAGGGGTTAAGCGGGAATAGGGGGGGGGGGCAGGAAAGCTAAAGTGTTATTTTATAACTATAATGTCAGTAATACAGGGTTGTATTCCTGACACTATATAGTGTCCCTTTAAGTATTCTGTGCAACATAAAACTGGTAAAATATGATGGCTGTAATGAAGTGGTTATGCAGCCTGGGTTTCCCAGATGCCTTCTTATCTTTTTGCTTGTTATTGTGCCTGAAGTATCCATTTAATGTGAATAGTTACACAGAGTTATAAGCTATAAGGATCAAGTATTTTCTTTCCAGAATAAAAGATTACTCCCAATTCACCATCTGTTGTGTATTTGTTTTTCCCTTAAGAATTGTTTTCAGCAGTTTGGTGCATAGATCATGCCCCTGTGGTCTCACCACTCAAAAACCATAGTTTAGGGATGCAACCTATGCCATATGTCTCCTGGCTATGGCTCACACAAACTTATGAAAAATTGTATCATTTTCAATCAATCTTACAATCATACTAAAAGATACTGTATGCATGAAAACAACTTTAGCTTTATGAAGCGGTGTGGTGTATAGATCATGCCTTTGCAGTGTAACTGATCAATTATCTTTCATTTAGGAGGTAGATCATGATTTAATGTCTAAATGACAGAGTATTAAGCAGTGAAACTGTAGGGGCATAATCTATATACCAAAACTGCTTCACCAGGATAAAGTTGTTTTTGTGCCTTAAGTATCCCTTTAACTCCTAAATTTCATAAAATTCACCAATTATCAAAGCGATTTAATTCTAAGTGACAGAGAATTCAGCAATAAGACTGTAGGGGCATAATCTATATATCAAAGATGCATCATTAAGCCAAAGTTGTTTTTGTACTTAGTGTGTTCCTTTAAACCTATCATTTTGTAGTTATAAGCAAAATAAATATTTTCCAAATGCTAAAGTTCTTGTAAATCAGCTGCAGCATCAGACGAAGACCTATGATTAATATGTTTCTCTGTCTTGTTACAACGAAGTGAACATACTGATGAGGAACAAACAAGTCAACAGAAAGCATTATCACTAATGACTATACACATCAAGCTATATAAACAAACGAGAGGCCCAAAGCAAACCAAGCAAATACACTGAAGGGAAAACATGTATATCTGCATAAATGGTTTTCGCATTGTCTAAATGGTGATCATTAATTTTAGGAACACTGCTCTCATATACATATGTAGGAGGGAGAGAATACGTTTATGAGTGGGTTATTTTTATGACATTCTAAAAAATCAAGTGAATTAACAATGTATACAGGATAAGTATATACTGAAATAAAAATGAATGGATAAAAAGGGGGTTGTTCACAAAATAAGCATTGTAAGGACCCAGAACTGCAGCCAGATTCTATGTCAGTAGTATGGCTATTATCTTGTACAAAAGAGATTAAGTGGCTATCTTCTCTTCTTCTTAAAACTGAAGAATCGAAATGGTAAAAACAAAAAATTAATGCATAAATAAAATGTTATAGTGCCCTTTACTTTTCTCTCAGATTATGCAGAATTTACCCACATATGTTTTTTGTCAGTATTGGAAATGATGGTGAGCCACTTAAGTCTCAGTGACTCACAAAGAGTGGGCAATACATTTTCACCCCCTCATTCATCATTGAAACAGGAGAAGAGATAATGCAATTTATGTCAGAGCCAGCAAGCGGAAAAAAGTTCTGGTAATCATACAAGTAGAAGTTAATAAATTGCGTGTTTAAATCTTCGCATACATTAACTTATTTTTTGTACTCTGTTACAAACTGATCTGAAATATTCTGGGAAATAACTGGAGCAAATTTGTTTCGTAAATGCAAACTTCAGATTTGCACCTAAAATGTTAGATTTTTTTTTCCCACTTTTATTTTAAAGATATTTAAATTTAATTCATTAGTGTTTGGGAATTATTTAAAGTGAGCAATTCTCTTAAAGTAGATAAAGAGTTCCCATTTTTCGAATTCTGTTCC
Source organism: Pelobates cultripes (assembly GCA_933207985.1). Lineage (NCBI taxonomy): Eukaryota > Metazoa > Chordata > Amphibia > Anura > Pelobatidae > Pelobates > Pelobates cultripes. The sequence continues at coordinate 263,255,695 of OW240915.1, read as the reverse complement.
ACAGTTACTCTTTATAAATAACCCCATTGTTATATTGGTAGCACTTAGTGAATCCATAGCATATTACTATATTTTGCTTAGAGAAATATCTGCTATAATATGAGACACTATAGTCACCAGAACAACTAAAGCTTAAAAGGCCACTATAGTACCAGGAAAACAAACTCGTTTTCCTGGCACTATGTAGTCCTTAGGACCCCCCCATCCTCATGCCCCCCTCTCCCGCTTGGCTGAATGGGTTAAAACACTTACCTTTCTCCAGCGCCGGGCTCCCTCGGTGCTGGGGAACTCTCCTTTTCTTTCTGACGTCAGCGCCGAATGTGCACGCACAGCAAGAGCCACGCACGCATTCAAACCGCCCATAGGAAAGCATTACTCAATGCTTTCCTATGGATGTCAGCGTCTTCTCTCTGTGATTTTCACAGTGAGAATCACGGAAGCGGCCTCTAGCGGATGTCAGTGAGACAGCCACTAGAGGCTGGATTATCCCTCAGTGTTAACATAGCAGTTTCTCTGAAACTGCTATGTTTACAGCTGCAGGGTTAAAACCTGGGGGAACTGGCATCCAGACCACTTCATTGAGCTGAAGTGGTCTGGGTGCCTATAGTGGCCCTTTAATGTAGTTGTTCTGGTGATTATAATCATTCCCTTCAGGCATTTTCATGCAAACACTGCATTTCAGAGGAAAGGCAGTGTTTACATTGCCCCCAGGGATACATCCAGTGGCCACTCCTCAGATGACCACTGGGGGAGATGCTTCCTGGGTCAGTGCTGCACAGTAGACAGCACTGCCGTTCACCTGGAGATGTTGAATTTACCTCAAAGAGATGCTAAGAGGGGCTAAGGGGAGGGGGATGTAAGCCACCTAAATGGTGGTTTTAACACTGTAGTGTCAGGAACACGTTTGTGTTCCTGATCGTGTAGTTTTCCTTTAATAGTACAATAGGGTGTGCTTAACCTTCACCAAAGAAGGGGCAAAGGCTGACTTGTCATAAACAAAAAAGCATGTTTAATTCCTTATAAACATTGTGCTAGCTAAATTATAAGCGATTTTAATGTACTCATATTAACCAACCCATTTCTGGTCTTCTGTGCCATTTTCTACCGGTGTTTCATTCCATGCATGCAATGTGACGGTTCTGGTTTAGAGGCAGGTGGAAGCAATTACAACGACTTTAGGATCATGGAGGAGACAAACAAAATGGAAGTATATATTTAAAAAAAACAAAAAACATTTGTTGGAACTAAAGAGACACTGTGAGCACCATAGCCACTACGAGTGCCAGGTCATGCATCAAAGTTAAGTGGTTTACTTATTGTTTAGCAGAGACGCTCAGTCCCACCAGCCGGGCCCTCGATGATATGGCAAAGGTGGAGAAGCACTTCACCTCACACCATATCAGGGGTAGTGAGAAATGTTAGACTTAGCCTGCACAGCTGATTCTTTCAGCCTATTGCTGCCCCAATCCCTTGTATAAATTGATATGGTGCGAGGTGGCAAAAAACTTTACCTTCGCCATATTGTCATTGTGGGCAAATGGGCAAGTGGAAAGTCTGAGCCCTGTGTATATCGACTTGCAGGTGACCATGTCATCCTTGTGGTTATTTATTTGGTTTACTGTTCTTTAAAAGGTTTACTTCGTTTATGTTGTTGAAAACAAATGCAACTGGTTTTCAGATTACTTCATTTTAACAAAAGTTATATTTCCATTTTATATTATAGTGCTTTTAGATATTGTGTACATCTTAATCACACTGACGGAACATTTTAAAAACAAAAAGAAAGGCATTATTGACATTATTTAATTGTAATACAAGCCTGCTACTCTTTTGTTTTCAAGTTCGGCTTATCCAATTTAAAAAAAAAACAGATTTATTCATAATTTTATTCTCTGTTTATGTGTACAAAAACTTTCAAAATATATAAATAAATGTAATATTTATATATTAAAATCTTGAGTATGGCCTGTGGAGAGGCCTCTTAAATTACCTCCCCTTTTCCCTCACATTATGGTCTCTATACATTTGACTCAAGTTCTGAAATACATTATTTAATGTAGCAAGGTCACCTGTGAATATGGAGGTTATGAATCTTGATAATTGTTTTTCTTAAGTGTCACTTACTACAGACACATTAAAAGAAGAAAGTACAGTTTTAACAAGTTATTACTTTGGGCTATACACCAAAGATGTGTGATCTGAAATGTCTCAGCTGGTCCTGATCATTCTCTTCCCTTTCAATGAAGTATTGTGTGTAGCAACATACAGATGACATCATGGCCTCAATAGAGCAAGTGGTAACATAACCAAATACAAAAGGCATCATTTGGTTGGAGAACTGCACAAGCTTGGATCTAGCTATGAACACGGATTTAATTCTCTCTCACAGAAATCCTAGAATTTGACATTTCGGGCAGACTGCTCAAATTAACCAGTCAATGTGTACTTATTATAAATTAATAATTTAGTAGCCTGAAAGGTATGTAGCTGTATTGAAATCTCTTCACTAAAGTTGGCCAATATTACTTGGTAAAAGATGAATTAAATTATCTCTGGCAAAATAAATCCTACTATTGTGCATTGTCTTCAACATTATCTATCTAAATTATATATCTAATTCGAAATACATATAGATTGATTTTGTATTATCTTTATTACATAGATAGCTATTTTCTCTTGCATTTATTTTACAATTATTTTTCTAGTTCATCTACAGGTGTTTTGCTTTACCGTGTCATAATTACTCTCACGTCTGCAGCTTTCTTTATGTCTATGTAAATGACTGTTATGCTTCTTGTGTTTGCTTTTAAAAACTTTGCACTGTACCGAGGGATCGGGCATCCCTCACACACACAGATTCTGGGAAGTTAATTTTTAACATCACATTTATTTATTTATTACACTGCAATTTGTCTCACGAAAGGCTCTAGAAGCTGAAACGTTGACGAAATATGTTGTGATTTAATACACTTGTTACATGAGTCCTCTGAGTGCTCTTGTCTTTTGGTATTTCTATATCTATAGACATCCTGATGAAAATTTTCTGAATAAAACTGAAACACTGCCCTTAATAAAATAACATTTTGCAAACTCATAAAAAGTCCCATTACAACAAACAAAATGGTAAACAGTGTCTAGAGCTGGAAGAAGCACAATTTTCAACACAGTTATGTAGCTAAAGCAACTTAAAGGACCACTATAGGCAACCAGACCACTTCAGCTCAATGAAGTGGTCTGGGTGCCAGGTCCCTCTAGTTTTAACCCTGCACCTAAAAACATATTAGTTTTACACTGAGGGTTAAAGGGACACTCCAGTGGCAGGAAAACAATCCGTTTTCCTGGCACTGCAGGTCCCCTCTAGTAGACAGCCACTAGAGAAGGAGTTAACCCTGCAAGGTAATTATTGCAGTTTATAAAAAACTGCAATAATTATACTTGCAGGGTTAAGGGTAGTGGGAGTTGGCACCCAGACCACTCCAATGGGCAGAAGTGGTCTGGGTGCCTGGAGTGTCCCTTTAATCCAGCCTCTAGTGGCGGTCTTACGGACAGCCACTAGAGGCCGCTTCCGCGATTCTCACTGTGAAAATCAGTGAGAAGACGCTGACGTCCATAGGAAAGCATTGACTAATGCTTTCCTATGGGCGGTTTGAATGCGCGGCTGCTCTTGGTGCGCATGAGCATTTGGCGCGGACGTCGGCAGGAGGAGGAGAGGTCACCAGAGCCGAGGAAGCCCGGCGCTGAAGAAAGGTAAGTGGCTGAAGGCGTTTTAACCCCCTTCAGCCCAGCGGGAGAGGGGCCATGAGGGTGGGGGGTACCTAAGGACTACATAGTGCCAGGAAAACGAGTTTGTTTTCCTGGCACTATAGTGGTCCTTTAAATCCCTGACCTAAACCCATCTACCAGGCAATATGTCATGGGAAGAACTGGCTTTCTGTTGGTCAGGCTGGGTAGAGGCGGTTTACCCAGCGCAACAAGTTCTGAAACAAATAGCTGATGCAAAGAGTATAGTGATCTGCCAGATCGGCCTGACATACAGTATAAGGACCGTTCAAAATGTTAGAAGACACATGCCTTGTGTCTGCTTGGGCAATGCCACTTACGCTTATCCATTTCCACTAGGTGGGTGTACAAGAGCTCCCTTAAATAGACAAGCAGTTCATAGATCACTAGAGATTATTCACACTTAAAAGACCTCATGTGCTAGCCTACAACAAATTACTGCTGTTTGGGTCATTAATGACAGCAACTGGTCAAAAGGAATTCTCTGCCTCACAAATCCTGGCTCCCAACCCTTCGTGTTGGCAAACTCTGATCTTAAACAAGGAGCCAATCTCTTCCAATCTTCCAAAGATAATCAATCTGCAGCTTTTTAAGCATCGGCTGAACTAAAATACTGTAATCCTCATCCTTGATGGATAGTGCGGGCTGTAATTCGACATTTCAAATTTTAAAGGAGAATTGCTAATGATTTATGCTTTAGAAACGATTGTGACAGCTGAATCTAACCAATTGGCCCATTTTGTTTGCTTATTGTGAAATCGGAGACGCTGTTAATTATTTCTTCAAAATGGCCTTATGAACATCCCAGCATTTTAATTTTTAATTTATTTTCTGTGAAATACTATTTATCCTTTATGTTAAGCATTTTCCATGCTACCCCTTTCTCCTCAAGTTCAAATAATGGCCTCTTCCAGTGTTAAGGTTTTCATTAAAATGCTTAATTCTTCAAAATTAAAAAGGGACTGTCAATTCCCAGTTCTTTTTATATTATGTTTACTTATGCCCAATGTTTAGCAAACCTGTTTCTGTGAGATCTTAAAAAACAAGAACCCACAATTCTAACCTTAAATTAAAGGGAAACTCCAGTGCACTGCAGGTCCCCTCTCCCTCCCACCCCCCAATCCCCGGTTGCTGAAGGGGTGAAAATCCCTTCAATCACTTACCAGAGGCAGCGACAATGTCCCACGTTGCCGCTTCTCCCTTCGCCGCCGCTCCTCCTAGTGATTGCGCCGGCTGGTGGGCGAGACTGATCCCGCCCACCGGGCCAGGGAGACCTAATGCGCATGCGTCCAGCGATGCTCTAGCACAGGTTTCCTGTGCTATGATCCAGGAAGTGCCCTCCAGTGGCTGTCTAGTAGACAGCCACTAGAGGTGGAGTTAACCCTGCAATGTTAATATTGCAGTTTATGAAAACTGCAATAATTACAGTTGCAGGGTTAAGAGTAGTGGGAGTTGGCACCCATACCACTCCAATGAGCAGAAGTGGTCTGGGTGCCTGGAGTGTCCCTTTAAGTGTCTCCATCTTAGCTACCTGCCACCATAATTGTCATGTTGTTGCATTCTCACAGCTGCAAGTATTCCATTCAACTTTATTGACATTACAATTGTCTATTGTGAACAAAAAAAGTTTCCAACTGAGTATTAACATTCGAAGTTTACAAGAAGACTTTCCACATTGTGAATTTTGTTTTAAGGCTATTCTAAATGGTGGGCCTAGTTGCATGATTCAAATAATCTTCACACATGCAACAAATTACTTTCCAGCATAAGGTCCTTATTTCTTCTGGTAACTAAAAAGCAGAGATGTAAAAATTATCTGGACAGTCTGCCGCTGACATGTTTGATTAACATGGCAACAGACATTACGCAGGCTTGATATACTCTGACATTATGTTCGGCTAAGATGTTAAGGTTGAAAGCAGACACACGTCTACTTCAACCACTTTGATCCTGGAAAAAAGGTCCTTCTCAGCTTCTCTTTCTTTCTCTATGAGCTACAGAAGATGGGACACTAAATGAAAATAATTTAATTTGATTGGCAAGCATAAATTTGCAGTAAAAATTATTTTGGTATGTACTAAACTCAAAGGGACAGTGAGCACCATAAGCACGTGATCTTAATGAAGAGTTTTACACCTGGTCCCTTTTTTTGGCAATTGCTGCACGTGCGCATTTTTAATGTTAGAGTGTTCCTTAAAAGTGCTCTGAACAGAAACACACAATTAATTAGTTGGAAGCTGGTTTTAACCAGGGAATGGCATCTCATGGGGATTATGTGGGTAGAGCACAACCAGTCAATGGGAGGGAGAGAACGCCCCACCATCTTTAAACTTCACCAGCCATCACTGCCCAAAAGGTAATAAGCATCGCTGGCATCATTCAGCAGAGCCGACAAACAGCCAGCTGGTCTGCAAATGTCACGAGAACTGGGAAAGGACTTGTGTATGGGCACTGATCTTTTGTGATACATAGTCATTTTACTCTCATGCACCCATAATTAGGACACTAGGCTACAAAATCCAAAATCTGTATGGTCCTGAAAGTATCTGGACGTTTGGGAGGTACAGAATAAGAACATGCCAGGCTTGTAGCATATTACCCACCTAAAGCATGTGATAGTGCTTCTAATTCTCATAATGCTTTGCCAGCATCAATGAAGCTTTAGTTACACAACAGAAGAGGATCTACCGTTTGCTAGGCTGGATCTTGAGCACAATGTATTACTAGACCAGTGATGGCTAACCTTGACACCATAAATTGTTTCTGGACTACATTTAACATGATGCTCAGGTAGCTTTTAGAGTCTAAAAGCTAGCTGAGCATCATGGGAAATGTAGTCCAGAAACAATTTATGGTGTCAAGGTTAGCCATCACTGTACTAGGCAATATATGGTCTCCCAGGTTATGTTAGGCCTGACAGCAAGGCCAAACCCTCCCAGCTCAGATAACAACAGGGGGGAGGGGTTGGACTCTGTTGAGACAAAGGAAATAATTTTTCTATAAACATCTGTGTTACAAAGAGACTGTTGAATTTTTATTAACTATACAATGTGCTGATATCACCATAGCAAAGCCAACAGGCTGCATATGCTGCCTAGTTGTTTAGGTTTTTCAGTTACTTCCATTTTATTTCACACTGTTTTGTGTTAGTGTTGTTTATGCTACTTATGTATTATCTTTGATATCAGGAAGTTGTTTTTATTCAGCATAAACATTAAAATTATTCAGCTCTTGCTTGAAAGAAATTAGTAGCATTTGGAAATAGACTTTTCACAGCACGTTACCAAGGTTATTGAGTAAGTGGGATTTTTTTTTTTTCTAAAATTACTGCTTCGTACAAAATATGGACCTACTCCTTCGTAAGGTTATGAAAAATATATGGTGGCAAGTGGAAGTAAGTTTTGAAATCTTATTGTAAATGGCGATAAGAAGTCTGGCGTGCGCGCGGGCACGCACGCACACACACACGCACACACTTTATCATGGATTGCTTGATTGTCTGTGAAAGGCTTTAAATTATATCAGAAGAAAAGGTTCAAATATTATTAAATAGTTTTGCATATGTCTTAAAAAACAAAAAAACAAAACCATGCAGATCTCCTGTTATTTCATATTGATAACAATTTGCAATTATCGAGGTTTCTGCCTATTCTGCAATTCTTATTTTCTCAACACATCTCTTCATGTCACTTGTTACTTAGCTGTAAAATAATTGGTGTTGCATAAAGTGATGAAGTGGGTGTGCCAAGGACCCTTTCATTTAAAGAATCAAGCATGAGTTATGTACATTGCGAGCTTTGCACTAACAGTATCTGTAGTGGGTTATAAAGGGTGTATTGGATAATCTACAATACCAGTGGAATTGTAGGCTATTGATTGCCAAATGAAAACAATTATTGAACTGTAAAACCCCTCATTAACCCCTTCAGGACGGGTGACGGACGAGGTCCGTCACGCAGGGGAGACCCTTAACGACGGGTGACGGACCTCGTCCGTCACGCGGTAAAATTAACCCCGGATCGCCGCTATCGCGGCGATCGCGGGGTTAATGGTGCTCCCGGTATGCCTCCGCATTGGAGGCATACCGGGAGCACCCGGTCAAGCTGCCCAGCACATGTGCTCGCTCTGACCACAAGTCTGAGCGAGCACATGTGCTCTGAATACTTACCTACCGGCTCCCTGCACTTCCGGGTTCTGTGTGAAGTGCAGGGAGCCGGATCAGTGCTGATCCTGCCCCCTGCTGTTAAAAAAAATAAAGTTAATTTAAAGTGTCCCCCCCCTTACCCATTTTAATAAAAAATTAACCCCTTCCCTGCCAATTGATCACTGACTACAGTGATCAATTGGCAGGGATTACATTTTACTATGATCTGATTTTTTTTTTTAACCCCTGAGGGTTAATTCTTTTTTTTTTTAACCCTCAGGGGTTAAATTAATTAAATTAATTAATTTTTTTTTAATTATATATTTAGATAGCTGGGGTGGGTGGAAGTTAGTGGGGAATTGGGGGATTTGGCGTTAGGCTAACTAGGGGTTAACGTTAAAAAAAGTTTTAAAAGAAACTTTAAAAAGTTAAAAATTAAGCTTAAAAAAATGTTTTAATAACATTTAAGTAAAAAAAACAAAAAAACACACTTTACCTAGTCCAAATAAAAATTAACCCCTTCCCTGCCAGTCGATCACTGCCTACAGCGATCAAATAGAGATCACAGTATTATACTGTGATCTAATTTTTTTTAACCCCTGAGGATTAACTTTTATTTATTTTTTTAACCCTCAGGGGTTCAATTTATTTAATTAATTAATTTAAATATTTTATAACTATATATTTTGCTAGCTGGGGTGGGTGGGAGTTATGGGAAAATGGGGAATTTACTGTTACTGCTGCATACTGCTAGTTAGGGGTTAACGGTAAAAAAAAAAGCTTAGAAAAATGTTAAATCTGTAAAAAAGTTTTAAGAAAGTTTAGGAAAGTTTAAAAAAAATTTATAAGCAAAGCAAAAGTTGAAAAACTAGTTTTTAAAAGTAAAAAAGTTATAAAAAGTAAAAAAAATACATTTTAAAAACGCTCATTACCACTACACCTGGAGCAAACTAGAGAAAAAATTATCCCACGCCAAGGTTCAAAATATGCCTTTTGAATTACCCCAGGGTGTATTCTTTAATAAATAGTATGTGTTTGTGGGGAAGTTTCAATAACCAACCGTCTAAACTACTCCAAATTGGAACATGGACACAGCGTAAAACTTCAAAGTTAGAAAAAAACTGAATGGCTGCGTCTCAAATGCGCCCCTTCAACATCCACATATACCTGGCAAAGGTACATACGGGGGTATTGCTGTACTCAGCCGACATAGCTGAGCAACATATGAAGTATTATACAGTCATAGCACACATAAGGTTTGCAAAATATGCTGCGCAAACTCACTTTGTATGTCAAAAAGGCAGAAAAAATGCTTATTACCACTACACTTGGTACAAGCTAGCGGAAAAATGATCCCACGCTAAGGTTCAAAATATGCCTTTTGAAATACCCTGGGATGTCTTCTTTAAGAAATGGTATGGCTTTATGGGGAATTTGGATTATATAGCCTGGTAAAATACTCTAAAATGGGACATAGGCACAGCATAAAAATTCAAAGTTTGAAAAAAACTGGAATGGCTGTGTCCCAAATGTGCCCCTCCGATGTCCACACATACCTGGCAAAGGTACATACAGGGGTATTGCTGTACTCAGCCGACATAGCTGAGCAACATATGAAGTATTATACAGTCATAGCACACATAAGGTTTGCAAAATATACTGTGCAAACTCACTTTGTATGTCAAAAAGGCAGAAAAAATGCTTATTACCACTACACTTGGTACAAGCTAGCGGAAAAATGATCCCACGCTAAGGTTCAAAATATGCCTTTTGAAATACCCTGGGATGTCTTCTTTAAGAAATGGTATGGCTTTATGGGGAATTTGGATTATATAGCCTGGTAAAATACTCTAAAATGGGACATAGGCACAGCATAAAAATTCAAAGTTTGAAAAAAACTGGAATGGCTGTGTCCCAAATGTGCCCCTCCGATGTCCACACATACCTGGCAAAGGTACATACGGGGGTATTGCTGTACTCAGCCGACATAGCTGAGCAACATATGAAGTATTATACAGTCATAGTACACATAAGGTTTGCAAAATATGCTGCGCAAACTCACTTTGTATGTCAAAAAGGCAGAAAAAATGCTTATTACCACTACACTTGGTACAAGCTAGCGGAAAAATGATCCCACGCTAAGGTTCAAAATATGCCTTTTGAAATACCCTGGGATGTCTTCTTTAAGAAATGGTATGGCTTTATGGGGAATTTGGATTATATAGCCTGGTAAAATACTCTAAAATGGGACATAGGCACAGCATAAAAATTCAAAGTTTGAAAAAAACTGGAATGGCTGTGTCCCAAATGTGCCCCTCCGATGTCCACACATACCTGGCAAAGGTACATACGGGGGTATTGCTGTACTCAGCCGACATAGCTGAGCAACATATGAAGTATTATACAGTCGTAGCACACATAAGGTTTGCAAAATATACTGTGCAAACTCACTTTGTATGTCAAAAAGGCAGAAAAAACGCTTATTACCACTACATCTGGTACAAGCTAGCGGAAAAATGATCCCACGCTAAGGTTCAAACTATACCTTTTGAAACACCCTGGGGTGTCTACTTTAAGAAATGGTAGGCCTTTGTGGGGTAGTTTGAATTTAAAACCTGCGAAGATGCTTGGAAATTGCACAAAATTCAAAGTTTGGTAAAAACGGATATGGCTTGGTCTGCTATATGGCACTGTAGCTTCACGAAATAGTGCCAAAGACATTCATATGGGGTGTCATTTTACTCAGAAGACTTAGCTGAGCATAATTTGGGGGTTTGAACTTAGTGGCACATATGAAATATACAAAATGCCCAGCAAAAATGCAATCCGTATGTAAAAAATGCACAAAATTATTTTTTACCACATACTTTGGCATATATTGGTGAAAAAATGGGGGCATGTTAAGGCACAATATGCACCTTATGAGATACCCTGGAGTGTCTACTTTTACAAATGGTAGGCCTTTGTGGGGTTTTTTGAACAGTCAAACTGTTATAATACCCCAAATGGAAGCTAAGGCTCATTAAATCCATCTCTCAAAATTCTACTGTGAATACTGTAAAGGACAGGTCTCCTATATGGCACTGTAGCTTCACGAAATAGTGCCAAAGACATTCATATGGGGTGTCATTTTACTCAGAAGACTTAGCTGAGCATAATTTGGGGGTTTGAACTTAGTGGCACATATGAAATATACAAAACGCCCAGCAAAAATGCAATCCGTATGTAAAAAATGCACAAAATTATTTTTTACCACATACTTTGGCATATATTGGTGAAAAAATGGGGGCATGTTAAGGCACAATATGCACCTTATGAGATACCCTGGAGTGTCTACTTTTACAAATGGTAGGCCTTTGTGGGGGTTTTTTGAACAGTCAAACTGTTATAATACCCCAAATGGAAGCTAAGGCTCATTAAATCCATCTCTCAAAATTCTACTGTGAATACTGTAAAGGACAGGTCTCCTATATGGCACTGTAGCTTCACGAAATAGTGCCAAAGACATTCATATGGGGTGTCATTTTACTCAGAAGACTTAGCTGAGCATAATTTGGGGGTTTGAACTTAGTGGCACATATGAAATATACAAAACGCCCAGCAAAAATGCAATCCGTATGTAAAAATGCACAAAATTATTTTTTACCACATACTTTGGCATATATTGGTGAAAAAATGGGGGCATGTTAAGGCACAATATGCACCTTATGAGATACCCTGGAGTGTCTACTTTTACAAATGGTAGGCCTTTGTGGGGGTTTTTTGAACAGTCAAACTGTTATAATACCCCAAATGGAAGCTAAGGCTCATTAAATCCATCTCTCAAAATTCTACTGTGAATACTGTAAAGGACAGGTCTCCTATATGGCACTGTAGCTTCACGAAATAGTGCCAAAGACATTCATATGGGGTGTCATTTTACTCAGAAGACTTAGCTGAGCATAATTTGGGGGTTTGAACTTAGTGGCACATATGAAATATACAAAACGCCCAGCAAAAATGCAATCCGTATGTAAAAAATGCACAAAATTATTTTTTACCACATACTTTGGCATATATTGGTGAAAAAATGGGGGCATGTTAAGGCACAATATGCACCTTATGAGATACCCTGGAGTGTCTACTTTTACAAATGGTAGGCCTTTGTGGGGGTTTTTTGAACAGTCAAACTGTTATAATACCCCAAAATGGAAGCTAAGGCTCATTAAATCCATCTCTCAAAATTCTACTGTGAATACTGAAAAGGACAGGTATCCTGTATGGCACTGTAACTTCACGAAATAGTGCAAAAGACATACAATGGGGGTGTCATTTTACTCAGCAGATGTAACTGAACACAAAATAAAACTTTGTACAGGAATAGCACACACCAACTTTACAAAATATACACGAGAATTTCTCTGTTATAAGTTTGTGTGCCAAAAACCAAAAAGAACACAATTTTACTCCAATATTTAGCAGAGGTTGGCGGTGAAATGGCTACGTAGAAAGTGTCAAAACAACCTTAGGTAAATAGCCCGTGATGTCTACTTTATATAAATATATACTTTTGTGTGGCAATTTTGTTTTCTTTTATGGCTATTAAGCTTACAAGACAAACATACCAAATTCTAAAATCGCTCCACATTAAAAGTTTATTTTACTCCTTGTGCTTTGTGACCTGTAACTACCAAAAAAAACTTAAAATCCCAGACACATTATATATTCTGTAAATCAGAACAAATAAATAAATTTATTTTTAATTACTTTCCTTAACCTGCACTAATTATGCACACATTATTATTGCAAAAACTGTAAAAAAAAACAATATTTTTCATTTTTTTTGCATTTTTCTGTATTTTTTTTATAATAAGTAAGCATTTATATATCTATATGTTATATCAAATTAAAGCCCTTTCTGTCCTTTAAAAAACAGTATATAATGTGTGTCGGTGCAATAAATGAGAGAGATGCAAATTGCAGTTGAACGCAAACAGCAAGAAAATGCAAAAATTGCTTGTGTCATTAAGCGTAAGTCAAGCTTCTGAAGCTGTGTCCTTAAGGGGTTAAGGAACATTCCAAAGAATATTTAGAAAAATGCAGAAAGTGTAACTAAGAATGAACAGGTCATAGCACCTACAAAATACCAGTCTGAAATAATAAATCACACCCACACTGCACACAACATATAAACCAAAACAACATTCTTATATTAAAAAATATACGTATACTTACAAACAATATATACATAAAAAAGAAAGAAAAGATTGCACAGAAGTTCTATTATTCATACATTGCATGAGTATATGCAGTTTTCAGACACAAACAATGGCATTATTTTATTTTTATTGAGACAAGTCACCTTACCTCAGACGCATGATGGCAGAAAGCCAATAGCGTGACCTAGTGACTTAAAGACACAATAGAAATGCCTGCTATTTAACCCTGAGTGGTTCAGAGCAGTGAGCAATGCACAGTGCTTAGTAATGACTCTTAGTAAGAGAATTAATGATGACGGCAAGTTTATCAATTTTAAAGTTCTGACTTATGTTTCACATAAAGTGCAGCTCTGAGATGAAACAGTTAGGTCATGCCATAATGACAAAAAAAAGGCAGCACATAGTCATATAATTACCAGTATTTTTTTTTTTTTGGTTATTTTGTTTAAGAATTAATCAGCAAAACCCATTCTCAAAGTATTTCTCAGGCCTATTCAGAAAAATCCAATAATTCTTTACAGAAATAAAAATCTCTAATATTTTTAACATTTCACTCAATTTAAAAAAAGACAAACCAGGCCTGACATTAAAATCTGCTACGAGGAATCAAATATTTGTATGTTTTAGGATTTACAGTACATGAAACATTGTATCCATTTAACACTAAATAAGCATGTAGGACAAATGTAATGTAATCCAAAAATACATGCATGAACATGCTAGGAACAAGTGAAGTCAAACATGCTGCACGTGATAAAAAAAAAAAAAAAAATTATACTTAGTATTTAATACGAAAAAGAATACTTTGCATTTCATACTTTGTATTAAGCGACGTTTCTTGGGTTCCTCTCCAAACACAATCACACGGTAGTACAATTGTTCTATGCACAAAAGTTAAAAAGAATCTTTACAAAACGTGCCAATAAGTACTACAGTTACAGTTTATTAAAAGGGTATTTCTTACACCAAAAAATACACACCCCTGCAATTATACTAGCAAAACCATATACACTCTCCCACTTCATGCATCCGAATAGAGGATGGAAAATATATAGATTGTTTCTAAAAATCCATACATCAATTTAATGATCCAGCAACACCGCTTTATAATAAATAAAAGAAATTTGCTTGATCAACAGTATTCATTTCATGCAGAGCTGTGTGTTATGAGAAAAGGATCTGAAAGTAATTACCAAGTGATGTAATCTTTCTCATGACCTCTGCTCAGAGTCAGGTAACCAACACAGGTATTGTCCCTTCAAGGTAGAGAGATCCCTCATCAGCAAATTTAATTCCTTTGCTTCCCCAGGCACCTCCACCTTTATTTGCAAGAACACAATACCTCCTTCTCTGTCTCTAATGCAGCATAAATATTACTGTGCAGACCTATGGATGGAGCTAGCAGCAACACAGGCAGCCAATAGCAGAACGACGAGGTCTGAATGCAGCACATGCTCTGTGTGTAGCAGATATTGTCACCAGCGCTTAGCAAGCTTCTAATCTAATTATAGCCATTTGCTAGCACTGTACTACTGAAGCAAAGCCCAAGAGCAAATTAAATTTTAATAAGTAAAAAACCCTTTAGAGTTTAGATAATATGAAGATTTCTACTTGATGCCAAGCTCAGCCCTTCAGTGTCAGTTTATCAACTTTATGTTTTATAAAGTACATTGACCTATGTGGTTTTAACCCCCATCGCCTTCATTTCTTATAAATCACACAAAAACAGCCACTTTAGCTCTCGGATGGGCAATCCGTAAACCTACAACTCATTTCACACTCAGTCAGTGTCTTGTTTGGTAAATGATGGAAGCTGCACTCCGATAATTACCATTCTAATCATATATATTTGAGTATTGACACTGGGTATTACAGGGACACACTAGCCACCAGAACCACTACAGCTTAATGTAGTTGTTCCGGTGTCTATAGCATGTCCATGCAGGCTTTTCAATGTAAACATGGTCTATTCAGAGGAAAGGCAGTGTTTACATTAATGCCCAGTAACACCTCCAGTGACAGTGACTCAGACGACACTAAAGGTGCTTCCTAGTCTAGTTTTGTGCAATGTGCAGGACTGGCATTAAGCGTCTCCACACTCTGCATGATTCAATGCATTTCTATGAGGAGATGATGACTGGCAGAGCACTGCATTTTGCTGCAAATGTAAAATAGCCTTCCAATTCTTTCCTATACAAAAGCATTGGACTGACTGAGATCATCAAGTCTCATGAGCTCAGCCATGAAAGCGGTGCCAGTCGCAGCAAGACCGGAGCAGTGGTGGAGAAAAGTTAGAGGGACATTATAGTGAACCGAACAACTACAGCTTAATGTAGTTGTTCTAGTGAGTATAGCATGTCCCTGCAGCTATTTTCATGTAAACACTGCCTTTTCAGAAAAAAGGCAGTGTTTACATTGCTCCCTAGGGACACCTCCAGTTGCATATACTCAGATGGCCGCTAGAGGTGCTTTCCGGATCCGTGCTGCACAGCGTGGAGGCACTGAACTTTTCCAGTAGAGATGCATTGAGTCAATGTATCTGTATGAGGAGATGCTAATTGGCCAGCATGGCGTAATGCAGTGCATGCCCATTAGCCTACAAATGCTTTCCTATGGGAAAGCATTGGATTGGTTGAGCTAATTCTGACCAATGACGCAGATTGGGGGCAGGGCCAGTGCTGGCAGACCCATGCTGCGCTGGAATAAAGGTAAGTTTTCTCCTTATTTAAGGGGGGTAAAGGTGGGCTTAATACTGTTTTTAACACTATAGGGCCAGGAATACATGATTATGTACCATGTAGTGTTTCTTTAAGTTGAAAAAACAACTTTTTATTGCCACCGAAAAGGGCGCATGGCGTTAAATATGTTTTCCAGCACTAAAGTGTCAGGAGTACATGTTTGTATTCCTGACATAGTTTTCCTTTACATACATACAATTCACAAACCACATATATTATTTTCAAAACAATTATATAAAGCTTCTTAAAGCAAAACTGTCATATTTGAGGTATTTGTACAGAAGTTGATGGCTCATTTGGCTATGGGTTGACCAGCTCAATGAAGTGGTCTGGGTGCCAGGTCCCCCAGGTTTTAACGCTGCAGCTGTAAACATAGCAGTTTCAGAGAACTATGTTTACATTGCATGGTTAATCCAGCCTCTAGTGGCTGTCTTGCGAAAATCACACTGAGCACGCAGAACGTCCATAGGAAACCATTGAGAAATGCTTTCCTATGGGCGTTTTTAAAGCGCGCGTGGCTCTGGCCACACATTCAGCTCCACTCGAGGTAGCCCATCGCACGGTAAAGGTAAGTGGCTGAGGGGGTTTTAACCCCTTCAGCCAAATGGGAGGGTGACCCTGAGGGAGGGGACACACCTAAGGATTATATAGTATACGAGTTTGTTTTCCTTTAAAAAGTTTGCAGTTTTAACATGTGACATTTTATGCTGCGACCATACTGATTCATACTATATGTACCCTCAATAAGATGTCTATGTAAATTCGAATGTCACTTTATGTACACAAAAATAAAGAATAAAAAATAAATTTATTTATTTATTTGAAGTCCTATACTACTAGCCAGGCCTTAAAAGTTACATGACACTGTAAGCCATAGCATACTTTCAAAGGGTGAATTTCGAATCACCAGGGCTACATTTTCTTTCACTCGCTAATGGTGAGTGGAAAGTCTAAGTCCTGAGTAATTTAGCCAACTACTTCACAATCCAGTTTAGTCCAGGCATAGCCAGGGCAGACAATGCAAATGAAGGGGACATTTTCTGTTTCTTTTCCCTCTATGCCGAATGCCAGGTGAAAAAGAAGGGTGTTTATAAAAATGATCGACACAGAGCTGAAATGGAGGTGTCCAGTTGCAAGATAAAGAGGTGCGGATTTCTACATTTTATTTTTCACATTTTCAAAATACATATTTGTTAAATATAAGGGATAAGTAAGCATAATACTAAAATTTCTAGTAAGTAATAGTTCCCATTTAAACCCCTATGTTTGCATCACAGAAAACAGATTCCTATGAATTCTTCTTACAGAGAACATTTTGCATTTCTTGTCAAAGCTAGTGCTTTCTGACAGGCAATAGGGTGGAGCACATAGCTAGAAGGACGGGTACCATGATGCGCACATGTTTAGGTTGGCATAGTCTAAATTCTGCTAGACGCTGCTGCCTTCTAGTCATTACAGTGGGAGAGATATGATATGACTAGACTTGTACCATCTTCCGCTGGACAGATGTCAACACCCGAACATAAATGCCAGTATTAGAGGCACGGTTTCCAGTGACAAGATAGAGATCTAGGATGAGTATTTTATATCCAGCAGCTGTATTCCCAGTGATCCTGTGTCACAATATAGTGGGGCTATTTGCTACTGAATGCACTCATTTGCTAATAAAATACATTGAACATAAAGAAATATAAAGGAAGGATTTGTCCCGTCATGGCTCTAACCTAGTAAATCAACAAGAATACCTATCTGAAGGTGGAGGCAGGCTAAGTAATGATATTTACACCAAAAAGAAAAGATACATTCACAATTTTGTTTTATTCCTTGAACAGAATGAAAGACCAGTAAATATGCTTATTTTCAGAAAATCTGACATCAACAGTAGTGGAAATATTTGTCGGAAAAAGAACACACTGATCCTCCACCACCCCTTTTTTTTTGTTTAAAATAAAAATCAACAGCGCCATTATTTTTGTCTGATTAAAAATTACAGAAAATGAAATGGGAGGACATGGGAGGAAAGGATAATGAAACAAAGGGACATGGTAGAAAAGGATACTGACATGGGAGATACAAGATGGAAGGAAGGGACAATGAAATGGAGGATATGAGATTGGAAGAAGGGTAACAAAACTGAGGATATGAGAAACTTTTGGGGATGTCGAGAACTCCTATGATGTCTTACTGGTAGTGAAAAGAAAAACCTAAAATTCTACCCATAGATTCTCCCTTTTTAGCCCAGATCCTGAACAAGATATAGAAATAAATGAGTTTTGTAGTAAGTGAAGCCATATTAGAGTGCCTTCACTGTGTGTATTTAACAATGTTCCATATTACACTGCTTTACATTTTCTGTAAAACGTCTGACGTGAATGTATTCCCAATAAGCGTCCCTGCAGTGTCTTTATTCCTACATACATGGGACATGGTGTCAAACATGGCTGAATACCACTTGTTTAGGATACACCGGTTTCATAAAGTGGGAAACTATAGGGGGTTATTTTCCTGTGGTCAATAGCATCCCTCCTTCTGAAGGAATGAAGATAAATGATGATTGGAGGAGCAACTGGTACAATCTCAGATTTTGAGCTCAATCTGCAGCTATAAGTAGGCTGAGAAATGTGTACTAGTCCAAGCAGTAACTCTGAGGAAAGTAATTGAGAGGGAATGCTAATGTACAGCAGACCAGTGTAACAGCCATTTTAGACAAACTAGAGATTTGTTTAACAAATTAGGACAAATTATTTAGAGCAAGAACAGCGTATCTCCTTTATACAGAGTGATTTCTAAAAACATGTATTATAGTTTAAAGTGAGCATTGCAATTTACTGTGAGTATTATTGTTGTGAAGCTCAGTTATACACTCACTAACAATAGACACACACACCAACAATATAGAAAAGAAACATCGGGATAGAAAAAAAAAGGGACATCATGATGTTGGTCCAAATAGGGACTGTATCTCCTTAATAGGGACACTTGGGAGCTATGAAAGTAAATTATATGGCAATACACAGGTTAACATTTGAAGGTTCTGGGGTTGATCCAGTTTTACCTCACAAGATTGCTCCTCATGAAGCACCACCATTTAAAGTATGCCTGTCATAGTACATTGAAATTAGCTTGAAATGAAACGTGCTAGCAGAATTTTTAAGGAACACACCAGCATTATAAATACATTCATTAATGTATAACAGTGGAGTGTTGCAGAAAATCCTCTTTTAGTTGCAGTAGGTGAAAATTTACTGTAAACTGAAAATTCAAATGCACTGTTTAAATGACACGTCACGACTAGGCAACTGGCCACAATACACGCATGGTCTCACACAGTGCAGTGGAAAAGCATTTGACACTGGGAAGAGTCTCATGAAGAGGATTCCCTGAGCTAATTTAGACAAATGAAACACAGGTATTCAAGCAAATGGCATGCACAGATTTATGGTGTCCAAAGGAAAAATAAATAAATAAGAAACACTGATCTAAAGGCGAGATGTGGAAATAGAACTCTGTTGATTAGCGGAGCATATTGAGAGTTATCTGAGGAAAACGTCATGGCTGTGGGTGCCCATCCTTGTATCGCACAGATAATGAAAAAAGGTGACTGGGTGGTTAGTTATGGAACTATAATACAAAAGTCTGCTATTCCTATGTCATTGTTATTCAGGGCCATATCAGAACAAAAATGCTGTTTCACCGCCAGACAATTCAAAGATCATTAACATCCAACTCTAACAGGTATAGGGAAGATAATTGATCAAAATAGACATCATTATTATCTGTGTGTGTCTGGGTTGCTACATCAGAATTATATATATAGACTGTAACTTATTAATTTATTTGAAATTGTAGGGTCAAGGAAAAGTTATGAGTAACGTATAACTCTCTATTACCGCAAGATGTAAAACTGTGCACTTTATCAACAAATATGCAAAGATGCCATTTTAACCAACTAATGCTTATATTTCAATAGCTTTAATCTATTTATCACCTCAATCTTTCAAATACTCGTATTATATATAATCCATTAGGACAATGTGCTCCATGAAATAAGATAATACATCTGAGTTGGCTGAGTTTGGCAGAACCCAAGATTTAAGCAACCAAAATTTCAAGATTAACAAGGCACAAGGGCTCCACTAGGAAGGGACAAATTAAAGGTTTTCTCCAACCATCATGGGGGACACCCAGTCATTTGCCACTAAGGGGAATCTCCTCTGTTACTACATTCAATTTGGCTTTTTATACACATGAGATCATAATGTTTGAGTTATCCATGTGGCTACAGAGGGAACAAGATTGGGTATTGGAGTTTTTATCATACCACTCAAAAATGGTTTGACCAAAAACCTGATGGCACATGTGATGAAGCATTTTTGGATTTGGGTTCAGGGAGCCATCAGTGTTGGATAGATCTATGCACTCCGATCCTTGGATGTTCTTGCTGTCCACGCCTTGGGATGGGGTTCCATCATCTGACCAATGGCTTACTACCAAGATTTCCCTAGCAAACTGCATGGCATTGAGCCAAGCTTGACTAAGGGCAGAGGTTCCCAGTGTGACCAAAGAAGAATGTAAGGTTCAGGATTCACATCTCATGGATAAGTTGACTGCTCAGGTACGCCAGACGTGGCAAAAAAAATGGTAGAAATGGGACACTTACAAAAGTTTGATGTTGTAAAACATGCTGGTTGTTGTACGGGATAATTTTTCTATTCTTAATTTTAACTGGCATAATTTGAAAAAGTTACCTGTCAAAGACGGCAACAAGAGTGTTTAAAATTATATTATCCTAAGTTCCTACATCTTGATAAATGTCTGGCCTAGTGGAGCAGTTCAATTACTCCATTTACCCATCTATATATAAAGAATAAATGGCTTGTTTCATCAGCGTATGACATGTATAAATGTATTAAAACAAACAACAACTAGCGGTTTAGGGTTTGCATCCAAAGATTAATTGCACCGGAAACACTAGACCCTGTTAATTGACTAAGGGCAATGTCATATTACCCTTTTAAATAATATTTTGGAGATAGTCTGTACAAATTTTGAAACTTGTTTTTAGATTATATTGTACAGAACGGGTAGTCCATGATTAACTTCCCAACTGCTAAGGATCTTCAAGGCCCTATGAATCTTGGTCAGTCTTTGGACTATCAAAATCTGCATGAAGATACAGGGAGTTCATGTTCAACACAGTTAAAGAACTTGGTCAATTAGAAATGGCTTACGTAACATTGCCTATTCTGGTATAGTATGAATTTCTAGCTTGTATTGTGACATTATGCATGACATGGGGTGTTTTACACTCTTAAGTGGTAGGTGTAGCTACTGAAGGTGATTAAAATGCATTACAGTATACTGTGCCCTCCTTTTCTATTTCCTAAATGGTACCATTTGTAACACCTTAAGAGGTATATAAGCAGAAACGGAGTACGGTTGTCAGAACATTCTTATCTTGTCATACAGCAATAATACACCCACAGACTAGTTTTTTGAGCGTTTGTTCATAAAGTATGAGGGTATGGACTCGGTCATGCAATGTTACTTTTAAAATGTGCTTATGGCAGAAAGATATTTGGGCACATCAAAGAGCAGTAGAGTGTCAAAAAAGATGGGTAACAAACTTGCAACCCATTTACGCAAGCATTTTTGGTTCATTATAGATTTCATGTTTCTCAACTGTTCTGCAATCCAAGCATATCAAATGTTTTCAGCTGCTCGAATGCATACAGAACATCTGGCTGTATAATCTCTGGCATTTTATATTTACTATCATTCAGTCAAAGTTAATTGGAAGAATGCTAAACTGCAACAATAGGGCTATTGTGGCCTACTCATGTGAAAAATATAGATTATGATAAACTATCTGTGGTATTTTGAATCAGGACTTCATAAAAAATACATTCCTTATTGTAACTTATGAAATGGGGAACATTTGTTTGCTGCTGCTAGATTCCATGACCAGTTATTGTACTATATCCGTTATCGCACAACCCTTGTTCCAGTACCTAGGCCTATTTACTTATTTCTCCCTTAAAAACAGAAAGCATTGCAAGAATGTCTGTTTACATATTTACCAAAATACGACAATGTTCACAAACCGTTTTGTTATACAGTGCCGCCGTGGGATCAGGGGCTGCATGGCAGTAATGTTGAATGCTGTTTTAGATAGGCTGCTGAGAAGTACAGCCATATGGCCAACAAAGGGAAATGCAAGATAAACTAATAATAACAATGATTCAAAATGGTGTTAGAAGTTCTCATGGCCATCTATGTATAACTGTGTCAAAATTAAGCTTAACAATTTAGGAGAAAATAGGTAAAGAGGGACAAAAGGCAGAATAGTTTTTTTTTTTTTTTAAGTTTATTATCTGTAGGTGGGAGAGATTAGTCAAAAATGTGTGATACATTGTAATAAAATAAAATAAAATACTTTAAAAAACTTCACTGTTACGGTTTCGTTATCTTTTTAGTTGATGTACAAAGTGTCTGAGGAGTTATACTTGCCAAATTAAATTGCTATACTACACACATTCATTTTTTAGCAATCTAATTCCTAGATATATATTTATAAATTTTGCGTGATTCTATTTAAGAAGAAATTAGCTCTGGGGTAAACAGATGTATGTACATCGATGTATCAAAGCCAGTAAAGTAACTTGCCTTACAAGAGATAATTCACCAATGGCCAAATTAAATGGAATCTAAAACCTAAGAAATAGGAGTTCACATAACTCTGTGCTGAAATACATCTCAGGTGGACCTTCAATGTGTGAGATCCCACGGAACCCAAAGAACAGCATACCCTGTTCATACATAAGGACACTTCAGCTTACCATCGATATTCTTAGGTTCATACAGAGGAAAATTAATTGTTAAAGGACAAAACAATTTCATATATCATCTATATCACAGGGATTATCTGCATTTCATGCACTGAATAATAGATGGAGCAGACAAGAAAACAGGTGTACGACAAAGGAGGGAAGACAAAAAACAAACAAAAAAACCCCTCTTGTTCTCATGATTTAATGGATTAAAATTAAAACCAGCAATTTTGAATGTTATGGTCAGACAGACAGTTACTTGTAATATACGTAAAGCATTTAAAGATCGGTAACATGTAACTAGAAGAGAATCACATTTGTTATTATTTGAAATGCTAATGATCTGTAGAGGTCAGATTATGCAAGCTTGGTGTTTGTATCATATATACTTACGGGCATAATAGTTGCCAGATTTGAAAATGAATTAAATAAAGGTTTTTACTTACCTTTTTTTCTAGTGCTGAGGTTTGTAAGTGCTGCTTGTGCATCCAAGCTATTTCATAGGAAAGCACTGGATCAATGCTTTCCTATGGGATCTTTTGCATCATGAAGCACAGCACCTCTAGTGGCTGTCAGTGTAACAGTTACTGGAGGTGTGTAACTTTTCAAGTTAAATGTTACACCTTCTGAAAAAAGGCAATGTTTACTTTGAATGGTTAAATTGACAACATCAATGAAATGGAGTGGCCTGGGTGACTTTAGTGGTTCTTTAATTGCTAGCATGTATAGGATACATCACAAGGCCCACACTAATCTAAAACAGGCTAAGCAATAAAACCTTTGACACTGCAAAGGTAAAGCCATTGTAGTTCTCAAAACATTACAATAGAAGAAATATCTGAGTTATACCAACTTTTAGTAGGTTGCACTAAGTGAATTGCTCCAGGCAATTGAAACATTAGCAGGCAGGGCAAGCACAAGTTAACATTTTAAACAAACAGAAGAAGGATAGAATATTTTAGACGAGAAGACATTTGTAGATTTTAGCATGCCACAAAACCGCTTACAAAATGTTAAAATAATAAATTACATCATTTCACATGACATCATTTATGTTGGTTAAATAAATCAAACAAAAATAGTTGCAAAACAAGAAAGAAAAATATTAAATAGAAACTCTAACTACATTCCACAAAAAGCATGTTCAACATTTAATAAAGCCAGCAAGTCAAGCAGCCTTTATGTGAAAACAGATGTGTATAGACATCACACCCCCCACCTTCTGTTTTCAGTCAACTTGTAGGGCACGGATGTAAAGCAGATATTCCCACAGGGAAAAAACTATTAAATACCCACAAGAAATATCCCAATCCAGTAGAATGAAGTGACTATTTCTTAACACCAATGGAAAAGGGAAAAAAAAAAAGTAATGTTTGCATGGGACTCCTAAGAAATCGTGAAGGCAGCATTAAAGGACCACTATAATGCCAGGAAAACATACTTGTTTTCCTGGCACTATAGTGCCCTGAGGGTGCCCCCACACTCCGCCGGGATCTAGGGGATGGAAGGGGTTAAACTTACCTTTTTCTCCAGCGCCGGGCAGGGAACTCTCCTGCTCCTCTTCAGGCTGAATGCGCATGCGCGGCAGGAGCCGCACGTGCATTCAGCCAGTCACATAGGAAGGCATTCACAATGCTTTCCTATGGACGCTGATGTCTTCTCACTGTGAAAATCACAGTGAGAAGCACGGAAGCGCCTCTAGCGGCTGTCAATGAGACAGCCACTAGAGGCTGGATTAACCCATAGGTAAACATAGCAGTTTCTCAGAAACTGCTATGTTTATAGAAAAAAGGGTTAATCCTAGCTGGACCTGGCACCCAGACCACTTCATTAAGCTGAAGTGGTCTGGGTGCCTATAGTGGTCCTTTAACACATGAAGTACAGTGTATGTGTAATAGAAGGAAATATTCACAAAAACTGTCACAACAATTCCCTGCACTGTAAATATGTTTACCTTTTTTACAAGGCATTTAAAAATACTAAAATCAGGATAATTTTGCAAAGTGCACCCTACCAACATACAGGGGAGCTAGGCACATTGGGAAGGCAAGATAGCTTAAAATGGATAAGCAGCATAAACCTAGGGAGGAAAAAAAAGTGGTGGGACACAGAATCAGACTAGTTCAGGGACTGTGGCTAGGTAGGTATGCAATTCAGAGGGTGATCCTGAATCTGATTAAAGCATATCCTCAGTCTTCCAAGACTCCACTAGACATTCTATGTCTGTTTTCATTTATTGGAAGTGTAATAATCTAATTGAAGCCAAGTAACATTACGGCCATTTTATATTTTATGAGTGCTTCTTAATCCCTGGTTTAAGATCCCAAATCGGGTTCCCATACCAATTCCAGTGGGTCTCCACTGGCTGAAACAGAATATGTTCATCAAATGCCACTGTGTAAGAAGGAGAAGCCTGCGGTCTGGCTAAAATATTAATTTTATCCATACTTTCCATGCTTTCTATTTGGCCAATACCCTGACTGCACATTAGGCTTTCCTGAAAACACATCAAGCAAATCAATTAATACACAACTTATCTGCTCCCATTTGTGGGTACCAGCTCTTGTCAGCACTGCATACCTTTTACTAGACAATATATTCAAAGACGAAGCTGCTGAATTGCATACGCTTTTGTAGTGCAGACAGCTTTTTCTTTTTTACGCGAATGATGGAAGGATCTAATTGCAGATTAATTAAGCAGTAATCTAAAGGGAATCCTTGGATAGAAAATCCTGTCTACTTCCAATGCTTTTTTATGAAGCTATTTATATATTGGTTTTCCAAACCAAGGCACCCATGAGTTGGGCTTCACGCTCTGTATTTCAGTTCCAATGTCATTCTTATTTGAATGTCATTTGATGGCTGAGCATGTCAATTGACAAACTCAACCAATGAATGCCATCCAAAATTGGTGAGTATGGAGTTTTCTACATAATGTATTAAAAACTAGGGGGTTAGTTTTACCCCTTAATTTAGTGCTTTGAAACTTCTATTTATACACACCAAAGAAAGATCTTTAAGAAAAGAGTGACATTAGAATAGAAAAATTGGACTGAAGGATTTGGACAGAAAACAGGGACTATACATCCTACATGGGGACACTTGGTAGGTATGCAGCATCCTTGATACTGCTGGCTCAAAGAATGTGTCTTGCTCTTTTATCAGGAATCATGTGAAGGTAAGGAAATGTTTTGCAGCTGGTTTGGAAAGGAAATGTCAAATCTGGTGTGTAATTTGAAACTGCATTTAGAATGGATTGGGGGAAAGAAATCCACTCCAGAAGCAGATGTAATTCCAAGTGAGGTAATCTATGCATGTGATGTATTTACGCACAGAACCACTATGTCTAACCCTAGTGGGAAATGTGCTGTGTGAAAATAACTTTATTATTATCTATTTGAATAAGACTCCTTTATCCATATAATATTTTAATGCCAGGGGGGTGGGAGGGGGGGGAGGGGGGATGAGGTAATTGCATGGATCAAAATAAACAATTCTAAAAGAGAGTGATAAATGTTGCATGTTCTCCCTGGTATGTAATGAAAACATTATTTTGCAACTTGTGTAAGGGATGTTTTTACAATAACCTTTATATGATGGATAGATAATGCACACTAGGACATTTAAGATTTAAACTATGTATTATACACACGCACTTAGAAATATAATTCACTCAAAAGACATGCACACATTTAAATGTGTAGCAAACATAGAATACATCTCCGTTTTTAATGTCAAACTGTAGATTGGGATGCAAACTGTAAACAGTATATATTTTGGGCTGTGTGTTCTGTCTTATTCATTTTTATTTCACAACTAACCCTATGGCACGTCAGCATTAATAAATGAATTGCTTGAATTCACTTATCAGGTACGTTTCACGGTGGCCATCATAATTAGTAACCTAGTTAGGCTTCCCTTTTCATCAGCTATGCATATTCCTTCCCTGTCTAGTCATGTTGGCCTTTAAAAGCAAACCTCTGACTTTGTTTTGGCTTTGTAAAAGCAGCCCTAAAAACATTCATAGGCATGTTGCCACCACGTCCACAATCCCACTAATCTGGATATAAAGAATGGAATAAACCTCCATAGTACTACACCACCTTTTAATGTTCTGGAGGGACCCCAAAGTGAAAGACATCTCCATGCAGTTCCCACCAATAGTAACCAAGTCCTTGATGATCTAAAAACCCACTTGTTTGAGGGTTATCAAACAATGCAACCAGTGTATGGAATATTCTTCTTGACTAATCAGAGCTCCATGTGTCCTCTTAAGCAATTAATCTCTTACTATACTTATTACCACTAGCCAGTAAATAGTGTTACTGAGATAAATAGATATGCACAATACACCTTTGCCACCAAAACTATGCAACTGGAATCGTATGGCCAGGTCGGGACACTCTTTTGCAAAACAGATTATTCCTCTAGAACAATAGAAAGTATGGTGGTTGGCCAGGCAGAGAAGATATCTGGGTCTAATGGTACCCGTAAGCAAGGATACCAAATCGATCAAAGATTTATCTTTATGATAAAAATAGTACAAATGCAAGCATACTGTAAACAAGCAATGTTTTTTTTCCCTTTAAGAAAAGTCTTTAAGAAAGCACAATAAGGAAAAAAACAATTAACAACAAAACCATCCCGTTTAAACTCTCTTGCCTCCGGCACAAAAAAAAAAGAAAAATGAGAGAAAGCATAAAAAAATGTCTTACAAAATAATTCTTTTCAGTGGATTACTTTTAGCTTTGTATCCAACTGCTTACGCAAGTGGTAGAAGCTTAAAACATACAGTAACTGGTATATTGTCATTTAATTTAACACTCTAGGTCATGTGTTTAGCAAATATTTTTATGTTTCACTACATTATTGCTAAGCACCCTGTTTGCATTCTGAATGAATGTTTCTGTTCATTCAGAACTTCAGTTCGTAATTCCAGGCTAAGCGACATGAAGATTTTACAAGCGGCGCTGTTTGGATACTTATGAATAGACAGGTTACAAACAGTATTATAGTAACGCACATGACAGAGGTATTATCATGGCTAGATTTATTAAGGATTCACTTTGGGGTTCTTCATTCAGTGTTTGGCCTCTATTAACAGTCTATGTAGGTATTAAAAGGAAATTGGATGTTCACGCACAAAATAAATGAATAAAAAAAAATAAAAAATAAAAAGATCCTACATATCTGACCTGTGTCAGGCTTCAGCTATGGCCACAAAATTTTATTAATTTTATTAATTTGTCAGAAACCAAGCCACATGCCAAACTACACTTATTCGAAAATCCTAGCCTAGCATAATATTCTAAGGGACAGTACGTCAACAAGGGTACACTTATACATTGCATGCATATTCATTTCTAATTTAACAGACAACCTTTCTAACTGGGGAATAAAAATCTACTGCAGATAGATATAAAAATCTGACTGAGATACAATAGCGTCTGATCAGCTTTGGGAAAAGAATAGAACTAGAGGCCTTCGATTTATAAAAGTTAATAAATAAAATGGTGCGTGTTCAATCAAAGGGTGTTTGAAATTAAGATTAAATTGATTTAAAAAAGGTTACTATCTAAATATTGAATAGAGGTGAATTGAAAAACAAATCACAAAAATTAAGTGCTATGTAAGCTAAATGGAATAAATACTGCGAACACTGCTGTTTTGGCCGAAATTTTGTGAAATTTTGTAGTGAATAATACTCTGGTAAGTATTTTATGGGTTTATCCATCTTGCTAGCAATACAACCAAAAATAATAAAACAAAATTATTTTTTTTTTAAAATACAGAGTTTTACCAACAAATAAAACTAAATCCAGTGCTAATCCATTCAAAATTGTGCGATGGATAACATTAATGATGGGTGTGGTTAAGCTCCTAAACCACTGTGCAAGACTTTCACAAACATATTGTTTGTGCAACGAGATTATCCATTTCCTTTGTATAATTCACATGCACAATAAGTAGATCAGGAAACATCAATAGTCCAGGATTTAGAGATTAGCCGTCTATGTTCAAACAGGGATATTTCTTAATCCCATGTCAAGATTGCTGCTGGTGTTCTCACAAACCTAGGAAATACAAATTATTCATTACTCCCCCCTCCTCCACATGCAATAATGACCACACAATACATACATGCATACATACAATTATATATATATATATATATATATATATATATATCTCCATTATTTTTCTTTCTTTTAGTACAAGTAAAAACTATACATTGTGTATCCTGGATAATCTCTCAAAAAACAGAAACTAAAAAAAACCCCTTAAAAATAGAAAGAATTCCTATCATTATGTTAATCATTGTAGAAAAACTAAACGTGACCTGCTCATTCTAAAGAGCCACAGATCAAAGGTTGATTAAGTTAACAAGCAGAAGTTTTTTGACACTGAATTTATAGGGTTAAATGCTATATTATTATATCTGTATAGAACTGTATTAATGTATATAGTGTGTGTGTGTGTGTGTATATATATATAGTATAAAAACAAAACCAAAAAAAGCTACAAAACTATAAAATCTTTTTCTTTTTTTTTTAAATCACAAATCCTGGACCACATCAGATGAAATACCTGTACTTGTTGGTAGTATAAAAGATACATTTATTTAAAGCAGTGGTAGTCAACCTTTTTCCACTTACCGCCCACCAGTTTTCGAGCAATCGCGGAATATTTTTTAGAAAGGAGGGTGTTTTAAAAATAATACGTACATACATACATCTTTTTATTTCTACTTTATGCATGTTTATAATGTTTTTAACTTTATAAAGTTTAATGAGGAAGCAATACAGTAAATTGAAATTACCTTTACTAGTGATTAATGAGATCCTTGAGGTTGATGCTGCGAGACTAAATATTTGATATCTGGTTCGATTTTCGTAAGGAACAAACGAAGGTCTCCTCTTTCGGTGATATTCAGACGATTTCTCTGTTTGCTCATAAAATGATTTCTCATCTGTGCGTCAGCTCCCCTCCTCAATTCCCCTCTCCACCTTTTTTTTCTTCCTTTTTTCTATTTTTTAACCTTCCTTATAGCAATGCCTAGTAGGAAGGCTGAGCTAGGTAGCCCACTTACTATTATTAGTCAACAACAATTCTCTCCTTTTCCTTTTCTTTCTTTCTCCTTTTTTACAAGTACTCTACTCCTTCTTTCTCCTATTCTACAAGTACTCTGCCCCTTCTTTCTTCTTTTTACAAATACTCTGCTCGCTCACAGACAAACACACACACACTCACACATACATTTACAGACACACACACACTCACGGACAAACACAAACATACACATACTCACACATGCACACACAGACAGACACACATACACTAACAGACACACAGATACACACACACATACACACTATACATATATATATATATATATATATATATATATATATATACATATATATATACTTACAGACACACATATACACTTACAGAAACACATATACACTTACAGACACACATACACACACATTATTAATATTAAATGTCCACCCAGCCTCCCTACCTGGATCTGTCCCTGGGGTCCAGTGGGGCTTCACTTCGGTGGGCGGCTGTGTGCTAATCAGACGCGGCGAGGGAGCTCTAACCTCTCTGCTCTGCTCCCTTGCGGGCTGTCTGCTGATATCGGGAGACGGAATATGACGTCATCTTCCGGTTCCCGCAGCATCAGCAAATATCGAGTAGCAGTGCAGAGAGGTTAGAGCTCCCTCGCCGCCTCAGATTAGAACTCTGCCGCACCTGCGGGTCCAGAAGGTGGCCTGGCAGGATTGAGCACTTCCTCCTGCCGGTCACTGAAAACTTGCGCCCGCAGAGCCGCTCGCGCCTGCCCAAAAGGAGAAATCCTCTTTAAAACGAGGATTTCGCCGCCGAAATCCCTACCGCCCACCTGGAATCCTGAAACGCCCACTAGTGGGCGGTAGGGACCAGGTTGACGACCCGTGATTTAAAGATTGATTCCTCCTCTTGAAACATTTTCACAATTTCCTGCATTACATAAAAGATTTTGGTAGATATGTGAGCACTCCAATAATAATCACCAGTCTCAGACTAAACTCCAGCGCCAATGAAATATTTATTTATTTTTTTTAAATATAAAAGATACAATCTATCATAAATCTTTGAAATCTGACAACATGCAGCTAAACATGTAGATCTCACCTGATGTTGCAAAACATAAATCGGAGTCTGATCAAATCAAATGTAAATCAACAATAAAAAAAAATATATAAAAAGCTTTTTATTTTTCTAAATATAAAAAGACTCTCGGACTATTAACCAATACGAAATATAAATCTATACAAAGCCATATACTTATGACAAACATAGATAGATATAACAGGTATAAAACCAATACATGAAATACATATAACACTAAACACTAAACTAACTTAACTAAGCGCTACGGAATCTGTTGGCGCTATATAAATGGCAATAATAATAATCTAATAGTAAAATAGCAAGGCTCAAATAATCACTGTAGAAGGACACATATGTTCTTGTCAGTGTGATGCCCCTACACTGGATATGTCCTGAATCAAAAAATGAAAAGGGATTATCCGTAACCATAAGCGAAATGATCAAAAAAAGTAAGCAATACCCGGTGGCAGGGAGCTCTAAAACCCACCAAGCAGATAAGGAAGGGCTAAGGTTGCTGCACTGGGACCCCAAGTCGGGAAAACTCTGGGAGTTACCTAGAGCAACTTACCTTGTTCGCCACACCTCACGCCAAGCTAGAGGAGCACACCGATCTGCCTGCCAAAAGGTATGTGTGTAAGCTCACTTCGGCTGAAACTTCTGCACCCGGGAATCGTTGCCGGGCAGGAGAGTTCACGCTGGAGAATCAGTGCTGAATGTGTAGTAGGTAGAATGGACTAGAGGTCTACACATTTCGTCTTTAACTAACACTTTTGCAGGTAGCTACACACCAGGGCTTGTGTTACCTGGTGATGTTGCGTCTGCATATGTAAGCTGCTCTTTATTTCTGTATTTGTAGTTTTAACAATTTTTTCTGATGACTATACCTTCCGGCAAGACTGCATGCTTGTTACGTCACATACAGAAATTCAAAGCACGACTGGAATAAATTGCATGCATGGAAACAATCAGTAAACAACGTGTAGGCAACACATGTAAGTGCAAAGTGTGGTGGGACAAATGAAAAGAGGACACCAGTGCAAGAAAAATATTTTTGTTCCCTCCTACATAATAAGGGCAACCAAAAAGGAGATCATCAACTGTGGTACAACTCCTATCTGAGTATTTACCATTTGTCCATCCTTGGAGGGGGTGAAATTTTAAACAGTGTGTATGTTTGAATGTAAGCATGTTGTTGTATGCATGTATGTATGTATGTGAAGTGGTTGCATGCAAAGGTGAGCAACTTTATGTTTATGTGTAGCGTTGGTGTCTGAATGTAGGGCGGTGTTTGTGTATATGTGCATAAATACATGCCTTTACAAGACAACACTGCTTACACATTGCCACAAACACATACAAACAGATACACAAAATGAGGCACACAGACACACACACATATATACACAAGTTATAGTTTACATGTGTTAGCTACTCTCCAGTTTCCATACCTTTTGGGTGTAATAGAGTGTCTTCCCTAGGGCTTCAGTGGGAGCAGGCTGGTGTGAGTCTGAGTCTGGCCTAGGCTCTCTCCCTCCTCTCCCACTCCTATTCTCCTCCCTGCACAGTTACTGTATGCTAAGGGGAACTGTAGCACCGCAGGGGAAATGCAGATTTGACAGGGACCCAGACTGGTGTGCTGCTGAATGGCCACGGCACCCAACTGGTCACGTAATAAAAGATTCCCATAGGGTGATCACGCTATAAGCCCCCAAGCTTGTAGCACCCCAGGGACGGCTGCATAACTGCACGTTCCTCCAGACCTCCAATTTGAGGTATTTTACGTTAACAACACTAGTTGCTTACAATTTTTAACAGGCAATTTATGGACATATTAAATACACACATAATATAGTCAAAGTATTGATATAATGTAACAAAGAAAGTCCCATGTTTAAAAAAAACAAACAAAAAAAAACAAAAACCACAACCCGAAAACCAATAAATAAGAACAGCGTGTTATTCTATGTGGGCGCATTCAAACATCTTCAGGTTTTCAGTGCTAAAAACCTAATCATGAGCGGCTAAAGGTGGATCGTTACTTCTCTGTGTATTACGCCACTGCATAAAACAGTGAAAAATCACTTGTAATTGGAGTTCACCTTTTTTTTAAGGTGATATCCTGTTTCCTGTTAGAAAGCCAAGATGGAAATGTCCAGTTGCAGGATAAAGAGACATATAAACATTTAATTTCCTTTAACTTTTACACCTCACAATCACATATTTGTTAAATACAGGAATGAACATAATATTGAAAATTATGTGAGGTGACAGTTTGCCTTTAACAACTGCTATCCAAAGATGCATGGAGTACAATTTAATGACATACAGGTGTTACATATGGAAAAAAACTTTCCCAAGATGTCTACAAAAAAACCTTATGTTCAGTTTGTCGGTTCTGGACAGATTCCCAAACCACCTCTTTGGCGGACATCCTCAGAACTGATGATATCAGCCAATACAATGCTTTCTCATAGGGAAAGCATTGGATTGGCAGATATCGTCAAGGAGACAGGGCAGGGCCAAATGCCAGCCTGGCCAATCAGCATCTCCTTATAGAGATACATTGAATCAATGCATCTCTATGGAGAAAGTTCAATGTCTCCATGCAGAGGGTGGAGACACTGAATGTTAATGCTGCACACTGTGCAGCACTGCCCCAGGAAGTACCTCTAGTAGCTACATGAGGAGTTGCCACTGGAGGTGTCCTTAGTATGTAACGTAAACACTACATTTTCTCTGAAAAGTTTAGTGCAAATAACATGAAGAGACTGACTATAATATACATTATTATACAAGCTGTAGTTGTTCTGGTGACTATAGTGTGCCTTTAATGAACACAAAACCTGTAAGAACCACACATGGGAATATGGGTAAATGGAGGATTTGATAACTGGCCAAATTGTGTGAAAATAAGTAAAAACAGACATACCAAAATAATTTAATTTGTAATGCTTGAAATTTTCAGGCTGTGTATTATTTATTAAATAATACTAAATTGTAAACTCCAAGCAGTGTGTTCAGTAGTTAACATTTGCAACAGTTGATCTATTATTTGCTGTTATTAGTTTGTCTCTTATTTGTTGTCGTACCACTACATTAAAATTGTAAAGCACTGTGGGATATAATGGAGCTGTATAAATGAAAACAAAAACACATTTTCTAAGTAGTAAAGTGAATTTTTTTGGTGATATTTTCTTTCAAAGTAATTCTTATGAAGAGAAAATTACCACAAAAAAAAAATGTAATGCCTTGCGCAGGTGTCATGTACGACAGAAAATAAAGTGTGTCTGCTTGCATGTGGCCAGCCTGTTGCCTCAGCTTTGTATATTTGTAAAATAATGAAACCAGACAAATTCACTTTCCTATTCATACTGTGAGCATCTCTGTGAATGCTGAGGAGAAGCAGTGAGCACTGTCTATTGATTTCTTGTGGCCCATGAAGCCTTGTTAGTATAATAATTTGTGCACTACAATGGAGAGATACACATATTTATGACATACTAAAACAGACAGATGGTGTAGACAGCCTTCCTTGTAAAGCTTACAATCTAAATTGGAAATGAGAACGGATACAGGAGAAATAAATGATCAGTGCTATTTGGAGACAGGTGGCAGACGATCTGTGTCGGAAACCAAAAGACCCAGGCAAGAATTTTGTAAGTGTTTCTCCGTTTTAACAAATACACTGAGCAAAATTATAAACACAACACTTGTTTTTGCCCCCATTTTTCATGAGCTGTACTCAAAGATCTAAGACTTTTTCAATGTACACAAAAGGCATATTTCTCTCAAATATTGTTCACAAATCTGTCTAGATCTATCTAAATCTGTTAAATCTGTAAAGTAACACTGCACATTTTAGAGTGTCCTTTTATTGTGCAATCAGCATCCTAATATGCCACACCTGTGAGGTGGATGGATTATCTCAGCAAAGGAGAAGTGCTCACTAACAGATTTAGACAGATTTGTGAACAATATTTGAGAGAACTTGGCCTTTTGTGTACATAGAAAAAAAAAAAAAGTCTTAGATCTTTGAGTTCAGCTCATGAAAAACGGGGGCAAAAACAAAAGTGTTGCGTTTATAATTTTGCTCAGTGTACAAAACTTATAAGGCAATATCATAGTGAAGTCTGAAAGAGACAGAAAATAAAATAATTTTTATCACTAGGATGAACAAAGCACTGACAGCAAGTTCTTACTATCTCTACTTGTTAACACTGCTTGCGTGCATTCCCCTCTGACTCATCTGATGTCACCAGTATACTAATTTCATATGATGTCACTGATCCATTAAATTAGGTCAATAAAGGAAATGCTTTCAGCATACAGGTCAGTGACTGCATACTTGTAAGTTAAAACAGAAATATATCTATCTATCTAGAGAGAGAACTACCACTTTCAAATGGGATACACGGTGGTAGATATTTTTAAACTTTGATTTACTCCTGTAATGCTAGCTAGGCAGCACGGCAAGGAATGCCAAAGTAAATTTACATAGAAATTGAAAAGCAAGGTAAAAAAAACTTGCATTAAATCAGAACTTTCAGCGGAACCCCCAGCCCCATGACCTAGTTTTATTTTCTATAGAGACTGGTTTGATGCTAGTTTAGGGAGTTGTTTTTTTTTTTTTCATGATCCTGCTGTATCGTTGTTTCCCAGTTTAAGTGTGCAGGTCTGCCAGACTGTCGGTACGCTTTGTAACAGCAACATAAACTGATAATAGAGTGCGAACATTCAGACAAAAGACAATCCCCAGAGATAGCAAGATATCCTTCACATCTATAGGTGTTTCATTCAGATGAAGCCACTAAGAGGCAGAGACTTGCACCTGCTGGAGTCATTGCTACTGTTCAGTCGTGGAAAGGATGAGTACAACAAAATAAAAAGGATAATCTAAACTTAACAATGCCCCGCTGGCAGCAGCCAAATATATGAAAGCAATGGCTGCTCCCAGGACTAATGGTGGCAGGTTCGACAAACCACAAGGAACAAGTGGTGACGATTAAGGTGTCCACTGAATAAACAAACATCTACGAACATATTAAAAACAAATGTGGATAAAATGTATCATTTTCACTGCTACCTTTTTCAGCTGCAGGGTTAAAACTAGAGGGACCTGGCACCCAGACCAGTTCATTGATCTGAAGTGGTCTGGGTGCCTGTAGTTGTCCTTTAAGGATCCCTTCGGTCAATCTAATACGTCTCATAGAGAAGCACTGTTTTCCTACAGTGCATGGGCTGCATTAGCCTAGCTCTGTCTATAGAATGCTATTCATAGAGAATCACTGAAACTGTTGTGCTTTCTGACAGCACTGAGTGTTCAACATTGCTCACTTAAAAAGGCGTAGTTTTCTCTGTACATTTATAGTAAGAGATGGATAATATGTTTTTTTGAGTGATGAACAGTTTCCTCTCCCCTTTTATAAAAGCAAAGCAGTAGGAAAAAAAATAAAAATAAAAGACACACAAGAATCAGGGGAAAGATAACTTAACGAACAAAAACACAGATTACAGGATTTCATTGTTAAGAAGTGAGGGAAGCAATTTAATAAAGGTAGTAAAAAAAAATTACAGATGTTTTGATTGGCTTACCTCTGAACTCTTATTTTTGGTTTTCCACAAAATTCACACTTTAATATAGAGTCATGATGTATGCCAGTCAAACAATATTCTAGAATATTCTTTCTTTAAATGACCAAACGTACTGGAAAATATATCCTGCAAGATAAAAGCATACAGTAATCAAAATACACAAATGTGACTAGAGTTTAAAATATCAACTCGCAATAAATGAAACACACAACCAAGTTACAACAGCACAAGTCGTAACACGCCAATTACAAGAAGAAATGCTTAATGTGAATAAAATAACTTAGTAAAGACTATGCAAATAATCACTAGTTCTCTACTTGCCTGACTAAATATCCCATCATCCTCAAACCTTCAGATAGGACAGAATATACTTTCCTGTACAATTGAACTTGAGCTATAAATATGGCAAATGTCTGCTGCAAGTAGTGCAAAAATCGGATTGTATATTGCTTGCCAAATTGCTAGCAAAATCATAGATCAAAATATATATCATAGATTGCTTCCAACTTACATTGGAATGTGCATTGACTTTGTGCACGCATATCTGGTAATGCACACATTTCTTAGAAAACAAACAGAGAACTCCAAAGGTAAATGCAATATTCAGGATGAGCATAAAGTAAATACATGGACAATAAAACACAATCACGACAACTCATAAATAGCTTTAAAACCAGAAACACAGCAAACCGAATTCACCTTAATATGTAGGCTTATACATTTAAATTTTTAGGCTAAAACATTTGAAATATTCAAAAACAAAGTATCCTTCGACAGATCATGCTGGCAGTTATACACATAATAGATATAGTATGCATATATCCTAATGTGTTTTATATGCCACCTCCAATAGACTGTAAGCTCGTTTAAACAGTGTCCTCTTCAACCTATCGTTCCTGTAAGTTTTCTTGTAATTGTCCTATTTATAGTAAAATCCCCCCTCTCATAATATTGTAAAGCGCTACGGAATCTGTTGGCGCTATAGAAGTGGCAATAATATTAATAATATTGAGTACATTAAGAGACCTTACATCTTGATCCAACCTGACAGTGTTGTGACATAGTGGTAAATTGTGTCTACAAGAGCAGCTCAATACATGTACCTAAATTTATACATGGTTAAAATGGCAGAAATCATGTAATCTAAGGCCAACCCAACACTTCCAATTTCAGTTTGACAGTACAGACATCAAGCAACTGTCTTCAGGCCGCACAGCATGAGCAAATCTGCAATATTACTCTGCAGCAAGGGCTTCAGCGGTGTTCTCTACAAGATCCTGTAGGTTGGGGGCCGACCAGTCAGGCCCGTTCAGTCCTTCAGCAAGTGTAACCTGCAACCTCTTTTCCTAGAGGTGCATTACCAGTGGTGCAATTCATGTCACTGGTGACACCCTTCTATCAGGTCCGTGCACCATGTCCTGATCTAACAAGTTCCAATGTAAAATAAAACTACCATGAAATGTTGTAAACCAAAACCAAAGGGGAGCCTTAAAATGGAAGAAAATAGATTATACAGCTTTGCGTCTCATGAAACCCCCCACAAACCCCCCCAAAAAACCATATGCACTCTGTGATTTACCTTTTGATGCTTATCCAATTATAAACATCAGCACTGCCTGCATACTTTTCTCTAGAATTAGTGGATATTACAAGGTGCTGTAAAGATGAGATCCCTTGGTCATTGAGCTTCACTGTTACGGCTGATACGAGACATTCCACAACAGCTGGAGGATTTACCTTTTAGCCAACCCAGATTTAGAGAATGTCCATGTCATCTACTGAGCACATGATAGTTTTAGCTATACTGTTAATAGCCACCTAAAATGCATTCGCTCATGAATTCACAGACAGGTTCGCTCATATTGGAGAATGCCTCACTTGAGGAGATGCTCTAATGACCCTCAAGGTAAAACCTATCCAACATTTCATATGTTCAATAACACCTCTACTCCCATAGAGACTAATAAAGTCTGTGAATGATTAATCAGGAAGAGTTTTACTAGGGTTTTTAAAAAGTTGTTTTTGGATGAGCAGCCTTCAGCTTGACATGAAGTAGCCAAGGCCTAATTCAGAGTTACTGGACCAATAATACGTCACGCAAGTAGTTATTTTTTAGTACTTACCATGACTGTAGGTTGCCATATATTGCTTGATCTAACATTTGTTGACATTTCAGTTCAAATGGCACTGTCATAGCAAACATGGCTGAGTTCTGCTAATGGATGACTCTCTCTTAAAAGGGAGTGCTCCTAATCTCAGTTCCTTACCTGTATAAAAAAAAAAACACTTGTCCACAGAAGGAATCAATCAGATTCCAAACTCTCCACCGTGGCCAAGACCAAAGAGCCGTCCAAGGATGTCAAGGACAAGATTGTAGACCTACACAAGGCTGGAATGGGCTACAAGACCATCACCGAGCAGCTTGGTGACAAGGTGACAACAGTTGGTGTGATTATTTGCAAATGGAAGAACCACAAAATAACTGTCACTCTCGGTCTGGTTCTCCATGCAAGATCTTACCTCGTAGAGTTTAAATGATCATGAGAACGGTGAGGAATCAGCCCAGAACTACACGGGAGGATCTCATTAATGATCTCAAGGCAGTTGGGAAAAGTCACCAAGAAAACAATTGGTACCACTATGCCATGAAGGACTAAAATCCTGCAGCGCCCGCACGGTCCCCCTGCTAAAGAAAGCACATGTACAGGCCCGCCTGAAGTTTGCCAATGAACATCTGAATTATTCAGAGGAGTACTGGGTGAATGTGTTGTGGTCAGATGAGGCCAAAATCTAGCTCTTTGGCATCAACTCAACTCACCGTGTTTGGAGGAGGAGGAATGCTGCCTATGACCCCAAGAACACCATCCCCACCATCAAACATGGACGTGGAAACATAATACTTTGGGGGTGTTTTTCTTCTAAAGGGACAGGACAACTGCACCACATCAAAGGGACGATGGACAGGGCCATGTACCGTAAAATCTTGGGTGAGAACCTCCTTCCCTGAGCAAGGGCATTGAAAATGGGTCATGGATGGGTAGTCCAGCATGATAATGACCCAAAACACACAGCCAAGGCAACAAAGGAGTGGTGCAAGAAGAAGCACTCTAGGGTCCTGGAGTGGTCTAGCCAGTCTCCAGACCTTAATCCCGTACAAAATCTGTGTAGGGAGCTGAAGGTTCGAGTTGCCAAACGTCAGCCTTGAAACCTTAATGACTTGGA
This sequence comes from Pelobates cultripes, assembly GCA_933207985.1. NCBI lineage: Eukaryota > Metazoa > Chordata > Amphibia > Anura > Pelobatidae > Pelobates > Pelobates cultripes. The sequence goes on along the minus strand of OW240915.1, from coordinate 263,216,034 downwards.
AAGGATCTGCAAAGAGGAGTGGGACAAAATCCCTCCTGAGATGTGTGCAAACCTGGTGGCCAACTACAAGAAACGTCTGATCTCTGTGATTGCCAACAAGCGTTTTGCCACCAAGTACTAAGTCGAAGGGGTCAAATACTTATTTCACTCATTGACATGCAAATCAATTAACTTTTTTGAAATGTGTTTTTATGGATTTTTTTTTGTTATTCTGTCTCTCACTGTTAAAATACACCTACCATTAAAATTATAAATTGATCATTTCTTTGTCAGTGGGCAAACGTTCAAAATCAGCAGGGGATCAAATACTTTTTTCCTTCACTGTATCTTCCAGTTTCATACTAAGGTGGTTTATGCCAAATAACAGTCTATCTGCATTATAATAGGAATTTCAAGCATCACATATTCCATGTACTATGCATACACTCAGAAGCAAAAGACATCTACAAGAACTAGATGTTTTTAACACTTTGGTGAAGAAACCACACAAAGTATGTCACACCGGTAACTTACAGATATAGACAGCCAAGCTACACACATTGCAATATTTTTATTTATTTTTTACGCTTTCACAAGCAGAAACAGATGATGAGATGCTGAGTGTTAGTCTTGCACAACTCTTCCATGTAAGAATGTACACAGCGTGTCTTCATCAGAGGAGCCATTTCATTGAAATCAGATGTGCAGACTTTGTCTTTACAAACAAGTGACTAATCCACATACCTGGGTATGTAACAAATGAGCTGACCCCAAGACTAGTCAAAATATGAACCTTTTAATTGATTGCTACAACGATTCTCAGTAGCAACTTGCCCATTGGGGGTAAGTGTTAAATGGAGAAAAAAATGTAGTCTACATGGAAAAACTTCATTTGTCAGAGCATAAAGTGACAGACTAGGTTGGAGATGGCTTACTTCATTACTCCAGATGTGTCTGACACGCACAATCCATGATGTGCAATACAGTGAGTATATGCTACAAAAATCTGGGGGCAATAACTAGCCATTAGAGTTGGGCGAACCCAGACTGTAAAGTTCAGGTTCGTACCGAACATTACGTTTTTTGGACCCCGGACCCAAACACGGACATATCACTGTATGTTCGGGTTGGAGTTCGGTGTTCAGCGATTTAATGGCGCATTTTGAAAGGCTGCAAGGCAGCCAATCAACAAGCGTTTGACTCGTGGAGTCACGTAGCGCCGCACGTCACATGAGCTCTTATTAGTGTAGGGAGAGGATGCTGCCGCTTCAGGGACAGATTAGGAAAGAATTCTGAAAACTAGTACATTAGTGGGGTGCACTTCATATCTGAGAGTCAAACAGAAGCGTCAAATACTGTGGTTACAGCGCAGTTGTAAATATTCTAATTGTTTTGGTGCTAAACTGCTAAATAGTAAATTTGGGGTGTGCTCTTCATATCTGAGAGTCAAATAGAAGCATCAAATACTGCGGTGCTAAATAGTACATTTGTGGCCTGCGGTGCATTTCTTGCAGTCCAATAAACTAAAAAAAATAAAAATAAATAAAAATAGTTGACTATTGGCGGTTACATTGTCGCCTAACATAAAACATCTGGTAGTTTGGTAGGTGAACGCAAAAAATGAGGAGCGCGTCAAATAAGGGACGTGGCCCTGGTCGTCATGCTGCTGGTGTTGGTGGAGCTCTTGTTGCAAGGAGAGGACGTGGTCGATCTGTGCCAGCCACACGCACAAGTGAAACACCTTCCTCATGTGCGAGTACTCAACAGAACCTTCAGCGTTATTTGGTAGGTCCGAATGCCGTTCTACGAATGGTGAGGCAAGCAAAAGGCGATAGTAGATTGGATGGCTAACAGTGCCTCCAGTTCCTGCACTTTGTCTCCCACCTGGTCCCCTGCTGAAAGCTCAGAGTTGGCACCTGCAGCCCATGGCCATCTGTCGTTCACCTCACCCCCTTGCAAATCAGCCAAGCAGTCTGAGCCACAAGTCATGCAGCAGTCTCTTATGCTTTTTGATGACTCTACTGGCGGGGTTTCCATGGGCCATCCACCTAGCCCTGCCCCAGAAGTGGAAGAGATTGAGTGCACTGATGCACAGCCACTTATGTGTCAGGATGTGGACATGCAAGGACCACCGCAGCACGTTTCTGATGATGACGAAACACAGGTGCCAACTACTGTGGCTTTCTGCAGTGTGCAGATCAGCAAGGAGGGCAGGGTTGAGGAGTGGGTGGAAGATGTGGAGGATGATGAGGTCCTAGACCCCACAAGGAATGAAGGTCATGCGCGTGATGTGTGCAGTTTGGAGGAAGAAGCGGTGGTCGCACAGAGGCACAGCATAAGAGGGTGCAAAAGCAGAGCAGCCGTCCCGCCTGCTACTGCCCACCGCACCCAGGGACCGAGCACACCAAAGCCAGCTCCAAGGAGTTCCCTGGCGTGGCAGTGCTGACGACAAGACACAAGTGGTTTGCATGCTGTGCAATCAGAGCCTGAAGCGAGGCATAAACGTGCTAAACCTGAGCACAACCTGCATGACCAAGCATCTACATGCAAAGCACGGGTGTCACGGTTCTCGCCGCGACATCCAGTCTGCCAGACGAGGTCGCCCCAGGAGTGCCCAGCAGGGGATTTGAACCAGGGCACTTTGCAGTCCTGGGGCTGCTAGTTTGCCAGAAGCATATCTTGCCTTGTATCCAGCACTGGACATTATCTGAGACTGCTCCTGTCAATCATGGTTCACCTGTGGCTGATCACTGATTAGCCAGGTATAAGACACTGCCTCTCCCAGAATACAGTGTCAGTTCATTGACTCTGGTTCCCATATTGCTGTTTGTGTTCCAGTCTGCTGCTGTTGATTCCTGACCATGGCTTGTTATTTTGTGTATCCTAACTTCTGGCATCCTCTGACCTCGGCATTCTACTCGTTTATCCTGATTTCTGGCACCCTGACCTTTTGCTTACCCACGACGATTCTCCTGTTTATGTCTGCATCTCTACGGCGACTTGGAGCATTAACCTGCACAGCCCCCGTGCACAGACTCACAGGCCAGGTGAGTTCTTACTTGACCACCTTGGCCTGTGTTTAAATGCAAGGGTGAGCATATCTCTGCATACCGGACTCCCACTAAGGTAAGCCGTGACAACGAGCTGCAGTGGAGTAAGCACCTCAAAAACCAAGAAAGGTCTCAGGCTCCTCCTGCTTCCTCTTTTGCTGCTGTTTCTGCCTCTTTCTCCACCTCTGGAGTCACAGTGGCACCTGCCACCCTGCAAACAGAGGATGTGGCAGCAACGCCACCATGTCTGCCACTGTCCCCAAGCATCTCCACACTGTCCCATGGAAGCGTTCAGCTGTCCATCTCCCAAACACTGGAGAGAAATTTCTAAATTCATGGCCTTTGAAATGCTGTCATTCTGTCTGATGGAGATGGACAGTTTTAAAAACTCTACATAGGGAGAACTATACGACCTTTAAATGTAAGGATTGCGGAACATATCCGCAACACAAAAAAGGGTCTTGAAACGCATTCTGTCTTCCAACATTTTAAAGTCCAACACAACCAAGACCCCACGGGCCTTTTTTTCTGTGCAATAAAATTAGTTCAAAGGGATTGGAGGGGAGGTAACTACACCAACAAGTTGGGTAAAGAAGAAATGAAATTTATTTTTAATTTTAATACTCTTATACCCAACGGTCTTAATTCAGATTTTGAAATTTGCCATTTTTTATAATATACCATTATATATATATTTTTTTTCATATATAATATACTTATGTAGTTACATTAGGATTACAGGAGTTACTAAGTATAGTTTTACAGATTATTGATTTTATATATATGTTTTTTTTATGTTATGTTATTTATTCTCAATATTAGAAAGTTTTTATTATGGATTTTTACCTATACGTGTGTGAACTCTATTATATAATTTTTAAATGACATTTTAATGATTTTTTATAATATATGCTTATAAGATTCCCCATATAAAGAATGTAGGTATTTCCATTTTTTCCATCTTTCTCTTCCAATACTGGGCATACAAATTGATGTTTATATAGTCTATGGACCAAAGGGAAGAATAAAGTCTGTATATTAAAAGATATGGACATTGTTCATGGACTAAAGGAGAGAGTAAAGCTTGGTGAATGTGTGGAACGCATATGCGTTCCAACGGCGATCTAGTCAGCAACCCGCGGACCGAAAATACGTCATTAACATGCGACCGGAAATAGAAAAAACGCGCGAACACGGAAGAAATCACCTCCCTGGACAGGTATAAATACACATTACCTGATGGACATTATTAGCAAATGAGGAAGCCCATGATTTGGGCGAAACACGTTTTGCAACTTTTCTTGACTTTACAAAGAACTTACCTACCTTATCACAGTTTAGTGTTAAGTTCTTATCTTTTTTCATTTTATATTTTTACAAACTTGTATTTTATTGTTTACTATTAAAAGAAATTTAGTCCCCAATATCCCATTGGTGTGGACATTTCTTTTATAATTAGTGGAAGATCATCTGTATCCTGAAAGGGAGTGGGATCCCTTCAAATCATCCCACAGGCGCTCTGACTGAGCCATTACCTATTGGCTCCTCCTTTGTGAGTACTGGATTATACACCTTATGTTTACAAATATTATATTGTACAATATTGCACTAGGTGCTTGTATATTATTTTATCGCCACAGTTACTCCGTTTGCCTGTATATTACCATCTTTTAACCTGAACTACATCATTCCACCCATTGTATGTATATAGTTTTAAAAACCTGATGGCGGTGGCTGTCCCACAGGATGTGGTTCCCAGCCGCCACTACTTTTCCAGGCGAGCCATCCCTTCCTTGCACAACCAATTGATGGACAAAATCAGGTGTGCACTGTGCAACTCCATCTGTGGCAAGGTCCACATAACCACAGATACGTAGACCAGTAAGCACAGGCAGGGACATTATATCTCCTTAACTGCACACTGGGCAAATGTAGTGACGGCTGGGCCTGAGGCGGATAGCAGTTTGGCGCATGTCCTTCCGCCACCGAGGATTGCGGGGCATTTCTCTTTGCCTTTTGTTGCCTCCTCCTCCTCTACCACCACCTCATCCAGGCAGCGTAACACCTTTACCACCAACTTCAGCACAGCCAGGGGGAAACGACAGCAGGCTGTTTTAAAACTCATATGTTTGGGGGAAAAACCCCCACACCATGCAGGAGCTGTGGACAGGCATGGGACAACAGACCGATGAGTGGTTGCTGCCACTGAGCCTCAAGCCCGGCCTGGTGGTGTGTGATAATGGGCGAAATCTCGTAGCAGCTCTGGGCCTAGCCGGTTTGCCGCACATCCCTTGCCTGTGCTGAATTTGGTGGTGGAAAAATTCCTGAAAAACTACCCAGATATATCAGAGCTGCTGCAGAAAGTGCGGGTCGTCTGTGCGCGCTTTCGGCGTTCTCATCCTGCTGCTGCTCGCCTGTCTGTGCTGCAGCATAACTTCGGCCTTCCCGCTAACCGCCTCATTTGCGACGTGCCCACAAGGTGGAACTCCACCTTGCACATGCTGCAGAGACTGTGCGAGCAACAGCAGGTGATAGTGTAGTTTCAGATGCAGCCCGCACGGGTCAGTCGCTCTGCAGAACAGCAATACTTCACCACCAATGAGTGGGCCTCCATGCGAAACCTGTGTGTCATTTTGCACTGTTTCGAGTACTCCACCAACATGGCCATTGCCGATGACGCCGTTCTCAGCCTTACTATCCTGCTTCTATGTCTCCTTGAAAAAACGCTTTGGGCAATGATGGAAGAGGATGTGGCACAGGAGGAAGAGGGGTCATTTCCACAGTTATCAGGCCAGTCATTCACAAATGGCTTGGAAGGTGGGTTCCTGCACCAGCATAGGCCAGGTACACAATTGTCCAGCCAGGGCACAGTTCTGGAGGATGAGGAGGAGGAACCGTGTTCACAGCAGGGTGGCACCCATCGCAGCTCGTAGGCATCACTGGAGCGTGGCTGGGGGGATACGGAGGACACAGACGATACACCTCCCACAGAGGACAGCTTGTCCTTGCCTCTGGGCAGCCTGGCACACATGAGTGATTACATGCTGCAGTGCCTGCGCAACGACTGCAGAGTTGCCCACATTCTAACTTGTGCTGATTATTGGGTGGCCACCCTGCTGGTTCCCCGTTACAAGGACAACGTGCCGTCCTTAATTCCCTCACTGGACCGTGATCGGACGATGCACGACTACAAGCGCAACTGACACCGGGGGCTCAGTGGAAGCACAAGGCAAAGGCGGAGGAGGAAGAGGTCGCCAACGCAGCTGGGGCACCGCTAGCACCTCAGAAGGCAGGGTTAGCATGGCTGAAATGTGGAAAAGCTTTGTCAGCATGCCACAACAACCAGCACCACCATCTGATATGGAACATCTTAGCAGGAGGAAGCATTTCAGCAACATGGTGAAACAGTACGTGTGCACACGCCTACAGGTACTGACTGATGGGTCTTCCCCATTCAACTTCTGGGTCTCCAAATTGGGCACATGGCCTGAGCTTGCCCTTTATGCCTTGGAGGTGCTGGCCTGCCCTGCAACCAGTGTATTGTCTGAACGTGTGTTTAGCACGGCAGGGGGCGTTATCACAGACAAGCGCAGCCTCCTGTCCACAGCCAACGTGGACAAGCTCATGTTTATTAAAATGAACCATGCATGGATCCCACTAGACTTGTCTGTACCTTGTGCAGAATAGACATTTATGGCCTCACCAGCCATTGATATACTCAAGTGCACTTATTCTTTGTTTTCTTTTTTATATGTCCCAGTATTTTGGGGGCTACCCCAATAAAAAGACCTCTTCCTCCTCCTCCACCGCCGCTTCCACCTACATCGCCATGGTGTATACCCAGATATATCAGAGCTGCTGCAGAAAGTGCGGGCCGTCTGTGAGCGCTTTCGGTGTTCTCACGCCTCATGAGACTGTGCGAGCAGCAGGCGGCGATAGTGGAGTTTCAGCTGCAGCACGCACGGTCAGTTGCTCTGCGGAACAGGAGTTTTTTTTTTTTTAATATGTCCCAATATTTTGGGGGCTACCCCAATTAAAAAATAAATAAATAAAAAACAGTGTTGGCTACCTCCTCCTCCACCGCCGCGGTCACCGCCTCCTCAACCTATGGGTCACTTAATATAAACTATGTACACAATAGCAGAGGCTTGTGAAGGTCTTTTCTCCATGGTAGTGGAGAAAGGAGGAGGTATATATATATATATATATATATATACACACAGCGTTCGTCACCTCCTCCTCCACCGCCACTTCCACCTACACCGCCATGGTCACCACCTCTTCAACCTATGGGTCACTTAGTATAAACTATGTACACAATAGCAGAGGTTTGGTAAGGCCTTTTCTCCATGCATCAGGACTGCAAGAAATGCACCGCAGGCTGCAAACGTTTCTTTTTATATATGTCCCAATATTTTGGGGGCTACCCCAATTAAAAATAAATAAATAAATAAATAAATTATATATTATATATATATATATATAATATATATATATATATATATATATAAAAAAACCAGTGTTGGTTACCTCTTCCTCCACCACAGTCACTGCCTATGTACACAATAGCAGAGGCTTGTGAAGGCCTTTTCTCCATGCATCAGGAGTTGAGCTCAGTTTGAACAATGAAAGAATACCCTGCACTCCAACCGTCTCTCAAATGGATAATTCTGGTGATCCTCCTGACAGCCATGCTTTAGATTTTGATTTATGTTCTTCCAAAGCTAAAATCAAAGATTCCATCTAGTGCTATTGTATGGCTCAGCTGTATTTAAATTTTTTAGTTATTTAATGTTATTTTAAGTGATTTCCCTATCCACATTTGTTTGCAGGACACTTGTCCTACTCTTATCCCCATTTTACTTCCTTTTGCAGCCCTCTAGCCCTTTCCAGGACTTTTTTTAGAGGCATTTTTTGTGCCCAATGGGGTTCGGGGTCAAATACGATCCTGAACCCGGACTTTTTTTTCAAAGTTTGGCCGAACCAGAACATCCAGGTGTCCGCTCAACTCTACTAGCCATCAATAACTATTTTAAAATGTAAAAAAACATTTTTAAACTTCCCTGAATGCTCAGTTTATTTAACATAGAATTTCTTATCTCCTGCAGTGTAACCTGTAGTAGCATTCTGTGTGTGATGAAACTTCAATTAACAGAGCGGGAGATAAAAACTTTTAAAGAAAACACACTGTGGTGCCACATCTGATTAAAATGAAGAAAAAAAAAATAATTAATGTAGGCTGTCTGAGTCACAGCCAGGGCTGCATAAACAAAAAACAAATTGATTAAACTCCATAATGGCAGAGAATAGATAAGTGAAACTGCAGGGGCATGTTCTTTATACTTAAACTACTTTATTAAGCTAAAGTTGTTTTGGTGCTCAGAGTATCTCTTTAAAACAGGAAATTAACTCAAAGACCAGCAAATATAGAACTGCTATATAGCCTTTATACATGTAATTTTGGTCTGTAAACTAATCCTATTTTCATTAGCTTACTAAAAGAACACATCTGCCACATGTTTGGAGATGGTATACTCTCTATAGTGAATAAACACAACAAGGCCAACTACCTAATAGAAATAGCAGGTGTTTGTGGTTTGTAATTGCAAATGTAAACGTATGTTCTCTGCAGACCTTAATATGAAATTAATTTATTTAATGCATAATTATATATTCTACAAAAGGATTTGTGAGTTCGGAAGCGGTCTGGCATGCACTTCCACAAGATCAAAGAGCACAGAGTAAAGTTGTTATAGCTGTCAAACGTTGCTTATTAGCTATAATTTGTGTTTACTGCCACAGGGAAAACACCACAAATGCTGCGGTGGAGTTTTCTAAATTCACAAAACTATTCTTTAAGATTCACTGGAAGACTTCTAAAAAAATGTTTTAAAAAAAATTAAGCCCTGGAGGTCTTGTGGTTACAATGATAATGGGTATCAGACAGGTCATAATGTACTAATTAGCTACATTAGGTCTTGCACAATGTTGGCTTTTTATTACACGAGCATACACAGAAGTCTATATTTATATCCAGCCAGCCATGATTGCCACATAGAAAGGAAATGTAAATTTATACACTTTGTAATGAAAGCTGTGGTTTGTTGCAAGGAGACAAGGCTGATTACCAAGGGATTTAATCTACAGTCTGTAAAAAATCACCAATAGCTATAGTCAAAGTTTGACTATTTTAGCCTGAATTTTGTCATTTGAATTTCAGTTTGTACCAGTACAGATTTTATGGAAACAGAGCCCTTTCAGAGAATGTTTTTCCAATTTGGCTATTTTTACTAAAACAGAGGTGTTTGTACACTAAACCCTGATGTATGGTTAATTGAATTAAGGGCAAAGTAGGTAATCTGAAAACATTTCTCACCTGCGCTAAAGACACAGTTTGGCTGGCTTAGTTGGAGTTTAATCTATACCCCGATTACTCTAGTCAATTCTCCACAAACTGTTTAATGAAAGCCATCACAAATGAGCATTCGCTTAACATTCATCCGTATCAGACATTCAGGAACGTATCTTGATACATATTACTTCGGTTAATAAATAACATAAAAATGCAGTGTCAAAATTGCATTTGGAAAACATTCAGGTTTTATTTTATTTTATTTTAAATGAATTAGTATGTGTGCATATTGTATATACTATATTATCATCATCATCATCATCAGTTATATAGTGCCAACATATTACTCAGAACTTTACAATTAAAAAAATGGATGAATCGGACACACAAAATACTGACAATGACAAGAGATGAAGAAGACCCTGCTCAAACAAGCTAACAATCTATTAGTACAGCAAACATCATGTGGAAATGATCGAAAATCCTGTCAGATGAAGCTTTGTGTATCCAAACACTGTTTTGGTTAACCATATGCTATGAGCTGCATTTATACATTCTCTTCCCTTCGTTAGCTTATATGCTTGTACACCCGGGATTGTCTCATCAACATATAAACCAATGCTTTAAGTTAGACCTGAGCAACAATATTGGGATTTACCAATTCCCAATAAGTATTACCCGCCTGTTGGGCTTACGAGTCGACCACAGTGCTTTGACTGAACTTTGAAAGCATAGTAATTTCTTTATAAAGATTTTTTCCACCTTGCAAGCTCATTCGGAGTGGAGCCCTTGCAGGGCTCACTTGGATTTCATTTTAAGTTATTTTTTTCATTGTGATTTTTGCAATACGGCACATCTGTTTTTTGGGGCCTTTTGTGGGGATTTTTTTTTTTTTATATGGGGGGTGTGGCAATAATGTGTCTATCCCTCTTATCCCTCTTACCTCCCCCTCAAAGTCTAAGGGTAGAGGGGGCGTGTACAAAGGCATATCCACCCCCCTTCTATATAGCCCCTATTCACTACCCATGGCTGAGGGGTTGAGGGGACAGAGGGATGCTCCCCCATTCATTAAATAATGGTCCATACCTTTATGGATGTGGGCAGGACTTAAGTATGTCCCCCATGGTTTGTCAGCGATGGGCAGTGGTATCAATCGGCAGTTTGAATTTGCTCAGCAAACCCATTTATCGAGTGTGGCTGCTTGAATATAGTTAAGCATTAAAATGAGCCAAATTTTGTCAAAGTATCAGCTGAAAATAGTTAACAGAGCTGTTATTGGCTGACAGAATTAAATTGAGACATACATTAGGAAAAATGACTTGCACATGACTGTTTTTTTTACACTTTAGCCAATATTCTAGTGTCTGTTAGCTAGATACCAAGTTAATTTCGATCTATCAAAAAAACACCTCTCAGATACAGAGAGTCAAGCCAGACTCCGACTTAACCCTAATTACTGTCTTAACTTGCCACCATCGCTCTGCAAAAACTGCTGAACGAGAAATGAATTTCATGCTTACTCTATCGCAAACTGTTTCCATGAGGCCAGGCGCAGATACAAGTCCCAGAAACTAGCTACTTCCCTACCACAGCTTTTGGAGAACCCCATATGTTCACAGCAGAGAATATTTCTTGTATACTACTACTTATTAATGTACTCACAATTTAGAATTTAAAACTAATGTTCGTGAATAGGTTCTATTGTAAAAACTAGACCTGACTGTTGACAATAAATCATTCTGTCTACGAGTTCTCTTCTCTTCTCAACCCTACAAAGGGTACAGAGTGTTTTTTTCTGGCCATTTTATTAGATGACTATTTGAAAAAAATCAACCTGCACATATAAAGAACACACCTTATATCATAACTTAATGCAATGCAATCAATGTTTTGCTTATGCGATCACGTCGTTTACCATGACCTACTGCACTTGAAGAATTTTCATTTTAATTGCATGGCTAAGAAACCGAGATTCATAAAGTTGGTGCTAGTAAAATAGTATTCGTAAAGAAAGCAGATGCATTTAGAATCTTTGTATTCCTCTCCCAGAAATGAATTTAAATTTTCTATGTATTCTCAGTATTAAACTACTCTTACAAAAAGGCTAAAATGGCACATAACATATCACGTTGCAATACAAACTACAGGCAGTCAAACACCCTACACCTGATACAGTGAAAACCCCCACCTTTCCATGACAGAGACTCCGTGAGGATACAATTAACAAAGATGGAAAATGGGGTAGCAATGCAGCTCAGAGAATACAGACAATAAACACTGATAACAAACACGCAAATATATATTTTGTGATCAACAGACAGAAATATACACATGCACAACACATCTTTTTCATTATGTTTACAGATTCCTCAATTTACTATCTGCGCTCTGTTTCTTTTCTAGAACAGATTTTAGTAAATACAAAGATAAATCATTACAAATAATAGAAAATTATATTGCTTATTAACTTTTCAGGCAAACCGAGTGAGGATCATTTTCCACGTTGTTTGGTTTATTAGTCTCTCGTTGGTGGAACAATACATGCTTTGTATCCCAGCGCTGCAATAGCAGCATATTAGCAGAGCCAAACCTGAGATAAGCAGTAATAACTAGGAGTTATAACATGAGATCACAAAATCAACAGTGAGCCAAGGAATGCTATTAAAAGCACTACAAACCATTATAACGTTTAATGAACGAGATAAAAGAATAAAGAACCTAGTTATTTGGGAGAAAAGGGCAACATACAGTGGAAATTCCCAGGGGAGGCTAGAATATTTATAGATAATAAAAACATATATTAGGAACCTGAAGCAGGTATGAAAGGGACAACCCAGACACCTTTGGTGCAAGGACAACATCTACTAATGCAATGATGTCAACCAAAGCCCAATTTAATAATTCTGAATATGCTTTAACCCCTTAAGGACCAAACTTCTGGAATAAAACGGAATCATGACATGTCACACATGTCATGTGTCCTTAAGGGGTTAAAATGTATTTAGTACTTTTGGATAAACTTTGAATTTTTAAATTAATATATTATGAAAAAGATTTCATTTTGTTAATATTTGTATATATTAATAGATAAGATGTTTTTTATATTTAAATATTTTGAAAAATTATCAAAGTTCAGCCAAAAATATTAAATCATCTTATTCAACAATATTAAATTGAGCCCTAAATTCCTCCTCGTGCTCAACCAGCAAGTTTATTTTCTTGGACACGGCATTATGTATAACAAAACAAATTAAAGGGTTACTTCAATCCTTTTGAGAGGGGGGATCTTTCTAGTGAACATGCACTATTGGTCATTATGGAGATGGCCCCCCTTCTCAATCTGCAGTGAAACCTGCAATAACTAAAGTTTTACTGACTTGGAATCCAAGCAGCGCTGGGCAAAGCTCCCAGCACTGGTTGGACTCCAGGTTAGTAAAAAACTTCCCCCCACCCCCCCAGCACCATGTCTGATGCCACTGGGGCCACTAGCTAGCTCACTAGCTCAGAGTGCTCCTGGCCAGTGAGGTGAGGAAGGGAGGAGAGGAGTGAGGTGACGAAGGGAGGAGAGGAGTGAGGTGAAGGGAGGGTTTAAAAAAAACAAAAAACACAACAATGTGGAACAGAAGGAGATGGCAAGGAATGCAGAGTGGCTGGAAGGGGAAAGTGCCCTGCTTGCATGTATTTTATGCACAGAATTGACACGGAACAGAGTTCTAGATTGTCAATGTCGCGTGTGCTGGGGTGCGATTGGCTGTAGATTACTTTGTATGTGCAGCATTTCAAGCTGAAACACTGCACATGATGACTCCTACCACCAGTTGATATAACTGAACTCCTACCACCAGTTGATATCACTGAAGAGGTCATGGTGGTTGAAGTAATTCTTTAACATTACAAGAAGCAGTGAAACCCACATGCACCTAATTTCCAAACTTCTGTCTCATTTTTCCAGAGAAGAGAGGAGCACAACAGCAGCAAATGTAAGGGCAAGAGCATGGAGCAATGTGGGAATTACATGCATATTTGCCAAATTAACAATGGTATTAAGTATGGCACATCACGGTTGCCCTCGTTCCCCGTTGCTCTTTGCTCTCGAAATCTTCTTGGAGGCTATTAGAGCATTAGGGTGTGGTGGTGTGTATGCAGATGACCTCCTGTTTTTACCATCCGGTTCGTAAGAGCTTTTCCTTCGAGAAGTCAGACTCAAGGATTAAAGACCTGGGAATCTGACTTACCATCAGACACCAGAACATGTATACACACAGTTTCACACCCATCCTAGATTCCTTTAAAAGAAGACTTTCACAACCCCTAAATTGTGGACCTGCGAGTCCAACAATGTACCTTCCATGCTTACGCTACACTTTGTTTCCAGTTTGTTTTAAACCCATTAAATGTATCTTTACACAATAAAGTGTGGAATACCAACTGGAATGGGTACACAGACTTGGCTCCAACAAAAAGACAGTAGAGTACATACACAGAAAAAAGTACAGTACAACTCAGGGGTGCCCAAAAGGTAAATCCCTAGATGTTATAGAACTACTATTCCCATGGTCAGTTGCATACCTTTGCATGTCTTTAGAATGACAAAGCATCATGGAAGCTGTAGTTTTAAAACATCTGGGGATCTACCTTTTGGGCACCCGTGGTTTAACTCAAGCCTTTAAATAAAAGGTGATCCTCTTTATTAGTGCAAAAGTGAACAAAGAATGGAGCATCTATTATTATTGCACATGCTGTAAAAGCTAGCTCCTGTTTGCAAGAGACAAGATAGGGAATTTACAGGAATATATACATACACACACACACACACGCACACACACCTTGATTTATTTTTCCATGGATCCTATTTATATTGCAAACAGAAAGTAGGGACAATTCACCTTGAGAAATTTATTTTAGAATTTGTGTGGCGCCTCTACTTGAGTTTTTGTTATTTTATCTGCTCAGTTTAATAATGAAGATAAACATCATATACATGTATATACAGATTATTATAGATATTTATCTCAAAAAAGAAATGTGAAATTTGTGTTCTAATATAAAACAAGCATTGACATGTAAAGATGTTTGATAACTTAGCAAAAATCCAAAAAGATATTTGCCCGCAGTTAATAAATGTAGCTGAAGAAAGAGGATGTTAGGATGTCTTCTGTTCAATGTATGCTCATGAAATGAAGGCACTGTAAGTAAAGAAACGCACATATTTTGGTTTGGTTGGTATAAAGATATAAGGAATACAACAATAACAAAAAAAAAAAAAATCAAGTTACTATCATAGTGACCGAGACATTTCCTGTACTTCGGTCAACTTATGGACATCAGATTAATAAAGTTAACCATATCAAAGGTCAAATAAGCATTATTAGAAAATAGGAAATGAATTGGTTCTTTATGTCCAAATGGTCCAGGGCTGTTTGGGATCAAAGAATTCAAGAAATCCACAAATACCTGTACAGAAACCAATAATAGTAAACACACAGACTGTAGTCTTGCTACACTGGCTCAGAATGTGAGTTAGAATAACGGTGGTTTTCAACTCATATTTCCTTTTTATCATGAATGGCTCTCTTTACAGCACCTGCAAAAGGTTCTATATGTTTCTCACAGTATGTTATGGAATGAAAAGGATTTTCAGAAGATCACAGTCATTTTCTTATGGACGTGAATGTCACTGGAGAGAAATCAGAATCGTCAATCCATTTCTACTGTGTGATTCAACAACCCCCAGGCTTACTCATATAAATGACTAAATTGGCATTTCGAAAATATCGTCTCACTGTCAGATTCCATCAAATGCCAATAAAGACATAACTAAAAATTCCAAACTAGACAAGTAAAAAAATAAAATGACCCCAGGTTCTCCATTTATCTACTATTACACAAGGTAAAGAAACCAGATAAAACCACATTATATACTTGTAATATCTCTAATAAAGAAATTGTTTTATATATTTGAGTACTAGCCTTCACAATTCCTTCCATATGTGGAAGTCACATATAAAAACAAGAACTCAGATAAACCATAATGTATTTCTTGACTTTGGGTCATCCATTTTATTTCTTTCAGTTTATCAGAACCTGCCCAGAGGTGTAACAGATTCATACTCCATCTACAGAGAGACATGAATTAAGTTACAAACTTAAGGCAATGGAAGCCTCAGCACTGGTTCTGTTTTGTTGGGTATGGTGGTTTCAATAAGGTATATCAATATATATTTTTTTTAATCTATGGGCAGTGATAATCTATACAGTCACTTATTGTAGGAAAGAAATAGGATACACGGCCATGTTTAGCTATACTACAAATAGGAAAGGTTGAATGAGGGATATTAATTTCTGACTTATAATAATATGCAATATAACATTTT
Source organism: Pelobates cultripes (assembly GCA_933207985.1). Classification (NCBI taxonomy): domain Eukaryota; kingdom Metazoa; phylum Chordata; class Amphibia; order Anura; family Pelobatidae; genus Pelobates; species Pelobates cultripes. Next base: position 263,200,279 of record OW240915.1, on the reverse strand, counting down.
TAAAATCTCTGAGCAGTAACCTACACATGGCAAAGATTACGTATGGGTGTTGAAAATCTTCAAAGATCAGTTAAAACAAAAGCATAATTAAGAATTTAATTAAGAACTTTAACACTTGCTGTTTGGTGGGGAACCTCTCTGGAGCAGGACAAAAGTCGACAGAGTTCCACATGGAGATATACAAACTTTTGACATAAATTGGAATCAAAAAAGTTGTAAAACTACAAACCAGGTTCATGCTTACTGCACACAAACAGCAAATAAAAGTGAACAAGAAATTACTGTGACTAGATAAAAGAAAAGTAACAATTGTGGCAATGCAATCCAGCACTGGATTCTACTAAAAAAAAAAAAAAACGAATTGGAAAATGTGGCATGGGGGATTTTGATATAATGGGACGGCTCTGCTTCAACCAATGGAATAGCCCTAATCATAACTGACAGCCACACAAACAGGGTTATTTACTAGATAACTAAATTCAAAGTGAATTTCAAATTTAAAGCCAGAGTAGTTGAAATAAAAGCATAGTTGACTAGGAGATTGTTTTGCAGTTGTGCTATGTTGAACTTACCTTTGAATTCTCAAATTAGTGAATACCCCTGAAACTCTGCAAAGCACCAACACAGGTGACCTCTTAAGTCTAAAGTTTTGGTTCTACTTGTGAATTCTACTACTGCTATTCAACACAGAGCCACGGTAAATAAGCTCTAGAACATGTGAGTGCATTTATCATTGTATACTGGTTGGACTAGTAGTGGTTTTGTTTCCCTTACATTTGAACCAGATGAGAACAAATAGAAATTCAATGAAATTACACCATCATGATTGTATTGGGAAATAGGGAAATGTACACCAAAAGTACACCAACTCCAATAATCTGAGTTAGATAGAAGAACTATCTAACTCACCTGCATACATTTTGCAATCAGTATATTAAGTCATTCCAGTCAGACAATGACCCAAACACTCATCAAAATTATTGACATAAACGGTTAAATGAATCACATAACTCAACATCCTGCAAAAAAACAAAACAACAAAACAGTGGTGTGAATTGAAGACGGCAGTTAAAAAGCATAGATAGAGGGATGTCAAGGACCAGGCTAGAGAACCTTTCAATATTGTTCGCAAATCCCATAAATAAACTCAAGGAAAAGGCTAAGTGGCATAATCAATGCAAGGGAAAGTACAGAAAGTACTAACAAGGATTGTCAATCTTTTTTTTTTATCCGTAAGGACCACAACATGCTAGGCTTCAACATCTGGTGATGGCCTAAACATCATGGCTTTAAAGTACCAGCAAGATTAGAACCCTGCTGGTACCCAGCTAGCCCCAGGTATCATGCGATACCTGTGGTACCCCTCTGTCAGCTGTAGCTACAACTAGTGGCAACAAACTGGCAGATGAAATCTGTGCACAGCTTGAAGTGAGTACTGTGTACGACTCTTTAGATCCCTTTACCAGAAAGCTCTGTACTGTCAAAGCTTGGAAATCCTGTTAGTACAGACATCAGCAGAAGGATTTCCTGCGAGGTAGGGCTAGGGATAATATAAGGTTTAAGATTGGTGTTAGGGTTTGAAATAGTGCCAATGTTTGACGCAACTCAGTACACTGACACAGATAGTGTCATTTTACCAAACTCGTAACTAAAAAGACGACATCTCAAAGTCACGTCTGTCATCTGACCCTACAGTTAACTGACCCAAACTCCCGGCAAGGTTATACATGTGGGGTATCATTCTACTTGAGAATAGTAGCAGAATACAAATATTGGATCCTTACTATATGGAAAAACATGTGGTCTGTGTAATTCCCCAGAAAAACCAAACAAAACATATGTGAAAGACAAAAAAAAATGTAATATAACCAGTAGCTTTAACAGAGTTTGGGGACAAATCAGTTAAATGAAGTGTCAAAATGATCTTAAAAAAGGTGGGGATGTACTTTCTACAAACATACACTTTTGTGTAGTTTCAAACACTTTCAAACATAGTGCTTACCTGTTGAAGGTGTAATTAAATGTCAACCAAACAGCGTACTGAACAAGTCACTTTAGATGTTCGAATCATTGAAAACAGCACACACATTTCTTTTGCACATCAACCAGCACCGGTCAAAACATAGCAAAATATTCTCCAAAATTTTGTCTGCAACTAAAAACTCCTAAACTTTACAAGAAGCTGAGAAACTTGCAAATGAATCTCTCGTTTGCTGATGTGAAGTCACTTTTTGGCAGTGATGCTGTATTTAGAAATACAACCGGATTGCATTTCTGCTCAGTCAGAGGTTAGGAGATAAACAATAAAATTAAATGGAAATGTTTCAGCACTTTACTTAAAATATCCCTATGAAATGTTTAACACATGTATTTTATTTTGCACACAATAAAAAGACATTTGCAGTTAGTTTAATGAACAGAAAATTATATATATATATATATATATATATATATATATTTCCTACACATGAGAATATGCATGTGTTTTTATAATCTTATGAACAAAAGAAAAATAATATATATATATATATATATATATATATATATATATATATATATATATATATATATATATATATATATATATATATATATATATATTTATTTATATTTTTTTTCTTCCTATAATTTCCTCTTTGAAAGGAAAACAGTCAGTCATACATTTTGGACACAAATCCCTCTGTCCCTCTTTTCAAGGAGTGCCCTATTGTTGGTTTGTGAGAGGTGGTTAAAAGAGATGCATGTCAACAATACTCACAGTAATGGGTCTTTAAACAAAAAAAAAAAAAAATCATCTTTTGAAATAAGATACATTGTGCAAATAAGATACATTGTGCTTGTTTAATATTACATTTTAGTTGCATAAATTGCTATTAGTAAGACATCTACAATTTCTCAGAACAGCCCTGACCCTGGTCACAACCCCTTCCCCCGACACACACTCACCCTAAATATGAAAATGCCCCTCTTTGTCCATTTGAAATTATGTGCAATGTAAATAAATAAATATGTAAATACTGAAATATATTTCATGGCCTCTCTTGGGTGACCCTTGTTCAGTGGGAGCAACCATCATTAAGTTCTCATTGTCTGTAAGTACCAAAGATAATGCTAGTTTTGGTTCACAAATCACAATTCATTTACAAGAAACAGACATCTCAAAAAAGTACACTATGGCAGTTTTAAAGCATTTGATTGTCTCTCCCCCCTCCCCCCCAAGCAAAGATAATCCAGGAGGTGCGGTAAAAAGGAAGTATTAACTTAATTGAATTGTTGCAAAATCATACACATAATATCATGCACATAATCATTACATATAATATTTTATTTCACTAATTATATAGGATTTTTTTTTACCTTAAACTGAACATATAGATATAGTCAACCAAGATTATAGTCTAGATCAGCGGTTTCCCAATTGGTGTTCCGCCAAAATTTTTAAAAAATGGCCACAGGCCGCGAGGAAGCAGTGAGCAGTGATCTCCCTGCTCAGCTCCCTCACGCGCACATGCTGGAGCCGGAATATGACGTCACTCCGGCTCCGGCATCACTAACAGGTGCGCGAGGGAGTTGAGCAGAAAGATCACTGCTCCCTCGCGGCCCGCACGCCAGCCGCTCAGCAGCCCCACTGGACCCCAGGGAACGCTCGCCAGCAGCCCCACTGGACCACAGGGACTCCATGCCAGCACTCCTAAAGGTAGGGGGGCTGGGTAGAGTAAAATGTAAAAAAAAAAAAAAATTGTATGTGTGTGTTTGTCAGTGAGAGTGAATGTGTGCTTATCAGGGAGTGTGTAAGAGTGTATGTGTTTGTCAATGAGAGTGTATATGTGTGTCTGTAAAAGAGTATGCGTGTTTGCGTGTGTCAAAGAGTATGTGTGTCTGAGTTTGTTAGTGTATGTGTGTGTCAAGGTTTGCGTATGTGTCAGTGTGTGTATCTAAGTGTGTGTATGTGCCAGTATGTATCAGTGTGTTTTTATGTGCCTGTGTGTGTGTGTGTATCTGAGTGTGTCAGTGTGTGTATGTGCCAGTGTGTATCTGTGGGTGCAAGTGTGTGTATGTCACTGTGTGTATATTTGTGAGTTAAGGTGTGTGTGTGTGTGTCTGTATGTCAAGGTGTGTGTATCTGTGTGCATATATCTGTGTGTCAGATACATATATACACACACAGGCGCACACAAACACAGATATACACACCTCAACACACACCGGCAAATACAAACATAGATACACACACTTTGAAACATAGATATCCACACCCTGACACACAGATACATAGATACACACACCTTGTCACACAGATACATACATACACACAGAGATACACACTGTGTGTCAAGGTGTGTGTATCTGTGTCAGTGTGTGCATCTGTGTGCCACTATCTGCCAGTGTGTGTCAGATTCAACACACTGGCACATACAAACACAGATACACACACCTTGACACAAAGATACATACATACATACACACTGTGTGTCAATGTTTGTGTATCTGTGTGCCACTATCTGCCAGTGTGTGTATCTGTGTGTCAGATTCATACACACTGGCATATATAAACACAGATACACACACCTTGACACACAGATATATACATACATACACACACACACAGATACACATTGTGTGTATCGGTGTGTCAGTGTGTGTATCTGTGTACCACTATGTGCCAGTGAGTGTGTGTGTGTGTGTGTGTGTGTGTGTGTGTGTGTGTGTACCACTATGTGCCAGTGAGTGTGTGTGTGTGTGTGTGTGTGTACCACTATGTGCCAGTGAGTGTGTGTGTGTGTGTGTGTGTGTGTCAGATATACAACTGGCACATACAAGCACAGATATACACACCGGAACATACAAAAAAAAAAACTATGCAATTCATTTTTTTTCCCCAGGAGGACAGGAGGGTTGAGACGGGGGTTCCACAATGTTGATACACTATGTCAAAGGGTTCCATGGGAAAAATTAATTGGGAACCCCTGGTCTAGATAAGTATGGTTAGACAGCCATGGATGGTGGAAAACAATTTCTATTTTTGCAAGTTAAAATAGTTCTACAGATAAATAAATAAATAATAATAAAAAAAAAAACGATACATGAGAAATTGAAGTATGAAAGGTTTGTAATTGAAGAGATCAGATTACCAAATTAACACTTGCAGTATCAAGGCTGGCACAATGGAATTTGCCAAACCGAAGTTCATGAAAGAGTTACATTAAAAACAGTCTGTTTTAATGCTGTTAAACTCCTCCTGCCAAGATTAGTTGGCAGGTAATTATGGGAGCTATACTGTAATAGCCACTGATTGGCTTAATCAGCAATATAAACAAACATTTGTTTACACACATCAATTTACTGTACTTACATTTGTTACCTATATGCCCACATCTACCTTCCTGCTGTGTACAAAAAAAAATCTCAAATCTTCCCGAGATCACATAAAGACATAACATTTCTTATTTTTTTCCTTCAGTGGCCATTTTATGTGTGGTGTTGCAAAGCACCACTTGTCTGTTACACATTTCATCTTGTGAGTTTTCTAGACCAAACCTTTAAATTTAGTAAAAGGAACATGATGGCTGTAGACACATACATGACAGAGGTCTGGGAAAGTGAATGAGATCATGAATATATATATAGTTTTTAAAGCATTAAGCTATAAAAGCAGATCACTTTACCATGAATGCTCTTAGCTAAATGAAATAAACAGACTCCCATAGAAGAGCACAAGGAGCTTTTCATAATATAGGTTTTTTTTTATGGTATTCGATAGTTGACTCTATGGACAGTTTGAAATATCTGACAACACTTCAACAAAACATCCTTAATGGAATTCTTGCCAAAATCTGAAAAGGGGTGGCAAACACACCCACTGTTATTAATGGTAGAGGAAAAATAGATTGATGAAGGATTATACACCAAACTTCAGATAAGCATATTCTGTCACATTCCAAATCGGATGAATTGGTCCTGAAGTTTCTTTACACATATCTATGAAGACGCTGTTGTGATAATCTGCTCTTTGAAGGAAATAGGAATTTAACCGAGCATCAGAACCACCACAGTACCCTGGCCTGGTTCACGGGTAATGCGGCAAACCGTTAAGAAACTCTAGTTCAGGGCTGGCTTATAATGCCCCAATGACCCTGATTGGATGGAGTTAAACTCTATGTCCTGCATTTTGTACTGAAACGCTGCACATGCAGACATCATACAAATCACTGAAGTGGTCATGGTGTCTGGAGTAACCCTTTAATTGGCTAGATATATTAAAAAAGGAAAATTATGCCTTTGGCATAGTATGTATAGTTTTTGGAGTTTGGACTGCACCCAATCTGTTCTCCTCTAAGAGACACAACAAATGTAGATTGTGAAAGAAAAATAATGCAAAAAATACGTAAATAAAGAATACTTGCCTTAGAGGATACTGCAACTGCCCAGCCCTGATGAGCTGATTACAGTTTCAGACAAACCCCGCTCTCCAGGAAGAGGCTCTACCAATCAGGAGCCTTTCATTCTGGTCGATGGGATCTCTTTGTATCTCATTAAAGAAACACTATAGTGTTGGACTTACAGTTTAGGTCCCTGGTCCCCCTATCTGTGAAGTAAAAATTTTATTTTATGCACCTTTTCTCAATCGCCATGCGATCTTGTCATGGCTTCCCTTGCCTCCACGGCTGAGATCATCAATCCTGATGATCTCAGCCAATCCAATGCTTTCCCAAAGGAAAGCATCACGCATGCATCGCATTGAATCAATCTATTTCTACGGGGAACTTTAGAGTCTCAAGTGTGTCGAGTGTGGAGACGCTGAACGTAGGTTGCACTAGAGGTGTTCCTAGGCATCACTGTCAACACTGCATTATCTCTGAAAAGTCAGCATTTACATTGCTGAGCCTGCAGAGACCTGCTATAGACACCAGAACCACTACATTCAGCTGTAGTTTTGGTGACTATAGCGTCCATTTAATCTCTGCTGGATAAGTAGTTTCTCCTCAGCAGCTATTCCAATGATAGGATGAGCTGCTCTTAAAATGTTCAGCAGTGCACATTCTGCATTCATAAAAAAGTTACTCAGGTAGCCTGGAAGATAGAATTCCAGGCTGCCTGATTGACAGCTCTTTTGAGACCTTTGTAAACAACTCTTGGCATTGAGAGTGGGTGTAGGGTATTCTGCACAATTAACTTTGGAATAATATATGGGGTCTATGTGCTAATCATAAAACCCACTCCCACAATGAATGTATGAATAAAAATGAAACAAAACGTTTTAGGCACCTACACAAGATAAACAGATGCAGAATATGTAAAACTAAATTAGACAATGCAATCCATTGTATCTAATGTGACATTTTGAGAAAACATAATTATGTACTGTTAAATGCAAGTCAGACTCTCACAAAAAGAACTAAATGAACTTTACCATCAGTTGAACAGTATTATTGAGACTACTTTTAGCCACCCCCACAAAAAGTCATTCCTATAGCATTATGCGATCCGAGAAGGAGTTTTGTTCTCTTCATACTAATCAAACAGGAATTCTGTGTAACTGCCAGATATTGCAACTTTCTCTTCTTTTTTCTTTTCTTTAAATGTTTAACTTGTTTTTTAGTTTACATTTAAACAAGGTAAGACTACAACATGTAAACAGCCTACAAATAATGCTTTTGGTAGATGAATATGATGTAAGTGGTGGTGGCGATAAAACCATTTCCGCTGACATACTGTAAGGCTACAAGTTAGGAAAATTAGAAATGATATTCACCATTTTACAGATTCCTTTCTAAACAATTATATATTATTTGATTAACATAAATTTCAAGTCCCAATAGGATCACCTTATTACACGGGTTCCCAACCCGAGGTACGCGTACCCCCAGGGGTACAATTCAGTGTGGGTACCTGTGTCAGAGTATGTATCTGCGTTTCACTGTATCTGCATATGTGTCAGGGTATGTATCTGTGTACCTGCATGTGTGTCAGTGTGTGTATATGTGTGTTTGTGTATCTGCATGTGTGTCAGTGTGTGTATATGTGTGTTTGTGTATCTGCATGTGTGTCAGTGTTTTATTCTGTCTGTATCTGTATGTGTGTCAGTGTTTGTATCTGTATGTATGTTTTTGTGTCTGTGTATGTATGTCAGTGTTTTATCTGTATTTTTGTGTATCATTGTGTCTGTACATCTGTACCTGTTTGTATGTTAGTGTGTGAATCTGCATGTATGTATCTGCAGGTGTGTGTGTGTGTGTGTGTGTGTGTGTATGTATGTATCTATATGTGTGTCAGTGTTTGTTTATGTGTGTAGCAGGTACAGCCTTTGTCAGAGGATAATCAGGAAGAGCTTGGGGCAGGGCAGAAGCAGGGAGAGCCTAGGGCAGAGAAAAGGGGGATATGGGACAGAGAAAAATTTATAAGTTTGAAATAAATGCAACTATATTAATTACAAACATTTTGTTAATGGGAGGGGTACAATTTATGGAAATGGAGTGCCAATGGGTACTCATGTGAAAAAAGTTTGGGAATCACTGCTTTATTAAAACAACAAATCAGAAGCAATATATGCTACCAAAAATTAAAACACTGAAATACTGGAGAAAATAAAAATAACAATCCCAACCAAACAAAAAACCAATAGCCTTAGCCGGCAACCAAAACTGAATTAAAATCTGTTTCTTTACGTCACTGAAGGGATTCCACCTACACAACTATCAGACTGCTTAATAAGCAAAATCCATCATTGGTGCTTTACCTGTTAAAACACAAACTAACTGGAGCAACTTGTTACCAAGACTATAAACCATCTGTTTGGATAAAGAAGGGATTGCTAAAGTGACAACATTGAAAGGTCTTCCAAATAAAGCATAAAGCACTTTCAGGAATCTTAAAATTGTATTGTATTCTATTTTCTTACTGTGTGGTGAGGATGTGGAAATATAATGTGAAGGCAAAAATAATACACTTAAAATGTATGAATAGCATCTGTAATAAGCAGGGTAGAAATCTAAGTAAATTCTAAAATAGGTAGATAAAGAATGGAGCAATTATTCAAATGGATAAGACAAGAAAAGAAGAGAGATAGAAGGCAGACATGTTGGCCTCTGCTTGGTCAGTGATACATCACTGACTTTTGACCTACTTTTACTATATTACCTATTACCAGGGAATACTACATTTCATCTGCTTGTCAGTTAACTAAACAAGACCAGCCAGCCATAACCACTCTCTCAAATCCTCCCCAGCAGAAATCCTAAAATACAGCTCTATTGTGTGAATTAGCCACCATTCACACACCTCTCGAGCACCTTGACATGGCGCGCTAAACAGAAAAATAAATAAAAATGTTAAAAAGTCATCATTTTGATATTCTTATGGTGCCCAGAGTCTTCCTTTAACAGTTTCAAAATATCTACCTCAGCTTACTTGCAAAACTACTGGGAGTTGTGTCTAGAGAGAAGAAAGAAGAAAAAAGAAAAAAAAAAATACACACAGACAAACTGATGAAATGGTTGACTTTGACAAATGACTGGCAGACACAAATTTATATGATCTCTATGATCAACTAAAAGAAAAATAGATTTTGTTCAGCTGCAGGCGAGACTAAATTAGACCCTGTAAAGCAAAATGCTATTATCACAAGAAGTAAACACCACACTGTGAAATATTACTTGCCACCAGGAGATAAGGAAAAAAAAAAAAAATAGCTGAAGAGAGAATTTTACGGCAGAAGCTCTTAATTCCTTAACAAAAATATTTCTTTTTAGAGAACCGGAAAAAAAAATAAAGCAAAGTGTGCTCTTTTCATGTGAAGACTGATCGCGTAGATCAATACAAGATTGCTAAACTAATAACTGTTTAAACTGTAAGGTGCCAGTATATGCCATAGGGTTGTTCAGAGGGCAAACCACATATAAGCAGCAGGTAAGAGTGTGAAATATATATTATATACACCCTATTCCAAATTATTATGTAAATTCTATTTAAGTGTCACAAAGATTAAATATTTAGTTTTTCAGTTTAATTCATGGATGGCATTGTGTCTCAGGGCTCTTTTGATCACTGAAAACAATCTCGGACACCTGTGATAATTAGATTGCCAGGTGAGCGCAATTTAAGGAAAAACTACTAAAGGAGGGTGTTCCACATTATTAAGCAGAGCACCATTTTCATGCAATATGGGGAATAAAAAAGGATCTCTCTGCTGCTAAAAAAAGAGTGAAATAGTTCAATGCCTTGGACGAGGTATGAAAACATTAGATATTTCACAAAAACTTAAGAGTGATCATCGCATTAAGAGATTTGTGGCTGATTCAGAGCATGGATGGGTTCGTGCAGATAAAGGCACATTGAGGAGGATTTCTGACAGATCCATGCATCGGATCAAGAGCAGCTGCTAAAATACCATTACATAGCAGCAAACAGATATTTGAAGCTGCTGGTGCCTCTGGAGTCCCACTGACATCAAGGTGTAGAGTCCTCCAGAGTCTTGCAACTGTGCATAAACCTTCTATTCGGCCACCACTAACCAATGCTCACAAGCAGAAACGGCTGCATTAGGCAGAAAAATACATGAAGACTAATTTTCAAACAGTCCTGTTCACTGATGAGTGCTGTGCAACCCTGGATGGTCCAGATGGATGGAGTAGTGGATGGTTGGTGGACGGCCAATACATCTGCATCAATGGCTGCTATAGGGATAAAAGGAGAGAAAGTCATGGTGTGGCCTCCATCCTCCCCTGACCTCAATCCTATTGAGAACCGTTGGAGCATCCTCAAGCAAAAGATCTATGAGGGTGGGAGGCAGTTTACATTCAAACAGCAGCTCTGGGAGGCTATTCTGACATCTTGCAAACAAATTCAAGCAGAAACTGTCCAAAAACTCACAAGTTCAACAGATACAAGACTTGTGAAGCTGCTATCAAATAAGGGGTCCTATGTTAAAATGTAACGTGACCTGTTAAAATGTTTAAAAAGTTAAAATGTTGTTATAAGTTTCATTGAAATAGCTTTTGATTTCAGTAAATATGCTGCAAACACAACAAATGACAATTTCAGTTCTCTACAACCTATAAAAAGTGTTTTGAAACTTACAGTGCGTAATAATTTGGAACAGTGCATTGCAAGTTTTTCATGTTTAAAAAAAATACTGTTATCATTAGGAGGTTTGTTCAATAAAATTTGAATTGTACTCTTAATAGTTGAGAACATGAGAATTATGCTGACTTATTTACATCAATTATTTACGTAAATGAGAAAAATATAATTTGCATAATAATTTGGAACAGGGTGTATATATGTACAGGTGATACTTGAAAAATTAGAATTTCGTGCAAAAGTTCATTTATTTCAGTAATGCAACGTAAAAGGGGAAAATATATGAGATAGACGCATTACATGCAAAGCAAGATAGCTCAAGCCGTGATTTGTCATAAGTGCGATTATTATGGCTTCCAGCTCATGAAAACCCTAAATCCACAATCTCAGTAAATTAGAATATTAGATGCAATCAATAAAACAAGGAGTGTATAACTCTGAAAAGTATAAGCATGCATATGGACTCAGTACTTGGTTTGGGCCCCTTTTGCAGCAATTACTCCCTCAATGCGGTGTGGCATGGAAGCTATCAGCCTGTGGCAGTGCTGAGGTGTTATGGAAGAACAGGATGCTTCAATAGTGGCCTTCAGCTCTTCTGCATTGTTCGGTCTTATGTCTCATCTTTCTCTTGGCAATGCCAAGAGATGAGTCAGATGAGTTTGCTGGCCAATCAAGCACAGTAATCCCATGGTCATTGAACCAGGCTTTGGTACTGTTGGCAGTGTGGGCAGGTGCCAAGTCCTGCTGGAAAATGAAGTCAGCATCCACATAAAGCTCGTCTGCGGAAGGAAACATGAAGTGCTGCAAAATCTCCTGCTAGATGGCTGCGTTGACCCTGGACTTAATGAAGCACAGCGGACCAACACCAGCAGATGACATGGCACCCCAAATCAACACAGACTATGGAAACTTCACACTGGACTTCAAGCATCTTGCAGTGTGTGCCTCTCCATTCTTTCTCCAGACTCTGGGTCACTGGTTTCCAAATGAGATGCAAAAGTTGCTCTCATCAGAAAAGAGGACTTTGGACCACTGAGCAACAGACCAGGTCTGTTTTTCTTTATCCCAGGTAAGACGCTTCTGATGTTGTTTGTTGTTCAGGAGCGGCTTGACAAGAGGAATACGACATCTGAAGCCCATGTCCAGGATCCGTCTGTGTGTGGTGGCTCTTGATGCACTGACTCCAGCCTCAGTCCACTCATTGTGAAAGCCCCCAACACATTTAAATGGCCTTTTCCTGACAATCCTCTCCAGGCTGCGATCATCCCTGCTGCTTGTGCACCTTTTTCTTCCACACTTTTCCCTTCCACATAACTTTCTATTAATGTGCTGTGATACAGCACTTTGGGAACATCCAACTTCCTTCGCAAATACCTTTTGAGGCTTTCCCGCATTATGGAGGGTGTCAACAATGGTTTTCTGCACAACTGTCAGGTCAGCAGTCTTTCCCATGATTATGATTCCTACTGAACTTGGCTGAGAGACCATTTAAAGGCTCAGAAACCCTTTGCAGGTGTTATGGCTTACTTAGCTGATTAGTGTGTGACAATGTGAGCCTAGAATATTGCACCTTTTCACAATATTCTAATTTACTGAGATTGTGGATTTGGGGTTTTCATGAGCTGGAAGCCATAATCATCGAAGCCATAATCAGGACTTATGACAAATCACGGCTCGAACTATCTTGCTTTGCATGTAATGCATCTATCTCATATATTAGTTTCCCCTTTTACGTTGCATTATTGAAATAAATGAACTTTTGCATGATATTCTAATTTTTCGAGTATCACATGTATATAGATATCTATCTTTCTCAAAATATAAGACCGGGTCTTTTATTAATTTTCCCCCGAAAAATGCACTAGGGCTTATTTTCGGGGAATGTCCTATTTCGGGGGAAAAGCAAAAGTAGTTTAAAGATCTCTATTTCTAATGTGCCCTTCCATCCAAATGTGAGGAATAAAAAAAAAAAAAAAAAAATCCATATATTTGTACAGAATTATAAATGTCACTGCACAAGTATTGAAAATAAACCAGTCAACCTAAAGTCCAGCTGTATATAAAAGGTCACCATTTATAGCTCCATTCTCACTAGCAGACTTGTGTTATTGGTAATTTAAATTGAAATAAATATTTTATTACTGATAAAGAAAAAAACATATGGAAAGAAATAATATTTATGAAATAATATATTATCAAACCATATGCAAACTAAATCTCTCCTAAAGACATTTTTCTCAATTAAGTTAATTTTACACATCTCATGTTGTCTTTTACTTTTGCACATTTAACAGAAAATGCAATCAGGATGTCAATTATAAAAGGTTACTGTTTTTTCTAATGAGTTGTATAAATAATGCATGAGAAATGTCAAAATAAAAAAAATAAAAAAATAACCCAACTTTTAATGTTTCCTTTGGGGCATTGATTAGTGTAGCCGCAGATAGATCCCTATAAGAAAAATAGATACTCCAATGAAACTGATCCATGATAAGACTCCACACAAATCCCAGACAGAACGATTTGTTCAGTTGTAGATAAACAGGAATGTGATTTGTTTGTTTCAGCTGAAAAGGATTTGTGCACAAATCTAATAAATACTTTTTTACCGTAACTAGGATTGCCATCAGATGTTATCAATTAGTCAACTGGATTACCCTCTTCCTGGATGGCAAAATTGGTTCTTTTTTTTTTTGGAAAGCTTTTTAAAAAAAAAACGTTTTTTATTATAATAATGCAGATACTAAAGATGAGAAACAGTTGCAGGCACGCATGCCTCAATAGAGACACATATGTAAACAAGTCACACATATACATCATGTACAAGCCCATTTGTAGTTTCAAAGTTTGCGTTGTTTAGATCTCCAAATCCACATTGTAATATATTATTTTATTGCGAGATGTGAAGCCATCTCCAAAAGTTCACTTATGTCTGTGTTACTATATGTGATCCCGTGCTATATGTATAATTCAATCCTTGCCCATCATTTATCGTATAGATAAGGCCTGCGAGAGAGGACATCATAGAGAGAAATAGTGTAGAAGTAATCAAAGAAAGAATAAGCAAAGAAAGTTCCCTTACCTGGGAGCCCGAGACGTACCCCCTCCACCCCGATCCCACCCAGTGTCTACTGTTCCATTTGAGCATTATAAATCACGCGCCATCTATACAAACCACGGTTGCCAAGCTTCAGTATGTTTGGATCCCGTCCCGAGAAGAGAAGCATTGAGGTGTCTACTCTGCTAAAATTTACCCAGCCGGGAGGAGAGGTCGCTGAAGGAGCATAGTCTTCCTGCTCCTCACTGCCCCTCTCGCACGCCGTCTGTAGCGATGTTGGGTGCCGGAATATGATGTCCTATTCCGGCACCCGGCATCACTAAACTGTGCACGTGAGGGAGCAGTAAGGAGATCTCCAGATAGAAGATCCCCACTGGACCCCAGGGATAAATACAATGATGTGGTGAGTGTGTGCAAGAATGTGTAAATGTGCGTGTGTCTGTCAGTGAGTGAGAGGACCTGGAGGTGCACAGTGGCACACAATGCCACATAACTTTCCAACGTGCTCCACCTTCACAGGGTTTCAAGAAGAAGCGGGAGGATCTGCATTGGCACAGGGTGCAGACGGCGCCATTTGGGGTATGCCAGAGGCCGGACTCCGGAGTCGCATACTGGTAGCGGCAATGTGAGTGGAGTCTGCCTGCTTGTTGGCTAGAGGGGGGAGCTGGGATTTTGTATATGGGGGTGCTGAATTTTTTTTTAATATATATATATATATATATATATATATATATATATATATATATATATATATATATATATATATATATATATATATATATATATATACACACACACACACACACATACATATACACACGCATATACACACATATACACATCCACACATATACACACACACACAGCCCACATAAACTTAAAGGATCACTATAGTCAACATATAAAAGCAAGAAAGACAGGTCCCCTAGCCTTCTTTCTTGTTTTTATATTAGTTTGACATAAATAAAAAAAATAAAAATAAAAAATCATGCTTTTTATCATAAAAACTTACCTTCGTTCGAGCGCCCAGCTGCTCGGCAGACCACTCTTTATAAAGTGTTTCTATACAAACACACACACATTTTAAATAAATATTGTTAAACATACACATACTATCTATTTCCACACACACACACACTCAATTTTTGAGAGTCGGCTCTGATTGCTGACAGGCTCCAGGTTACTACAGGACACAGGAGGTGGGTTCACAATGCCACCTGCCTCCTGTCATCACGTTTGATGTATTCACCCAAGCGTGAAGACGTCAAACGTGATTATTATTATTATGTTATTTATATAGCGCCATCAAATTCCGCAGCACTTTACAATGGGTGGATGAACACTGGAGTTGTTCCTAGGTTCTAATGTAAACACTGTATCTTCTCAGAAAATACAGTATTAACATGAGAAAGGCTGCAGGGAGCTATAGTTCTCACCCGAACAACTTCATTAAGCTGAAGTTGTTCAGGTGACTATAGTGTCCCTTTAAACCTTGTTTATTTGGCTCGTGCTAGAGTTTGAGCTTGACATGCTTGTGATAAATGGTTTCATTTTCACATTTGGTGGGATTGTTCAGGGCTAGATGCTTTAAAATAAACCTTAAAAGACTTTTAACAGAAACTGTGGAAAATGAGTTCCCTCTTTCCCCACAACTATTTATTTTCCATTTAGATCTCCCCTGTGAGAAACCTCTTTCTTGTCTAATAATTCATATCTTGATGGCAGTAAAACTATGCATAGCAAGAAATTGGAAAAAACAAGGAAATCAAAACTGGAACTAAATAAACCAGATAAACTACCAACGTTCAATGGAAAAAGGATATTATTTAAAGAACAATCCAGGAAATCTATACTCAGAAATATGGGTTAAATGTCAAACGTCCACTTCTGCCAATAGTGTAGGGGAAGCCTAGAAATATCTTATGAATTATAGCATATTAATTAAGTGCATTCTAATCATGGCCCTCCTTCCCTCACATCCCACTCCCAACGCGACGGAATGAATGAAGTATGTAGTTTGAAAATTAATAGGAATGTTTGTATGCAAGATTATAACATAAAAAAAATGTATAATTGATTATTTTTAAGCTAAATGATGCAATTCCTTATTCTTACGTTTGTAACACTAATATTTCAATAAAGAATAAATAAAATATATATATATTTTTTTAAAACAGTGTATACAATGGAAGTAATTAGCAGCTCCAGAATCACATGTAAAGAAATCTACCTGAACTCATTAGTTATGTTCCCATTTCTATTTATTTATAAAATAGAAAACAGTTTGAAAGGAAAAATACACTGAGATTTCGCTCGTTTTCAAGTAACTATGAGCAGCTTTTACAGGACGGAGATGATTATTAATAGAGAGGGAATCTCCATTTTAGAGACCGTAGATTTTTGGGCAATGTGGTGCTTTCTGGGTGGTTATTCCACAGTCGTGGTACTCCGTACAGGAAGGCTGCACGGCCTGCTGATTTGTTGTAAAGAGGAATGGAGAGTAAGGTTCTGAAAGTGAGCCTTAGGTTATACCCTCAGCTGTGTTCACAGTGGTTTTTGAATACTTGAATTTGTCCAATGAGTGTGAGGACACTATCAATGAGTATATTTGTATGTACACAGGGACTCTAAGGGGCATACAAATTAGCCAAGCGGCGTGGAGACTGCCAAGGGTGCTTGTGGCACAGGATGAAAATGCAAGCAAGGCATCTTTCTATTGAGTTTTTGCCAAGTGTTAAATCAGAGAAAAGCAGCAAGTTTGAAAACATGCATAGCAATGTTGGACAGAACCCAGATTCAGATTTTCCACTCAATGTCTTTACAGAAAGAAATAACCCACTGGAATGTCCATGTGTGCACATGAATAGTATAAGTCCTGTTGTAAGCTAGACAAATGGGTAAACTTTAGCAAGGTGTTCAAATGTACAAGCACACAAGTCACAACCACATCTGTTCAGGAGGAATAAGAATTGTGAGACACACACACAAAACCTCTCGCTCTCTTTAAAAAAAAAAAAATAAAGTGTCCCCCCGGACAGAATAGGGAAGGGGAAGCATGACTGCTGCCCAGGATAGTGGGATGGTACAATGGTAGCAACAATGTTGCAAAGATGGAAGGATTTAAAAAGGTGTAGCAGGGGAGGAGACTTACCAGTCAGAAGGAGATTGTCATTACCCTGGTTGAATTTCTTTCACTGTCTGTATATCTTCTGACATTTCTTTTCTGTGATTACCTGGGCCTGCAAAAAAAAAAAATAAATAAATAAATAAACGGCAATCTCCTGTTAATTCTCTGATAGAGGACTAGGCTTCACTATGGCCACCCCATCTCTGGAAGAATTGGTGAAACTGTTGGCTGCTTACCAGGAGTCCCATGGATCTTTGGACCAGGTGCTGTCTCAAGTTCAGCAGGCTGCAGGAGGACGACCAGATCGGCGTGAGGGTGATGATTCATCGCTCAGCGGGCGGAGGGCCAGGAGGTCAAGGCCTCCGTCGCGTTTATCCCCGAGTCCAGTGAGGAGGAGCGGAGGTCGGAGTGTTCCACGCGTTGAGGGAGGCAGCGGTGAGGCCGGGCGCTTCCCAGCGCGAAGATTGGCCAGTCGGAGGCGGAGAAGGGCCGGACAGGTGGTTGTGGAGTCCGGGCCCCAAGATGGCGACGATCAGGATGGCGGGAACCCGGCCGGCAGGTCGCGCAGCCCGCGCGCTTCTCTTCCGGCGCGGGTGAGTGGGACGTCATCACGCACGCAAGCCGGCGTGCGTGCAACGTCGGACGTCATGACGCCGCGGCGCGCATGCGCGCGGCCGACCCGGGCTGGAGCCGGAAGTTCCTCTGCGGTGCAGGAGCACCGTGGCACAGTGCAGAAAGGACCGCAAACGTGCGCATCCGGCGCCTGCGGGTCCCAGCAGCGGGAAGCGGATGGCAGCAGCTCTCATTCCGGATCTGAGGATGGAGATGCAGAAGCAGTGTTCCCCAGTGGGTCCGGTCTGCCTCTTGCAGCATCAGCACGTGAGTACTGCGCTAGCGCTTGGGATGCGCTGGCTGGGGATGATAGGGGGCAGAGTCCACAGGTGGTAGGGGAATTAGGTAAAAAGAGGGATTTAAGCAGAGTTGATTTACTTAGGCAAGGTGGAGGGGGGTTGGGTAGCACTGGGGATTTAGCTAGTTTATTGAGGTCTGTTTTGGAGCGGTTACCTAGCGATGTCCCCCCTTCTACGCGGATGGATATGCGGTCTGCGGCGCAGATTCCTGTCAGGGACAGGGTTACGGGCATTTTGCGTCCGCGGTTGCCGGGCTGTGAGTTGTCCCCATTGGGCTTGCATGTCGCAGCAGACGTCAGAGACAAAATAGTCCGAGGTGAGTACGTCGACTTCCTGGCGCTGGTTCCGCCGGACAGGGAGTCGGTGGATAGACCGCGGCGAGGGGAGATGGGTGACGGGGAAAAAGGTAAGCAGCTTCCTCGCACTTTTGGAAATTGGTTGCAGGGTTTTTCAATTTTTGCAAGCATCTTAACGGGTACTTTCCCGGATAAGGCTCCCTCCTTGTTCTGTTATTTGGATCTCATTTGGGGGGCGTACAAGGTTTATGGCGGGCAATGCGGGTTCCGATACGACCAGCAGTTTCGGCAGAAGATGGCGGTTGGCGAGGGCATGGATTTTGGTGTACAGGATGGCAGCTTATGGCTGCTGTTGATGACGCCTTGCCGGCCCTCCCCCTTTCCAGGGACAGCCGGCGCGCTGGCTAGTGCGCCGGCAGGGCAGCGCAGGGGAGTCTGTTGGCTCTTTAATGAGTCCCACTGTAAGTGGTACAACTCATGCAGGTTCCGGCATGAGTGTTCGCACTGTGGCGGAGCACATCCCGCCGTACGCTGTTTCAAGAAAGGAAAGGCGGGTGTGCGCCCCAAGGACGACGTTCCTAGACAGGAGGACGCCGGTGAGCGTCGAAAGGATGCGCCCGTGGCTAGACCGGTATCCTAAACGGCGTGAAGCCGGTGTTTTATTGGACGGGTTTTTATTTGGGTTTTGGATTCCGTTTGTTTTTTCTGAGGCGCAGTCGTTTGCGGTCAATTTACGTTCGGTTTTGGGTAGGGAGGATATTCTTGAAACAAAATTGTGCAAGGAAGTGTCCTTGGGCCGCATGGCGGGACCGTTTTCTGAGCCCCCATTTCCTAACCTGCGAGTGTCCCCCCTGGGCTTGGTCCCTAAGAAAGAGCCTGGGGTCTTCCGTCTCATTCACCACCTGTCCTACCCAGCAGGCGGGTCGGTGAATGATGATATTGATAAAGAAGTGTCCAGGGTGCATTATGCTTCCTTTGACAGGGCCCTGGAGTTAGTGAGAGGCGCAGGGTCGGGGGCATTGCTTGCTAAATCGGACATCGAATCGGCTTTTCGTTTGCTTCCGGTTCACCCGGACTGTTTCCATCTTCTGGGTTGTCAATTTAATGGTTTGTTTTATTATGATATGTGTTTGCCCATGGGGTGTGCCATATCATGCTCCTATTTCGAGATGTTTGCGACATTCTTGGAATGGGTCGTGTCTCAGGTGTCGGGTTTGTCCTCGTTGACCCACTACCTGGATGAATTTTTGTTTGTCGGGTCTGGTGATTGCAACGATTGTGCGGTTTTGTTGTCGGCATTTCGGCAGATTACCTCAGACTTTGGAGTCCCGGTGGCGATAGACAAGACGTTCGGACCGGTGGGTAAGTTGTCTTACTTGGGGATCGAGATTGACTCTTGTGAGATGGTCTTTCGATTACCAGAGGAAAAGCTGGGTCAGTTACTATGCCTTATTGACCGAGTCAGGGGCTCCAACAAGGTTCAGCTGCGGCTAATGCAATCGCTTTTGGGTCATCTGAACTTTGCTTGCCGTGTTTTGTCTATGGGCCGAGCGTTCTGTCGTCGCTTGTCCCTGGCTACGGTGGGGGTTAAACAGCCATTTCACTTTATCCGGATTACAAGGCGACTGCGGTCGGACTTACAAGTGTGGAGCGCCTTTTTAGGTACGTACAATGGTCATTCTTGTTGGATGCGCTCGCAGGTGTCGAACGGTGAATTGGACCTGTTTACTGACGCATCGGGGTCCATAGGGTTTGGAGCCTATTTTCGGGGACAGTGGTGTGCGGCGGAGTGGCCGTCCACCTGGCGAGGTTCGGAGCTGATGGGTAACCTGGCGTTTCTTGAATTGTTTCCCATTGTGGTTGCTGTAGAATTATGGGGTTCGGGCTTGGCGCACAGGAAGGTGATTGTTCACACGGACAACATGAGTGTGGTCCAGGTGATCAATCGTTCCACGTCTGGGTCCCCTCCGGTTTTGGCATTGCTCAGGCGGCTAGTGCTACTCTGTCTTCAATGTAATTTGTGGTTGGTAGCCAGGCATGTTCCTGGGGTGGACAATGTCATTGCTGACTCTCTTTCTCGGTTTCAGTGGGACCGTTTTCGGGAGGCGGCTCCGGAGGCGGCGCCAACGGGAACCCCGTGTCCGCCTTACTTGTGGGACCTGGTTTTGGACATCTGAGGCGATTGATCCGAGGGTCCTTATCGGAGTCATCGTGGAAGGCATACTCCACGGTATGGGATCGCTGGTGGGCCATGGGTAGGAACGGGGATGTGGCGTCGGACTCCGGCAGATTGACCCTTACGCTGTCGTTCCTGGAGGCTTTGTGTGCCGGAGGTAGGTCGTCTGCAGCAGCTGAGCAATCGCTGGCTGCTCTCTCTTTTTTATTTCGTTTTTTAGGATGGTCGGATGTCACCAAGGCGTTCTGCGTTTCCCGTATTTTGAAAGGGTGGAAAAAGCGCCGCGTTCCTGATGCACGGCGACCGATCTCGGGGGACATGCTGTTCCAGCTGTTGGAAGTTCTTCCAGATGTGTGTAGCTCTGCGTATGAGGTACTTTTGTTTCGGGTGGCATTCTCCTTGTGCTTCTTTGGGGCGCTGCGTATCGGTGAGCTGGTTGCCCCCAGGGTGAGTTCAGTGTCCCCCCTTAGGCTTTCCGACGTATCAGTGACACCAGAGTGCGTTACGCTGTTGATTCGTCAGTCCAAGACGGATCAAGCGGGTACGGGAGCGAGAGTCCGTATAGGGCTCACTGGGGGTGTATTTTGTCCGGGGTTCTTGTTGCGGGCATACTTGGGTGCCAGGGGCGGCGCTGAAGGCTCGCTGCTGGTCCATTCTAATGGGGCCTCCCTGAGCCGTTTTCAATTTGCGAGCCTCTTGCGGAGTTGTATTGTTAGATTGGGGGGGACCCCAGGTTATACTCCACGCATTCATTTAGAATTGGAGCGGCAACACAGGCAAGCGAACTGGGTTTTCCGAAGGAGGCGCTTATGCGCCTGGGGCGCTGGGAGTCGGGGCGATTTCAGCTTTACGTGCGCCCTCATTTGCTGTGATGGTATGCCTCTGTAAACAATTAAGTCTAACCGTTATTCCTTGTTTTGTAGGCCAAGTTCCTCGTTATGTCTGGATTCTGGGGCATTCTTATATTTACTGGGCAGCTAGGAGGGCGGAAGCAAGATCTCATGGCCGGAATTTGGGGTTCCCGTTTCAGGACGTTAGGGTACGTTGGCGGGGATTGAGGGGGTTACGTTGGGATCAAGTGTACGGCGAGTGCGAGCAGCTGAGTCGCTGCGTCACGGGCTCCGTGATGCTGATATTACACGCAGGCGGGAATGATGTTGGCCGACGGCGGTCGGTGGATCTCATTCGAGACATGCGTCATGATCTAGCGCACTGTTTTGCGCTTTTTCGTGGCTTGACGTTGATTTGGTCAGAGATAGTGCCCCGTCCAGTGTGGCAAGTGGGTGGTTATGGGAAGGCGTTTGAACGTTGTAGGCGCAAGATTAATGTTGCTATTTCGCGCTTTGTGCGTAGTTTGGGCGGAATAGTGGTAAGGCACTTTGAGTTGGAGGGTAATAATTCAGATGTGATGCGTCCGGATGGGGTTCATTTGAATCCCATTGGGCTGGACATTTTTAATGTGGGGCTGCAGTCGGGCATTGAGATGGCGCTGTCTGCGGGGGGGCGCGAAGCCGGCGCAGGTCAGGCTGCGGCAGGTCGGCTTCGCGGTGGCGGTTTTCCCTGGACAGCGGAATCGAAAAGGAAAGGACTATGACGCAAGGTCACATTGGGGAGACGACAGTAGGCGCAAGGCTGATGGCTAGCGACGGCTGTGTTGGGCTCATGGACAACAAAGGAGGTGAACTGCCTGTTGGGTCCTCACCCAACAGCTGGCAGGAATTAACAATTAAGTTTACTGTTTAATAAAGCTGTGGCCGTTGCCCTTATCCACTAAAAGGTGTCCAGTGTATTATTTGGGGGCAACGGTGGGGATGGAATATGGGTCAGCAGTCAAGTGTCCCCCCGGACAGAATAGGGAAGGGGGAGCATGACTGCTGCCCAGGATAGTGGGATGGTACAATGGTAGCAACAATGTTGCAAAGATGGAAGGATTTAAAAAGGGGTAGCAGGGGAGGAGACTTACCAGTCAGAAGGAGATTGTCATTACCCTGGTTGAATTTCCCACCCTCCCTCCCTGGTTTTGTTTGTTTGTGGTGTTGGTGGTTTTCGTGTTGTTTTTCTCATTGTCACAGCTGGCGGTTTTCCCTGGACAGCGGAATCGAAAAGGAAAGGACTATGACGCAAGGTCACATTGGGGAGACGACAGTCGGCGCAAGGCTGATGGCTAGCGATGGCTGTGTTGGGCTCATGGACAACAAAGGAGGTGAACTGCCTGTTGGGTCCTCACCCAACAGCTGGCAGGAATTAACAATTAAGTTTACTGTTTAATAAAGCTGTGGCCGTTGCCCTTATCCACTAAAAGGTGTCCAGTGTATTATTTGGGGGCAACGGTGGGGATGGAATATGGGTCAGCAGTCATGTCTCACATTTTGGATAGCATGGATGGATGCTTAAAATATCCACCTCCTTTAAGCATGTGGTAAAGTTTTTTATATTTTAATTTCTTTGCCCCTATATATCTAGTCTAACTCATATATTTGTGAATTTTGTACTGCTCACTTGCCACACCTCATTTTATGTTTTGATCATTTTTAATCATTTTTTGTGGATGATAAATAAAGAGCGGGTTTTCATTACAACTCCTGTTATTTCCCTTTGAGTGCTCAGATTGCAGCACTGACATTCAGTTTCTCCACCCTCTGCATGGAGACACAGAACTTTCCTCAAAGAGATGCATTGATTCAATTAAATCCCCACTTACATGTCCAAATGGCAGTATAGAATTACAGATTACATGAAGGCAGCAAATTAAAGGGCACCTGTAGTGCACAAAACAACTTCAGTTTTTGAACCCCTTAGTGACCGTGGACGTATCAGGTACGTCCAAAAAAAAAAAAGTTCCTTATGGACTGCGGATGTACCTGATACGTCTGCAGGGAATTAGAGCGCTGGAAGCAATCATGAACGCTTTCAGCAGCTCTAATGGTATTGCAGCGTTGCCTCGATGTTGAGGCATGGCTGCAATACCTCCCTCACTTGGCCTCCTTTCCCCTGTTGGGATCACATTTTTTATTTATAAAAATAAAAAAATTGCTAACTTTGCCCAGCATTTGTGACTAAGTGGCTACTACAAAAGACTGGAAATACCCCATTTTGAATACCATGGGTTGTCTACATTTGAAAATGGTATGCCATGATGGGGTTATTTCACATTCCTGGGCTACCATATGGTCTCAAAAAGCAACACAGTCCCAGCAAACCAATCTGGCTAACTGAATTGGGCAAGCCATCTATGGACCCTGTAACTTTCCAAAACACCATAAAACCTGTACATGGGGGGGTATTGTTACACTCGAGAGACTTCGCTGAACACAAATATGAGTGTTTAAAACAGTAAAACTTATCACAATGATGAAATCACCAGTAAAAGTGCAGTTAAAAAAAAAAAAAAAAGTCAAAAAACAATTATGAACGCTAACTTTGGCAAGCGTTTCTGGCTAAGTCGCTACTACAAAAGACTAGACATACCCCATTTTGAATACCATGGGTTGTCTACTATTACATATGGAATATCATGATTGGGTTAATTTTCATTCCTGGGCTGCTATACGGTCTCAAAGGCAACATAGGCCCAGCAAACCAATCTGGCCATGTGCAAACATGGAAAAGGGGAAAGCCCTACATTTGACCCCTGTAAATTTGCAAAAACTCATAAAACCTGTACATTGGGAGCACTGTTGTACTTGGGAGATGTTGCTGAACACATATTGGGGTGTTATTTGTCAGTAACACATAACAGGAACTGAGAATCCATGCCTAAAGTACAATGTGAGAGAAAAACAACAACAAAAAAATCACTGCCCAAAAGTTTGAAAAAAAGACTGGTGGTAGAATTAGTGCATGGAAAGTGTTAAAATACCACCATTTGAAATACCCTAGGGTGTATACTTTTCAAAAGTATATGGTTTTATGGAGGTAAATTACATTGGCTGGCTTCTAAAATGTCCCAAATAGGACATGGGTGCATGATGACCAGCTGTGAAAATTTGGAAATTGAAGTTGGAAAACTGGAATGTGCACCCTCGAAATAAGGTCTTTTAGCCCCCATAGAACCTGACACACCTATAAATAGGGGGGTATCACTGTACTCAGGAGATGTTGTTGAACACATATTGGGGTGTTCTTTGACAGTAACCCTTAAAGTTCTCCTTACATGTATTCTTAAATTGCTGTATGTGTCAAAAAAAATCACCAATTATTATTATTTATTTTTTTGCATAGATTGGTGGTAAAATAGTTGCATGAAAAGAGTTAAAATACCCCAATTTAATACCTTAGGTTGTCTTCTTTTAAAAAAATATATACATGTGAAGGGTTATCCAGGGATTCCTGACAGATATCAGTGTTACAATTGTGATAAAGTGAAGGCAGATAGGCCTTTTAACCCCAGGGGAAGTACGTGTAGTTTGTGTGTTGCACAACACAAAGCTTTGTTTAGTTATGGGCCCCTGGGGTGGGGCATTTGGAGAGAAGGGTGGGCCAATGCTCCACTCCACAGTTTAGTGGTTTTCTGGGGAGACATAGATCCAGGCCAGGGTTTTTTGGACCGTCTCCAACCCACTGCTCAGCTGCAGTTAATCAGCTGTAGCAGTGGGAATAAACTCCTCCCTGCTAGGCAGGTAAAGGGGAGGGATTGCTGGCTTCCTCCCAGGAAGCAGGTAGGAGAGAGGCTGTTCTCTCCAGATAGAGAGTCAAGGAGACTAGGCACTGGGAGTGCAGAAAGGAAGCAGTCAAGGCTGGCTTGGAGCACTGGGAGTGCAGGAGGAAGCAGTCAAGGCTGGCTTGGAGCACTAGGAGTGCAGAAAGGAAAGCAGTCAGGGCAAGGCTGGCTTGGAGCACTGGGAGTGGAGAAAGAAAAGCAACAGGCTAGCTAGCAGAATGTTGCTATCTAATAAGGTTGGTGCAATATGTTTTTGTTAGTTTAACCCTGATAGAGAGGGATATTCAAAATGAGTCAGTGCTCAGACGAGCTAGGTTTTTGTTTAAAGGGAAACCTGTTATATTTATGTTTTCATTTGCTGCTGGCTCATATGTAAACTTACAAATAAAGTGCCTGGAATGAAGTTGCATTAAAAGACTGTGCATGTTTTTGCCCTAGAGGACCGTGCTACCTGCTGACAAGGATCACACAATGTATATTTTGAAATAAAATGGTTTGGAAATAGCAAAGTGCTACTTGTACTTATAGCCTTATAACTTTCCAAAGAAAGCTAAGAACATGTTAACTTTGGGCATTTCTAACCAGGACAAAATGTAGAAACTATTTAGCACAGGTGTTTTTTTTGGCGGTTGAAGATAAGCAACAGATTTTGGGGGTCAAAGTTAGAAAAAGTATTGTTTCTTTTACATTTTTTATCATATTTTATAAAAAAATTTTATAGTAAATTATATGATATGATGAAAATAATGGTATCTTTAGAAAGACCATCTAATGACGAGAAAAACAGTATATAATATGTGTGGGTACAGTAAATGAGTAAGAGGAAAATTATAGTTAAACACAAACACTGCAAAAATTTAAAAAGATTCCTGGTCCTTAACGGTAAGAAAACTGAAAAAAGTCTGGTCACTGAGGGGTTCAAAAGAGCATTATATCCCATCACTACATTAAAAAAAAAAAAAAAAAAATTCTCCCATTTGTCTCTCAATTTTGAATGCCAAGAAACTGAGAGACAGGGAGAGCAGAAGAGACCTCTCAGAGGATGTCCTTCTGCTTACCACTCATTTTAACCACATCACTTGTGCCAGTTAGGGGGTATAGAAAAAGAGTGATGTGACTTCACTTCATTCAAACCTAGGCATGTTAGCAATCAAACCAGTTTGTCAACGTCACTGAGGAAGTTTGCCCTGCTTGTGGAAGGAGAAGGAGCGTGAGCAAATTGGAGAGCATCAGTGATGGAACAGAGGGTGGAACTCGCTAATGTGATCCCGACAGGGGAAAGGAGGCCAAGGTATAACTATGGCCACTGATAATAACAAATCATGGTAACTAAAACAATTAAAGCCTACCTCCAGGACACGACAGATACCATTTTAGCTTACACTATTTATCACTATGGATCAATTAATCCATGAAAACACAGAAAAGCCAAAACATAAGCTATCAAGTATTCACACAGATATGAGTTACCAAAGTCAATGAAGTATTGATTTGAGGTCAGGATAGTGTAGTGGTCCCCAAGGCAGTCTAGAAACACTTTAATTATTTTTACTTGTCTGCCCTACAGCTCCCAGGTTGCAAGTGAAGGGTAATGTCATTTACAGCAAAGCTACTTTGTTTACAAATATTTTATTTTACAATAAACACAAGTTTTGAATTATGCACCACAACGAAGACCAAGTACAGTGGCACGTCCCACCCATGTTTCTAACACTGTCCCTGCCAGGCTCTGCTTAGATGCAGTGATAGGGAAATTATTCATCGTCTGTGGAAGTCCATGTCGGTATGTGATCCTACTTCTCTATTATTGACACACCTGTATACATTTTCTAATGTATATATACACAAGGCAGCAATAAAACTATTTTCCTCTCTAAACCAGACTATCTGAACACAGAGCACAATGAAATAAAAATATTGAAATGGTCAGTTTTTGGTTTTAGATCCTTTGTTTCCATATCTTTAGAAACATGGACAGGTTACAATGCCTTATCCTACAAGCTCACAGCAGATAATCTGGTAACGTGAAAACAAGTGTATGCATTTTATAATCTAGGCACAGGCAATCTAACCGCTGCTCCCATGGTTGGGATGATGGCAGAGAAATTAGGAGGTCCCAAGCTACTTGAACCAATCAACATTGGCAGCGTTGGCCAGTAGAATGTTTTGTAGCATGTACAGAGCATTTATTTGAGAAACATAGTATACACAAATATAAGTACATAAACTAGGCACACATTACGTATGTAGAAAAGAAACACTTTAAACAAAAAAAAAAACCTCACTAAAATACAAAAAAAACCTGATTTCTGACTGTTTAGTTTCTCCACAGATTCCACAATCTAATAAACATGGCTGAAATAAATTATATGCTCCTGGAGTCTTCGCTAAACGTGCAGGGTGTAGGAGTTTGAATCAGCATTCTCTCAACATCTGAAGTCTTTAAAAGGAACACAATAGTCACCTAGACTACTTCATCTCAATGATATGGTTTGGATGCAGTGGTCATGTCATTTTAACGCTGCAATGTAAAACACTGCATTTTATTTTAGAATGTTTACATTGCTGGGATAAGTCCACTTTTAGTGACTGTCTTCATGACAGCCACTAGAGGTGCTTCCTCCATTCCGACCAAGTAAAACTGAGTCTGGGAATCAGAATGCTGCGAATAGCAGCGTTTTATTGGAGAAACATGGCATATGGCTGTGCATGCGTACCTCCAATCCATTGCTCCTCTTTGAGATGCAATGGATTGGAGGAGATTGAGAAGATGTCAGCAGGCAGTTGAGGAGTCACAGTGCTGAAAGAAGGTGAGTAACTTTTATAAAAAACACGTAGTTGACTCATTTGTTTCTCTTCCAACTAAGACTTCACCTTTTCCAGCACTACATTTTAGATTATATATAAACATTGTGCTACTATGATGTTAAATTATAGTGCAGCAATCATGCTTTGCTTGCATGCATTGAGAGATACCACCATTGAGGCCAACCAAAACTGTATTTTAATTATATACTCAGCCAATATGTTTTAGGAGTATGAAATCTGAACAGCTGCTTTATCATGACTTGGCAAAGTCCTGTACAAATTGCAGAAGTAAAATTTTATTTGGCATAAGACACACGCCGTATGACACATACCACAAGACCAAGAGCCTGTGTCAGGTATCCAATAAATATTCTCGGAAACTAAGTAAATCATGGCTGTGTATTATATACAATTAAAACCATAACATTCTACTTTCTTCTGAGGGTCAGTTTAAAATAACCAGTGTATGCTTATAAAATGATGAACAAATATATTAAAAAAAATATTACTATATACACTGGTTACTATAAAAATTATTACTATACACACACACACACACACCCTACCATATTTTTGGTCTAGAACCTTTTTGTTTGGCCTTAAAGGACCACTCTAGGCACCCAGACCACTTCAGCTTAATGAAGTGGTCTGGGTGCCAGGTCCAGCTTGGGTTAACCCTTTTTTTTAATAAACATAGCAGTTTCAGAGAAGGTTAATCCAGCCTCCAAATCCTCTAGTGGCTGTCTCATTGACAGCCGCTAGAGGCGCTTGCGTGATTCTCACTGAAAAAAAAAAAAATCACAGTGAGAACACGCAAGCGTCCATAGGAAAGCATTATGAATGCTTTCCTATGAGACTGGCTGAATGCGCGCGCAGCTCTTGCCACGCGTGCGCATTCAGCCGAAAGGGAGGAGGAGAGCTCCCCGCCCGGTGCTGGAAAAAAGGTAAGTTTTAGCCCCTTCCTCTCCCCAGAGCTGGGCAGGAGGGGGACCCTGAGGGTGGGGGCACCCTCTGGGCACTATAGAGCCAGGAAAACGAGTGTTTTCCTGGCACTATAGTGGTCCTTTAAAGTAAAATAGTAATATAGTCACCAAAACAAATTTAGCTTAATTAAGCAGTTTTGATGTATAGATCATGATACTGCAGTTTCACTGCTCAATTCTCTGCCATTTATGGTTTAAATCGCTTTGTTTATGCAGCTCTAGGCACACCTCCCTGCATGTGACTTACACAGCCTTTCTAAACACTTCCTGTAAAGAGTCATCTAATGTTCACACTTCCTTTATTGCAAATTATGTTTAGTTTAGAATGTTCCCATTTCCTGCCCTGTTAATAGCACGATAGACCATGCAGGAGCCTGATATATGTAATAAAATTTCAATTTACAGAGAAGGAGATAAAAAATTTAAAGTAAGTCAAAATCGGATTGAAAATTTAAACCATTTTGTTTTCATGCAGGCCGTGTCAGTCACAGCCAATGCAGGTATAGCTAGGGCTGCATAGGCAGAAACAAGAGTGATTTAACTCCTACATGGCAGATAATTGAGCAGTGAGACTTCAGAGGCATTACCTATACACAAAAACTGCTTCATTAAACTAAAGTTGTTTTGGTGACTATAGTGTCCCTTTAATGTTCACATAACTTACTAAGATGTGCAGAGCTGCCGTCATCAACATTTGTACCAGTTTACACAAGACAGGAACACTTGTACTCTAATAAAGATTACCATGTACTAGTGCAAATAAACTTTTAGTTATCAATTACTATTCCCTTGCCTTTGATTCCACACACAACATGCCACCCAAGACTGGATGGAGTGGCTGTGCATTACGTTGCCTTCCCTAAATGCCTTGAACCACATTCCACCATTCCTAATGTGCAGCTGCATGCTAAGGGTTATGGGATAGGACAGTCTCTTTTTGGGGAGATGCATTCCTTACAGCTATGTCAATGCTGTATTGGTAAAGCCTAGGAATATAAAAATAAAAAAAAAACCATTCTAAATAATTCTTCATCTATACCATGGGTCGTCAACCTGGTCCCTACCGCCCACTAGTGGGCGTTTCAGGATTCCAGGTGGGCCGTAGGGGTTATGGCGGCACAACAAGCTAATGCAAAATACTTTTGAGAGAGTGGGCGGGCAGGCGCGAGTGCACAAACACAAATGAAAGTATGAACGCGCGCAAACTCATGCAAGCACGAGAATGCGTGCACGCGAACAAGAGAACGTGTGCGAACGTGCAAATCCGAGTGTAACACGTGGGAAAAGGAAGGGGAGGAGTGGGAGCTGATGCACGATAGCAGGGACAGGCAGAAGCCGGAGCAGAGCAGTTGTAAAATAGGAGAAAGAAAAGTTATAGGCAGGACAAGGAGAGAATGGTTGTTGGCTAATAATAATAATATTATTATTATTATTAAGTGGGCTAATTAACTCAGCTTTACTTTTGTACATTGCCATAAGGAAGGTAAAATAAAAGCAAAGGAAAAGATCAAAAAATAGAAAAAAAAGGGGATAAAATACAGGAGCAGAGTACATGTAGAATAGGAGAAAGAAGGAGCAGATTACTTGTAGAATAGGAGAAAGAAGGAGCGGAGTACTTGTAGAATAGGAGAAAGATGGAGCCGAGTACTTGTAGAATAGGAGAAAGATGGAGCCGAGTACTTGTAGAATAGGAGAAAGAAGGAGCAGAGTATTTGTAGAATAGGAGAACGAAGGAGCAGAGTATTTGTAGAATAGGAGAACGAAGGAGCAGAGTATTTGTAGAATAGGAGAACGAAGGAGCAGAGTATTTGTAGAATAGGAGAACGAAGGAGCAGAGTATTTGTAGAATAGGAGAAAGAAAGAGCAGAGTACTTGTAAAAAGGAGAAAGAAGGAGCAGAGTACTTGCAAAAAGGAGAAAGAAGGAGCAGAGTACTTGCAGAATAGGAGAAAGAAGGAGCAGTGTACTTGTAAAAAAGGAGAAAGAAGGAAAATAAAAAATATAAAAAGGAAAACGAGGAAAATTGTTGTTGGCTAATAATAGTAAGTGGGCTACCTAGCTCAGCCTTCCTGCTGCACATTGCTATAAGGAAGGTAAAAAAAATTAAAAAAATAAAAAATAAAAAAAATATTACTTTATTGCTTTCTCATTAAACTTTATAAAGTTAAAAACATTATAAACATGCATAAAGTAGAAATAAAACGTTAAATGTACAAACATTTTTTTTTTAAACACTCTCCTTTCTAAAAAATATTCTGCACTTGCGTAAAAACTGGTGGGCGGTAAGGAAATTTTTCCATCAAGAAAGATGCATTAGTGGGCGGTAGGTAGAAAAAGGCTGACTACCCCTGATCTATACATTTGCTGGCAATATCGGTAGTGAAATGTACAGATTGGATTGAATGGTTTATTCACACCAAGTCCTTTGACAGGTGCCGCAGAATGTTTCGTCCTGTGTCTGTACACATTCAGTTCATCCCTGTAACTTGCTTTACTTTTAAGACAAAAACCAACCCAGAAAGCTAAGTGCTCATAAAAGCCATTATATGTATTTGTATGAATACTTTCATCTCCCCAGTGCAGCCCTGCAAAGTATGTATTTAAATTATAGGTTATGTGATATTGAATTAGAAAATATAAAAAAAAAAAAAAGTCAAATTAAGGCAGTAACATTTATAATTGCAGCAAAATTGTGCTCTTCTAACACCACAGCTGTTCCCTTCATCCAGACGTGTATGAAAGTACATTTATTCAGTGTTGTGACAGATTTTTACCAGATTTTGAACATTAGATAAGAAGGAACCTCAACAGCATTGAATAAACTCCCCAATAACAATAAGATGATAATATACTAATAAAATAGAATTAAAACAAAATAAAGCACCTTGGATCGTTTGCTGCTATACAAGAAGTCGATGAATTGCATCAAAAATGGCTGCACAAGCAATGCACAATAGTGGAACATGCAAACATATAATGCAACAAAACAATCAAAATGCAAAAACAAAATAAACAAAAACCTCCAAACATTTAGCAGTCAGGCAGATACATTTAACACAAAAGCAGCCAACGTTTCAGCACCATCTGCTACCTTTCTCAAGGGATGGTCACCATTATTGCATGAGAATGGTAGCAGATGCTACTGTGAGTGTGGAGGTTTCTTTACTCGAAGAGTTTTGCATGGGTTCAGCTTTGCTGAAAGAAGATAGTTGGTGGTCAGAGAAAAGAGATATTTATTTTAGAGAGACTGAGTTTCAGGAAGTAGGAACACACCGTGTTAGTGACTGAGATGAGACCAAAATAATACATAAGAGGAAAGCAGATAGATAAGAGGGATTTGAGATTTGAGGGAACATAGTTCCAAAGGAAGTGAATAGTTTGTCACTTGGTCATACAAAGGAGTGACAGAAGGGAACCCAGAACTGAACCATCAGGGACGCCACATGACAGACAGGAGGGTGGACGAGGTGCCAAAAATGAAAAATAAAGTGAAAAGAATGAGCATTCAATTATGCAAAATAAGTAGGCAATAGTGCAGATTTTATAGATTAAATGGAAACGATCTCCAAAAAAAAAAATACAATGCAACATATGGTGGAAGTGACAAATGGTATATTTAATAAGATTAAAATCTAATTTTTCCATAGATAATCTCACACATTTTTTCTGAGAAAATGCAGGGTTTACATTGGGCTTTAAAGACATCTGTAGTCACTCAGATAGATACTATGGCACTTCCTAATGCAGCCCGACAATCTTTGCAGGACAGTCGTTCAAGGTATTCATGGACTGCATGAATTGAGTTTATGCATCTCTATGAGGAGATGCTTATTGGTGCACCGCAATGTAGTATCCCCCAAATGCTTCCGTACATGAAAGCATTGATTTTACTGACATTTCAGTCACGGTTGGAGCAATGGTCTAGGAAAGGTCTAAACGGTAAGTAAATTTAAAGGGTCACCAAACCCCTAAAAGGACAAGCACTTGCTGAAGTACTTTAGACACGTCCTCTTTTTTTTTACATTTTACAAGAAGTGAAGATTGCAATAAAAATTAACACTTTGATAAATTAACCTTGTCAAGTCATCTTAAGCCGGGCTGTCAATTAGACGAGCCCGGTTACTTCCTGGTAGTTTAGCTCAGTGGAGCTAAACTCAAAAGGTATACAATTGCTGAGCGCACCTGCCTTGCAAAAACTTCTCATTGAGCTGCATTGGGATGTCTGTTATTGGACAGCCAAACCCTATTCAGCACCATTTGTTATATACCCATAACTATGAGACCATAGAATGCCATACAAGAAGAATGAATATGGGCTTACATATAAATCAAAGGTGGAATTGCTGTGGATTCATCACGATAACTCACCACATTTAATAATGGAATGATTTACAGCAAATACAGAGCGTTGCCATTACTTGCAGCTCCATCAATATAGCAAATCACATTTGTCTAATATTGCAGTATTTGTATGATCTCTCTGTAAAAATACAGTACTTTACTCAGCATGTTCACATAAGATAGCAGCTACTATATAAACATCTCCATTGTGCTGCCTCTTTAGAGTAAATGACCAATATATTATATATTTAGGCCAAGTAATCATGCCTTTGAAGAAATCTTATTTAAAGGGACACTTCTGGCACCAACACAATTTTAATGCATTACATTTGTTTTCACCTCATTGATATACCATGTTTTTTTGAACGGTCAAATCTTCTGTAAAAAAATAAAATAAAAAACATTTTAAAAATGCTGCTCCATACGCCTGCCTCCTTAGCCATGCGTCTCCATTGTGAAAACAAGATCATTCAATGCTGAGTAGTCTGGTAAGTCTTTTTCTGAAAAGAAGGGGCATGGCTAAGGAGGCAGTCTCGTGGAGCAGCACTCTGCAAAACATTTATTTATTTTGCAAAAAAAAAAAAAAAACTACAGACAGGTTTATTTACTAAAGTGAGAATTTAAAGTGAATTTCTACCTTAAAAGGAACACTCTGGGCACCATTACAACTTCATCTAAATTTATTATGGTGTTAGGAGGTCCCCCGAGCTGACGTCGGCAAGGGGTGGAGAGGTCACCAGCGCCGAGGGAGCCCGGCGCTGGATTAAGGTAAGTAACCTTCGGGAGGGGGGAACCTAATAACCCTAGAGTGCCAGGAAAACGACTTTGTTTTCCTGGCACTATAGTGCTCCTTTAAGTTAAAGCTCAGTTAACATACAAAAAAAAAAAAATCACTAGTTTGTCTTTTTTGACTTTAAATTTGAAATTCACTTTTAATTCTTATTTTAGTAAAGAATTCTGAAATATTTGAGCATAAAAAATACAGCATATGTATGAGGACCAAAACTTCCAAACACATTAAAGATGTGTTGATGGTCTGTTCTAAATAATTTTGTGAATTGCTATTAACAATTTAGGGCAAAAAAAAAAAAAAAGTAATTTTGATCAAAAGCAATGCATCTAATTTACACAGACTGATTTCTAATTTACTGTAGTTTAAAGACACATTATTTGGAGTATTGCAACAAAAATCCTCAGACAACCCCAGTAGCTTGGCCTTCGGTTGGTCCTCACTCCAGTTTCAGAAGATGTTTTTGTTCACTTGTGCCATTACAGAGAGAACCAGTACCATTTGCAGATCATACTCATCCCACCCACAAGGGCAGTCCATTTCTTAAAAGTGCTCTCTGAATAGGATTGCTGTGGCGTTGGGTTATCTTTTGTAAATTTACTGTTATATGCATTCAGCATTATTAATTTAACCAGTTTGAACTGAAAAGAGAATTCCAAATTTAAAGGGAACGCATTTGAAAAAAATGAACTTAAAGGACCACTATAGGCACCCAGACCACTTCAGCTCAATGAAGTGGTCTGGGTGCCAAGTCCCTCTAGTTTTAACCCTCAGCTGAAAACATAGCACTTTCAGATAAACTGCAGGGAAAATCACAGTGAGAAGATGCTGGACGTCCATAGGAAAGCATTGAGTAATGCTTTCCTATGGGTGGTTTGAATGCGCGCACGGCTCTTGCCGCGCATGCGCATTCGGAACTGACGTCGGCTGGAGGAGGAGAGTTCCCCAGCACCTAGGGAGGCCTGTGCTGGAGAAAGGTAAGTAGCTGAAGGGGTTTTAACCCCTTCAGCCCAGCGGGAGGGGGCCCTGAGGGTGGGGGGGACCTAATGACCCTATAGTGCCAGGAAAACGAGTTTGTTTTCCTGTCACTATAGTGATCCTTTAACTAAAACCGCTCCTATATACATTGAATAAATCATATATCACCAAGATATGGGGTGTATTCAATGTAAAATATAGAGATTTACTCAATTTTCCTCTATTCCAGCGTGCTTTGTGGTTGACTAAAGGCAGAGTTTGCTGCCAACGTTTATCAAATCCCAGCAGCCGTCGCTACCAACGACTGTGGGAATCGGGCATCATCTCACTCATCTTTAAATGTGATTTATGGAGGACCCCCTCACTCTTGTGGGATCTCAGTATTGTGTTTTCACGCATGCGTGTGAGTATAGCAGTCATGCAGCTCCTAGCAGAAGAAGAAGGTCCCAGAGATGAAGATAGCAGTGGGCGTGGGGACAGCACCAGGTAACGCTGCACACTATGTGGAGATGTCAACTTTGGAAGTCTTTGCTACATATACAAAAGGACCAAAAACTGACAGATCTGTTTAAACTAATGCAGAAATACTACAATTCACAAGATAAAAACTTCCTACTACCAAACAAAAAATGGCACTAACAATAAATTATGTAATAATCCGGTATAACAAGAATATGCCTGCTTTGTTCTGGACTTTAAAGAATTTTAAGTCGCAAGGACACTGGAGGGATTTCACAAGTTCCTTTTTCCTCAGAATAGTTATTAAAAAAAAAAATGTAAAAAAGGCAGTTCAAAACTACAAGCATAAATATTTCCTCTTTTTTTTTTTTTTTTTTTTTAAATGATTAACCCTCTTCCAAACATATGGCCTCAATGCATGTTTGGCTGCTCTGAGTATCAATAGTTTCCTTAATAAAAGCAAAAAATAAAAATTACTTTTACAACTATTTTCATACAGAACAGTAAGGTGAACCAGGGATAGTTGCAGATGCTTTAATACATAGCATATCTTATGGCACATTCCAATAGAAACATAAACCGGTTATTTTACATATGTGATTTAAAAAAATATATATATATATATTTCTGTAAAATGTATTAATCTCCATTCATTCTAAAAGCTTAATTCGGACTTTATTATGTAAAACAATACAGATTAACAATGCATATTAGTGAACAGAAAACTGACTGACAACATAACACACAGAATTCTGTGACTGACCCAGCGTCCTTTCAAAACAGTCCTGCAATTAAAACATTGCATGACATTTTAAAGGAGGCCAGGTGAGGCAAAGGACAGTAAGAAAGCTCTACACATTAATGTCTGGTAACAGCCCTGTCAACCCTGTACATTTAAAATAACAGGCATCATTTGAGTGACACTATTATGGCACTGTCCTCCAAAGAACACACCGTCCTTAACATTGTTTTAAATGTCACATTTAAGGTGTTTGCAGATATCATATTAAAGCTACAGCAAAATATAATCCTTAATTTACTGACTGGAGCTTCAATGAGGATGATGAGATTTACAGTCCACAGCATTTCCCTATATCTGCTGATCCCTAATGCATGAAGGGCATGTAATGACAGTTGTATCCTGTATGGAATTAAAGTGAGTCTAAAAAATGTAGAGATAAAGGCCTTTTATATGACTTCTGTAACAATAAAGGTTTGCTATTAACTGTTTAATATCATGTTTTAATGTAATTTCCAACACAAAGCTAGTGACACAGGTATCACAATAGATTTTGCTCTATACATCCAGTACCTGTTTGGCAAAGTCAAGGTACAGATAAACTCCTTACCATATTGTTCATGACACAATTTCTTTTAACCCTTTTGGTCCATGAACTGTCACCTTAACAAGTAACTTGTCTAACCCTGGCCCTACAGCAGTTAAGGATAATGTGACAGGTGCTGGTCTATTGCAATTGCAGAATCCTCATTGATGGCATCGCAAATGCTCGTACATTAAAAAAACTAATGCCAAGAAATGAGAAAATGACTAAATGAGCCACTGTCCCACGAACAAAAACCACTGCAATCGTTTTTAAAGGAGGCAACAAAAGGAGCAGCTCTGAATACTGAGCTCTAATTGAAACAAGAGGAATAACAAAAAGGGAAGAGGAAACTGAAAAGAAAACAATCAATGAACAATCCTGGCTGCTTTCATACAAATCACCCAGACAAGACTTTCTCTCCCACTGAAACACAGATCCTGCAAAAGGCTGCTCAGCAATTTCTTGTTAATTCAATACAGTATGCAAAAAGTCAAACCAATGGAGAGAATTATCCTGCCCTCTGCAAATCACCGGACCACACATCAGTGGGTAACCTAGCTGGCAACCTACCTTGCTTCAATTAACCCTCTGATGACAAGAAAGGTGAAACTAAAATAAAAATATATATTAACCCATTCAGTGCCAGGGCATGGATCTATGTAAACACATGCATTAGTAATGACATTGCTTGACTTTTAACCCTTTCAGTGCTGGAAGTGTGCCCAAACCATGTGTGCACCTCTGGAAGTCAAGGGGTTAAAGCAAGCAATCCAATGAAACCGTGAAATGAAGGTATAAATCCTCATGCATTGTTTAAGGGGTTAATCAGCCGTGGTTTATCATCTGGTCCAACTGAGCATCTACCTGGGAAAACCGAAATGCAGCCTTTAGCCTTCCTTGTCTTTGTTGAAAGAAAGAAGAAAATGTGCATTGCAGAACGATTGGAAGCTTACCTTCTTTATTCGCTTTGCAGTGTGTTAGTAACAATGTATCTCGGACAGGCTGGAAGCTGCAGGAGTTGTTTCTGTGGTAGAGGAGAGACAGCAGACACAAAACCGGGTGATAGGATTCAGCACAAAAAAAGCCTGGGGGATGAGCTCACATAGAGAGAGGAATAACAGTGAATTAAAGCTGCCTTCTTTTGCCTGCAGGAACAACTCAACCCTTTCCACTTCCTGAGGAGGGGGAGGGATCACATAATGCTGCTTCTTTTTTTTTGCTTTTTTTTTGGATTTTTAAGTAATCTAAAGAAACATCTAGCGCCATCTAGTTGTTGGTTAGGTATATAACTCGGAATTTACTTCAGTATAGTGTGTGCCCAAGTTGCTCTGGTAGTGAGTTAAAATCTTTGTCAGATACATTTGTTTAATAATGATCCGCATTTTAGGAATGTTTTGATTCTGGAAATTAGAAAATAGTGTTTAAATTCTGGACATTAGAAAATATTGTTGGATTGAATCTGGACATTAGAAAATATTATTTTAAAACAACAGAACTCAGCAGAAAAAGGGACAATTGAATTTAAACTTTATGTCAAAATAGAAATGCTGGAAGCAATCTGTCAGGGAAAATTCCAAGTGAAGTGAATTTAAAATGTTAGGCCAAATTACTCAATCTGGAAAAATAGCTGACTACGAGAATTTTTCAAATTCAGATATTTTGGCCTGAATGTTGAAATTCACTTTGATTTCTAACTTTAGTTAATAACCCTGTAAATTGGACATTTTCGTGGTTATTTACTAAAGTGCGAATTCAACCTGAATTCAAAGTGAATTTAAAATTTATGGTAATTGTTGCCAAGCTGGACATAGTTATGCTTTAAGTTCAGCCACTTTATTTTTAAATTCACTTTGAATTCACAATTAATTCTTACTTTATTATAAATAACCCTTGTTGTTTACCCAGTTTGTCTATTTTGGTCTAAAATTTGTAAATGTAACTTCTATTTGACTGAGCTGGGGATTTGGGCAGGGGTACAGTCAAGATGGCATTTGGAGACGGAGAATATAATAATAGGCAATACATTCATGCAGAGCCAGGCACCAGGAATAATGTTATATAGGGGGTATATGACTATATGGGAACATGGGGCATTGGGAGTAACTGGGGTATATGAGAGATATGTAGGTATGGGGAGAGTTTATGTTTATGGTGTATTTATGGAAATAGAGTTAAGATGTTAAGCAATAGGAATTATAGTATATGGCTGTGGGCACAGTGTCATATTGGGCACCTAATAGTGACTATGGCTGTAGAGGGAGCAAAAACTTGACGAAAGAGGAAACGCAACATGGCAGAGAAGGAAAAACAACAGGTACACAGAGCAAAGAGATTTAAAAGTCAGAAAGTACATGGGAAAGCATAAAGGAGACGAGAGATGATACAAGGTAATATCACAAAGAGGTATAAAGAAAACCAAAAAGAGACCAAAAGAAATGTCATATGGAATTTCATAAATACTGATAGTAACAGCGGTATATTCATATAGTGAGTTTTCATGCATATACCAGTCATTTTGTTTTTATAAATAAATCTGTGCAGCTACAGGCCATGCAACTTCAAACATAGCATGTAATAAATTACTAAAAATACGAAACTGCTAAAATAGTTAAGTCGATCACTGATTCATAGTATATAAGTCTGATTATCGTAATGCTAATTGCAGCCATTGTGTACTTTAGGAGGCTGGATATTGATGCACAGGTATAAACTATTCTGTAATATGTGTGGATGTAGTTTTTTTGTTGTTGTAATGTTTAGGGAATAATCATATTCTGTCTTATAGTATTTAGATTTGAAATTGACTTGATCAGTTAGAAATGAGGTATGCTTATAAATAAAACCAGTGTTTATAAGTTTATAAGTTACCAACCCAAGTACTGATTGGATTGTATGTTTACATGGGGAAATTCCAATTAACTATTAAATAGGCACACTTGATACATGGTAGCTGCAAACTATAGTTACAAGGCACATTTGTTGTCCAGGTTTGGTCGGTGTTCCCTTTGGAACAAAAGTGGAAATGTGTAGGGAACCAGTGTGTCAGAGTACTATTAGCTATGTGTATTTTTTTCCATTTACTTACATTTTTTTTATATATAGTTTTGCTTCATAAAACCACGCTTTGTGTCCCTTCTGTCTAACATGATGTGTTTTTTCTTATTGTTTCAGAAAGGCTGAACATAATATTATCACTTTCAATGCAAGTGTTGACTGTATACCATTCATCCCCGGAGTGCAGTGGTTTATAGGCACAGCTTGATTCTCTGAAACCTACAAACTGAACTACAAATCCCAGAAACTCCTGCTGGGCATGAATATATGTGTTAAGCTCATCTATTTAAAGGGAATTACAGTTAGCATCCTAGTTGCATGCAGAAGCTACAAGACCCGGAGATTTACATCAAATGCAGGAACTTTAACATCTTTATCTTTTTAATTCTTTGTTATTTCTAATTTAATGTGTGTGCATATTGTTATCATGTTAATCATTTAATGCTTACAAAAACAGTGGGTCAACTTCAGCATGCAGCATCACTTTAATATGTTTCATCATTTGGGTGGAGAAAATATGCTTTCTTTCTTGTGAATAACAATTACAAGGGAGTTTTATTCTTAATTATCAGTGTACAAAAATAAAAATTATGCCAGTCAACGCTGCCTTAAAATAAAGCATCCTATCACTTTTTATATGTAGACACACCTCTTCTTTAATAGACAATGACTCAGGTGTGTTCATGTAAAATGATTTTGAGATAATAATTTTGAGATAATTTTAAAATTATTTAGAGACAACTGTATTTTGTCACCTGAATTATTGGCTTGAAAGTGACAGTAGAATAATAAACATTTATGGCCTTGGCATTGGGTCACGTATTAACTGTTGCTAAACCAAGACAGAAAAATCCAAAGAAGGAGAATGATTTGACAGCCTTGGGTGAATCTGACTTGGCTTGTTTAAACGGTATTTGAGTATTTCTGGGTTCCTTGACCTTGGCTTTCCCTTTGACCATTCTCTATCTCTAGCGTATTAGTCTGGCCATTCTAAGGTCCGGTTTACGCTCTGTCCTTTTATTTTCCTTTTCTTTTGTATGTATATATTTACATAGTTTCTGCGTGTTGGACCACACTAGCTGCCGTGACACCCAGGCAGAAAAACCACACATTTATAAAAAGTCCAATAAGTACCCCGAAAAATCCAATAAGTACCCCATAAGTAAACATAAACATAACATATCCCCATAATAGTCACATTCCCCGATAGCTCTGATTTGGATGAACAACATATCCAAAAATCACCCAGATCAGAGCAGGGGTTCAGGAAATTCCTGGAAGTCTCTTTTGACCGACCACACGCATGGTTTTATGCCCAAAACAGTTCCAGAGAATCAGGGCTTGCGGCCGGTATAGTTTGGTAGTTTGCAAATGAACAAACAAATGAACAAACTACCGAATGGAGTCAATAGTCTTACCTGGTGTTTGTTCCCTTCATCCAGACGAATGATCTCACCAAACAGTGCCCTTCTAAGCTGAATAGAAACGAACGCAAGCGATGATGGAAGTCCAGCGGTGTTCAGTAGTTTCTGTATCCGATTTTAGTTCCATGAGATTCATGCCCAAACACCGCTGCCTGTGTTCATGCGAACAAGATGGCTGCCACCTCATGGTTGTTCATAGGAATCGCGGCCACCCAGACGAACAATTAGAACACTGCGGTGAGAAACGTTGCAAGTTGTTAATAGGTGTTAACAAGCTCCAGGGTGGTCTCTGTTCGTGCGGTTGTTCGGTAAACAAACCATATAGTCCCAATTGCATGAACAGAGCCTGTTTAAAGTGTATTAACCAGTTCTATTGCAGGGGCCATAGTCACAGGGTAAAAGGCTGGCAAGTAGTTCCCTCCAAAAAACAGTGACGAGGTCACTTTTGCCACAGCCAGATTGGTGGAGTTTTACAGCAATGTTGTCCTTCCTAAAACTTTTTCCCTTCTCACACATAATCTTTTAAACTCACCCAGAGTGACCACCTGGTTCTTCGTCTCATCTCTAATCATGGCCCTTTGAACTGATTGCTCAGTTCAGCCAGGTGGCCAGTACCAAGAAGAGTACTGGTTGCTCCAAAATTATTCTCTTTAAGAATTATGGAGTAATTGGAAATCTTCAGTACTGAAATGCTCAATAATGCTGAAATGTTTCGTAAATAAGTATTAAAGGACCATTATAGGCACCCAGACCACTTCTAGGTCTGGGTGCCTGGTCCAGCTATGGTTAACCCTTTTTTTAATAAACATAGCAGTTTCAATGAAACTGCTATGTTTATAAATAGGTTAATCCAGCCTCTAGTGGCTGTCTCTTGACAGCCGCTAGGGGCGCTTGCGTGCTTCTCACTGTGAAAATCACAGTGAGAAGACGCCAGCGTCCATAGGAAAGCATTATGAATGCTTTCCTATGAGACTGGCTGAATGTGCGCGCAGCTCCTGCCGCGCATGCGCATTCAGCCAAAGAGGAGGAGAGGAGGCGGAGAGGAGGAGGAGAGCTCCCAGCCCGGCGCTGGAGAAAGGTAAGATTTTGACACCTTCCTCTCCCCAGAGCCCGGCGGGAGGGGGTCCCTAAGTGTGGGGGCACCCGCAGGGCACTATAGTGCCAGGAAAACGAGTATGTTTTCCTGGCACTATAGTGGTCCTTTAAATAAAGTGAAAAATTAGGCACTGACTTATAGTGCACTTACTCATATAAAGTGCTATGTGCTCAAATATGTAAAGTGCTAATTATACAAATAGTGCAATTTAAGTGTATAATTCTTATGTTACAGAAAAAAAGTGTTTTCGCAACAACATGCAGCAACCAATTCTGGTTTGCATCAACAATGAAATATCAAACTGAAAAAATGTCTAAATGATGCGTAAATAATATTATAAAGCATATACACTCATCAAAATCTTCTGGTAAACTAAAAAATAAACAGATATAATTTAAAATACACTCACAAACACACTCACAAAAAAAGAGTGTCTGTGTGTCCGTCACAGCTGAGCACCAGGAGGACCAAGCCATGGATATTGTTGGATCCAAAGAAAGCAAGTATCAATCCTCCATATGGACGACAGAATAGGCAGAATCTGGGTAACAACAATCTTCATTTCAAACAAAAATAAATGAAAACCAAGTGGAGGGTATAAGGTCATCTGTTAAAATTAATAATGTCCGCAAACTAACAAGTCAGAAGCAACAATGCAAAGCCACTATATAATTCTTCGCAACTAGCCCACTACTATGTATCCAATGCAGACTTAATAAGTGCACAGCATCAAATGGACAGATTCTGTAACTCTGTCGGACACTGACACTAGTGGCTAGTGGCAATTAAAAATGTTGAGCCCTATCTAATAGTGTTTATCTATTTACAAATAAATTACATATTATATAATAATGCAATATATATGTACATTTATTTTAGAGCTGAAGGAAAACTTAAATTCAAATGATTCACTTATTTCACATGCAACTTAAAATATTGACACAACAATAGGACAGACTAGCAGAAGTTTCAGTTGAAATTATATTGAATCAAGTTTATTTTTAAGGCATTCAGCCAAAGTGTTTTTTCTTAAAAAGCAACCACATTTAAATGCACCAATTTGTCTTTTGTCCAGTACATTTGGTGTAATTAATTATTGACTATGTATTGTACTGTCAGGGCTGTGCTTGCTGCATTCTGAATAGATTTTGGGTTGCAAAGTGTTAAAAGCTCTTCAACTTTTGTTTGCAAGTTTTTTATTCTTTTCAGTGAATGAGTATGACTTTATCTCCTGAGAATGTCCTGCACA
Source organism: Pelobates cultripes (assembly GCA_933207985.1). Lineage (NCBI taxonomy): Eukaryota > Metazoa > Chordata > Amphibia > Anura > Pelobatidae > Pelobates > Pelobates cultripes. Next base: position 263,156,466 of record OW240915.1, on the reverse strand, counting down.
TCCTACTCTAAATATAAATCTCAGAAAATTGGTTGGCAGATCATCATTTGCCTAAAATAATGAACATACATGATTAAAGTTTGCTGCAAAAGAACATAATTCTGGCTCAGTTTAAATACATGTATATTATTTCCATATTGTATTTCAAGGTCACCTTTCCCAGTAGATATGTGCACAAACGCTTTGGGACGAACAAATCAAATGCCTTTTAATCTGTACCCGAACAAATTGAATAAGACTCCACAGGTAAATCCTGGATGAAGCAATTAATTTGGGTGCAGATTTAAAGTCATTTGATTTGTTCGCCTCAGCTAAAAAGCAATTGTGTACAAGTCTAGTTCCCAAATATTGGTCATTCTAGAAAAGGCAGTTCTCTGCCTGAGTTAGCCAGTACAAGTAAATGGTCATTTTAACAACCACAACAATTAGATTTTTTACTTACCTTTATAATGAGTTAAGTCTATCTGGTCAAATTTGTCTGAAGTCAAAGAAACCTGCAGTGGGATTTAGTATGCACCTTTAAAGTGGCGGTAACACTTTTTGCTGTTGCTTAGTTATTTTTTGTTTTTAGAATGTGATTTAAATACATTTAGATGCCTTAGGTAGGCATTACTTAAATGTAAAGCAAAAGTTAAAAGCAAGATAATGATAATTTCTTCCAGGGAAGCTTACAAATTATTTTAGCTAAATGATGATTATACACCCATTGTTTAATTGTGAAGCAGGGCAGAATACTCATAAAAATGATAAGAAAATAATAATAATCAATTTAATTATTAAAGAAAAACATCACACAGAACATATTTCAACAAGAAAGAAGCACGTTTCACCTTTAGATATATTGCTCATAACAAGAGAATACTTTATATATGGCAATTGTTTCATTGTTCAACAGACTAGAGTATAGGACAAAGAAGTGGAGGAATATGACAGCAACAGGAGAGGCAAGAGAGAAATAAAATTAATCATGCAAAGTGGAATGGAACATATCAGTAAGTGTACCTAGGGCTGGTGCAAGGTTTTGGGCTACACAGGCAAAGATAGATTTTGCTGGCCCAAAATGCATCTTCACCTTTCGTCTCTTTACCCCCCTCTTGAATACATACCCGTTTTGTGTTTCTTAGTCCCTCCTTTGTGCCGTACAACCCTCATTAGTGCATCTTATCCCCGATTTCACCCTTTGTGTGTATCTCCCTTTCCCAAGTACTGGTTTGTGTATCTTTGCCCCAAGCCCCTCTGTGTGTCTCTTTCTTCTCCAGCCTCTTTTGTGTCTATTTCTCCTCTTTACCAGCCCCTGTGTGTGTCTCTTTCTCCCAGATGCTCTGTGTGTCTCTCTCCCCTCACAGTCCCTTTTGTATGTCTCCCCCACAGCCTTTTTTGCGTGTCCTCCCCCCCCTTCCTTTGTGGTCTCTCCTCTCCTCCTGTGCCTGTTAACCACCCTTCATGTAGCATGGCAGAGAGGAACGTGGTAGAGGATCTTCTGTATCCTCTACCAGGTCGGAAAATAAGCTGTTAATTGCTCCCAATGAGCAGCTTCCTTTTAGCTCGGCCACACTACACAAAGTGCTGTGCTATGCACTTCCTTCCTGATGGTCATCCCAAAAATTGCTCCCCCTGGTCTGGTTCTCCCTAAGGTGGCTGCCTATGCAGCCTTATGATTTCTCCGGCCCTGAATGTATATTTTTATTGTCAACTCGTCAAACATTTGTGTTTCATTTGTATTTGTAACTAGGTTTTAAATAGGTACATGTTCTAAATCATACTGCAACTCTTGAGATGATGAGATATTAACCCCTTAAGGACTCCTTAAGGACTGAGCCAAATGTACACGTTTTGATAAAAATAAAACGTAAACAAAACATGGAATTTGACTATATGTCTGTTCAACCATAATTCAACTCTTTCATATTAAGTGCACCCACAATTATTATATATCATTTTATTCAGGAGAAATAGGGCTTTAATTTACCATCAAATATTTATCTATGAAAAATAATTTAATATGAATTAAATATAAAAAATGTGAGAAATTAAGAAATTTTATTTTTTTAGTTCTGCATGACATTTTAACTGTGAATGTCATAATACTGTTTGCTTTTACTGCAATAAAATACACATATTTGCATTCAGTGATGTCTCACGTGTAAAACAGTACCCCCTATGTACATGTGTTATGGTGTTTTGGACCTCTTCGACCGGGTACCAGCCGCCATGTTTTGCGGCCCCGGCCCGCGAAGGAAACCATCAAGGAGTCCATCGTGTGGCCCATGCTGTTAGGGTATGGATTTCCAGGGGGCCGGGTCAGCGCGACCGGGCCCCCTGTGATGACATCAGACAGAGTGGGAACTCTGACTCCCATCAACCCGAGCCACCACTGGACCCCAGGGAAAGTCATCCTCCTGCACCTAAAAGGTAAGAAACAGGAGGGTGACCATTTTATATATGTGTGTGTGTGTTTGTTTGTATGTGTTTGTGCGTATGTGTGTGTCTGTATGTATGTGTGCCTGTCTGTTTGTATGTATGTATGTATCTTTGTATGTATGTGTGTGTCAAATTGCAATCAATAAAATTACTTAATTATGTAAAAATATTACATAAATATGCACGTAGAATTTAAATATATACATATTCTACGTGTATATTTCTGAAATTATTTATGTAATTATGTATATGGATATATAGAAAGGTGGAGCCTGTAGTTGTGGGAGGGGTTTATCCGGCCTATAAATTCACAGGCCTCTGGGCTGAGACGTCCTGGTTTAGTACAGAACCATCTACTTCCGGTTCAAAGGTCATTAACACAAACTACTTGAGCTTCAAACAAACAAGCAAGCTGGTCTTGGCCTAGTGGGGCCTATGCAAGTATTCATTTTCCCTTATTTGAGTAAAAACAAACAAAAAACAGCCCTCCATGAAAGCTCATGGGGCACTGCCACATCCGGACCATCCACGGCTTTTCCTGTTGCTGTTCACATGCTTTGTTTTGTTTTTTTCAACAAAGCCGTTGAAAACGTTTTTTTTTTTCAACACACTATTACTGACATTCTACATGTATTCAGCCCACATTTGGCCTTTCACTAACTAGGGAGGCATTAGCATTTCAGTCCGTATACCTTCCTCACTTGGATATGGCGAATTTCACTACTAACGCAAATACGGCTTATTTCAATCACATCATCACTGTGATACCTCTATTCGGTTCATGTATTATGTTTACTGTATGTGAACATATTGTATTTTATAATATGCAATTTAGTCACCCTACGTTCTTTTGTATAATAAATGCTATGCCATATTCCGTTTTCATATTTGTAGCTTATTATTGTTAGCCCACATGGCCTTGGTTATACTTGTCAGCATTTGTTACCATATCATGAGCAGGCCTTAATACCTACATGTATTTTTCATGGTTGCCCTCTTAGTATTCAGACACTCATGGGGCCCAGGGCCGGACTGGCCCACCGGGATACCGTGAAATTTCCCGGTGGGCCGTCGGCACCTGGGGCCGGACAGACACCTGGGCCTGCTGGCGGCCGCTGGGTAGGTCTTCTGGCGGCCGCTGGGGGAGCTGCGCTGGCTCTGCTCCCCAGCGCGCAGTTTAATGAGACCGGTGCCGGAATATGACGTCATATTCCGGCCCCCGAATATGACGTCATATTCCGGCCCCCGTCTCATTCAGCAGCGCGTGAGGGCGGGAGAGCAGAGCCAGCGCAGCTCCGCCAGCGGCCGCCAGAAGACCTACCCAGCAGCCGCCAGAAGACCTCCCCCTGGCAGGTATTAGTAATGTGTGTCAGTGTGAGTTTGTCTGTTTGTTATGGTGTGTGTTTCTGTCTGTTATGGTGTCTGTCTGTATGGTGTGTGTGTATGTATCTGTCTGTATGGTGTGTGTGTGTGTGTCTGTCTGTCTGTCTGGTGTGTGTGTGTGTGTGTGTGTGTGTCTGTCTGTCTGGTGTGTGTGTCTGTCTGTCTGTCTGGTGTGAATGTGTCTGTCTGTATGGTGTGTGTGTGTCTGTCTGTCTGTCTGGTGTGTGTGTCTGTCTGTCTGTATGGTGTGTGTGTGTCTGTCTGTCTGTATGGTGTGTGTGTGTCTGTATGGTGTGTGTGTGTCTGTCTGTATGGTGTGTGTATGTGTCTGTCTGAGTCATGGTGTCTGTCTGTATGGTGTGTGTCTGTCATCGTGTATATGTGTGTTTAAAAATAGTGTTTTTGCTCACCTTTTTTTTCCCCACGCAGCGTGCTGGTCTCTCCTCGACTGGCCCTGCCTCTATACCTCAGGGATCTGTACTTGGACCCATTCTCTTTAATATTTTTATTAGTGATATTGCAGAAGGTCTTGATGGTAAGGTATGTCTTTTTGCTGATGATACTAAGATATGCAACAGGGTTGATGTTCCAGGAGAGATAAGCCAAATGACAAATGATTTAGGTAAACTAGAAAAATGGTCAGAATTGTGGCAACTGACATTTAATGTGGATAAGTGCAAGATAATGCATCTTGGACGTAAAAACCCAAGGGCAGAGTACAGAATATTTGATAGAGTCCTAACCTCAACATATGAGGAAAGGGATTTAGGGGTGATTATTTCTGATGACTTAAAGGTAGGCAGACAATGTAATAGAGCAGCAGGAAATGCTAGCAGAATGCTTGGTTGTATAGGGAGAGGTATTAGCAGTAGAAAGAGGGAAGTGCTCATGCCATTGTACAGAACACTGGTGAGACCTCACTTGGAGTATTGTACACAGTACTGGAGACCGTATCTTCAGAAGGATATTGATACCTTAGAAAGGGTTCAGAGAAGGGCTACTAAACTGGTTCATGGATTGCGGGATAAAACTTACCAGGAAAGGTTAAAGGATCTTAACATGTATAGCTTGGAGGAAAGACGAGACAGGGGGGATATGATAGAAACATTTAAATATATAAAGGGAATCAACACAGTAAAGGAGGAGACTATATTTAAAAGAAGAAAAACTACCACAACAAGAGGACATAGTCTTAAATTAGAGGGACAAAGGTTTAAAAATAATATCAGGAAGTATTACTTTACTGAGAGGGTAGTGGATGCATGGAATAGCCTTCCAGCTGAAGTGGTAGAGGTTAACACAGTAAAGGAGTTTAAGCATGCGTGGGATAGGCATAAGGCTATCCTAACTATAAGATAAGGCCAGGAACTAATGAAAGTATTTAGAAAATTGGGCAGACTAGATGGGCCGAATGGTTCTTATCTGCCGTCACATTCTATGTTTCTATGTTTCTATGTCTGTCTGTATGGTGTGTGTGTGTGTGTGTCTGTCTGTCCGTCATGGTGTGTGTGTGTCTGTGTCATGGGGTGTGTGTCTGTCCGTCATGGGGTGTGTGTCTGTCTCTCTGTATGGTGCGTGTGTCTGTCTCTCTGTATGGTGCGTGTGTGTGTGTCTGTATGGTGTGTGTGTCTGTATGGTGTGTGTGTGTGTGTGTGTCTGTATGGTATGTGTGTGTGTCTGTCTGGTGTGTGTGTTTCTGTCTGTCTGTATGGTGTGTGTGTGTCTGTCTGTATGGTGTGTGTGTCTGTCTGTGTGTCTGTCTGTCTGTGTGTATGGTGTGTGTGTCTATCTGTATGGTGTGTGTGTGTGTGTCTGTCTGTATGGTGTGTGTGGCTGTCTGTGTCATGGTGTCTGTCTGTGTCATGGTGTCTGTGTTTCTGTCTGTCCGTCATGGTGAATCTGTCTGTCCGTCATGGTGTGTGTGTCTGTCTGTCTGTCATGGGATGTGTGTCTGTCTGTCATGGGGTGTGTGTGTGCCTGTCTGTGTCATGGTGTGTGTGTCTGTCTGTGTCATGGTGTGTGTGGGTCTGTCTGTGTCATGGTCTGTCATGGTGTGTGTGTGTGTCTGTCATGGGGTGTGTATCTGTCATGGTATATGTGTGTTTCTGTATCTGTCATCGTGTATATGTGTGTTTAAAAATAGTGTTTTTGCTCACCTTTTTTTTCCCACGCAGCGTGCTGGTCTCTCCTCGACTGGCCCTGCCTCTATAGCTGAGATCATCAAGCTTGATGATCTCAGCCAATCCAATGCTTTGCCATAGGATTGGCTGCAAAACGCCACTCCAATCAGCATCTCCTCATAGAGATGCATTGAATCAATGTTTCTCTATGGGGAACGTTCAGCACCTACAGAGTGTGGAGGCCCTGAATGTAGGTGCACTGACACAGGAAGCACCTCTAGTGACCGTCTGAGTGAGTGTCTGCATGTGAGTATGCTTACTGTATAATTAAATGTTTAACCCTGAACGGACCAATATTTTATATTAGAAAAAGCAATATACATATATATATATACACATATATATATATATATATATATATATATATAGTAACAAACCACCTCTTTTACAGGTAGGATTGTCACAGATCTTGCAGTAACCACAGCCTTCTAGGGTATACAAAGTCCAGGACACATTCAGCTCGGTTTTCCTTTTTATTCAGCAAGAAAACAGGTGCTTTAAATAATAACAAAACAAACAAAATCCCTTGCTCTTACTTGAGCGCTTACTAGACAGTAATTGCTATCTGCAATTGGGTGGCTTTCCCACTTACCAATTTTCCAAACAAAAGAAATGTCTTTGCAATACACACAATCTCTCCTAGCTGTCTTTTTCTCCCTCACTCTGCAGCAGGCTGCTCTCTTCTTTTAAAGGCCTGTCTACTAATTGAGTAGCTACAGGTGAGTGCCAATTAGTTAACTCTTAAAATCAGATTCAAGCTGTGGTCTGTTATACAGCAACTAGTGCTGTTGGAGCATTGGCCCACCCTGCTCTCCAAATACTCCGCCCCAGGGACCCATACCATGTTTTGCAGAGCATCAGCTATGCATATTGCAAACTTTAACCTCTCTCCCTGGGGCATTTAACTGAAAATCCTCTGGTTGCTGTTTAGCAAATCAGGTCTGATGTATCTCCCATCAACCACTATTCCACCTTTACGCTCACAATATATATATATATATATATATATATATATATATAATTACTCAATCATCTGTCATGGCAAGACATAGCCTTACATATTACACGCGACAATATATGGTGCAGTGACTTATGGGGCTGGCACAAATTTTTTTTCCAGGGCTGCTTTGTATCCCCAGTCCGGCCCTGATGGGGCCTACACTGTTTAGTAATTATGTGGCAAAGCGTTGCTACTGACTGTCTAAATTTATGTCAGGCCCAAACTTGTGCCTATACATGTGTTCCCCATTTATGGTACAGCCTTTTAATAATCTGTCTTATTTCTGTCAATACTTACATTGTTTTAGCTCTCTCTGAGTTCAGCACGGGCTTAGTTATTCGTACTTTAAAATTATGTCGGTCATAATTATTTCTGTTCTATGGTTATATGGCCATATACATGGCCCTCATCTAAATGTTATAGTTGCACTTCATTTAAAACACGCCATAAACCAAGTCTGCCAGTTGGGTGTCATTGGTACACATACTTAAAGAGACACGCCACTGCCCCAAAATAAATAAAAAAATATTTTTTTAAAAACAAAAGAAAAAAACAACAACTGCTTAGTAGATATAGCCCAAATGAAAACATGCATTTATTTATTTATTTTTGGTGGGATTATATTAACAAGCGTATCTTAACAAGCCCTATAGAGCCTCTAACATATGATACTGGTATTCGATTCGACTGTCACTAGCCTCACATTAATGCATGTTACTCTATGTTATTCTAGCCTTTGTCGTTGCTTTCAATCATATTCTTCCATACTCTCCTTATCAACCGATATCGCTTAGGAAAGTTACTGACCATGGACATCAGCTCGTCTATAAATATATTCCACTGTCAGCTTGGCAAATCTTCACTTTTGTGGTGAAAACATCCTAGAGTCCTAGACAGTAAGAAAATGCCCACTAGTCCATGGATATGGGACAATGAAAGACCCTTAATATCAAAGCTCTCTGAAATTTAACTTGCCAGTGTCTAGTATGAGAAAAAAAAATAGTTTTAGTGGTTGTTTATAATTAAGTATTGAAGATGTTTGCAGATGAGTGGTCAAATTATGCATTTATTAAATGATAGTGATATTCCTATTTACTGAAAATGTTGCCATTTTTAACCCTCCAAATAAGCAAATAATTTATGTCTCTGTGTTTCATGTGTTTTCTTTTTTGATTTGCTTTAAAAATATCACATTTAAAATGTTGAATGCCATTAGAGCAGCACTACAATGGCGCTACATTAAAGAGTGCAATACAAATATAGAATTGACAGTAAAGGTGCAATCGTAGAACGTGGCACACTGTCATAAAGCCACTTAAGGTAGCAAAACTCATAATTTTATTATCTGCATTTTCTTAAGTTTTATTCTTATCTCAGTAATATCTAAGCAGTCATGTTTTATTGCTAAGGGGGTGGACTTTGCATATACATAATGTCAAGGGACGTGCAAGCTCACTGATTCAGTTTTTTAATTGACACAAATGGTATGTGAAAAGAGCAACCAGTCTGAGACCTCCTCCTCAGCTGGAAGTGGTCTACAGAACCACCAATCATTGTAATTTAACCCCAATATTCATTAGACAGGGTTAAGTGTAACCATTTAGTTGTCCCCCATAACTGTAGACTAGATTATTTTGGATCCTAACTAATTATTCTTGAATTCCTGCTTCATTCCTCATCTGGCACACATCTGTAAAGGAATAGGAAGGGCCATTGAGTTAGTTGTTAGAAGAATGAGGCAGATAAATGATCTGTATTATACACATTACTATGGAAAATGGAAACATTAATCATCTGTAAGGTAAGATGCAAGAGGAGGAGAGGGATGCTTAAAGGAACACTATACTGTGTAAGTACAGTTATTTTACTAAAAAGTAATCTTAAAAATCCTTTGTCACAAATATCTATTGATTGACTGATTTTTAATAAATAATGTCTAAAATAAATTAGCCAAAATAGTCCAATCCGATACTTCTCATTTAGAAACATTGTGGACCCTAGACTTATGCGCGGCTCTCGCCGTGCTCCGCCAATTACATTTGTAATCATTTAAGCAACAATTCTCTATGAGAATCTGTGGACATGACACTGCACACCTCCAAGAAAATGTCTGCCAGAGCCATGGAGAACCATGATGTAGTTCCAGCAAAATGACCACCAGAAATCCAACGTGGTGCCTCAAGCCACAAGTGAAATCTACAGCTAGGGAAAACCAGTGCAAAAAAGCTAAATGCTGGGGAAACCAGATGTAAGACAAGGAAGGACCATGAGACACAATGAAATGCTGCAGGAAGGAAGGAGAAAAAACTCTACCTGACAAAGAATTTGAGCACGCATCAGAACATGCTCATGCACCAGCATTGGCGGAACTAATGTAGAGAGGGCCCAAGAATGCTTTGCACCAGGTGTGGCAAACCTAGCCACTTGTAGGATACATGGACTATCTGTATCAAAAGGTTGTCTGTAATAACCGCTGTGTGGTCCATACTGTGATGTGCATAGAATTCGTATGCTAGCAGCTGAAGGCAGCTAGCATTCATGTATTTCGGTTCACGAACATCAGCTTTATTGGCTGTTCGTGAACCGAATGAGCTACCCCCTAATAGCCCACACATAGAGGGACGTGTGGCACTCATTAACCGATTGCAACATTGTTGCAATCAGTAATTAAAGACTTTCCAGGGTGGCCGTCGTTCGACTACCGACCACGCGGCGGTCGGCCATCTTGGATCCTTTGTCTCACCAGCGGTGTTTGGTCGTCGAGCGCGTGGAACCGAAATCGGCTACTCCACGGTGCGAACACCGCTGGACTTCCAGGCCGTTCGGGAGCTCCGGTCTTTCGCTATTATGGTTCCCCATCGGTGTTTGGTAAAGTGTATTTCGTGCGGCATTGTTTTAGCTGGGATCTGAGCGGTATTCTCACGAACTGTGCACTCAGACCCCAGCTATCTACCGAACGTCCATTCGTTTAAATAACCTGAATATTACTAAAGTTATGGATTTAAATGTAAAATGCCGGTTCTGCTGCACGGAGGGATAATCCACTTAACGGTATATTCCAGTGGGAGTATCCCTCTCGTCCAGCATTGCCTGATGGGAGAAATGCTCAGAATGTTAAGTCCCCCATGTAGTCCCCTACTGTATTACCCCTGCTATGTCAGTAGGGAAACCCCTTGCATAGGGACTTGCATAAATACTGGAGCTGTGAATAAAAACCTCAGTTGACTCCCAGAACTGTGTTTCGTCCGGTTACTGGGGGATTTGGGATATTGCCTTACTTTTCAGCGTTTGACTGTGGATTACCTTCTGTACCAGCGGAGATCGTGGAATTTAATATTGCAGCTCCGGTACACCAGGAAGTTGAGTGCCCTGCTCAAATGAGCTTACATTTGGGGTTTGGGGTGAAGTGACACAAAAGGTAAGAGTAGGGTAGAAAAGTAGGTTGCTAGAATAATTTTCAATGAGAGAGTACATTTTTTTTTTTTTTTTGGATGACAGTTGCAGGGGAGGAAGAAAGGTGCCGAGAGGGTAAATTATTAACAGTTTAATCTATATGCCTTCCTGATGAAGTGAGCTTTCAATGATTTTTTTGAAGGTATGGAGACTGGGTTAAAAAAGTCTGTCGGGGAAGGGAGTGCTGCAGGAATGATGCAGCCCCAGAGAAATCTTGGTGAGAATCAGAGGGTACAAACATAGATAGATGCAGGCACGATGGCTGAAGGATACTTTAGGAAGGGAGGAGATTTTCTCTCTCTCTCTCCCTCTCTCTCTCTCCCTCTCTCTCTCTCTTTTTTTAAATAACCCATTTCCTTTCAACATTTGATTAAATGATTCACATATTCAAAAATAGATTTGAGGTGACAGTTGTCCTTTAAACCACACATAGTCTGCTAGAAGAGTAATCTATCCGACTGTCTATATTCATTCAAATTACTACATATTCAAATCACAACATTCTGCATTTTGTAAAAACAGCTATAAACAGCACACTGCATTGTGTAACCAGATTCCAGAGACTTTCTATATTTTTTAAATTTACAATTTTATTATAGGATAAATACATCACTTAAAACTATTGATTAAATATAAATCCTTTCATTTACTATATATATATTTTTCTTTTATGCATCTTAGCCATGTATGTAATTATACTAGTATTAAGAGACATTTTATATGTGGCAGGAAAGTTTGTCTTTAAAATACTGGCGCTGGACTAATGATTCCATATTTAGTCTGTCTGGTGATTAGACCTGAACATGGAGCAGCTTTTTTAACTAGATTCCAAATTATGGGTCATATTTTCAGACACAGGCTATTTTAAATGAGTCATATTTTCATAATTGCACGTTCAATCCAAGTTTGGAAACATATTTCTAGGCCTCCACCTTGAAACAGATACAAAAAACTTGATATTTTTATGGTGCTGAAGGTGTGCTGTAATTTTAGGTGCACCCGCCTCCTACACACAATACATAAACATTCTATTTTTTTCATAGTAGCAGCTCTCTCAGTAGAATGTATAATTATCACCTGATCCACTCACGAAGTCAGGTGTCAGTTTATTTTCTTGTGATGTTATTAGCACGGTCTGAAAGTGCAATTAATGAAACACCAGCAGCAATTAACACAATTGAGAATCTAGGGCAAGTTTAAACATTTTATAAACGTGCCCTTCTCTATTCACAGTGCCTTTACAATTGGTGTTCATTCATCTTTTTCTGTTTGGTGGGTGCACGGGGTGGACCTGTACTAGGAGCCCATGTTCGTTATTAGCAGCATGACAAGTGGGGACATATGGGAGGTGTATAACCTCCTAAGTACTGTTGCGAGGGTCATATAGACCCTTACAAGATTTATTGTATTTTATTTTTTTAACTATTTTCCCACTGGCGGCAAGTATAAAATAACAAAAAAATAAAAAAACATGCATTTTACAAAAGTTAATGCTCCCCGATGAATGGCCTTGAAAATAACAAAAGCAAATAACTGTTGTAAAATGCTTTTTTTTTTATTGATTCATAGAATCCGATCATTTTAATAGAAAATGTATGATCTATTTTCGATATTTAAGATAAAAAAACCTAGAAACATAGAATTTGACAGGAGATAAGAATCATTCGGCCCATCTAGTCTGCCCAATTTTCTAAATGCTTTCATTAGTCCCTGAGCTTATCTTATATCTAAGATAGCCATATGCCTATCCCACGCATACTTAAATTGCCTCACTTTGTTAACCTCTACCACTTCAGCTGGAAGGCTATCCGATGCATCCACTACCCTATCGGTAAAGTAATGTCCTGCATGGTGGTACGGAGACTGGGACCCCTGCATGCCTGATGATGGTAGGAGTTACAGCGTGGAAGTTACCTGTCAGGGTCTGATGCAGGGTAACCACATGCCCCCTGATGTTGAGCACCAGGGTTTGTGCAGCCACATAGCAGGGCCCTGATGCAGCTTCTACGGATCCCAGGAGCTTGATAATATGCAGATATGTATCCGGTACTAGAAACAAGGCAAGACTAGAACAGGTACCAAACAAGATAACAAGACAAGAGTAGAAGAACCCAGAACTGGAGCAATACAGAAAGCAGAACCAAGAACATGTACACAAGACATGAGGGAAACAAGAACAGGACATGGACAGGACAGGACTGTACATGAACTGGGAATACAAAACAAAATAAAACAAGAAAAGAGATACAAGGCAAAACAAGAGGAGAAATATCTAAGTACTATATATGTAATAAACATTGGTGATTTAGACATACATAAATGGCCAAGATGTATGCAGTTTACCACTGTGCCAAAGTACTCCAATTACGGAGGGTCCTAACTGCCTAGGTATGCATAACTAAAAGTACAATAATAAAACACACAGCACTTACCTGCAAAGAAAGGAGCAGAGGAATGAAACCACTGCTAGCAGGAACACACTGAAACAAAAAGGATAAATGGCAAAGGAAATGGTGTGACAACAAAAAAACAAACATGAACCAAGAAAACCCAGAATAAATAAAACCAGACATAGAATAGAAAACCAGAAAAAAACAAGAAAAACTAAACAAGAATTGTAAAAAGAGTACTGGATACTAGAAGCCATGGCCAGAAATGATCCGCAGACTGTAACAGAACGTGACAAGTAATACTTCCTGATATTATTTTTAAACCTTTGCCCCTCTAATTTAAGACTATGTCCTCTTATTGTGGTAGTTTTTCTTCTTTTAAATATAGCCCCCTCCTTTACTGTGTTGATTCTCTTTATATATTTAAATGTTTCTATCATATCCCCCCCTGTCTCGTCTTTCCTCCAAGCTATACATGTTAAGATCCTTTAACCTTTCCTGGTAAGTTTTATCCCGCAATCCATGAACCAGTTTAGTAGCCCTTCTCTGAACTCTCTCTAAAGTATCAATATCCTTCTGGAGATACGGTCCCCAGTACTGTGTACAATACTCCAAGTGAGGTCTCACCCGTGTTCTCTACAATGGCATGAACACTTCCCTCTTTCTACTGCTAATACCTCTCCCTATATAACCAAGCATTCTGCTAGCATTTCCTGCTGCTCTATTACATTGTCTGCCTACCTTTAAGTCATCAGAAATAATCACCCCTAAATCCCTTTCCTCAGATGTTGAGGTTAGGGCTGTATCAAATATTCTGTACTCTGCTCTTGGGTTTTTACACCCAAGATACATTATCTTGCACTTATCCACATTAAATGTCAGTTGCCACAGCTGTTTCTTTTTAGTTTTAGTTTTCTAGTTTACCTAAATCAATTGCCATTTGGCTTATTTGGCTTTCCCTCCTGAAACATCAACCTTGTTGTAAATCTTTTTATCATCAGCAAAAAGACATACCTTACCATCAAGACCTTCTGCAATATCACTAATGAAAATAGGTAAGAGAATGGGTCCAAGTCAGGGGTCAAGTCCTGGGGAAAAAAGTGTGGGAACTCACCCAAGATACCCGTCTCTCCCCCTTAAAAATAAAATTAAAAAAAATTACACTCCTATGCATATAGTGCAGTGCGTGTATAATGAATGTAGTGTGTTTGTAGTGAATGCAGTGTGAATAATAATTGTAGCGTATTTGTAGTGAGTGCAGAGTGTGTATAATGAATGCAGTGTGTTTTTAGTGAGTGCAGAGTGTGTATAATGAATGTAGTGTATTTGTAGTGAGTGCAGTGTGTATAATAAATGTAGTGTATTTGTAGTGAGTGCAGTGTGTATAATAAATGTAGTGTATTTGTAGTGAGTGCAGTGTGTATAGTGAATTTAGTGTGTTTGTAGTGAGTGCAGAGTGTGTACAATGAATGCAGTGTATGTAGTGTGTTTGTAGTGAATGTAGAGTGTGTATAGTGAATGTAGTGTGTAGTTAGTGCAGAATGTGCATAATGAATGCAGAGTGTGTATAGTGAATGCAAAGGGTGTATAGTGAATGCAGAGGGTGTATAGTGAATGTAGTGTGTTTGTAGTGAGTGAAGAGTGTGTATAATGAATGCAGTGTGTGCGTGTGCTGGATGATGTGTGTGTGCGCGCTGGATGACGTGTGTGTGAGTGCTGGATGATGTGTGTGTGCGTGCTGGATGATGTGTGTGCGTGTGTGTGCTGGATGATGGGTGTGTGTGTGCGTGCTAGATGATGGGTGTGTGTGTGCGTGCTGGATGATGTGTGTGTGTGCGTGCTGGACGATGGGTGTGTGTGGTGTGTGTGAGTGCTGGATGATGGGTGAGTGCTGGATGATGTGTGTGTGAGTGCTGGATGATGTGTGTGTGTGTGCTGGATGGTGGGTGTGTGTGTGCTGGATGATGGGTGTGTGTGTGCTGGATGATGGGTGTGTGTGTGCTGGATGATGGGTGTGTGTGTGCTGGATGATGGGTGTGTGTGTGCTGGATGATGGGTGTGTGTGTGCTGGATGATGGGTGTGTGTGTGCTGGATGATGGGTGTGTGAGTGCTGGATGATGGGTGTGTGTGTGCTGGATGATGGGTGTGTGAGTGCTGGATGATGGGTGTGTGTGTGCTGGATGATGGGTGTGTGAGTGCTGGATGATGGGTGTGTGTGTGCTGGATGATGGGTGTGTGTGTGCTGGATGGTGGGTGTGTGTGTGTGTGCTGGATGACGGGTGTGTGTGTGTGTGCTGGATGATGGGTGTGTGTGTGCTGGATGTTGGGTGTGTGTGTGCTGGATGATGGGTGTGCTGGATGATGGGTGTGCTGGATGATGGGTGTGTGTGTGCTGGATGATGGGTGTGTGAGTGCTGGATGATGGGTGTGTGAGTGCTGGATGATGTGTGAGTGAGTGTTGGATGATGTGTGTGTGTGCTGGATGATGTGTGTGTGAGTGCTGGATGATGGGTGTGTGTGTGGGATGATGTGTGTGTGTGTGCTGGATGATGTGTGTGTGTGAGTGCTGGATGATGTGTGTGTGAGTGCTGGATGATGGGTGCTGGTGAGTGCTGGATGATGGGTGTGTGTGAGTGCTGGATGATGGTGTGTGTGAGTGCTGGATGATGGGTGTGTGTGAGTGCTGGATGATGGGTGTGTGAGTGCTGGATGATGGGTGTGTGTGTGCTGGATGATGGGTGTGTGTGTGCTGGATGATGGATGATGTGTGTGTGAGTGCTGTGATGATGGGTGTGTGTGTGCTGGATGATGGGTGTGTGTGTGCTGATGGGTGTGTGAGTGCTGGATGATGGGTGTGTGTGTGCTGGATGATGGGTGTGTGAGTGCTGGATGATGGGTGTGTGTGTGAGTGCTGGATGATGGGTGTGTGAGTGCTGGATTGTGTGTGAGTGCTGGATTGTGTGTGAGTGCTGGATGATGGGTGTGTGTGTGAGTGCTGGATGATGGGTGTGTGAGTGCTGGATTGTGTGTGAGTGCTGGATGATGGGTGTGTGTGTGTGTGTGTGTGCTGGATGATGTGTGGGGGGGGAAGCATTTTTTTACTTTATGTATATTTTTTATTTTATCCCTCCCTCCCTGCTTCTTACCTTGTCAGGGAGGGGGGAGATCGCCTGGTGGTCCGGTGGAGGGAGCCAGCCGCTGCACAGAGGGGCCATCACACGCTGTGTTCCCTCTCCAGCTCTAACTCTCGCGAGACTCGCCTGTGCGGAGCGTTGCCATGGTAACAGCCGCGGGTCTCGCGAGAGTTATAGCTGGAGAGGGAACACAGCGTGTGCTGGCCCCTCTGTGCAGGTAGCAGGGCCGGTCCTGCAGGACAGGTAACGGGAACGGCGTTCCTGCTTTGGAAAAAGTGCAGGAACGCCGTTCCCATGCGTTCCTGCAGGACTCGAGCCCTGGTCCAAGTACAGATCTCTGAGGTACCCCACTGGTAAGACCATGCTTCGAATGTACTCCATTGACTACAACCCTCTGTTGCCTGTCACTCGGCCACTGCCTTACCAATTCTACAATATTGGAATCCAAACTTAAAGATTGCAACAGTGTCAAAAGCCTTACTGAGATCTAGGTAAGCAATGTCTACTACACCACCCTGATCTATTATTTTAGTTATCCAATCAAAAAAATCAATAAGATTCGTTTAGCATGATCTCCCTGAACCCATGTTGTCTCTGATCTTGAAATCCATGTGATTTTAAATGTTCAGCAATCCTATCCTTTAACATGGTTTTCTTTGCTTTTCTCACTACTGAAGTAAGGCTTACTGGCCCATAGTTGCCCGACTCCTCCCAACTATCTTTCTTGTGAATTGGCACAACATTTGCTAATTTACAATCTTCTGGAAATTAATATTCAATCAGATATGTATCTACTCCCAAATTAGCTTTTAATTGTGTGTATTAGGTCAACCAGAACCAATAAAAGGCTTATGTAATTAAGACCAAACACAGATATGTGTGAAAAGCTGAACTTGGGACATAAGTCTGTATCAGCCTATATTACATAATGTAACTATGTAACATCCATGTTGGTGCAGATTAAGGTTACTAATAGAAAACTGGGCCAAATTCAAATATGGAGCAGTCACCATGGAAACCATTTGGATCATCAAGGTCATTTCAATTTTTCTATAGAGATTGCTCTACTTTCAGATCGGTGCTCTAAATTTCTGTTTGTGACAGCTTTCATACCTCTCACCCACCTAATTCTCTGGTTCCTGACTTTAGCTTTTTATGGATTATACATGATTTCCTTAGCCATTATGGCATTGCCTGAGACGAAAACGTTCTCGGAACTCTAAGTGTTCTAATTTGTATGATGGATTTGTTACCGATTTGATTCACAGGTGAAGGGGCTACATCTGCTTACAACCAAAGGGCTTAATTGCCTTTCATAATCTTTCTTGTTCTTTCCATTGGTCTTTTTCACAAGGTTAGTTGAGATATCTCTGGATTATTTACCATTTCTAACATTGTCTTAACAGGTTTCTTAATTTCCCTGTTTCCCACATATCAAGAATACTTGTCGTTTTCCTAATAATGTGAGGATGCAGCTGCCTGTGTACATGTTTGTTTTTTATCTATGAGAATATTTTTTCTATTCCTCCATGCATTAACACCTCTGCAGCCAAAAATCCATGCACGGGCCCTGTTTAGACATGTAGGAATAGCTAACATGGTGATTTGTCAAAGGATATCAAGTTGTAAGTTACAAGAAATATTTATCTTATTCTGTTACCCTGAGCCACAGAGAGGACAGAAGTTAAAAATCATTAGCTGATTCACTTAATAAATATATGAGAATCAACTACCTATGTAAACAAAAATTCAACATGCAAACCTATTTTAAATGTATTTATTATTGGCATTTACATAGCGCCAACATATTCCGTAGAGCTTTACAATATTATAAAACAATAACTGAAACAATTACAAACATTTACAGGAACAATAGGTTGAAGAGGACCCTGTTCAAACAAGCTTACAGTCTAAAGGAGATGAAGTATAAAACACAGTAGCACAGGAGATAGCAATCAAGCAAGGTGAAAGTAAAGCAGAGCTGGAGGAGAGAGTAGAGTCCTGCCCTTTAGGAGAGAGCAAGGGACAGGTATGTTAGATAGAGCTTACTCTGGGAGGCCATACGCTTTCCCAAAGAGATGGATTTTAAGGCACTTCTTAAATGATTGATGACTAGGGGAGAGTCTGATGGCAGTCTATTCCAAAGGAACGGAGCCGCCAGTGAGAAGTCCTGCAAACGTGAGTTGCAAGTAGTCTTGCAAACTTACGGGTGCAAGTAGTGGACAGGAGAAGGTCATGGGCAGAGCGGAGAGACAGAGAAGGGGCATACCTATGGATCAGTGAAGATACATAAATGGGGCTAGAATTGTTTAGTGCTTTATAGGTATGACTTAGTACATTGATTTTACTCCTATAGGATACAGGAAGCCAATGTAAGGACTGACAGAGGGATGAGGTGTGAGAAGCGGCGGGAGAGGAAAATCAGTCAGGCGGCAGCATTCATTACAGACTTTAGTGGGGCAATACAGCCTCTGGGAAGACAAATTAGAAGAGGGTTACAATAATCCATGCAAGAGATTACTAGAGCATGAACAATCTCCTTAGTAGCGGCAATGTTTTTAAGGTGGAATCAACAGGATTTGGTAACTGACTGGATGTGAGGCCAGAATCTAATGCCAAGACAGTGCCCTTGCAAGGATGGGCTAATGTGGTTGCCACAAACTTGAAGGGAAAGTGAAAGAGAAGGATCAGTATTAGGAGGAAGAAAGACAAAAATGAAATTTTTAGAGAGATTGAGTTTCAGAAAGTGGGAGGACATCTAATCAGAGATGGAAGAAAGGCAAGCAGTGACACGTTGCAGGATGGAAGGGGAGAGGACCAAGGAGGAGATATATATCATCTCACTGGATGTCATCGGCGTACAGGTGGTACTGTAATCCAAAAGAGGTAATAAGTTTGCCAAGAGAGGAAGTATAAATAGAAAATAGAAGGGGACCAAGAACGGAGCCTTGGGGTCTCCAACCTATACAGGACGAAGGGAGAAGGTATCATCAGAGAAGGAGACAATGAAGAGAGATAGGCAGAAATCCATGATAGGACAGTGTCACAGAGACCGAGTGATTAAAGAGTTTGGAGAAGGAGAACATGGTTAACAGTGTCAAAGACAGCAAAGAGGTCAAAAATAATTAATTTGGAGTAGTGGCCTTTGGATTTAGCTGCGATTAGGTTGTTAGTAACTTTAATAAGAGCAGTCTCAGTAGAGTGGAGGGGGCAGAAGCCAGATGGAAGAGGGTCAAAGAGAGAGTTGGAATTGAGGAAGTTAGCCAGACGGGCAAAGACAAGTCTTTCCAAAAGCTTTGAGGAAAAAGAGAGCAAGAATATGGAACAATTGTTAGAAGAGGAGGACTGGTCAAGAGATTTTTTTTTAGGATGGGTACTAAAGTAGAATGTTTAAGGGCAGCAGGACAATTCAAGAAGAGAGAGAGCAGTTGAAGATGTGTGTTAAGGAAGGCACAAGACAAGGGGAGAGAGAACTGATAAAGTGAGACCAGACATGATCAAGCGCGCAAACGGTCTGGCGAGAGGAAAAGAGAAGTGTAGCCACTTCTTGTTCAGTAGCCTGGGAGAAAGTCTGAAGGGTAGAAAAAGAGAGGGGCAAAGTGGGGAGAATTCTTTCCCTAGCTGTTCAATCTTGTTGGTAAAGTAGCATTCAAAGCTATCGACTGTAATGTTAGTTTGGAGGGTGGCCACAGCAGGGCCATGAAGATAGTTAAAGGTATGAAAGAGATGTCTGGGATCGTGGGAGTATGAACTAATGAGAGAGAAAAGCTATGACTGTTTCGCAAGGGCTGCGCTGTATGAATGCAAGATTAATTTATAATGGAGAAAGTCTTTCTGGGTGCAAGACTTCTCCAGCAGCATTTAGCAGAATGGGGACATCTCTGCAGGTAGCGTGTTATTTTAGTGTGACACGGTTGGGGGCGTGTCCTCCACGAGGTGCATGTTTGGAGCGGGGCTGCAGCATCCAGGGCAGAGGTGAGGGTAGTGTGAAATGAGGAAATAGCCAATGATTGACAGGAGAAGGTAGGGATCGATAAGTGTTGGGAATCAATATCAGCTGACAGCTGCAGGAGGTTAACAGAACTCAAGTTCCTCCTGAGTTGAGGAGGATTGGGCTGCGGTTGTTGCGTGAAGGGGTTCTCAAGTAATAAGAGGTGGTGATCTGAGAGAGGAAATGGAGTGTTGCAGAGATTAAAGATTGTACATGCATAAGAGAAAATAAGATCAAGGGTATTGCCGCTACATGGGTGGGAGAATTAGCCCACTGCGATAGCCCAAGTAGTAGTTTTGAGGCTACTGAGATCAAGGGTGGGTTTACTGGAATGTTAAAGTCCCCTCGAATTATAAATGGAATATTAGAGGAGAGGAAGAAGGGAAGCAAGGCAGCAAAGTGGTCAAGGAAGAGGCGAGGGGAACCAGTGGGCCAATAAATAACAGCAATGTTAGCAGAGATGGGTTTGAAAAGGCGAATCAAATTAATTTCAAATGAGGAGAAAGAGAGGGAAGGTGGGGTAGGTAAAGGTTTGAAGGAGTAGTGAGGCGAGAGCAGAAACCCTACATCACCACCTTTACTTTCAGAGTGTCTAGGGTTGTGGGTAAATTGAACACCTTTCAAAGGATAAAGATGCAGGGGTAGCTGTGTCAGAGGGCGAGAGCCATGTTTCGGTTAAGGCGTGTAAGTCTAGGGAATGAGCGATGAAAAGTTTGTGTACAGCAGTGGATTTGGTAATATTGCAAACAGAGCGTGCATTCCAGAGGGCAATATGGAAGGAGGATTTAAAGGAAGAGTAACAATATGAGATTGGTGTGTTTCCTTGAGTTAGTACATGGTGGGTTTGCTGAGGTAGGACCGGGGTTTGGAGAAACATCACCAGCTGCTAGGGGCAGAAGGATAGAAAGAAAGATAAGGTATTAGTAGGGTTTAAATGTTTTATGAGAGGGTTTCTATTCAGAGGATTTAGAAACAGCTGGTGGAGATAGGCTAGAAAGGTATAAGTATATTACATGGGGAGAATAGAGAGGAGAGGGAAGTAAAGAGGAATCAATGAAGATGGTGTCCGCAGGGACAATGAGCAGAAGGATAGAGAGATTTTAGTGATGAGAGAAGTTAGAATGAAAGTGAAAAATAGAAGAGAGGACATTATTAAGTGAATATGTGTTATGTTTTATTGATCTGAAGATATGAAGATTATATATATATATATACATACACCATTTTCCAAATTATTATGCAAATTATATTTTTCTCATTTACCTAAATAATTTATGCAAATAACAGTCAGCATAATTCTCATGTTATCAACTATTAAGAGTACAATTCAAATTTTAGTAAGCAAACCTCCTATTGATAACAGTATTTTTTTTAAACATAAAAAACTTACAATGCACTATTCCAAATTATTAAGCACAGTAAGTTTAAAAACACTTTATAGGTTGTAAAGAAATTGTCATTTGTTGTGTTTGCAGCATATTTACTGAAATCAAAAGCTATTTCAATCAAACTTATAACAACATTTTAACTTTTTAAACATTTTAACAGGTCACGTTACATTTTAACATAGGACCCCTTATTTGATAGCAGCTTCACAAGTCTTTCATCCATTGAAATTGTGAGTTTTTGGACAGTTTCTGCATAAATTTGTTTACAGGATGTCAGAATAGCCTCCCAGAGCTGCTGTTTGGATGTAAACTGCCTCCCACCCTCATAGATCTTTTGCTTGAGGATGCTCCAAAGGTTCTCAATAGGATTGTAGACAGGGGAGGATGGAGGCCACACCATGACTTTCTCTCCTTTTATCCCCATAGCAGCCATTGATGCAGAGGTATTCTTTGCAGCATGAGATGGTGCATTGTCATGCATGAAGATGATTTTATTACGGAAAGCATAGTTCTTCCTTCTGTACCAGGGAAGAAAGTGGTCAGTCAGAAACTCCACATACTTTGCAGAGGTCATCTTTACACCTTTGGGGACCCTAAAGGGGCTGACCAGCTCTCTTCCCATGATTCCGGCCCAAAACATGACTCCACCACCGCCTTGCTGACGTTACAGCCTTGTTGGAACAGGGTGGCCGTCCATCAACCATCGACTACTCCATCCATCTGGACCATTCAGGGTTGCACGGCACTCATCAGTGAACAGGACTGTTTGAAAATTAGTCTTCATGTATTTTTCTGCCCAATGCAGCCGTTTCTGCTTGTGAGCATTGGTTCGTGGTGGCCGAATAGAAGGTTTATGCACAGTTGCAAGACTCTGGAGGACTCTACACATTGATGTCCGTGGGACTCCAGAGGCACCAGCAGCTTCAAATATCTGTTTGCTGCTATGTAATGGTATTTTAGCAGCTGCTCTCTTGATCCGATGCATGGATCTGGCAGAAATCTTCCTCAATGTGCCTTTATCTGCACGAACCCATCTGTGCTCTGAATCAGCCACATATCTCTTAATAGTGCGATGATCATGCTTAAGTTTTCGTGAAATATCTAATTTTTTTTTATACCTCGTCCAAGGCATTGAACTATTTCACTCTTTTTGGCAGCAGAGAGATCCATTTTCTTCCCCATATTGCATGAAAATGGTGCTCTGCTTAATAATGTGGAACACCCTCCTGTAGTAGTTTTTCCTTAAATTGGGCTCACCTGGCAATCTAATTATCACAGGTGTCCGAGATTGTTTTCAGTGATCAAAAGAGCCCTGAGACACAATGCCATCCATGAATTAAACTGAAAAACAAAATATTTAATCTTTGTGACACTTAAATAGAATTTGCATAATAATTTGGAACAGGGTGTATATACACACACACATATATAATCACATATACATATATACATGAGTATATGAGTGCTTAAAACCAGGTATTAGATTGATATAGAGACTCTCCCTCTCAGGCAGTTGATGTTGTACAGTGAATACAACGGTGTCTGTGTACAGCATTCTCTGTGACCTCACTCTGTATATGGCAGTTGGTGAATATAGCAGTCACTGTGACCTAATTCTACAAATGGCAGTTGGTGAATACAGCACTCTCTGTGAGCTCACTATGTATATGGCAGTTGGTGAATATAGCAGTCACTGTGACATCATTCTATAAATGGCTGTTGGTGAATACAGCGCTCTCTATCGTCTCACTCCATAAATGGCAGTTGGTGAATACAGCACTCTCTGTGAACTCACTTTGTGAATGGCAGTTGGTGAATATAGCAGTCTCTGTGACCTCCCTCTGTGAATGGCATTTGGTGAATACAGCGCTCTCTGTGGTCTCACTCTGTGAATGGCAGTTGGTAAATACAGCGCTCTCTGTGAACTCACTCTGTGAAAGGCAGTGGGTGAATATAGCAGTCACTGTGACATGATTCTATAAATGGCAGTTGGTGAATATAGCAGTCTCTGTGACCTCACTCTACAAATGGCTGTTGGTGAATACAGCGCTCACTGTAGCCTCACTCTGGTAAGTTGGTAAGTACAGCTCTCTCTTTGAAAGTTGGTGAATACAGCGCTCTCTGTGACCTCACTCTACAAATGGCTGTTGGTGAATACAGCGCTCTCTGTAGCCTCATTCTGTGAATGGTATTTAGTGCTGCACAGGTCCCTCTCGTGCACTGTATTGACGCTGATGCCGTCATGTCCCAGCTGCCGGCTCACTGCAGGGCGAAGACAGTCAGACACAGTTAAATGCATATACTGTCAAATACAGCCAAATGCACACTGTCACTTGCACGCAGTCAAACACACAGTTACAGGCAGACAGTCACACAGTTACACACACAGACACACACACACTTACAGGCAGTAGCATGCACAATTACAGGCAGACTGTAACACAGTTTCAGGCTGCATCACACAGTCACAGGCAGACAGTCACACACATAGACAGTCACACACAATAGCAGGCAGACAGTCACACATACAGTCACAGGCAGATAGTCACACACTGGCACAGGCAAACAGTTGCACAGGCAGGCAGTCATACACACAGTCATAGGCAGGCAGTATCACACAGTTACAGACAGACATTCACACACACAATTACAGGCAGACAGTCACACACACGGTCACAGGTAGACAGTTACACACACAGTCAAAGGCAGACAGTCGTACACGCCGTCACAGGCAGACAGTCGTACACGCCGTCACAGGCAGACAATCAAACACACTGTCACAGTCACAGGCAGACACCCACACACACAGTCACAGGCAAAAAAAATTATCTCACTTACTGGTGGAGGAGTGAAGT
Source organism: Pelobates cultripes (assembly GCA_933207985.1). NCBI lineage: Eukaryota > Metazoa > Chordata > Amphibia > Anura > Pelobatidae > Pelobates > Pelobates cultripes. Next base: position 263,132,270 of record OW240915.1, on the reverse strand, counting down.
CAGTGAAGTTCCTGGTGTGTAGGAGTTGGGGAAGGAGGAACTCCTTCCTGCTTCCACTCTGTGTTCAGCAGTAGAAGCAGCAGCGGGGGAGGCCGCCTTAAACTCCACCCCCAACTCTCAGTGCAGTTCTCCTGCTCCCAACCCCTGTGCCTGTGTGAGCTGTATCGGCTGACTGGCGCCCTATGCAGCCACACAGCTCACACCTTGTCAAGCCTGGCCAGCCCTGGTGCCCCCCCCCCTACTGGCCGGTGAAGTTAAAGATGGTGGACATGCTTCTTGATTCTTTGTGCTCTGTCCATTTAGCCCCATGTACTCAAACCCTGACTAAAGGATACGTCATGCCTTGCTCACCATAATCCTATAGTTACATGTGTTAGGAAACAACAACCACTCTTGATGCCGCTACCCAATGACAGCCCAAGAAGACATGGCAATGCAGAGATCAGTCTGCTAGGGTATTTAGGATCTGGTGGAGCAATGCAAATCCAATGAATTATGTCTGAAGCCCTGTTAGATCAGACTAAAAAATACAAAGAAATCAAGGTGTGTTGTCCCTACCAATTATCACAAATATAAAATTGCTGGTGCAGTGAAAAGTGTATCCCACAACACTTAGAGATAAATAATAAAACAATAGAATAAATACTGCACCAGTAAACAAAATGACAATTGATTGAATTGATTGATCCCGAATTGCCATTTTGTTTACTGGTACAGTATTTATTCTATTGTTTTGTTGGAACAGACTAAGCATGCAAAAATGTCACAAAATTTAGACATAATTAGTTGCTCAGTGTAGGGGAGGAAACTGAAGAAATAATTGTGACAGTCACATATACTTTTATATTTTTATGTCACATATTTATCATTAGCCTTTACAGTACCAACCGATTACATTTTTTTATTGCAACAAAAACAGGTACTTCCTCCCCTGCCCCTATAAACCAAACTCAACTGGGTCCCACTAGCAATCCATATTTTGTCACCATGGATTACACATTGCACACTTTTAGATTTAATCGTTGCTATGATAAAGCTACAGACATTTCAGAATGCTCATAGCTCTATAGTTTAATTAATTCTAATGCTATGTGTGTGAGATCTCACAGCTACGGCAGCCATCAGAGACACACATCCTGATACTCTCTGCTGTGTGTGTGGATCTGGCACTTTAATATGTTAAATAAATAGCTGATTATACTAAAAATGTCTTACTCTGTCTGGCAGTCACTTCAGTGAGATTTATCTTGCAAAGTTGTTACTTCTTTTTTGCTGAGTAACCACTCCACAATGAGAAGACAGTGCAAGTAGCAGAGGGAAATAAATTATGATCTATTTTCAGGCACTTATTGTTAATAATAAAGAAAAGGATTTTAGCAATAAAACCAAATTCTGCAATGTGTGTGCAGCATAACTTGAATTTACAAAGCAAAAGGTCAGATTATGAGATGCTGCCTCAATTATTACTGTTCTGGACCAAATTTGAGGGTAGCAGTCGAATTTTAATGGTGGTGTCTACCAAAATTCGGTTAGAGTTTCCTACTTCAGAGTAGTTGAAAAGGTAGAGTTCTAAAGGCTGCATGACATTACAAAACATAAAAACAAGTGGGATGTGAAGATGAAGATTAAACAGACAGTATAATCACCAGAACAACTACAGCTTGTTGTATTTTTTCTGCTGAGTACAATTATTCCCTTCAGGCTTTTTGCAGTAAACACTGTGTTTTCAGAGAAAATCCAGTGTTTACATTACAGCCTAGAAATACATCCACAGGTCACTCCTCATATGGCTGCTAGAGGTGCTTCATGGGGCAGTGCTGCCTAGTATGCATCACAACATTCAGTGTCTCCACCCTCTGCATGGAGACACTGAACTTTCCTCATAGAGATGCATTAATTCAATGCATCTCTATGAGGAGATGCTGATTGGCCAGGGCTGTGTTTGACTTCTGCTGGCTCTGCCCCTGCTCTGCCTCCTTAACAGTCTGAGCCAATCCAATGCTTTCTTCTTTTTTTAAAATTCTTTATTTTATTGTGCAAAATCAACACGTGCCCACATTGCCACAACAGCATACATAGGCAGATTTAGCAACATGCTTCATCATAGTGTTGTCATTAATAATCACTGCACATTTTTGTAGTTATGTAGTCGTGGTGTCAGCTATTGAGCCAGACATGCCTGTTTCTCGAAGGAGTCCGTGAACGTATTGTCTTGGGGAGCGGATCAGGCATGTGTAGTGCCGTGTGAGTCTGAGGATATTAACATATGAGGAAGGCATATTGGGTGTATGTTAAGGGATCTGTTGTGTCTCTCTGGTGTGTCAGTCTGTCGATTCCCCTGTATGAGGGGAAAGATGTTACCGCGGGTGAGATTAACCCTTGGCTGCTAAGTGTCCCCTATCAGAGACTCCCCCCTTCCCCACTATGTGTGTGTGCTTGACTGTATCTATGGGGTTCGGGCTGAGGGGGGTGAAAAAGATGTGTGTCCGGTCGGTGGTGCCTCTGGCCGTGAGTGTTTATGTGCCTCGGTGTGGATAGTATTGCTTGCCGTTGCGTGGGTATGTGGAAGCTAGGTCGGTGAGGCCTACACAGATGTGTTGAAACATAGAAGTAAAAAGTCAACTCGAGATAACCAAAAGATGAATTGGGGGAACTCAGAGGGTATCAACGTTGAAGTCCTTAAGGGAGTAGAGCGGAACGATCTTGATTAGGAGGTGTCTGGAGGTTGTGGCGAGACCTCTCTGCGTAGTTGTCCCTCAGGGGATCTTTCGCTGGTGCGGTAGTCGTGTGGGTACCCCTGGGATGAATTCAGCCACAGTGGCCGGGTCCACTCGGTTGAGGTCTGACCCCTCCATTAGGGGGGGCGACAGCAGGCCTGCTGTGCGCAGTTGTGAGTCCAGTTCAGAGTAGCTCCGGGCTCGGTAAGTTGTATCCTGATGTATGAAAGTAATCATGTTCAGAGTACCCCATTTGTACTGGATACTCTTATTTCGGAGGTGTTGTAGAAGCAGTTGCAGGGCCTTGCGCCACCCCATGGTGCCTTTAGTCAGATCAGGGAAGAGGGACAGTGTGGCTACCTCGAATGACAGAGGCGTTCTCCCGTGCGCAGCCGGCGCCGTTGCTGGCTTTTCGCAGCCAGAACATGTCATCCAGTCGTACTGCTTTTGCCTGTTTAGGCGGTAAGAGATCAGCCAGCAGGCGTCTGATAAAGTGCGCTAGGTCTGTCAGGCTTATAGAGTCTGGGATACTGCGGATCTTTACGTTGTATCGCCTGCACTGGCCTTCTAGGGTATTTATCCGGTCGTTGGAAGCTTGTTGCTGCTGTCGTATTTCTGTCTGGCTCCTCTGCAGGGGTACGCTGGGGCTTTGAGTTGGGTGGTGGGCATATGCTGCACCTTCCCTGGGTTCTATGGAGAAGTCGTCTGAGGAAAATGAGTAGCCATCCTCTCCCGCCGCCATCTTGTCCCATGTGGACTTTTGCGAGCGTCGGAGAAGTACCCCGATGTCGTGGGTGGTAGGGTCCTTGTCGGCTTTTTTTTTTGTGTACCCAACCCATGGCTGTTTCCCGTGTCAGGTAATGGTTTTAGTACCCGGGTGGCTTTGCAAAGTAGCCCAGAAAATCAAGTTTTAGCGTTGTCTGGTAAGGAGCTCCTGGAGAACGCGTCTGCTCTGCTCCTCCACTAGTTCCGCCATTTGAATGCTTTCTTATGTGAAAGCATTGTGATTGGCTTTGAATAACACTTCTGATTATGCCACCCAAGCAGGCAGATCAAGGGCAGAGCCAACAGCACAATGGATCAAAAGTAAGATTTGTACTATACTTAGGGAGGGCAAGGGGGGAAGGGGGACTAGATGGTGGTTTTAACACTATAGGGTCAGGAATACGTGTTTATGTTCCTGACCTTATAGTGTTCCTTTAAGAGATAAATGTTACAGGGAGAAGAGGAAATATTTCTACTACACCAAGACTAGTAAAAGATACAGAGATTGAAGATTAGCAGATGGGGATTAGAGAGTAGAAAAGATTTTCAGAGGTTTTACAAACAGTGAGGTTAAAGAAACACCAAAGCGTTGTTAGATAAACCTGTATTCCTAAAACTTTAGATTTACACAATTTTAGGATCCAACCTTTGGGCATGCGTCTTTAATATAACTAATGTCTGAAAGCTTTGATCTGATTAAAATCAACCTTTTTAAAGGAACACTGTAGGCACCCAGACCACTTCAGCTCATGGAAGTGGGCTGAGTGCAACGTCTTTTGTTCCTCTTACTCCTGCAATGTAAAATATTGCCATTTTTGAGAAGACACTCTTCTAGTGGCTCCAAACAGCCAGTAGAGGCGCTTCTGGATATTTACTGGACTTTAGGACATCCATCATCAGTAAAATCGCATAGCAAGGCATTGATTTAATGCTTTCCTATGAGGAGGGCCTAATGCGCTCGCTGTGCTCGCCACGCATGCGCATTTGGTCCCACCTTCGGATAACATTGTAGGAGGGGAGATACATTGACTTTGGAATCAAGTAAGTGACTAAAGGGATTTTAACCCTTTATGTTCTAAAGGCAGGAGTGGGGTGGGGGGTATTTTCCTAACACTACAGAAAACCTGTAAGATGAAATGTATTGACTCGTTACATTTAATGTTTCCAGTGGATATTGTTCCCAAATGAGCAACTTGCAGTTGATCACTGATGTGCAAAACTTGGCCAATAACGAAAAATATATCAGCTAATCTTTGCTAAATTTGATTGAATTTGCAATATTAATGTACTGCTGTGAATATTTAGTTTTTTTTTTTTTACCTGTCATAAATCAAATATGTTCTGTAATATGAAAAAGCAAAACAATGTTGAAAAATAACTTATTAAAGACTGGATTTTACTACGAGCTTATGTTTCTCTAAAATACAGAATCTCTCAATGTGGGGAATATGTATTTCTAGCTCTCCAAATGTTATGTTTTCACATCAATTTTTGACATTTTGACACTTTTTGCCTTTTCTGCAACCCTCTGTGTTAATAGCAATTTGTGTCAATTGTGTGCACCAGTTATCTTGTCTCTCACTCATTTTAACTGACGACTCCTATTTTCTTTTTACCGTGTAAGTTTATTTAGCTGAGTTCACAGTAGTTTTAATGATGGAACCATAATATTATAGGTAGCCATAGCAACAGAACACTGGTCTACTCTTCTGAACATTGAATCACATATTGCATGGCTCAATTTATTTATAGAATAGATACACCGTGTTATTATAAGACTGTACACTGAATTTTAAAGATTTGTATTTCCAGTTTGTTTTCTCGTATGTAATATTTTAAACAGTGTTCCCCTTCAAAACCAGTAACTACTCCTAGAAATCCAGAAAAAAACGAAAAAAAAAACACATTTCTGTATTTAGAGTAGATATGTTTAGTGCAATCAATGTAACTGTTAAATTCTACCTTCTTGCTGATTATTTGAATGCCAGAATAGACTTCATGTTTTGGCATTAAAATGAAATATACTAAATAAACATAGTTTTAAGACATGTCCAGCTTAAAAAAAATATTTGGTTGCATTTTCTGTTTATTTGCTACTAAAGGAAAATCAATTAACCCCTTCACCAACAGGCAAATCTCAAGACTAAAGCCTCTCATAGAAATGGGTAATTTTTATTGAAATTTAGAGACTTCTTAACACAAAACATATTCCAGGCCCTTAGAGATTAGTTTAATCCTAAAGTAAGCCCATCCAGATTTATCATATATACTAGTTGCCATTTAAGACCATATTATCACCTCCTCAAGCCAAAGGTTGCCAGGCTTCCTCTAGTTCAGTGGTTCCCAACCTTTTTCCATTTGAGTACACCTTGGCAGAACATATCCATAAATTGTACCCCTCATATTAGCAAAATGTTTGTAGTTGCTGTAATTTCAAATATATACATTTGTCTCTGACCCCGGCTCTCCCTGCTCTCCCCTATGCCCCTCTGACACAGGCTCTCCCTGCAAGGGCCGGCCTTAGGGGTGTGCGAACTGTGCGGGCGCCATGGACCAGGGGGTGCCATGTGGCTGACACAGCTCAAACATGGCCGGGTGACAGGAGTGTAGGGGAGCTAAAACAGGTACCCAGGTGGAGGATTTCATTATTCTCCACCCGGGCCTATAAAAAAAAGAAAAATTGTGGCAGCGTGACAGAGGCAGGGCTAATACCTACCAGAAGCTCCTGGTAACTGCTGCACAGGAAGAGGGAAAAAGGAAGGAGTCCCTGCTTCCCCAACAACCAACTGCTTCCACTACCCCTTCCAGCCATAATGGAAAGAGGTAAGTCTGTGTGTGTGTGTATGACTGTGACTGTTTACCTGTTTGTGTGACTGCCTGCCTGTGTGTGTATGTGTGTCTTTGTGTGACTGTCTGTCTGTGTGACTGACTGCCTGCCTGTGTGTGACTGGCTGTCTGACTGCCTGCCTGTGTGTGACTGCTTGTGTGTGTGTGCGTGTGACTGTTTGTCTGTGTGACTGTCTGCCTGCCTGCCTGCTTGTGTGTGTAACTGTCTGTCTGTGTGAATGCCTGCCTGTGTGTGTGTGTGACTGTCTGTCTGTGTGACTGTCTGTCTGACTGCCCATGTGTGACTGTTTGTCTGTGTGTGTGTGTGTTGTTTTGTGACTGCCTGCCTGTGTGTGTGACTGTCTTCCTCTGTGTGTGTGTGTATGTGTGACTGTCTGTCTGCCTGTGTGTGTGTGTGTGACTTTCTGCCTGTATGTGACAGTCTGCCTTTGTGTGACTGTAACAGTGTGTGACTCCAATTGTGTGTGTTGCTGTAGCTGTGCCGTTGTGTGTGCCTGATCCTGTATGTGTGACTATCTGCCTTTAACTGAGTGTGTGTGCCTATCAGCGTGCGTGAGTGTCTGCATGCCTGTAACGGAGTGTGTATGACTGTCTGCTTGTGATGGAGTATGTGTGACTGTCTGCTTGTGACTATGTGTGTGACTGTGTGCCTGTCACACAGTTACTGTGTGCCTGTAACTATTCGTGATTGTGTGCCTGTAACTGTGTGTGACTGCTCACCCCTTGGCCACAGGCTCTACATGTTCTCCACTCTGCCCCAGGCTCCTCCTGCTTCTCATATGCCCCAGGCTCCTCCTGCTTCTCCTCTGCCCCAGTCTCTCCCCTCTGTTATAGGCTCTTCCGGCATTTACCTCTGCCACAGCCTCTCCCTGCTCTCCTCTCTGCCCCAGGCTCTCCCTGCATTTCCCTGGGTCCCAGGCTTTCCCTGCTCTCTCCTTTGCCCCTGGAACTCCCTGCATTTCCCTCTGACCCAGGCTCTCCCTGCTCTTTCCTCTGTTCCAAGCTCTCCCTGCATTTCCCTCTGCCCCAGGCTCTTTTGCATTTCCCTCCAGCCCAGGCTCTCCCTGCTCTTCTATTTCCAGGCTCTCCCTGCTCTTCCCTCTGCCCCAGGCCCTCCCCTCTGCTCCAGGCAGGGCCGGAGCATCCATAAGGCGGCACAGGCGACCGCCTTATGGTGCACCGGCTCTGGTGGGCGCAGAATTCCAGTGATCGGCAGGAGGGAAGTGTTCCCTCCTACCAGGCCACCTTCTGGATCCCCGGCACGGCGTGCAGTTGAATTGGAGTCCGAGAGGCGAGGGAGCTCTGATTTCTCTGCTCTGCTCCCTCGCGTGCCTTTTACTGATGCCGGGAGCCGGAATATGACGTCATATTCCAGCTCCCGTCATCAGTAAACAGCCTGCGAGGGAGCAAAGAGATCAGAACTCCCTCACCACCATGGTTTCCAATTCAACTGCACGCCTCCCAGCAGCCCCACTGGACCTCCAATGAGAGACCCACACCAGCTTTCCAGGTAGGGAACACTGAGGGACGGGGAAAGGAGGAGGGAGGGGAGAGAAACAGTAAGGGTCAGGGAAGGGAGGGGACCAGTAAGGGTAAGGGAAGGGAGGGGACCACTAAGGGATGGGGAGAGGGGCTGGATGTGAAAGAAACACACAGCAGGGCTTGAGAAAGGGAAAAGGAGTCACACAAAGGGGCTTGGAGGAGTAAGACACACAAAATGTTGGGGGATGTAAGAGTCATAAAAAGAGGAGAGATAGGAGACACACAAAGGCAAAAATAGGAGATAAAATACACTAAAGGGAGTAAGATATTCAAAAGGCGGGTTTAAGAAACACAAAAGGGAGGTTAAGAGGCACACAGGTGAAGATGTTTTTTGGGGGGCGGAAAAATGCATCTTTGCCTATGTACCCAAAATTCTTTGCACCGGCCCTGGCTCCAGGCTCTCTCTGCATTTTCCTCTGCCCCATGCTCTCCCTGCATTTCCCTCTGCCTCAGGCTCTCCTTGCTCTTCCCTCTGTTCTAGGCTCTCCCTGCTCTTCCCTCTGCCCCAGGCACTCCCTGCTATTCCTTCTGTCCCAGGCTATCCCTACTATTCCCTCTATCCCAGGCTCTCCCTGCTATTCCCTCTGTCCCAGGCTCTCCCTGCTGTTCCCTCTGTCCCTGGCTCTCCCTGATATTCCTTCTGTCCCAGGCTATCCCTGCTATTCCCTCTGTCCCAGGCTCTCCCTGCTGTTCCTTCTGTCCCAGGCTCTCCCTGCTATTCTCTCTGTCCCAGGCTCTCCCTGCTGTTCCCTCTGTTACGGGCTCTCGTTGCATTTCCTTCTGCCCCAGGCTGTTCATGCTCTTCCCTCTGTTCCAGGCTCTCCCTGCTATCCCCTCTGCCCCCAGGCTCTCCCCACCCTCCCTACTATCCCCTCTGCCACAGGCTCTCCTGGCTCTTCCCTCTGCCCCAGGCTCCCCACACACATAGATACAAACACTGACACTCATACAGATGCAGGCACACAGATACAAATACTTACCCACAGACACACTGACACACATAGAGATACATGCACTGACACACATGCAGAAGCATAGGCACACATATACAATACACATGCAGATACATGGAAACACAAACAATACACATGCAGATACATAGACACACATATACAATCACTGACACACTTGCAGAAACATAGACACACAGATACAATCAATGACACACATGCAGATACATAGACACATAGACACACGTGTGTAGGGGTTGTAGAGAGTGTGTGTTTATGGAATGTAGTATGTGTTTGCTTACAAGGAATCTAGTGTGTGCATAGGGGATCTAGAGTGTGTATGTCAGGAATGTGTAGGTGGTTCAGTGTGCGTATGTAGGGGATCTAGTGTTTGTTTGAAGGACACAGAGTGTGTATAGGAGATCTGGTGTGTTTGTGTGTGTAGAGGATTCAGAGTGTATATAGGGATCTAGTGTTTATGTGTGTGTAGATAATCCAGAGTTGGGTAAGAGATCTAGTGTGTGTCTGGAATGTAATGTGTGTAGGGGCGCAGTGTGTGTGTGTGTGTATGAGAACGGTAGTATATATATGTTTGGAAGTATTGTGTGTGCATGTGTGAGGGGTGCAGCTTGTGTGAGGGGTTGTGTATGTGCGGGGTAGTGTGTGTGAGGCATGGTGTGTGTGGGGGTGGTGTGTGTGAGAGATGCAGTGTGTGTGTGTGAGGAGTGCAGTGTGAGAGGGGTGTAGTGTGTGTGGGGGGGTGGTGTGTGTGTGTGGGAGATGCAGTGTGCGTGTGTGTGTGAGGAGTGCAGAGTGAGAGGAGTGCTGTGTGTGTGTGTGTGTGTGTCGGTAATGTGTGTGAGAGGGGTACTGTGTGTGAAAGGGGCGCTGTGTGTGAGAGGGGCAATGTGTGTGTGAGGGGTACTGTATGTGTGAGGGGTGCTGTATGTGTGAGGGGTGCTGTGCATGTGAGAGGGGTGCTGTGTGTGTGAGGGGTGTTGTATGTGTGAGCATTGTGTTTTTGTGTGTGTGAGGAGTGATGTGCGTGTGTGAGCGGTGCTGTTTGTGTGTGAGAGTTGCTGTGTGTGTGAGAAAGGTGCTGTGTGTGTGAGCGGTGCTTTGAGTGTATGTGGTTTACCTCTCCTCCTCTGACGACCTCATGGAGGAGGCATGTCCTCTTGCAGCATGGTCCAATCCAATGCTCCTCATCACTTTGGCCCTTAAGTGCATGCACAGTGTGCATTCATGCTTTCCCAAATGAAATAATTGAATGAATGCTTTCCTATCGGGCTTCCGCATCACGTGTTTTACTCGGTCAATGCTCAGAAGAGCCTCTAGTAGTTATCCATGTAACAGCCACTGACGGTGTGTAACCATTCAAGGTAAACATTACTGTTTCTGCAAAACATTGGCGAGATGAAATGGCCTGGGTGATATAATGAATAGTGATTATGTGTTCACAATGGAGGGGAAATGTGGAAGTCATATAGCAAAGTATTTAAAGGAAAAAAAAATCAGTATGGCCCAAATGATGATGGGTAACAACAATAAGTATTGAAATTAGTTTTAAATAGGAAGTAGCATGAAATTCATAGGAGGATAAAGCGTGAAAGTGTTCGGGAAATAATTTGAAAAATGTTGCCCAGGGTAAATAGAATGTCTACAACAACACATCTATTTTTTGGTTTCCCACTGTTTAGTAAAGGGATGCCCAAAAGGTATACAGTAGAATCTCGGAACTCAAACTGTTTGAGAACCGATTTGTTTGAAAACTGAATCAACATTTTCCATAAGAATTATTTTAAATTAAATTAATCCATTCCAGACCCCCAAAATTACAGCATTTTAACACAAATGTTACAGTTTAATAATACCTTACATGCATAAAATCATACAGAAAAACAATAAACACAATATTAATGAAATGAAAAATGTAACTTCTCTCTACCTGTCAGCTCTGTTCACTGACAGAATGGAGCTGTTTGCGGGCGGAATGGAGTCCTGTTAGCTTTGTCTAGTGCTAGGAGGATGATATTTCATACCAACGAGGTACCAATGAGGGTAATGCCGTGTGATTTTGTTCCAATACCAAGTTTTGTTCAGGTTCCAAGACATTTTTTTCTTGAATTTTATGTTTGAATAACGAATTGTTCGGGTAAGGGAGCGTTCCAGTTCCAAAGTTCCACTGTATTTGTATATATGTTCTGAAACTACAACTTACATGATGCTTTCCTATTCTAAAGGTAGGCAAAGCATCATCAGAGCTCTAGCTCTACATAATTTTAGTATCTAACCTTTGGTCATCCCAACTAATGCACGGATGCTTTGATCTGATTAAAATCAACCTTTTAGAGGGACACTATAGGAACCCAGACCACTTCAGCTCATTGAAGTGGTCTGAATGCAATGTCTCTGTTCCCCTTACTCCTGCAATGTTTACATTGCAGTGCTAAGACAGCCTCTAGTGGCTCCAGTAAGCAGCCAGTAGGAAAGCATTGATTTAATGCTTTGTTAAAGGGAGGGCCTAATACGCTTGCAGTGCTCGCTGGCAATGCGCATTTGGTCCCCCCATTGGATGAGGGACATTTCTCTGAGGGACATTGGCGTTAGTGACTAAAGGTTTTTTTTAATCCTTTATGGCTACGGGGAAAAGGGGTGGGGCATTATAGTGTTAGGAATACAACTTTGTATTCCTAACACTAGAGAATCCATTTAAGATGAAATGTGTTGACTCGTTACATTTAATGTTTCCAGTGGATATTGATCTCAAATGAGCCACTTGCAGTTGATCACTAGGAATTTAGAACTGATGTGCAAAACTCGGCCAATAATGAAAAATATATCAGCTAATCTTAGCTAAATTTGATTGAATTTACAATATAAATTAAATAAATTAAATATGTTCTGTAATATGAAAAAGCAAAACAATGTTGAAAACTAAATTAAAGTCTCTGTATTTTACTACGAGCTTATGTTTCTCTGATTATACAGAATCTCGGAATGTGGGGAATATGTATTTCTAGCTCTCCAAATGTTATGTTTTCACGTCAATTCTTGACATTTTGATACTTTTTGCCTTTTCTGCAACCCTCTGTGTTAATAGTAATGTGTGTCAATTGTGTGCACTAGTTCTCTTGTCTCTCTCATTTTAACTGACGACTCCTATTTTTAATTTTTTTTATTACCATGCAAGATGTTTTATTTAGTTGAGTTTACAGTAGTTTTAATTATGAACCCACAATATTTTAGGAAGTGGTGTCGCTAAGAAGGAGGGGATGGGGGGGGCAAGTAAGGGGGGCTGAGCAAGTAGAAGGGAGCAGATAACAGAGCACATAAGGGGGAGCAGAGCAAGTAGAGGGAATTCGAGAGCAGAGCAAGTAAGGGGGAGCAGAGAGCAGAGCAAGTAACTTGAAGTAAGGGGTAGCAGAGTAAGTAGAGGGGAGCAGGGCAAGATTAAGAGCCCAGTGGGCCTGGTGCTGAAAATAATGAGGGGCCTAAGTACAGAATCATATCGACCAAAAACACTAAAACAGTCATACCTCTCAAGCATTATCTAGTATCTGGTGGAGATGTTGCCGGAGGAAAACTCATAGGATGCAGCTATAAAAAAAAAAACTCAGATTCTCTTAAAATATGCTAATCTCTCTCTAATTCATGCTTTCATCTTTCAAGTAAATCCATACCCTCTAACAGCAGTGTCCAGCTAGTCCACACAAGTTTTGTTTCCATACTTAAGCAAGAGTATGCGAAGAGTAGTTAGGGTTGCCACCTTTCTTGGAAAAAAATACAGGCCTTGCTAATTTGCATAACTAATTATGTATGTGTGACATCGCATGATGTAACTCACAAGGAGTAATAGAAAATTCTGTGAAATCACCAAAAAACTACTTAGTTTGATTCTGCTGTATAGATGGATTGCTCCCAGTGCCTCCCTGTCACCCAGTGTCCCCTAGTGTCTGTGTCCCCATATTTCCCAGTGTCCCCATGTCACTAGGGGACACTGTGAGACATGGGGACACTGGGGGACACAGACACTGAAAGACATGAGGACACTGAGACATAGGGACACTGGGAGACTGGGAGACATGTGGACATGGACACTGGGAGACTATGGACACTGAGATACTAGGGGACATGGGTATAAGCTGTAACTTCCTATCCCTGCCTCTCTTCTCACACACAGCGACCCCTACTGGCCAAAAATGGTATTGCAGAGTAATCTCTCTTTATATGGAGAAAAATGCTGGCATTTGTATTGCCGGTATTACTGCATTAACAGCACGGACAGGCAGCCTCAAATAAATACCGGCCAGGGGAACAACCCTAAGAGTAGTGTGTAAAAAAAAAAAAAATGTTTATATATATATATTTTTTTAAATCAATGGGCCTATTCCATTGGCCTGGGCCTGGAGCTGCAGCTCCATCAGCCCCTATGTTAATCCGGCCCTTCCTATAACTATAACTGAAGGTTCCCTCCTCTTCCCACCACACCTTCAGCTCCAACACAAGGCAAGAAAGCAGTCAGAGGGATAAGCTGGGCAGACACAAAGTGTTCTTGTGCAAGGCACAAGTGTGCAACAATTTTTATGCCGGCGCCTGCAGTTACAGTGCATGCAGGCTGTTGCACATTTGCTCTATTTGCTTCAGAGCACACACCAAAACCATGTGCCCAGCCAGTCTTTCCCCAAAGAAATGACTAACCGAGGTTAACATAGACATTTTGGCTTATTACCTTCGCACTTATCCCTCCATTCACTTAGTAGGTTTTTTGGTGTCTGGGTTCTCACAGGGTTTTCACACAGGTCTAATTGTCATCCCCGCAGGCACCTTAGAATGCCCTAACCTGTTGTCCGCCTCCAACGACCCTCCTACAGTGGACGACCTCCTATCCAAAGAAACACAGGCAGGTCAATTTCCAGTACCCCCTTCTCTACCTGGTGTACAAATCCCATTGGGGTAGCCGTAAATAAGTCTTCTAATAAAAAAAAAGTTTGATTATCGATCTCTCAGCTCCTCATTCATCACACACCCCCAGCATAAATTCACTCATACCCGCTGAAGAGTTTTCACTCCAATACGCCACGATAGACAACACCATGCAAGCCATCTTACTAGTAGCAGTCGAGCATGGCTGAGTAAAACAGACATCTCTTATGCTTTTAAACTCCTGCCTATACATCCATCACTATGGCACATACATGGAGTTAAATTGAGGGGTAAATACTATTTTGCAAATGACTCACGTTCAGTTCTAGGAACAGTCCTAATCTGTTTGACATCTTTGCAGAAACACTCTGCTGGCTGCTCCTGAACATCGTCAGGTGTCCATCAGTTATTCACTACTTGGATGATTTCTTGTTGGTGGAAACAGGTTCCCAGGCACCTAGAAGCATCCACAGCACCACAGCCCTCTTCACATCTCGGGGGGTTCCCCTATCCCCAAATAAAACACTGGGCCCCACCACCAAACTAGTTTTTCTGGGTATATCACTGGACACAGTTTCCTTCCAAGCTAGCCTCCTCGAAGAGAAATTGGTCCGCATCAGAGAGGAAATTGATCTGTTCCTTCAGAGTGATACCTGCACATGGAAAGGACTCCAATCTTTATTGGTACCTGACACAGGTACTATAACCATCAACCCACCAGCCAGGGCAGACGTGCTCATGTGGAGGAATTTCATTTTCATTTGGAATGGAGTCTCCTTGTTCATTCCCCCACTATCTGACCAATCTCCAATAATTCAGACAGACGCAGCAGCACACACACACCGGGCTCCTTCGGCGCTGGGGACTCTTCTGACGGCTTTCGGCTGAATGCGCATGTGCGGCAAGAGCTGCGCGCGCATTCAATCAGTCCATAGGAAAGCATTTCTCAATGCTTTCCTATGAACGGCAGCTTCTTCTCACTGTGAAAATCACAGTGAGAAGCGCGGAAGAGCCTCTAGCGGCTGTCAATGAGACAGCCACTAGAGGCTGGATTAACCCTAATGTAAACATAGCAGTTTCTCTGAAACTGCTATGTTTACAGCTGCAGGTTTAACCCTAGATGGACCCTATAGTGGTCCTTTAAGCCACTACAAAACTTTTTTTTCTGGATCAATCAATCTTCAAAATAAAACAGGGTTATGCAAATTGTTCTCACTGATTATGCATTGCTGTTGTATTTTAATATCATTTATATTCACACAGTATTAGAATTGAATAGAAGGGAAGGTTTTGCATTCCTCAACAAAACTGGCTGCTTATCATTACTGATGCTTAATGAGCTGTAGCCTCATTCAAGGAGGCCCATCTGCAATCTGTGAGAAAATGTTTTTTTATTCACTAACACATATATAAAGGGACTTTGCACATTTTTATAGTACACAACCAAATATGCTATAAAAGGCATCATTGCCTTGATCATTCTTTCAAACATTCACAGAAATGTATATATATATATATATATATATATATACATACTTGCCATTATAGTGCATATAGTACCATCATCACGTAATATATATATATATATAACATAAAACATAAATTTGCTATGTGATGATGCCACTCCTGACCTGGTTAGAGCTGCCTATGCCAAGCCTAGTTTGTGAATCTCAGATATAAAAACAAATAAAACTAATAAACAAAATAAAAAATAATAGGAGAAACATTGGATGTTGTAATCTGTCAGAACTGGGTGTACTCATAAATAAATTGCTAGCACCGTTAAACTCACTGAGATGCTAATACACACACCTGCGTGATAGAAAAAATATTTGCACTTTTACATAGAAAAATGAACATACTAGTTATAATGGAAAAAAATACAGACATTTTTTATTTCTGTAAAAAGTTGTCCTTACATTGCATATGCAGTATTTTGTAAATTATATATTTGATTGATTATTTCCAAAGAAAAACTATTTAAATGTAAGGTTTAAACATTGATATTAATTATATTATTAAAATGCCTGTTTGTAAATCAATAAAAAGACCCCATCTTGAATATGCAGTGCAGTTTAAAGGCATAATATGGACCTAGAAAAATGCAGAAATGGGCTACAAAATAAATAAAGGGATTAAAGGGAGACGATTTCAGATTTGAAGAAAGGCTAGAAAACTAGAACTTGTTAGTGTAGGAAAAAAGGCATTTCAGATATATACAAATAAATACAAGACTCAGCTAACCGCTTATGTGAACCTGTTCATTTAAAGGACTGTAAAAAAGACATCCATTTAGAATTAAAGAAATAAGATTTTGTCTACGGCAGAGGATAAAGATGACAGAGATGTAGAAGGATCTGCCTGTAGATGTTGTGTGCTCAGATTCTGAAACACTGTATATATGCTTTCTCTATTTTGACTGCTGGATGCAAAGGGCAGTAGTGAAAACAATGACTGAAAGGGAGCAAAAATAGAGTTGAAACAGGTGTGAAATTCTACATTTAATTTTATTCTTCACACCTCACAAATGCATATTTGTTAAAAAAAAAAAAAAAAAGGGATGACCAAACATACTATTAAAAATCCTGTGACATAACAATCCCTCCACCCACCACCTTAATTCTCCTTAGAGTACAGTGTCTTCTCTAATGGAAGTTACATAGAAATTAAATCAACATTGTTGGAAAACAAATTCCTCTTACAGCACTAAGTAGGGATGATTGTATCAGCATTTACTTCTAAAGAGTGGCCAGCAATAAATACGTTGGTAGATGATGTCTACTTGGTCCCTCAAGCTCGATCATCTGTCAAAGTGATCAAACAAGAAGAGTTACCAGGCCACCTTTAGCTCGGGACTGAGTCTAAGCCTAACTAGAGACCATAAAATATCTGACATGGAGAATGCTGCAGGTCAAAATGTGGGTGTTCTTAGGTACCTTATCATAAAAGGGCATTGTGCTGGAACCTTTGCTCTTGACCAGTCTTTCCTGTCCTAAACATTTTCTCTAGACCAGTCTGTTATTCAGGCTTGTGTGGTATCTTTATTGCACTGCTGATTCTCTATGGTCAGTTTACTCATCGACGAACATTATCATCTACCGGTGCTATCTAAGCGCCAGCCCTGCTTGGTGCCTTCATGGACCGCATCTTCATGGAGAAGAGATCAGGTCCGCAGGCACATTGCTCGTCCGGGTCTCCTCTTGTGAAAACGGAGCTTTGTTGCTGTTACCATGGCAACGTTCCATTGTCACAGGGTGAACTCTATCCCAGGAGCAGGGCCGGATTAAGAGCACACTGGGCCTGGTGCTGACAATTATGATGGGCCTAATTACGGAATCATATCGACCAAAAACACTAAAACAGTCATTCCTCCCAAGCGTCATGTATCTGATGGAGATGGTGCTGGAGGGAAACTCATAGGATGCAGCTATAAGAAAAAACATACTCTATGCTAATCTCTCTCTAATTTATGCTTTCATCTTTCAAGTAAATCCATAGCCCCTAACAGCAGTGTCCAGTGAAGCAGGAAGTCAATGGACGGGGTAAAAGGGTGGGCCACTGGTGCGAATCACGTGACCAGACCTGCCAAAAGGGGAGAACATGCCCAAAAAGGGGGCATGTCTGTTCAAAGAATTTGAAGGACAGCCTGGCATGAATGCATGTCAGGCTGCCCGCCAATCATGCAGGATGTCCAACTAAGGGCATACTATGCAGGCAGCACCTGACATAAATGCATCTAATGATGCGCTCACTCCATGCTTTCTAAGGACTGTCCCCTAGCACTTGCTGGTCCACTTGTCTCCTTACCTTCTTACTAGCAGGCAGAAGCTCCTGGTATATAGTCTGAGACAGAGAAAAGGTGTATGTAGTGAGTGTAGAAGAAAGGGGACATGCCACAGTGTTAGAGAGACCAACGTCTGCATTACCTAAACTAATTTTATTGTCAGCCAGTCCACACAAGTTTTGTTCCCATACATCCCTCTTAAGCTTACAAACTTAAAGGGACACTATAGTCACCAGAACAACTACAGCTTGTTGTATTTGTTCTGGTGAGTAGAATCATTCCATTGAGGCCTTTTGCAGTAAACACTGTCTTTTCAGAGAAAATAACCCCACTGGCCACTCCTTAGATGGCTGCTAGAGGTGCTTCCTGGGGCAGTACTTCCTAGTGTGCCGCACTGCCATTCAGTGTCTCCACCCTCTGCATGCAGACACTGAACTTTTCTCATAGAGATGCATTGATTCAATTTATCTTTATGACGAGATGCTGATTGGCCAGGGCTATGTTGGACTTGTGCTGGCTTTGCCCCTGATCTGCCTAGTTGTCGGTCTCAGCCAATCCTGTGGGGAAATATTGTAATTTGCTCAGACCACCACTTCTGATGATGTCAGCAGACAGTCTGTTCAGAGGCAGAGCCAGCAGCTGCAGACTTGAATACAAGTTATATTTTACTATACTTAGGGAGGCAAGAAGGGGCCAGGGTGGTGGTTTTAACATAATAGGGTCAGAAATACATGATTGTGTTTCTGACTCTATAGTGCTCTTTTAAGCAAGAGTATGTGAAGAGTAGTTAGGGTTGCCACCTTTCTTGGAAAAAAATACCAGCCTTAATCATTTATATAATCACAAGGAGTGACATCAGAGAAAATTCTGTAAAATCACCAACAAACTACTCACAGATTGATTCTGCTGTATAGATGGATTGCTCCCAGTATCTCAGTCTCGCAAGTCACCCAATGTCTCAGTGTTCTATGTATCACAGTGTCAGTGTCCCCATGTCGCCCAGTCTCCTAGTGTCTCAGTGTCCCCATTTCTCCCAGTGTCCCAATGTCTCAGTGTGTCCCCATGTCACTAGGGACACAGACACTGGGAGACATGGTGACACTGAAACATTTGGGGACACTAAGAAACTAGGGACACAGAGACATGGGAACACAGACACTGGGAGACTAGGGGACACTGGTTGGGAGACAGACACTTGGGGACAATGGGAGACATGGGACAGTTGTGGACATAGACATGGGGACACTGGGACATATAGGGACACTAGGCTCACTGAGACACTAGGAACACAGACACTGGGAGACATGGGACACTAAGGCACTGACACAGAGACACGGGGACACAGATACTGGGAGACTAGGGGACACTGGGAGACTTGGGGACACTGGCTGGGAGACAGACACTTGGGGACACTGGGAGACATGGGGACAGTTGTGGACATAGACATGGGGACACTAGGACATATAGGGACATTGGGCACACTGAGAGACATGGGACACAGACACTGGGAGACTTGGGGACACTGAGACTCTAGCAACACTGGATGGGGGACATGAGGACACTGGGAGAAATGGGGACATAGTGTCTCCGTGTCCCAATGTCTCAGTGTCTCCCAATGTCCCTATGTCTCACAGCATCCCCATGTTTCCCAGTGTACCCTAGTGTCTCAGTGTCCCCATGTTTTCTGGTGTCCCCAAGTGTCTCAGTGTCCCCATGTTTTCCTGTGTCTCAGTGTTTCTAGGTCTCCCAGTGTCTGTGTCCCCTAGTGTTTTTTGTCCCCACGTGTCCCCTAGTGTATGTGTCACCTTGTGTCTGTGTCCCCATATGTCCCCTAGTGTCTCAGTGTCCCCAGTGTCTGTGTTCCCATGTGTCCTAGTGTCTCAGTGTCCCCTAGTGTCTGTGTCCCCATGTGTCCCCTAGTGTCTCAGTGTCCCCATGTGTCCCTGCTGCCTTTTCCCCCATCCCTCACTTACCTGAGTTGTAGAGCTGCTGTCTGGACTCTGAGCTGTGTAGCTGCTCCCCCACAGATCAGTGAGTAGTAGAGAGAGGCAGGGATATGCTGTAACTTCCTATCCCTGCCTCTCTCCACACACAGTGACCCCTACTGGCCGGTGCTGGTATTGCAGAGTAATCTCCATTTATTCTGAGAAAAATACCTGCATTTGTATTGACAGTATTACTGCAATACCGGCACGGCCAGGCAGCCTTAAATACCGGCTGTGCCAGTAAAATACCAGTCAGGTGGCAAACCTAAGAGTAGTGTGTAAAAAAAAATAAAAAAAAAAAAAATGATTTTTTTTTTTTAAATGGGCCTATTCCATGGGCCTGGGCCTGGGCCTGGAGCTGCAGCTCCATCAGCCCCTATGTTAATCCGGCCCTGCCCAGGAGCTGCAAGCTAGAGTTCACTCCCCACTAGAACCGCCAGGGATTTTCCACCAGACCATCAGGACTTCACAATCAATATCCCCCTCTCTAGGCAAAGGCAAAATGGGAGGGGGATATAAAGTTTATTTTTTTAATTAAAAAAAACAACAACACTTATTTGTTTTAATCAGCTCCCCCCCCTAACTACACACACACTGCCCCCACAGCCCCCCGTACACACACTGCACCACCATACACACTGACACCCGTATACACACAAACTGCACCCATCACACTCACTGCCTCCCACACACACATACTGCACCACACACACATACATTCAGGGCCGGCCTTAGGGGTGTGCGAGCTGTGCGGCCGCACAGGGCGCCATGGCAGCAGGGGGCGCCCTATGGCTGACACAGCTTGCACACCCCCTGCCCTCTACCAGGGCTTAGCAGTGAAAGAGACTGTAGGAGGCGGAGCCAAGCAGCCGATGGGGGCGGAGCCAAGTGGTCGGCGGGGGCGGAGCTAACCGAGGCCTGAATCTGCTGCCTGGTAAGTGAGACCATAGTGCCCCTGCTCCCCCTATAGTACCCCTGTTCCCCATCTATCCATATAGTGCCCCCCTCTACCCCTATAGTAACCCTGTTCCCAATGTATCCCTTTAGTGCCCACCTCTTCCCCTATAGTGCCCCCTCTTCCCTATCGTAACTCTGTTCCCCATCTATCCATATAGTGCCCCCCTCTTCCCCTATAGTAATCCTGTTCCCCATCTATCTCTATAGTGCCCCCCTCTACCCCTATAGTAACCCTGTTCCCCATCTATCCCTATAGTGCCCCCCTCTTCCCCTATAGTGCACCCTCTACCCCTATAGTAACCCTGTTCCCCATCTATCCCTATAGTGCCCCCTCTACCACTATAGTACCCCTGTTCCCCATCTATCCTTATAGTGCCCCCCTCTACGCCTATAGTAACCCTGTTCCCAATGTATCCCTTTAGTGCCCTCCTCTTCCCCTATAGTGCCCCCTCTTCCCTATCGTAACCCTGTTCCCCATCTATCCCTATAGTGCCCCCCTCTTCCCCTATAGTGCACCCTTTACCCCTATAGTAACCCTGTTCCCCATCTATCCCTATAGTGCCCCCTCTACTCCTATAGTAACCCTGTTCCCCATCTATCCCTATAGTGCCCCCTATCCCTATAGGGCCCCCCTCTACCCCTATAGTAACCCTGTTCCCCCTCTACCCCTAAAGTGACCCCCTCTACCCCTATAGTACCCCTGTTCCCTATAGTGCCCCCTCTACCCCTATAGTACCCCTGTTCCCCATATATACCTATAGTGCCCCCTCTACCCCTATAGTGCCCCCATCTACACCTATAGTGCCCCTGCTCCCCTTATAGTACCCCTGTTCCCCATCTATCCCTATAATGCCTGCCTCTACCCCTATAGTGCCCCTCCTCCCCTTATAGTACCCCTGTTCCCCATCTATCCCTATAGTGCCCCCATCTACCCCTATAGTGCCCCTACTCCCCTTATAGTACCCCTGTTCCCCATCTATCCCTATAGGGCCCCCCTCTACCCCTATAGTAACCCTGTTCCCCCTCTACCACTAAAGTGACCCCCCTCTACCCCTATAGTACCCCTGTTCCCTATAGTGCCCCCTCTACCCCTATAGTACCCCTGTTCCCCATATATACCTATAGTGCCCCCTCTACCCCTATAGTGCCCCATCTACACCTATAGTGCCCCTGCTCCCCTTATAGTACCCCTGTTCCCCATCTATCCCTATAATGCCTGCCTCTACCCCTATAGTGCCCCTACTCCCCTTATAGTACCCCTGTTCCCCATCTATCCCTATAGTGCCCCCATCTACACCTATAGTGCCCCTGCTCCCCTTATAGTACCCCTGTTCCCATCTATCCCTACAGTGCCCCTGCTCCCACTATAGTACCCCTGTTCCCCATCTATCCCTATAGTGCCCCCTCTACCCCTATAGTGCCCCTGCTCCCCCTATAGTACACCTGTTCCCCATCTATCCCTATAGTGCCCCCCTCTACCCCTATAGTGCCCCCTCTACTCCTATAGTGCCCCCTCTACTCCTATAGTACCCATGTTCCCCATCTATCTCTATAGTTCCCCCTATCTACCTCTATAGTGCCCCTGCTCCTCGATCTACCCCTATAGCACCCCTGCTCCCCATCTACCCCTATAGTGCTTCCCCATTTACCCCTATAGTGTACCTGATCCCTCCATCTACCCCTATAGTGCCCATGCTCCTTATCTATCCCTATTGTGCCCATGCTCCCCCTATATTGCCATTGTTCCCTGTCTACCCTAGTGACACTGCTCCCCTTATCTACTGCTATAGTGCATTGCTCCCACATCTACCCCAGTGCCTCTGCTCCCCCTATCTACTGCTATAGTGAACAAAAATCACACACGGTCAATACACACACATATCAGACACAGTCAATACACCCATTACAAATATGGCACACAGAGAACACATCACACAATCACGTCTGACACACACATGATAAATGTAGCTGTCTTCCGAGTTCCGGCCAATCAGAACGTTGCCGTGGATTACCACAGGAAAGCTCTGATACTGTAAGTGCCTGAGCTCAGGAGACAGTTGCTGATGGTCTGCACCCAGTGAAGGCACCGACCATATTCCCAGCAAACTGTATCACCAGAGATCAGCATGCCCTCCCTCCATGCAAGGTAATGACAGGGAAGAGGTGAGAAATATTTGTTAATTGTTAAATTTTCATTTAATAAATCCCCTATACACATGGATGGCGGGGGGGGGGAGGGGGGCTGTTAAGATTTTTCGCACAGGGCGCCTGAAGGCCTAAGGCCGGCCCTGCATACATTACTAGAGTCCTACAGCCGCTACCCTGGCAAACCCCAGGTAAATTATCAAACTCTTCTTAAAGGTTTGACTATTTACTCTGGGAGGGCGCCACGGCACTGCAGGCACCATAACCACTACAGAGAGCTGTAGTGGTTATTGTGCCTGGATTATTTGTTTAAATAATCTATGAGTGCCCCTCCCGAGATAAGGCTCTGGATCCACCCCTGTTCCCTCCAAACATCCTAACATATTATATGATAAAGTATCACATCTCAAAATCCATCCCAGCGATGTAGGCACATTAAAACACGTCTATGCTTTAATTAAAATATTCTGTTGGTACTGTCTTTCTATGACAACTTACATACCCAATCTTGAATCAACGGTAGAATTTATTTTGCATTAAAAATAAATATTTCGACCATGATATTGTCTCCAGTAACTGAAATTGCTGCACTTATTAATGATCAGTCAATCACTAGAGTCTGGCTTTTTTACTGCCATCAGATCATGTTTTACAAAACCAAGCCACATTATCTACATGATCAGCTGAATAATTATACTCAAAATTATACAAAGAGCCTCTTTTTGATTGCAGATTGTTCTCACAGCTTCCTAACTTAAGAAGCTAGCATAGTGTTCAACTATGTTTTTACAGATAAAATAAGAATTAGAGTGGATGTTGCTTACTTGCAGAGTGCTCACAGTCGGGTTTCCTTAGCTTAGGATAAAATTCTTGCAGCTGGCCTCTCTTTGATATAGACACGGTGCACTCAGCTGTGAAAAATAACAAAGTCATTTCTTTCATTGCTGCTCCTTAACCTCATTTTGCAATAATAACCATCGTTCTACAGGAGAAAAAAAAAGAAATTAAAGTGAATGTTCAGCAAACGGTGGTTTATTTCCTACAGCAAAAATTACATGACCTACTGTTTCATTTTTCACTAGATATTTGACATTTGAAAGAACCTTGCCTCCTTTACAAAAAAGCAATTAGATAAACAATTATTTTATCGATGTCTGAGTTTTCATAAAATAAGAAACGTTCTCGAGTGTTCAAACTGAAGGTTCTGAAATAAAATAGAATGCTCTTTTCACCTTTCAGTACTGTAAACAGTGCACTGAGAGAGGTGTGCAAACGTCTTTGAATAGTCTTTCTTTGAATAGAAATAACAAAATATAAACAATAATTGAAAATAACATGTTAAATACCAAATTACAGATTTGTAATGTAGATTTCAAATCTGAAAACAGATCAGCATTATTATGTTTACTTTATATTCTCCAATAACGTTTCATTGTACAAAAAAAAAAACGCCATTTGTTTGAAAAATGACCAGATTGAGAATTGTGAGAATGTTTCTGACCCCTAAGCTGTGATTTGCTAAAATCCTCTCTGAGCCTATCTAAGGTACAGAACAAGTTGTACACAATGCAATAATTTTTGCATTTTCTTGCTGTATGCATTCAACTGCAATATGCATCTCTCTAGTTTATTGCACCGACACATATTATATACTGTTTTTTAAAGGACAGAAAGGGCTTTAATTTGATGTATATATATATATGTTACATCAAATTAAAGCCCTTTCTGTCCTTTAAAAAACAGTATATAATATGTGTCGGTGCAATAAACGAGAGAGATATATATATATATAAAAATTCTTATTTATTATTAAAAAAAATACAGAAAAAGGCTAAAAATAAATTCATTTAGTTGTTCTGATTTACAGAATATATAATGTGTCTGGGATTGTAAGTTTTTTTTTTGTATTTACAGGTTACAAAGCACAAGGAGTAAAATAAACTTTTAATGTGGTGCGATTTTAGAATTTGGTATGTTTATCTTGTAAGCTTAATAGCCATAAAAGAAAACAAAACTGCCAGACAAAAGTATATATTTATATAAAGTAGACATCACAGGCTATTGTCCTAAGGTTGTTTTGACACTTTCTACGTAGCCATTTCACCGCCAATCTCTGCTAATTATTGGAGTAAAATTTTGTTTTTTGGGGTTTTTGGCACACAAACTTATAACAAAGAACTTCTCATGTGTATTTTGTAAAGTTGGTGTGTGCTATTCCTGTATAAAGATTTATTTTGTGTTCAGTTACTTCTGCTGAGTACAACGATACCTCCATTATATGTATTTGACACTATTTCGTGAAGCTACAGTGCCATATAGGAGACCTGTCCGTTTCAACATTTACAGTAGAATTTTGAGAGACGGATTTAATGGGACTATGCCTCAATTTGGGGTATTATAGCAGTTTGACTGTTAAAAAAAAACCCACAAAGGCCTACCATTTGTAAAAGTAGATACTCCAGAGTATCTCATATGGTGCATACTGTGCCTTAACATGCCCCCATTTTTTCACCAATATATGCCAAAGTATGTGGTAAAAAATAATTTGGGGCATTTTTTACATACGGATTACATTTTTGCTGGGCATTTTGTACATTTCATATGTTCCACTTAGTTCAAACCCCCCAAATTATGCTCAGCTAAGTCTTCTGATTAAAACAATATGCCCAATGTATGACCTAGACACTATTTTGTGAAGTTACACTGCTGTAAGAGAGACGTGACAAGTTAAGGTTTTTAAGTGTGAATTTTCATGGAGGGTTTTGGTGCGTCCGTGTCCCACTTTAGAGCACTTGAGCAGGCTACATATTACAACTACACCATAAAGGCATACCATTTCTTAAAGAAGACATCCCAGGGTATTTCAAAAGGCATATTTTAAACCTTAGTGTGGGATAATTTTTCCGCTAGCTTGTACCAAGTGTAGTGGCAATAAGCGTTTTTTTGCCTTTTTGACACACAAAGTGAGTTTGCACAGTATATTTTGCAAATCGTATGTGTGCTACGAATGTATAATACTTCATATGTTGCTCAGCTATGTCGGCTGAGTACAGCAATACCCCCGTATATGTGGACATCGGAGGGGCACATTTGAGACACAGCCAGTCCAGTTTTTCTCAAATTTTGAATTTTTGTGCTGTGTCCATGTCCCATTTTAGAGTATTTTACAAGGCTATATAATCCAATTACCCCTTAAAGGCCTACCATTTCTTAAAGAAGACATCCCAGGGCAATTCAAAAGGCCTATTTTGAACCTTAGCGTAGGATCATTTTTCTGCTAGCTTGTACCAAGCGTAGTGGTAAGAAGAATTTTTTCTGCCTTTTTTTTATAATTCTTTATTTTTGGTGCAAAAAGACTTTACAAGCATACCTGTGTAGCCACAACAGCTGACACAGGCAGGTTAATGAAGACACGTCCATGGCATGATACATTTGCACATTTTTGTTAAATAAGAATATAACAGGTTATTATACATTGCTTATTTGAAATAGCGTGCTGAAGTAGTCAAGCATAGTAATAGGTAAATGTTTGATTGGTATTCCGTTTTGTCAGTTTGGTATGATGCTAACATGCTCTGGACCTGAGCTAACCTCCTTAATTTAACTAATGAGCTATACATTCAATGTATTTAACTAGTTATTCCAGAATACATTTGTGATAGTCTGAACGAGTGATCTATAAGAGAGACCCCCTGACATGGGCTAACAAAGACATGTAACAAAATAAAGTGAGTAGGTGTCGTTAAATAATGTACTTGGCCAATCGAAGCATATATATATAGAAAAATAACAAAAAAGAAAAACTGTTTCTTTCTCATGCGATCAAGTCACTAATAGGTTAGTTATGCGCAGCTTTGTGATAAATACCATATTGAGTGATGCATTTATATGTAAAATTACGTTAGAAATGTTTTCCAACTTGGGTGATTGTAATTGGTGGTGCGACCGCGCAAGCCGCAAATTTAAGTGGCCTTACATAGCGGTAGTCTAATTTGCCAGTCCAATTGTTAAGGGCATAACTTTGTTAGAAAGAAAGGAGAAAAGGAAAGAAAAACGATAAACTTATTAATACCAGTGTAATCGTAAAGTAGCCCTCTTGTCTATGTGTCTATTATATGTTGGGCTGACCATAGTGACGTTTCTTTAGTCAGTGCTACAGATGTCTAATTAGGTTGCTCCATGGGCAGGGTCAGTTAATAAGCACTAGACAATAAACACTGACCTACTTTTGAGATCGATCTTTGGACTGTGGAACAATGGCTGTCATTTAAGGAGTGTTATAGGCCGAGTACCCAGAAGGCCTGTGGGGCGGGCCAAACCTCTGTAGCAGTTATGATATATCTCGCTATATGCACAACACTAGACCTAGCAAAGTATAGTAAACAGTACAATTGCGTCTATATGTGCCTATTTAGAGGCTGACTAAGTAGATTAGATTACTAATAAACAGATAATAGCTGGAAATTGCGGGTGGACAGGTCCGATCATGTAAGTCCAAGCGACAAAGTTCCCATTGGGTCCCCCAGGTATGAGTCTCGCTCCAAGGGCTGGCAGAACCCATGAAAAATAGTCGGTAGAAAATAAAAAGGTGAAGAGGGAAAAAAAAAAAAGTTGTGAGTCATGGGGGTTACATGTTACCCCTGTCATGCACGGTAATCCAATGTAGCCAGGTGCTGGCAGTGCCAGGATTGGAGCGCGGACACCTCTGCTCTGCTTAGGTGGTGACCGCAGCATAGGTGACTGGTGTAGGATTTCGAGGCACAAATGATGCGCTGTTTGCCGGGTCCCAGCTGGAATTCGGTGTGAAGGGGGCCTGGAGGCCCGTTTGGAGGAGTGAGTCTCAGGTTAGGCCCAAGGCCAGTAGTAGCTCTGTTGCGTCTTTTGGGTCATGAATTTGGTGGGTGGTCTCACCCCTTTGCACAAGGAGTATGTGAGGGGACCTCCAGCGGTATGGGATCTTTCGGTGCTGAAGTGTGGCGGTGAGGGGTCGGAGCGATCTGCGCATTGCCAAGGTTCCCCTCGACAAGTCGTTATAAAAGGTGAGTGTTCCGTTCTCGAATTTCAAGGGAGTTTTACCTCGGAGGGCATTGAGGACCGTTGCCTTGTCCCATTCTTAAAGGTCAGGATCGTGTCCCTTGTGCTTGCCACTGGGGCCCCAGTGGGCTTTGGGATCCGGTAAAGGTCTGTGGGTTCGATAGACGTGTTTTGACCCGGGGGAGTATGGCGGCCAAGAGGTTTTGGTTGTGTGTGGAAGATCTGCCTCTGCCTCCGGGATCCCCCTGACCTTAATATTGTGTCTCCTTCTCGTGTCTTCTTGGGCATCCAGGCGCCGTTCAAGTAGTGTGTGTTTGCTGTGCAGCTCTTGCATATCACCCTACAGTGCGTAATGGTGCGCTGGTGGTTTTTAGAGGAGTCTTCCAGCAAACACACACTATTGTATGTTGGAGCTCAATATATATAGGAAAAAAGAGGGGAGGGGAGAGAGAGAGAATGATCCAATGGTGGAGTATATCAAAAACTCATATCCAGTGGTTGAAAAAATATATAGGGATCAACTCACAAATAAAGAGCCAAGCAAGGACTGGCTCAAATCTTGTTCACTTTGGTGCACATCAGGAGACACCATCCTTCTTTAGACTCTTCCTTAGTTTCTCAGAATATGCAGAGACAGAAAGAGATCTCTAAGGTAGTATGTACAGATCAACCACATATAGAAAGATAATAGGTGTTAATTGCTCACCTTATCAAGAGCTCATGAAATATACCTGGTTCTGGCTTTAATGGCTTTAACCCACTAAGGGGGGTTCACCTTCTTTAGGAGGTAGATAGCAGCAGACTCTGGACTGTATTCAAGATCCAATTGATCAATTTATTACAAATAAAAAGTATTAAAAAGTAATTAAACATATAAATTACAAAACAACAAATATCTTGAAGTCCTTTCTGCCAGAATGATCCTCGAGACGCGTTTCGCCGTTGTGTTGGCTTTTTCAATCGAAGTGATCTTCATTTTGCTTCCTCCTTCCTTTTAAATCCCAATTACCTTCCTGATTCGTCCTGTAAACCTTGTAATAATCCAATCTGCTCTGTGGAATTCGTGGGTTTGCTTCTCTCTCAGCTGTTCGTTGTTCCGTCTGTTTCCGGGTGTGACAAAACGCCCAACGTCACTTCCGGTATGAAATCCGCCATCTTCCTAACTGGCTCTTGTATTTATTTTGCCAGTTCATAATGTCCTTGCACTGCTCGTGCTTACACTCATAAATCCATACGATCGAAATATACAGAGGGAATCACAGCAAGAGAGAGCACATATTAGTATAAATTGTAAACCAGAATATATAATAATAAAAGAGTTATATTAACCCTCTTCTTAAAAACCTAATATAAAAGTGACACAGTGCTAAGGAGACATATTATTAAAATAACACACCCCTCATCAATAGATTGACATTCAAGTGTAATTAACACATTGAGGGATGAAATAATGCTTAAGAAAAAGCTAAAATCATCCTAAATATATTATAAAAAATCATTATACAAAATAGAGATACTAGGAATAAAAACTAGAACATATATAAAAAATATATTTAAAAAAAAAATATATATAAAAAATATAATTCAAAAAATACTTTTTAAAAAAATACACCTTAAAAAATATATTATAAAAAATGGCACAATTCAAAATCGCTGTTCAGTCCAAAGGGGAGAAGGGGATTGAGATTAAAAATCCATCTCATTTCCGCCTTCCCCATTGCTGTAATGAGATCCTCTCCCCTCCAAACTGGTATAACCTTCTGTATCCCTAGAAATGAAAGTTGAGTTGGTTCCATATTATGTTTACTTTTAAAATGGTATGAGAGGCTATGCTTTTCAAATCCTATATTTATGTTCCTGACATGCTCCTGAATTCTTACATGTAATGCCTGTGCAGGTCTTCCCACATACATTAATCCACATGTACATACAATAATATATATTACTCTTTTGGAGTGGCAGGTGATTAATTGTTTGATTGGTAAATTCTCTTTCTCATTTTTTGAAAATTCCTTAAGGTGTCTCTTTTTACTTTTTGTGTTGGAGCACACCCCACAATACCCACAGCCATAAAAATCCCCTTCTTCATTAAATGGATTAAGTGGGGTCATTCTCTTCTGTAAATGGCTGTGGACTAGTTTGCTCTTTAAACTCGGTACTCCTCTATAAATGATCCTGGGTTTCTCAGGAAGTATAGAATTTAAAATTGGATCTTTTGTTAAAATTGGCCAATATTTGTTCAGGATTTTCTTAACTTTGTTAAGATTACAATTAAAATCACAAATAAAAGGAATTTGATCTATACGTTTATCATCCTTTGCTATTTTTGAAATTAAAAGGTCATCTCTGTCTTTTAAAAGAGTTTCTTCAAAAGCCTTGTTTAAGAGCTCCCCGTCATATCCCTTCTCTCTTTGAGTTTTTGATATACTCCACCATTGGATCATTCTCACTCTCTCCCCTCCCCTCTTTTTTCCTATATATGTTGAGCTCCAACATACAACAATACCCCTAACATTAAGGGTAAGTATATATTACTCTAGCGTTCCACTTTATTATTTTTTTCAGGTGGTTGGTACTCTTACTTAACTTCCTTAATACTTCCCAATTTTGACCACATTGTACTATATTACCCTGTGTTTATTTCCTGTCTATCATTACAGGATTTCATTTGTTTTAAGTGGTAATATATTATTTATTTTTGTGTGCTCTCACCACGTTGTATTTGTTTGTATTTCACTTTTATATGTGTGGTGGAGTGACTCACATAGGTGATAGTAGCACCTGGTTATATTGCATTTTACCAATCCATATATATTTCCTGATGAGGTAGTGGTTGGTCTCCTGAGGGATCTCCTCCAAGACCTGGACTAAAGCATCTGCCAACTCCTGGACAGTCTGTGGTGCAACGTGACGTTGGTGGATAGAGCGAGACATGATGTCCCAGATGTGCTCAATTGAATTCAGGTCTGGGGAACGGGTGGGCCAGTCCATAGCATCAATGCCTTCGTCTTGCGGGAACTGCTGACACACTCCAGCCACATGAGGTCTAGCATTGTTTTGCATTAGGAGGAACCCAGGGCCAACCGCACCAGCATATGGTCTCACAAGGGGTCTGAGGATCTCATCTCGTTACCTAATGGCAGTCAGGCTACCTCTGGTGAGCACATGGAGGTCTGTGTGGCCCCCCAAAGAAATGCCACCCCACACCATTACTGACCCACTGCCAAACCAGTCATGCTGGAGGATGTTGCAGGCAGCAGAACGTTCTTCACGGCGTCTCCAGACTCTGTCATGTCTGTCACGTGTGCTCAGTGTGAACCTCGTTTCATCTGTGAAGAGCACAAGGCGCCAGTGGCGAATTTGCCAATCTTGGTGTTCTCTGGCAAATGCCAAACGTCCTGCACGGTGTTGGGCTGTAAGCACAACCCCCACCTGTGGACGTCGGGCCCTCATACCACCCTTACTGAGTCTGTTTCTGACCGTTTGAGCAGACATATGCACATTTGTGGCCTGCTGGAGGTCATTTTGCAGGGCTCTGGCAGTGCTCCTCCTGTTCCTCCTTGCACAAAGGCGAAGGTAGCGGTCCTGCTGCTGGGTTGTTGCCCTCCTACGGCCTCCTCCACGTCTCCTGATGTACTGGCCTGTCTCCTGGTAGCGCCTCCATGCTCTGGACACTACGCTAACAGACACAGTAAACCTTCTTGCCACAGCTCGCATTGATGTGCCATCCTGGATGAGCTGCACTACCTGAGCCACTTGTGTGGGTTGTAGACTCCGTCTCATGCTACCACTAGAGTGAAAGCACTGCCAGCATTCAAAACTGACCAAAACATCAGCCAGGAAGCATAGGAACTAAGAAGTGGTCTGTGGTCACCACCTGCAGAACCACTCCTTTATTGGGGGTGTCTTGCTAATTGCCTATAATTTCCACCTGTTGTCTATCCCATTTGCACAACAGCATGTACAGTTGATTGTCACTCAGTGTTGCTTCCTAAGTGGACAGTTTGATTTCACAGAAGTGTGATTGACTTGGAGTTACATTGGGTTGTTTAAGTGTTCCCTTTATTTTTTTGAGCAGTGTATATATATATATATATATATAGATACATATATATATATATATCCACAGTGCCACACACTCCGAGCTTCAATTGGATACAAATCTACCCAGGGTGCAATCTCCAGTCACGCATACAATCCAAAGAGGAAGAGCACTATTAGGATTATAAATATTCAAAATATCTTCTTTATTTGTTTATACTATCAGCAAAACAATGTTTCAGTCTACATCAGGAACCTTTATCCAGATAAAAAAATTTTAGAAATAGGTCAAATCAAACCCTAAACGAGGCAATAAACCTATGAAATGAGGCTAAAGGACAAAAAAGAAACAAGCTATAAACACTCAATTCCTGCATAAGCAAAAGGCGAGCGAATAGATACAAAGTTGCAATATATCTAAGTCAGAACAATAGGCCAGCAATGTTACAAGTCAAGCAGGTAGAACCTCACATAAGATACCACCCGAAATGATGTTGAAGTATAACAAGTAGTGATGTCCCGAACGGTTCGCCACGGACGGCTGGAATGTGTCTGCTGACTGTGAGGTACAGGGTCAAAGTTTACTCAATGATGACATAGGGGGCGGACCGAACAGCGCATATGTTCGCCGTCTGCGGCGAACCGTTCGGGACATCACTAATAACAAGGAAAAGACACAAACCACCACCAAACAAGAAACTAAAAGAGAAAAAGGATTAACACATAAATAATATAACAGAATTACATCCCAGAAACAAAAAATACATTTAAAAGCACATATAAGAGTCACCAGCTGCAGAAAGAGCAGCACTTCACATAGCTCATCTCTCAGCATTAGGTCACTAACTGTGGCTCCAGCTGACAGAGGGGACCCTCTGGTATTTAACCGTGTTGGTACTTTCACTGCATGACAATCTATGATGCCAATGGGCATTAATGCCCTACACTGCACGATAGTCAAGTGGTTGGGAACCATAATAATGTAAACACCTAAACATTTGTACTTGTTTACATTCTGTGAAATGGGAAAGGCTTTAAGAGCATGATGGTGCTACTTTCAGCATCATGTGATGTACTGTATGTCTGGGCTACATTATATTGCATGAACAATGTGTTTGGACTATGTGGGTGACACATTTTGTGGATTTAAACATGCATTCCAGTCCTATAGCTTTTCCCAAATTAACTCCCCCTTGGTGGCCGACTCACTAAAAATTCACTAACCCGATGATGACAGGAAAGGGCTGTGAGTAAAATTCTACAATCGGTTTTCTTAATATGATGCCAAATAAAACTTGCAGAGGATGGAATGTGATGCAATAAAATAATCATTAAGTACGTCTGTCTCTCCGGGAGGAGACGGGGACTATTTGACTTATTTTTGTACAAATAACTCTACAGCTGTTTAGTCTCATATAAAATGAGATCCACACAACCTACAGGAGAGGGGGCAGTCTGGCAGGTGTAGGAGCGTGAAGCTAAAATAAAATAATTGACTCTAAAGGCTGTTCTATGATAGGGTGCATTTTTAAATAAGCTTTAGATATCATTATTTACAAGAAATTGTTTAGATGTAAGATAATGAAAACAAGCATGGCTTTATGTTTTGAGAAGAAATAGCATGCTCAAATTAAATCAATAATATCTACCAGAGCATGAACTAGAGTAATGACAGTTTCTGGATGATTCCAAAGTAAACTTGTTTGGACAGGGCTGTATTCATTCCATTTTTCTGTTCACTTTAATGCAGATGTGTCATATTTCATGCTCTGGCCCCTGGCCTCCCTATAGCCAACCCTGCCCCCACCCTAACCAATTCAGCCCCAGGGACAAGTGAAACTTACCTTTTCCTATGTTGTGCCTGGTTCCACCGGGTCTTCTCTTGCATTGCTGCCAACTTTGTATTTTTAAGATGGCAATGCCATGAATGCCATGCTCCGCCATTCCTTGGGCGGGCCCGGTCACACAAGGTTCAACACAGATTGCCAGTGATGCACCACTCCTGAAAGTGATGCAATAACGGAAGGAGGTGAATACAGCCAATGACAAAGTTGAGAAAGGCCATGAAGCTTGACTAAAGCTCCACCTTTTATCGTTTGTCAACCTTCAGTTTATACGTAAGGAAAAGTAGTCCTTTAAAAAAAAAAAGCATCATTTTGAAAAAGAAAAGGTTAGAATACGCCAACTAGAAAAATAAAGGGTGACAGGGCCACATTAGTTTGTTCGTCATTTATTGTTTATTTTATATTTCCACTGTGTAGTTGTAAAGCATTGCAGAATATGTTGGTGCAAAATAAGCGATAATAACATTAAATTCACAAATTAGAAGAAACAGAAGCTTCATGGAAATGCAGTGCAGCCGTATACAGCTGAGCAATGCTCTTATCACATGCTTCCCAACTGTCATGCTTTACGCCAGGTTCATACGCCCCTTAAGGGGGCAGACACATCTTCTTTCTGAGCTGGCCCACCAATTTAGACGCATCATCATTGACACAGGTTGTGTCACTGGCAACATCCCCTCGGAAGGCCCCCTCTTCCAGATTTCCAGCTGAGGCAAACTTGGGAGACTTTATTGGGTTAACTTTCAAGTACACTGTCCTTTGTTACCAGTAGTTGGAATACATAGCTAACAGCTAGGTTGTTCATATTACTGTTAATAACATATGTTAATAATACAGTTTCTTGCTTACATAATGAAATATAGCTGCATTACATGTCATTCATTAATTTTTTATGGACATATATTATTTTTCCTTCCTTTGAGCCAATGAAGAATTTTGAAATTACCGGAACACAAATCTTTAAGAACTGATAATTCAATTGTATGTTTGGAGTGTTCTTTTACTAAAATAAATGCCTGACATTTTCCACCCCCATATAAAAAAAATAAGAATGTTTTTCTCCAGCAGTGAATCTTCTCTTGCCACTTCTCCACTACACCCCAGTGATACTGTCAATGACAATAATCTCCCATTCTTCTCCAGATGAAATCAGTATTTGCAGCAATTGCTATGAATGTGCCAATCAGATGAAGCCATCGCCCAATAGAATGCCTTTCATAGGGGTCTTTAGGAGTCTGGTGTGTCTCTTTAACCCCTTAAGGAGACAGCTTCAAAAGCTTGTCTTACCCTTAAGGATACAAGCCATTTTTGCCCTTTGCTGTTTGTGTTCAAACGCAATTTGCATCTCTGTAATTTATTGCACCAACACATATTATATACCGTTTTTTAGAGGGCAAAAAGGGCTTTAATTTAATGTCACATATACATTGATAAATTTGCATTAATTATAAAAAAGAAAATACCAAAAAATGGAAAAAAAAACAACCAAAAACATTTTTTTCTCAGATTTGGCATTAATAGTGTTTGCCTAATATGTCCAGCTTACGAAAAGTAATTCAAAATAAATTCATTTATGTGTCTTGATTTATAGACTACATAATATGTGTAGGATTTTGAAAATTACAAGGACTAAAAATTTTGAAAATTACAAGGACTAAAAAAAAATTCAGTGTGAAACAATTTTAGAAGTTGGTATGTTTGTCTTGTAGGTTTAGTAGCCATCACAGAAAACAAAATTCCCATAGAAAAGTATATATTTATATAAAATAGATATCACAGGCTATTTACCTAAGGTTTTTTTGACACTTTTTACGTAGCCATTTCACCGCCAATCTAAATATTGGAGTAAAATTGTGTTTTTTCTCTATTTTGGCAAATACACATATAAGGTTTTTGTAATGTGTATTTCGTAAAGCTGGTGTGGGCTATTCCTGCACAGAACCCCATATTATGTTCAGCTACATATGCTGAGTATAATGATGCCCCTATTGTATGCCTTTGGCACTATTCTGTGAAGCTACAAAGACATATAAGAGACAAGACTGGTTCAGTTTCAATAGTTAGAATTTTCATAGATGGATTTAACGTGCCTATGTCTCATTTTGGGGTATTATAGCAGTATGACTGTTCAAATAACCCCACAAACGGCTTCCATTTGATAAAGTAGACACCCCAGGGTATCTTATATGGTATATATTGTGCCTTAACTTGTCACAATTTTTTCACCAATTTATGCCAATGTTTGTGGTGAGGGGGGAAAAAATTGCATTTTTACATACATGTTGCATTTTTGCCGAGTATGCCTTACACTTGATATGTGC
>OW240915.1:263051412-263091412 GCA_933207985.1 Pelobates cultripes | reverse complement strand
CGCCTGAGGCAAACCCCAAGGCAAACAAAAGCAATATACTGGTTATGTTAAGGGAAAGGGGGATTTACAAATATTATAATAAAAATAGAATAGAGACAAAATAAAAACAGAAATAAAAGGGCAATAAGGTTAAATATAGGGGTACATAATTATAAATTTTTACTCAATAAAGCAGCAGTTTGAATTTACTTTACGAAGACTCCTGAGTGCTCTCTACTAGGACTATATACTTTGGTTGGAGATTGTGCACCGAAGCACAAAGAGACCAGGGAACATCGAACGCTGGGTCCTGGGAATATATATATATATATATATATATATATATATATATATTTTGTTGTTTTGTTGTCTTTGGTTGTCTTGTTGTTTTTTAACCCTGAGGAAGGTCCCGAGGAAGGTCCCGAGCGGGGACCGAGACATTGGTCGTTATATTACTTAATAAATTTCCGATTTAAAGTCCGGTGAGCAGCCTGCCTTGTTGGATTCTTTATCTATTGGAGCTCTGGTGATGCGCCTGGTATTGGAACATTTTTTAAGCATGAGTGCAGGGGATTATTGCATTTTTATATATATACACACACACACACACACACTCACACATTCTACATATACACACATTCTACATATATATTTAACTATTAACTACATAATTATTTGATTTTATTAATTATAATTTGAGAGACCTGCCTGACAACCCAGGCAGACAGTCCAGAGAATTTAATTGGTAAGCCCTATATTTAACCCCATAACTTACCAAAACACTATAAAACCTTAAGATGGGGGGGTATTGTTAACTTTGGCCAGCGTTTGGGACTAAGTGGCTACTACAAAAGACGGGTAATACTGGTAATACCCTGGGTTGTCAACATTTGAAAATGGTATTCCATGATGCGGTTAATTCACATTCCTGGGCTACCATATGGTTTCAAAAGGCAACATAGACCCAGCAAACTAATCTGGCAAATTTCAATGTGCAAACAAGGAAAAGAAGAAAGCCGTACATTTGACCCCTGTAAGTTTGCAAAAACCCATAAAACCTGTACATTGGGGATACTGTTGTACTCAGGAGATATTGCTGAACACATATTTGGGTATTCTTTGTCAGTAACAAATAACAGGAACTGAGAATCCATGCCCAAAGTACAATAGAGAAAAATAACACTAAAAAAGACTACCTAAACGTTTGACAAAGACTGGGGGTAGAATTAGTGCATGGGAAGTGTTAAAATACCACAATTTGAAAAACTCTAGGGTGTCTACTTTTCAAAAACATATGGTTTCATGGGGATAAATTACATTGTCAGGATTCAAAAATGTCCCAAATCGGACATGGGTGCATGATGAGCAGCTGTCATTTTAACACTGGGTATTTCTAAACTCCGGACAAAATTTAGAAACTATTTAGCATGGGTGTTTTTTGGCGGTTGCAGATGCATAACAGATTTTGGGGGTCAAAGTTAGAAAAAGTGTGTTTATTAAAGATTTTTCATCATAATTTATACTTTTTTATAGTAAATTATATTATATGATGAAAATAATGGTATCTTTAGAAAGATAATTTAATGGCAAGAAAAACAGTATATAATATGTGTGGGTACAGTAATTGAGTAAGAAGAAAATTACAGCTAAACACAAACCCCGCAAAAATGTAAAAACAGCCCTGGTCCTTAACTGTAAGAAAATTAAAAACTGGTCTGGACACTAAGGAGTTAAACTTTTTTTTTTACTCATTACATTTTTTTAAACTTTTTTAAACTTTCTTAAAACTTTATTAAACTTTTAAAATATTTATAAACTTTTTTTAATGTTAACCCTAACTAACAGTAAGCAGCACTAACAGTAAATTCCCCAATTTCCCGTAACTCCCACCCACCCCAGCTAGCAAAATATATCATTTTAAATTAATTTAATTAATTAATTAAATAAATTGAACCCCGGAGGGTAAAAAATAAAAAATAAAAGTTAACCCTCAGGGATTAAAAAAAAAAAATCAGATCACAGTATAATATTGTGATCTGTATTTTGATTACTGTAGGCAGTGATCAACTGGAAGGGAAGGGGTTCATTTTTATTAGGACTGTGTAAAGGGGGGTGGAAATTTTTGTAACTTTTTTTAAAACGTCATTGAAACATTTTTTTAAAACTTTTTTTACTTTTTAAAGCTTTTTTCAAAACTTTTTTTACGTTAACCCCTAGCTAGCCTAACACCAAATTTCCCAATTTCCCACTAACTTGCACCCACCCCAGCTAGCTAAATATACAATTGTAAAATATTTAAATTAATTAATTAAAAAAATGTAACCCCTGAGGGTTAAAAAATAAAATAAAAGTTAACCCCCAGGGATTAAAAAGAAATCAGATCACAGTAAAATGTAGTCCCTGCCAATTGATAACTGTAGTTAGTGATCAATTGGCAGGGAAAGGGTTAATTTTATTAAAGCAGGGGAAAGAAGGGGTGGCATTTAACTGTAACTTTATTTTTAATTTTTTTACAGGGAGAAGATCACTGCTGATCCGTCTCCCTGCACTTCACACTGACCGCGGAAGCACAGGGAGGCGGATCAGGAGTCCCTGCAGCACATGTGCTCGCTCTGACAGCCTGTCAGAGCGATCACAGCTGCAGGGACAGTGCGATCGGGGGCTCCCGGTCTGTCTCGAATACCGAGGCAGACCGGAGGAGTGGTAACCCCATGATCGCTGCAATCGCGGCGATCTGGGGTTAACTTTAGTAAATGATGGAAAATATCTTTAGTAAAGGACAAGCATGAAGGAAAATATCCTTCTAGCGTCCCAAAGGAGTTAAATACTGAACAATTAAAATGAAAACAAAATATGTCCTGCATTATTCTTAATAGAGTGCTGTTGATTTTGAATTTAGATAGAATGTTTATGGAAAACTGATATAACAGGAAAACTAATATAGACTGTGTGAAAATTTTATTATTATTATTATTTTATTATTTATATAATGCCAACATATTCCATAGCACTGTACAATGAGAAAATGCAATACAATCTAAAGATATAATAGGGCAAAGGGGCTGCAATTGCTGGCAAAAAGTGGCAAAAGGCAGAGCTGCAAGCAACTTTTACCTGCCATATCTTTCTACTTCTCATCATCCGTTACTAAAAAGAGGTTATATTATTATAACATATGGAATCAACCATAACTTGAACATCTTACTGTTTTTTCTTCTAGCATAGTTTCCCCTTTAGCTTTCTAATGGGTATCAAGATTTTTTTAATTTGGTATCTAATGGGTATCAATAATTTTTAAATGATCTTGAAATAGGCATTGAAAGCCATGTATCAGTGATTTCAGATGACACAAAACTTTGTAAAGTAATAAAATGTGAGCAGGATATTGCTTTGCTGCAGAGGGATTTGGATAGATTGGGGGAATGGGCACTAAAATGGCAAATTAAATTTAGCGTACAGAAATGCAAAGTTATGCACTTCGGGGTCAAGAATGCACAAGCAATTTATACCCTAAATGGTAGTGAATTAGTGATAACCACACACGAGAAAGATTTGGGAATTGTTATAGACAACAAATTAGGCAGCAATATGCAATGTCAATTTGCAGTTGCTAAGGCCAGTAAGGTTTTGTCATGTATAAATAGGGGCATACATTTTCAGGATGAAAATAGGATTTTGCCACTTTATAAATCGCTGGTAAGACCACACCTTGAACATGCTGTGCAATTTTGGGCGCCTGTTCTAAAGAAGGATATCATGGCACTAGAAAAAGTGCAGAGATGAGCTACAAAATTGATAAAAGGAATGGAGCATTTTAGTTACGAAGAAAGGTTAAAAAAATGTAAATCTCTTTAGTTTGGAAAAACGGCGCCTCAGATGGGAAAGTAAAACATTATACAAATATATTCGGGGCCAGTACAAACCATTATCTGGAAATCTATTCATAAACAGGGCTATACATAGGACACGAGGTCACGCATTTAGGCTGGAAGAAAGGAGATTTCATCTAAGGCAAAGAAAAGTTTTTTTTTTACAGTAAGAGCAATAAGGATATGGCATTCTGCCTGAAGAGGTGGTTTTTATCAGAATCCATACAGATGTTTAAACTGCAATTGGCTAAATACTTGCAAAAACATAACATACAGGGATATCATTTCTAATTAGTGGGGTAATAGCTGCTTGAACCAAGGAGATATCTGACTGCTATTTTGGGGTCAAGAAGGAATTTATTCCTAGTTTGTTGCAACATTGGAAGCGCTTCAGACTGTGTTTTTTGCCTTCTTTTTGATCAACAGCAAAACATATGTGAGGAAGGCTGAACTTGATGGACACAAGTCTATTTTCAGCTATGTAACTATGTACTATAGATATATTTATATAGTAGTAGCAAAGTTTAGAAATTCATTACAAATATTAAAAAGGTTAGTTTTAGTAAAACAAACAATTAGCAATGTAGTATTGTCCAAAAGTGAACATAAAATACACATGTAGTTGCAAACCAGCTAGAGCTTCTCACTCTACACATTCCATAAAGTGGTATCATTCTCACTCAAAACACATCCAGATTTAAAATTACAAAATTAAAGGAAAATGAAACCACCAGCAAGATTAATCAAAAAGCTTTGGGGCTCATAATAAGTGAGAACCAATGCATGCTCTAATATTTTATAACGTATACAGGGTTATTTACTAAAGTGTGAATTATCAATTTAAAGTAAATTTCAAATGTAAAGCCAACACAGCCAAACAAGTTCCCCCTGGACACCTAGGTAAGGGGACAAGACTGATGCCAATGTATTGTCGGCTGGAATTGTGTGGGATACAATGTTGCACACTTGGGAAGGATATTAAAGGAACACTATAGAGTCAGAAACGCAAACATGTTTTCCTGACCTATAGTGTTAAAACCACCATTTAGGTGGCATGCCCTGCCTTAACTCCCTTAAAAGGTGTATTACCTTACCTTATTTTCAGCACTGTGTGGGCCTGCTGGTACTTAGTTACATAGTTACATAGGCTAAAAAGAGACATGTGTCTATCAAGTTCAGCCTTCATAAAAAAAAAAAAAAGGTGACAGATCAGCTT
Organism: Pelobates cultripes; assembly: GCA_933207985.1. Classification (NCBI taxonomy): domain Eukaryota; kingdom Metazoa; phylum Chordata; class Amphibia; order Anura; family Pelobatidae; genus Pelobates; species Pelobates cultripes. The sequence continues at coordinate 263,086,348 of OW240915.1, read as the reverse complement.
GAATTTGTTCGCACCCAACCCGTTTCCTTGGCTGACATCATTAGAATGAATGATTTCAGCCAATCCAATGCTTTACCATAGAGGAAGGAGGCGGGACGCCTACACACTGTCCACCACTGACCCATGAAGCACCTCCAGTGGCCACCTGAGGAGTTCTCTGAAAAGACAGTGTTTACATGAAAATGCCTGCAGAGAATTACTACTACTCACCAGAAAAATACATAAAAGCTGTAGTTGTTCTGGTGTCTATAGTGTCCCATTAAGGCCAAGTTGAGGGTGGGGACTTAGCAATCGTCTTTAGCACTTTCCTGCCCTAAATATCTTCTGTTAGGTATTGCAGCATGAATGAGAACATTTATTTTAATATACATATCAGTGGATGTCATTTTTTTTCGTAAATATACAATATTGAGACGCTATATCTCTATGCTAATCAATGTCTACATAGCGTGACACACTGCTTGAAGAAAGGTGGACATAGTTTTCTGTGGAGGATAACAGGTTTTAGGCAGTATTTGTAGATTACACCATTAAAGGTTGCTAAAACAATCATTATTCAATCAATTTAATAAAACACTGTTTATGGTTAGAGTAACCATTCCTATTCTGCCCTCCCCCCCCCCAAACCTTAATAAAAAAATCCCAAACAACTAAAGCTAATACTTAAGAAAAAAGTTACCTGCGCTCTTTCCACATCCCTATGTATTTTTAAACAAATTGAGGTTTTTAGTTACCTCCAGTGGCAATGAGAGGGTAAGCCCACCTGCCACGTCAAGGCAGACCTCTTACTTCTGTTTCAGTGTTGAGGCCAAGTTCATAGAGCAGCTCAGTCCTCTTTTGCTGATGGCACTTTTCCTCTTTGCAGGGGAAGGGATGCAGTGAGAGGACTGACTGAGGGGAGGATATCTGCGGTAGAGGGAGGGGAGGGGGGCAGTGCTGCCATTGGAAAACAGAGACAGCCTCTTGTTCTGGGCTAGTGAAATGCACTCCAATGACAATGCTACTGGCAGTAAAGGAGTTAAATTTTCTATGTGCAGTGTTGCATAGTCAAATGCTGCACTTACAGACTCCAAGCACAATAACCACTTCAAATCACTGAAGTGGCACTTTACATTTTATCAGAGGCTTGATTTAATTGTGCATTATAGTAAATAGTAGGTACAAACATATAACTGTAACAGTCCAATATTACCTAAATTTAGTTTAAAAAAAAAATAATAAATGCATAGTTACATCAATATGACAAACAGTTTAAAGGTCATGTAGCTAAAATACACATGTCAAGTGTTCTATTGTGCATGTAATACAAATTACCTGAATTTGTGATGTAATTAATTACATTTGTGATTTATATCATATATTAAATTGACATTTTAATATTTTAATTGACAAGTTCCATACCACTACAGCTTATTGTAGTGGTTATAATGCCAGCAGTCTAAGGATGCCTTCTACCCATTTTTTAACAAACCATTTTGAGATTGTGATAATTTCGCTGTAATAAAATGAAGTCATGTATGAATCCTTTCTTGGTTTCAGGTCAAAATCTTACATGTTTGGGGGGCGGGGCCTGACCGCGGAGCAGAGTGGACGCTAGTCACTGCAGCTCCTGCTTTTCTTGGCAAATATTGTGGTTAATCGCCCAAATCTGCAAACATTTCAGCATATTAAGGCAAATTGCGATGAGGTGACAATGCAGGGTGCACGATGATACCAAATAAGCTGACACTTTTGCAGGACCAACCTGACCGGCGCTCGTGGCCCTCAAGCATGGTTGATTCGGGGGAGGCAGCCGCTCTCCCGTCGCTAAAACAAGCTGGAAACACACTTAGGGGCCTTCGTCCTCCCCCCTATGGTCCTTTGGAGGTTATCCCAGTCCCTGGTTATCCCGGTCCGTTCCGTGGCAGCTTCACCACCAGAGGCTGTCGGTCCCTAATATGGCGGTGACTGAAGTCAGGCTTTTTGAAGCGGCTGAGCCTAAAACTACACTCCAATGGCTAAACAAAATCTTTACAGCCTTCCTGAAATGCATGACAGAGAGAAAACAGGGCAACCCACTGTCTTCACAATATTCCTCACCTGCTGATGAATGTGAGGGAGTTCCTCCTAAGCCGACGACGGCTGCCACACAGAGCAGCTTGGAGCTGATGCTGATGTTTCAGGATGATGTACATGCAGCGGACGGGCCTGACATTCAATTCTCTAGGCAGAGGACGGCTGTGGTGTATCTCCAGGCTGGGGGCTCTGCGTTGCCCAACTACACCTGCCCTCTATCTTGATGGCGACGGTGTTTTGGTGCAGCCAGAATGCACACAGAGTGAAATTACTATACCCGCCTTGCTGAACAGTCACCTGGTCTCAGCCCACATGGACTCTCGCGTGCAACTTCAGTGGCACTGCAGGTCAGGTGCTCAGGGCCTTCTCTTAATAATCTCAAGTGCAATGGGAACAGATCCTGTTCATCTCTCTCCTAGTTATTGCCCTGCTAACAGTCTACTCTCTGTTTCTTAAGCCTTACAATAGCCCAGATTCTTGAAAAATGTCAACTCAAGCCTGTATGTTATGCTATGCACTAACCAAAATAAATAAATATTGCATGTTTGAATTCAAAACACATCCCTGCTTCTTGGTTTGAATGTCCTGTTAGTGTAAAAGATATTCCACAAGCAAATTCCCTGAATCATTCCAGTATGAGTAGACTATTGTATGGTCTTCTGGGAACCTTGAAAGTAATTTGGAAATTTCTCCTGGAAATTCAGAATTCAGATAGTAACACTTAAAGGGACTCTGCTGTGCATATCCTGAGTGAAATTTGAATTTTCTAATAATTTTAACTGCGAATTGCGCTGGTTCAGCTAAGAGATGCTTAAATTAGGAGAACTTTTGTTCCATGTTAGTAAAACAGGGTCATTTTCAGAATGTGTTTACTATTGCCTAGAACGATGAGCAGATGGATGAGTAACAGAAATGTAAATAATATATATTTTTGTCTGTGTGCATGTTTGTTTGTACATCTTTGCATGCAATACCTTAATGTCCTTAGTCCAAAGCTATATGTTAATTATTTTACATATTAATGCCTCTACTTATTTGACATATTAGATTGAACACTTAATTGTTCTATATTGTTCAATCTTGTATATATATATATATATGTATATATATATATATTATATATGATTTGGTGTATGTTTTGTAACAGTATGTGTTTTGATGAAAAAGCGTTCCAAGCAATAAACAGTTAAAATGTTAGTTCTTTACTTTTAAGTGTAATCATTTTTTACAATATGTTTAGGTGTAATATGAAGCAGCAATACACTCTTTATTTTATTTTTTGTAATTTAAATTTAAGAACACAGTTTTGTTTCAATTTCTCCTTTGTATGTTTTATGAGCTTCCTGTATGTTTTAAATGAGTTTTCCTTTTCCTTTTGTGTTTAAATTGTGCCAGCTTCAACGCAGCTTGCTAAAAAGAAAAATCCAAAGTTAGAAAAAAAAAATACAACAAAACTGTCACATCCTGTTTGATGTTAGCAAAATGAAGTCACCTTATTTAGGGAATATTAATCTTCCGTACACGTATTCCGTCTCTGTTCTGGAACCAAGACACTTGGGAATACAATAAAAAGTAGCATATGGTTTTCATGAAGGGTCTTTAAAACTCTTACAGAGAGCTTGCAAACGACTGATATTTTATGTTGCTACATACAAATTAAATCACACAGACACAGATAAAATCAAAAGGTTTACATTCTTAGAAACAGCTTTCTGGTCCAGTTGGAAATAAAACAAGCTTTCCTGTAACTTTTAATGGTATGGCTGGGTATCAAGCCTTATTATGCATCCTCATAAAATTGGATGCAATGGAATCTTTGACTAATTCGAAGTATGTTTGTAAACGGTGTCATTCTTACTGCACGGATTTTTCACCCATCTTTTCTAAAACAATGTATTGTATTTTAAACATTCAATACATAAAATGATTTGATCACAGTAACTATGTTTCAGTCTTTTAGGGACTATCTAATGTATATTCTGTAAATACTTTTATCTAAACATTTTCTATGGGTAATAAACATGGTTAACGCCTTCAGCACCAAGGACAGAATAATTTTGTTATAACAATAACAACAGACATTAAAGGAACACTATCATTTTCGAAATACAAAACTGTATTCCTAATGACATAGTGTCCCTTTGCTTTAAACATACCCCCTACCCCCTGTTTTGACAGGGTTAAAAACCCTTTATTCACTTAACTCTTTTCCCTGGCTCTGTTTCTCCTTCCTCTGACTCAGTAGCCTCCTCTGATGCAGTAACCTAATGCAAAAACATTAGTGATACAGAAACATTAAAGGGACACTATAGCGCCCATCAGAGAAACTGCAATGTTTACATGGCAGCGTTAAGACTGCCTCTAGTGGCGGTGTACCAAAAATAGTGCCAAAAATAGTGGCATTGATACAAATTACTTTTCCTTGGCTTTTTAGCCTATTATTGTTTTATTACCACAGATGCACTGATAATTAAAGGAACACTATAGTCACCAAATCAACGTTCACATAATGAAGCAGTTTAGGGGTAGAGACCCTGTCCCTGCAGTCTCGCTACTCAATTCTCTGCCATTTAGGAGGTAACTGTCTATGCAAACACAAAAACAAAAGTGATTTAACTCCTAAATGGGAGAGAATTGAGCAGTAAGACTTCAGAGGCATGATTCATACACAAAACCTATTTTACTTTGCTTAAGTTGTTTTGGTGACTATAGTGTCTCTTTAACCCCTTAGTGACCTGAGCGTTTTTCAATTTTCTTACCGTTAAGGACCAGGGCTGTTTTTGCATTTCAGCGGTGTTTGTGTTTAGCGGCAATTTTCTTCTTACTCATTTACTGTACCTACACATATTGTATATCATTTTTCTTGCCATTAAATGGTATTTCTAAATATACCATTATTTTCATTTTATCATATAATTAACTATAAAAAAAAGTTAACATGTTCTTAATTTTCAAATATATATTTTTAAAATGTATCAATAGTGACAGTGTAACACTGTTATCTGTCATAAATCTCTGAATCACATCTCACATGTAGATATTTTTTTTAACGTAGACAAACCAGGATATTCAATATGGGGTATGTTCAGTCTTTTTGGTAGCCACTTAGTCACAAACACTGGCCAAATTTAGCATTTATATTTGTTTGTGTGTTAAAAATGCAAAAAACAATTATGAATGCTAAATTTGGCCAGTGTTTGTGACTAACTACTAAAAAAGACTGAACATACCCCATTTGCAATACATTGGGTTGTCTTCTTTTGCAAATGGTATGCCATCATGGGGGTAATTCTCATTCCTGGGCTACCATACGCTGACAAAAGCAACATAACTTCAATGTGAAAAAACTGAAAATCAAACCTTAGATTTGACCCTGTAACTTTCAAAAACTCTATAAAACCTGTACATGGGGGGTACTGTTATACTTGGGAGCCATTTCTGAACACAAATATTAGTGTTTCAAAACAGTAAACTGTATCACAACAATTATATCATCAGTGAAAGTGCCCAGGGTTAAATATAGTGCTACCAAATTAACTTCTCTGGACTTTCTGCCTGGGTTATCAGGCAGGTCCCCCAAATTGCAATCAATAAAATTACTTAATTATATAAAAAATATTACATAAATATGCATGTATATATATTTGAAGTCTACGTGTATAGTTATGAAATTATTTATATGAAAATATGTATATTTCGTATTTTTATATATGTATATTTGTGGTTGGTTAATATATGGACCGTGAAATACCTTGTGATTGGATTAAGTCGGTGTGGTGTGCCGAAACCGACGTAGGGGTAGGCCTGCAAAAAAGTGGGCCCCCCGAAGAGATTGCATAGGTATGGAGAGGGTGAGGTGGGTGGGGTGAGCAGCGTATGTCACGGCGAAGGTAAGAAGGGGGAGTAGCGTTTTTATAGGAACGCTAACTCCTTCCACAAATACAGGCCTGCGGCCTTAAAACTTGTGGTTGGTTAATATATGGACCATGAAATACCTTGTGATTGCATTAAGTCAGTGTGGTGTGCCGAAACCAACGTAGGGGTAGGCCTGTAAAAAAAGAGGACAAAAGGAGATGCAAAAAAACACACTTTATTGTCAACATGATTATAATACATGATTTTTTAAATGCTTGCCTTAACTCTTTCACTGGTTGCGGTATGTATCTGTTGTATATTGCAGATTTCCAATGTCCTAATTTTTTAATGATGTGCACTGGAGTAGTGATACTGGATGCGGCTGAGGCGGCCTCTATTCTGAACGAATGTCCCGAATAAGAGGCAGGATCCCAACCTAATTTAATGCACAGAGTTCTAATGTAGAACATGAATTTAGAAGTAGTTAGGGGACTGCCTAGTAGTTAAAAAAGTGGAGAGTGGCTGGGATTATCCTTAACCTGAACTAGGTAAGTGTCTAGGACTTTAACAGAGCACCAGTGATTCTCGGTAGGGTAGAAAGGTATTTCTACTGGGTGGCCTAATTGTTTGGTTTTTGAATGTCGGAGTGACAGGAGGTAGTGATTGTTCACCTTTTTAAAGTCTTTTATGATGAGACATAATTGACTGTGTGATTGGGCTGTAACCGTGAAGTCTCTAGGTCTCAGGAATCCATAGAAGGCTAAGTACATAGAGGTTTTCCTGACCAGATTTGTATGGGGTTCAAATGGCGATGTGTCCAGTAAGTCTGATAACACCCGGAATTTTTCCCCATCTATGGGTAAATGTTTATTTGTAGTGTGATGATCTAATTTACCTTACCTTTTAAAATATTCTTTACCGAGTAAGGAGAAAGAAAAGGCGTATGGTTTGGAATGGCTGTCAGAACGTGGTGCTGTATGCCTGATAGGTAGAGTTTGATCGTGTTGTATGAAAGTTTTAGATGAAGGTGGCAAAATGCAGCAAATGCGACCATGGTTTGAATCGAATTATCGTGAATGTTGAATTCTACAGAGAACCTCTGAAAAATGGCCATGGCTCTATCGTATGTTGTCTTAGTGTTTGCGGATAAGGCTACTTGCCGTGCGACAACAGCCGGGCTAGTCCAGGATTAAACTGTTGAAATCCGTAGTCCAGCATTTGTTGGCTGTTGGGTGAAGAATGAAGAAATCCTGCAACTTACAATGGGACAAAGCGTCAGCGGCAGAGTTGGAGTAGCCTGGGATGTATTCGCAGTAGAGGAAGAACTGTGGCAGGCAACCAGGTCAGCCTGCGAACTAACCTCATAATGGTCAATGAAGATGATCGACCCTTATTAATTATGTTGCAGGCTGCCATATTGTCAGTATAACATTCGACTGCCATGCCTGACCAGGATTTGCCCCATGTGAATGCAGCCGCTACTATCGGGTAAATTTCGAATAATACCGATGTCTCGCGAAAGGAAGGTAGATCGAGTGTATCTTCCGGCCAACAATCTCAAATCCCATTCCAGTGCTCTAAGAACTCCTGCCACATGACCAGTTCTGCCTTTGCGGGAGGATCTAAGAGACCAATATCCCCGTCGGGAAGACCTGGTAACAAGCGTAACAGTCTACAAATAAATGATCTCCCCTGAGGAATAATGCGCATGGCAAAGTTTAAAGAACCTAGAAATGATTGTAGGTCTTTCCGAGTACATGTTCCTAGTTGAGGACCAGACAGATCAATGATAAGACGTTTTTTATTGGAGTATTTGCTGGTGGCTAGACCGATCGGGTTTGCGCGCCAGGAGGTGAAGAGGGGGAAGAAAAGGGGTCTATCATGAAACCCTTTTGAACTTCCTTCCTAATGAGATCATCTACTGTATGTGGTTCTTGCCTAGCGGAGAGGAGATTGGGACATTCCAAGGTACCTACAGGGAGTGACACCAACCCAGTGTGGAAACCTTGAGAAAAAATGTGAATTAAGTATTCCACCAAGTGAGGGGACGGGTGTGACTTTAAGTAGTGTTAACGCTAAATTACTTACAGGCGATACTCGAAAAATTAGAATATCGTGCAAAAGTTAATTTATTTCAGTAATGCAACGTAAAAGGGGAAACTAATATATGAGATAGATGCATTACATGCAAACAAGATAGTTCAAGCCATGATTTGTCATAAGTGTGATGATTATGGCTTAAAGCTCATGAAAATCCCAAATCCACAATCTCAGTAAATTAGAATATTGTGAAAAGGTGCAATATTCTAGGGTCACAGTGTCCCAATAATCAGCTAAGGGTTTCTGAGCCTTTAAATGGTCTCTCATTCTGGTTCAGTAGAAATCACAATCATGGGGAAGACTGCTGACCTGACAGTTGTGCAGAAAACAATCATTGACACCCTCCATAAGGAGGGAAATCCTCAAAAGGTAATTGCAAGGAGGTTGGAGGTTCCCAAAGTGCTGTATCAAAGCACATTAATAGCAAGTTATGTGGAAGGGAAAAGTGTGGAAGAAAAAGGTGCACAAGCAGCAGGGATACGGATTGTTAGGAAAAGGCCATTCAAAAATGTTGAGGACTTTCACAAGGAGTGGACTGAGGCTTGAGTCAGTGCATCAAGAGCTAAAGAAAAACAGACCTGGTCTGTTTCTCAGTGGTCCAAAGCCCTCTTTTCTGATGAGAGCAACTTTTGCATCTTATTTGGAAACCAAGGACCCAGAGTCTGGAGGAAGAATGGAGAGGCACACACTGAAAGATGCTTAAAGTCCAGTGTGAAGTTTCCACAGTCTGTGTTGATTTGGGGAGCAATGTCATCTGCTGGTGTTGGTCCACTGTGCATCATTAAGTCCAGGGTCAACGCAGCCGTCTACCAGGAGATTTTGGAGCACTTCATGCTTCCCTCTGCAGACTAGCTTTTTGGGGATGCTGACTTCATTTTCCAGCAGGTCTTGGCACCTGCCCACACTGCCAAAAGCCCCAAAGCCTGGTTCAATGACCATGGGATTACTGTGCTTGATTGGCCAGCAAACTTGCCTGACCTGAACCCCATAGAGAATATATGGGGCATTGCCAAGAGAAAGATGAGAGACATGAGACCGAACAATGCAGAAGAGCTGAAGGCCGCTATTGAAGCATCCTGGTCTTCCATAACACCTCAGCATTGCTACAGGCTGATAGCTTCCATGACACACCGCATTGAGGCAGTAATTGCTGCAAGAGGAGCCCAAACCAAGTACTGAGTCCATATGCATGCTTATACTTTTCAGAGTTCCGATATTGTTCTATGTACACTCCTTGTTTTATTGATTGCATGTAATATTCTAATTTACTGAAATTGTGGATTTGGGGTTTTCATGAGCTGTAAGCCATAATCATCGCACTTATGACAAATCACGGCTTGAACTATCTTGCGTCTATCTCATATATTAGTTTCCCCTTTTACCTTGCATTACTGAAATAAATGAACTTTTGCATGATATTCTAATTTTTTGAGTATCACCTGTATATATATATATATATATATATATATATATATATATAGATATATAGATATATCTATATATATATATTATTTTTAAAATAAAAAACAAATTAGTAAAACATTGTAATACAAGTATTCAATACATGAGGAGATGACTTAAAGAAACACACAAGTTGCAATGTATATGGAATATGAATAGTTTATGGAAACACATGTTAGCATCAATTCACATGGTCTGTAACCTTTAACCTGTGATGTACTGGAATACTCTAAAAAGTGCTTTTTTTTTTACATTTGTAATATTTAAGCCATCACCAGGCAGTTTTGCTGGCCTTCCAGGAGGAAAGATGTAAACGATTAAGACATTAACTATATGCAACCAATTTTAGTTTTTCTTATAAAAATGTTGGGTTGTTGCATCCTGGTCATATAAGCCACTTCCTAAAAATCATAAGCAGAGAAACATTGTTGATCACCAGCAGGATGAGAAAGTCTGAATATCTGCTAAAAATTATATCCACGAATCCTTCATGAAACTGGCACTTTCCATGTTTCATAGAAACATAAAATGTGACGGCAGATAAGAACCATTTGGCCCATCTAGTCTGCCCAAATTTCTAAATACTTTCATTAATTTCATTAGTCCCTGGCCTTATATTAAGTTAAGTCCCACGCACGCTTGAACTCCCTCACTGTGTTAACCCTTACCATTTCAGCTGGAAGGCTATTCCATGCATCCACTACCCTCTCTGTAAAGTAATACTTCCTAAAATTATTTTTACACATTTGCCCCTCTAATTTAAGACTATGTCCTCTTGTTGTGGTAGTTTTTCTCCTTTTTTTTCAAATTTGAATGTTTTATTTAGTTTTGCGATATTAACATGAGGAAAGGGGAAGGGTACAGAAGGAAAGAGAGGGGGGGGGGATGTTTACTTTTATACAGTTTCAAGTCGCAGTATACAATCCTTTAATGAGTAGTCTAACACAGCTGGCACTCCTGGTGGAGAGGCGTTAAATTTGTTTCACGACTGTATCTGTTCATCATTATACATCAACTAGGTCTAATGCATTCAAGCATATAGTAACATAGTAGTTTGTATTTAATTTGCATTTAACTCGGATCACAGTTATCCAATAAACCCCTTGTCTTGCCATGGTTTCCATGCTATGTCGAAGATTGTAGTTTGTTTGGTGGATAAAAGAGACATTTTTTCATATATGTAATATTGCTTAAGTTTATCTAGCAGTTGTGACATGGGTGGGCATTTAGGCTGTTTCCAGTACATAGCTATCTGGTTCCTAGCCGCTAGTATAGTGAGCAGGAATGGTTGCCTGTGTGTGGCATGTATGGTCTTGGGTAGTTTCAAGAATAGCCCAGATTGTACATCTAAGGGAGGTAGGTCTGGGTCCACTGCTCGGAATAGATCATTTACTGCGGTCCACAGTGGTTGTAGGTCTTTACAGCCCCACCATATGTGGGTCATGTGACCTTCTGTTTCCTTGCATATCCAGCTGCAACTGGATACTGTGGGGTATATCTTGTGTAATCTGCTAGGTGTTAAGTACCAGTGGTAGATCAATTTTTTGTGCGCTTCTACATGTAAGTAACATTGAGTCTGTCCCTTTAGAGCTGTAAGGGAGTTGGTCCATTCTGCTTCGGACCATATTACCTCTGTTTCAGTTGCCCATTGAGCCCTATAGGAGGGTGCTGGGGGCGAGATGCTCTGTATGATGGTCTTGTAACATAGAGAGAGAGCTTTAGGTTTGGTGGGCATTTTGCGGCACCTGTCGTAGATCTCTAGAGCCTCATTATGACCTGGATGGGACAAATCAGCCTAAGCGTATACATGTGTGTGAATAATGCTTTTGAGCTGCAGGTACGAGAAAACATAGGAGTTCGGGAGACCAAATTGCTGTTGTAGCTCTGGGAAGGGGAGAACTTTGTTCTGGTGTTGCATGGATTCAATGGATATTATGCCATGTTTGACCCAGTTTTGAAAGGTAAGCCCAGGGCTGAGCATGCTGAGGGACGTGAGGGGGGCACCTGGATGGAATCGAAGGTGGGTATGGTGTTGCTTCTGAAGGAGGTCCCAGTTGTGCATTGCTAGTTTCGTAGTGGGGAACAGGTCCGGTAGGTTTGGGCTTAATGCTTTGGGGGTCCACAGTAGGTCTGTTAGCCTCCGCCCATGGCTGCTCCCATTTTCTATGTCCACCCATTGGAGTGTTTTATCTGGGGTATGTAATTTTATTGCTGCTTCTATATGGACGGCTTTGTAGTAGGACAGACCTATTCCTCCCCTAGAGCTCTGCCTATGTAGTAGGGATGCAGGTATCCTTGGTTTGCCTGGAGCCCACAAGAAGGTCGTAAAGACAGATTGTAACTGTTTGCAGAATAAGACAGGGATATGTATTGGCAACATGCAAAAAATGTATAGGACTTTTGGGAGCAGGACCATTTTGATTGTGTTATTTCTTCCTAGCCAAGAAAGGTGGATTGACTTCCACTTGAGGGTGTCTGTTTTGCATTGAGAGATTAGTGGTTTGAAATTGTGTGCAAATAATTCTCCCGTTGTAGGGGCTATCTTGATCCCTAGGTAGGTGATGTGGTTATTGCGCCAATCAAAAGCGTGTTATTTTTGGAGCGTTTGTAATGATAAGGTTGGGATGGCTATAAGCAAGGCCTGGGTTTTGGATCTATTCAGCTTATAGTAAGAGACTGCACCATATGAATCCAAGAGAGACAATAGTGCCGGTAGTGACTTGTCAGGTTTGCTTAGGGTTAGTAGTATGTCATCTGCAAATAGGCATAATTGATGTTCCTGTTTTCCTATCTGGATTCCCCTAATGTGTTGGTGTGATCTAATCTTGTGCGCTAGGGGTTCTAGTGACAGGATGAACAGCAAGGGGGACAATGGGCATCCCTGCCTGTCCCCATTTGTGATTCGAAATGGTGTGGATAGGAATCCTGCGTTAGATACTCGGGCTGTGGGATTGTTGTAAAGGGCCATTATGCCTTGTAGAAACGCGGGTGGGAAGCCGTTATGCAGTAGAACCTTTAGCCTGTCAAAGGCCTTCTCCACGTCAAGGGCGAAGAGGAGGCCCTGGCTATTGTTCAAGTGCATGTGGGATAGGATGTTCAGAAATTTTATAGTATTGTCTGACCCTTGCCTATGTTTGAAGAAGCCTGATTGATCATTATGTGTGAGGGAAGGGAGGATTACAGAAAATCGGTTCGCCAACAGTTTTGCATATAATTTTACATCTCCGTTGAGTAGCGAGATGGGCCTAAAGTTCTGGCATTGTGCAGTGTCTTTCCGTGGTTTGGGTAGTGTGGAGATGTGGGCTGTCAGCATTTCACTTGGGATTTGGCCTTTGGAGTAGCAGGCGTTAAACAGTGCCATCAGGTGTGGGGCAAGTGTGTCAGCGTGCGTTTGGTAATATTTGTTGGTGTATCCATCAGGGCCCAGCGCTTTATGTTTGGGTAGTCGATGTATGGCCTGTTTAATTTCCTTTTCTTTGAATGGTGTGGATATGGAGTCTATGTCAGCTTGATTTAGTTGGGGTAGATGTATGTCTGTGAGGAAGTTTTAAAATAGACTCTATGTTAGGAGGCGTAGTCTGGGGGTCATCTGCGAGATTGTATAGATTGTTGTAGTAGAAGGCAAATTCATTAACCATGTCTTGGGGGTTTAAGATTTTGGAGCCCTGTTTTGTGTGTAAATATGCAATCTTGGTGTTGCGTGCTTTCGCTTTTAGTTGCGATGCTAGCAGCGTTCCTGCTTTATTGCCTTGTGCGAAAAAATTGTGTTTGTATCTTCGTAGGAGATATGTTGTTTTTTGAAGTTCTAGATTTCTGAGCTAGGATTGGATGGCTAAGATCCATGATTTTAGTATGTTAGAGGGGGCTGTCTTGTTGCCATGAGTTAGTGCCGTAAGTTCTTCAATTAGTGCAGTGTACTGTTTGGTTTGTTGTTTCTTAATTTAGCTAGCTTGTTTGATAAGGAGGCCGCGAATTACTGCTTTGTGTGCCTGCCATATCATCTCATTCGAACAATCCTTCATGGTGTTTGCCTCAAAATAATAGACAAGCTCTTTGTTTACTGTGTTGACACATTCGGGGTCATTCAGCAGGGAATCGTTAAGTCGCCAGGTGCCTGTTCCTAGGGAAGGGAAACGTTCCTGTATGGTCAGTGTAACAGGACAGATAGAGGGTAAAACATATGTACATTAAGCCATCTGAGGCAGCGCGGGTGCGTTGCGATGGCAGAATCATGGCTCTGAGGAGCCTGTGGGGAGCGAAGGTGGGTAGCCCACCTGGCGTGCAACCCATGGTGCTAATAGTGAGTCAGGGTTGGTGTTACAGGAACCAGTTGGACCGTAGTCCCTGGTTGTGTTGCTTAGGGATGCGGAGGCACGGGTGATCATTGGTGGGTGTCTGACCCCGTTTCTCTTGACCAGCACGATGTGTAGAGTTCAATGAGAGGTCATGAGTCGTCCCAGGGAAGCATATTTCTAGTGGTGTTGGTTCTTATGTCTATAAGCAATGTTAAGGGGATATCCCATTTATCCCAAACAATTTCCAGTATAAAATTGGAAGAAAAACACAATATTTAAACATTTAAACGGTGAAACATGTATGCATTTGCCATATGTTACCACGCCGTTAGTCGGCAAGGGGCTTGCAGGCAGGTGTGCTTGTAAAGTAAAACAGTCACTTGGCAGTTGCCACAGTTTGCCAGTCCCTGGTTACTTTCGGGGGAAGAATGCATGGTTTTCGACTGTTCTGCAGTGCCCGGCAGCTGAAGCTGTATGTTCCATTTCTCCAGCAGTTGTCGTCCTTCTTCTATGTTGGTGATGTGGCGTTCTACTCCATTATGCCTCAGCATGAGGCGAGTCAGGTAACCCCACCTGGACATGATGTTGGCATCTCTCAGTGCTTTTGTGATGGGTAGGAGGCTTTTACGCTTTGAGAGGGTGGCCGCTGAGAGGTCCGTGTACAGCGTTACACCTGTGAACCTGTCCGGCAGTGTTGGCTGTAGCTTAGATGCTTGTATGATCTTTTCTTTGGAGGTATAGTAGTGCAGCTTAGTAATGGTGTCTCTCGGTACTGAGGGGCCAAGATGTCTAGCCTGTGTATGCAGTCCATCAGCAGGAAGGGTTCCCCGATGTCTGGGACCAGGGCTTGGAAGAGGTCTGTGGCATAGGCCCTAAGGTCTTGTGGCAGGACCGTCTCGGGTATCCCGCGCAGGCGTATGTTGCTGCGCCTGCTCCTGTCTTCTTGGTCTGCTAGCTTGTCAGTCAGGTATTCTACCTTGGATATTAATTCCCCATAGGCGTCCACCAGGGTGTTGTGGGCCGAGATCAGTTCTTCTGTTTTTTCCTCTAGGTGTGTAGTTCTGTCCCCCAGTGCCTGTATTTCCACTTTTATGTCTCTGGCTACTTTTGTGATCGTCTGCTTGTAGCGTAGACTTTAGGTCTTGGAGCATCCTGTGGACAGACAGGTCTGTGGCAGGAGCTGTGGTAGGTAAGGAGATCGTGGTGTTATCACTCCTTTCGGAGCATGAGGTAGGCGAGCTGGGGATCCGGCATCATCTTGGTGTAGCTGGCGCGGAGAGGTAAGCGCCGCTACTTGAAGTGCTGGACGTTTTGTCTCATTTTTTTTGAGCTTTTGGTTGCCATAGCCTGGCAGGTAGGTCTTGGCTGGATTAGGTTTGGGTAGTAGCCTTTTTTCTGCTCTGCTTATCGCTGTTTCGGGTTGCACTGTGAGGGAGCTAAGCACTCACGCGGCCATCTTGGTGCGCGTCCAGACCACGCCCCCAGTTTTTCTCCTTTTAAATATAGTCTCTTCCTTCACTGTGTTGATTCCCTTTATGTATTTAAATGTTTCTGTCATATCACTCCTGGCTTGTCCTTCCTCCAAGCTATACATGTTAAGATCCTTTAACCTTTCCTTGTAAGTTTTATCCTGTAATCCCTGAACCAGTTTAGTAGCCCTTCTTTGAACTCTTTCTAAAGTATCTATATCTTTCTGAAGATAGGGTCT
The DNA here is from genome assembly GCA_933207985.1 of Pelobates cultripes. Taxonomy (NCBI): domain Eukaryota; kingdom Metazoa; phylum Chordata; class Amphibia; order Anura; family Pelobatidae; genus Pelobates; species Pelobates cultripes. The sequence goes on along the minus strand of OW240915.1, from coordinate 263,070,874 downwards.
CCAATACTGTGTACAATACTCCAAGTAAGGTTGTTCTGTACAATGGCATGAGCACTAGACATGTGCAATTTGTTTCATTCCAAATGTTAATTCGGACTAATTTTGGGCAATTCAGACATTCGGACACTTCGGAATGTCCGAATAGCTGAATTGCCGGATTTCCGAAGTGCCGAAGTTCCGAAGTGACGAAGTTCTGAAGCTCCGAAGTTCCTAAGTGGAGACGTGCCGAAATTCCGAAGTTGCGAAGTTCCGAAGTGTCGAAGTGCTGAAATGGAAGAATGAAGAATGTTACACTGTATACCAGTTTAAATAAAATGTATACAAACATAGCCAGGATTCAGCTGTAAGCATTTGCAACACTTACAACAATCAAGTAACCCACATTCATATAAAATGTAAGTTACTTCCATTACAGTCAATGGATGGGGATGAGTACATAGATAACTCCCTATTCCCACGGTATTAGGGAGCTATCTACCAAAAGGCTGGAAGACCTAAATTGGACCTATTGTTCTCACCCCTGAGCGGCGGTTGGGGCCCTAAAGTAAAATAAAGGGGGGGACCTATTGTCCACCCCCCGGCCCCCACCCCTGAGCTGCAGGTGGGGGCCCTAAATAAAAATGTTACCCCCCCAGGTGACTAGGGGTCGCCAATCGCCTACTTTCCCCCTCCCCAAATTTTTTTTTCGATCCCTACCTACCCCCCTCACCCTAAAATAATGAGGGTGGAACAAAGAATAAGTACCTGTAAAAAAAAAATAAAACTTACCATTTGATGTCTTATTTTTTCTAAAAACTTCTTTTGTCAGCCCCAAAAAAGACCAAATAAAAACCCATAATATCCGTCGCACTTGAAAAAATAAATAAAAAACCTGAGCGCAAAAAAAATCAGACTGAATAAAAAAAACCAGACGCTGAAAAAATAATCCATCTTTACCCATGGAGGGCACCGCGCAGACTGAGATCCGCAGAGTGGGGGAAGGCTTATAAAGCCTTGCCCTGCCCTGCAATAAGGCTCAGAGCACTCTGGTTGGTTGGTTTAAGCCATCCAATCAGAGTGCTCTGACAGGTAAATGAAGAGACTGACAGGGTGTTGTCATGAGTCATGAGAAGTGCCGAAGTACCGAAGTTCTGAAGTGTTAAAGTTCCAAAGTGCCGAACCGAACTGAAGTGCCAAAGTCCCGAAGTGCCAAAGTCCCGAATTTTGGAATGCCGAACCGAACCGATTATTTTCCCCATGCACATCCCTAATGAGCACTTAGAGATCATAGAATCCAATAATTTAATAGAAAATTTATGATCTATTTTCGATATTTTCTGAAGATAAAAAAACCTAGAAACATAGAATGTGACGACAGATAAGAACCATTCGGCCCATCTAGACTGCCCAATTTTTTAAATACTTTCATTAGTCCCTAACCCTATCTTTTATCTAGGATAGCTTTATGGCTATTCCATGCATGCTTACGCTCCCACTCTGTGTTAATCTCTACCATTTCAGCTGGAAGGCTATCCCATGCATCCACCACCCTACTGGTAAAGTAATACTTCCTGATATTATTTTTAAATCTTTGCCCCTATGATTTACTCTTATGTACACTTATTGTGGTAGTTTTTCTTTTTTTAAATATACTCTCCTCCTTTACTGTGTTGATTCCCTTTATGTATTTAAATGTTTCTATGATATCCCCCCTGTCTCGTCTTTCCTCCAAGCTATACATGTTAAGATCCTTTAAGCTTTTGTGGTAAATTTAACCCTGCAATCCATAAACAAGTTTTGTAACTCTTCTCGGAAACTCTGTCCAAAGTATCAATATATAGTCTCCAGTACGGCGTACTGTATCAAGTACTGGACATATGTTCTTTTTTAGATGTTCAACAATCCTATCCTTTAACATGGTTTCCATCACTTTCCCCACTACTGAAGTAAGGCTTACTGGCCTATAGTTGCCCAACTCCTCCCTACTATCTTTTTTGCGAATTGCTAATTTCCAGTCCTCTGGGACTACACCTGTTAACAATGATTGGTTAAATAAATCCATAAATCATTTTGCCAGTATACTACTAAGTTATTTTAATAACTTTGGGTGTATCCCATCAGGCCCCATCAACTTATTTGTCTTTACTTTTGACAGTTGAAATAGAACCTTTGACTCTGTAAACTCACATGTAACAAATTACTAATTTGTTCTTTTTCCTAACTGAAGTCCCACTCCTTCATTTTCACCTGTAAATACTGAACAAAAATATTAATTGAGGCAGTCAGCTAGATCTTTATCCTCTTCTACATACCGTCCTACCTTTGTTTTTAATCTAACTAATCCTTGTTTTACTTTCATTTTCTTGAATGATAACCCTGTGTCATGTACCCTTTACATGTTCTTCAACAGATAAAATCTGTACATCATCCCTGATGTGTTTTATACTTCCTAGTTGAACCCTAAACTTATGACATTCTGTCACGGCCCCCGGCTCGCCCGAGGTGCGGTCGCACTGGGTTCTCCTGGCCGCCTACCCGGATTCAAGATGGCGCCAAGGGTCACACGAACGTGCCTTTGATGTCACAACGTTGACGCACACACATGTTCTGGGGTCAGAGGTCACCCTCTGGCCAATCACAGTCAAAGGAGGGATATTTAAATCCCTGAAATTCCCTAGTTCATTGCCCTGTCGTGGTTTCCGTTCCTGGTTCCCGAGAGCGCGTTTTCTTGTCCTGTCTTTGATATTCCCGGTATTTTGACCTTGGCTATTCCTGACTATTCTGATTTCTGGTTTCCCTGACTTGGCTTGTTTAACGATATTGTGTGTTTCAGGCTTCCTTGACCTTCGGCTATCCCTTGACTATTCTCTGTCTTTAACGTAATAGTCCGGCCATTCTAAGGCCCGGTTTACGTTCTATCCTTTTCTGTTCTATCTATGTAGATGTTACATAGTTCTACGTGCTGGACCACACAAGCTGTCATAACACATTCTACCTCTTTCTCCTGTCATTATTAATGAGGAAGATGTGGTGCACTGTATCATTGACCACTGTTCTAGGTGAAGACTGCAGTATCAGGTCTATTGGAAGTATTTCGGCCCAGAAGTAAGATCATGGTTGTCTGCTTCTAATGTCCACTTAGTAAAAGCTTGCCCTGCTTGTCAACCTGAGTGGTCTAGTGGTTCCCACAGACTGGGTGGTCTTCAAAGCGGGATAATGTCACAGTACTTAAATCAAATCTGTGCCCTTGTTCCATGCAACAAGATGTAGTGCATCAATTGGATGGCAATTCTGCCACTAGTTGTTGCCCATTGGCACTTCTCGGGGTATGTGTCAACATATAGCTATCATGGCAAAAATGCCTCACATTCTGGCATCACAATAATAATGTTACTGTATAGGATTGATGGTTCTATGCTCTGCAGTGGTTTCTATGAGCCAAGAGAGAATTCCTGAGTAGTTGGTAACAATCCAAACTTCATTACGTTGTTGTTTTCTGGAATTTCGGACCAAGACTTGCTTGTGACATATTCACCACTTCTCTGGTGTGTTTTGTCTTTCTATAAACATTGGTTACCTTAAAGAACAGTAATGCATGTCTATCTTATTCTTCTTTACATACCTTCTGAGAAGGGCAGGCTCATCTAGGTTCTGCATGTTGAGGTATATGAAATCCAGGCTGTTATGTGATTCTGGCTAAAAGTCAGAAAACAACATTAACAATTTGATACTGATGCATGATTGTAATAGACACTAAATTATTTGTATTATGTGTTTAATAAAGTTTTATTTAGTTAAGTTCATACATATACACATATTTCCAATAATAACATACATAATAATGCATACATACATAATTTACATGATCTATTCTCTCTCTCTCTGTGTAGAAGAAGATATGGTAAACTACACATAGAATTCCATAGACATAGCTGGACCATGGACAACACAAACATTTTATTCTATAAGAACCAATAGGCATTCATATGAATAATGAAGTAATGCTTTTACTAATTCCATGTTCTACTAGTCCATCAATATACCAGTGTATGTATAAACATGCTAGTAGAATTTAATCTGGCATATTTAGAAGAGCAGTTGCATATAAAGAGTTTAATGAATCATTGAAACAGATGTAAACGGACACCAGGAAGTAAAAATTCCACTTTCATCGGTATGTCCTAACCGTCCTCTATCAGCTGCTACTGGATGAATTAGGAGTAGCATTGTAAATAGTCTAACCTCAAACATATTATTCATAAGCTATGGGGATAATATGTCTGCTCATGAATCCTTTCAATGCCATAGGAATTTGCCTCACATTGCAAAACAAATCATTACTCACTCCCCCGACATTCAAAGAGTTTGGTGTGGCCACATTTCAATGGATTATTTTTAGTACAACACTAAAAGGGACACCCTAGAGCCCTAAATCACTTTAGCTTGGTAAATTGCTCTATGTGTGAAGAGTGTTCCCCTTTTTTTTTCATTTAAAAAAAGTGCAGATTTTAAATTAAATTATCGCTTTTATAAATTAACCTTGTTACTCCCCAACTGGCTGTCAATCAAGCAACTGGTTCTGTTAGTTTCTGATTTATTTAGATCAGTGGAGCTAAATTCACGAGGCAGCAATGGCCCAGAGCACCTACTTTGAAAGTCTTATCATTGAGCTGCATTGGGAAGTCTGTGATTGAACAGTCACAGAAAGTCTGGGCTGATCTTCCCCTCTATCAGCCCCACAGACTCTTCCCTACACCCACCCAGTGTTCTCCTCTCCCACTTGTTAGTCTTGCCTTTAATTTGTGCTGAGTATTGCCATACAGGATGGTCCTGCTGCCTCTCCTCTTCTTCCAGTCCTGATAGCAGACTCTTCATTAGTTCCCATGTGGTGTTGTTTCTTTGTGTGGGGGCGGAGCTATGGGGCATGTTCCTATGCCTGCCACACCCACACAGATCTTTCACATAGGAACTATTTGAAGTCATGCTACACTGGGGAAGGTTATTGCTGATGCACCTCGTCCAGCTGCATTATACAGATAATTAGCTCTGAAAAACTATTGTGGGTCGGTTTAGGTGATCTGCTGCTCTCGCAACTGGCTGGGTCCCTTGCTGCCCCAGGTCCCCTGTCACATAGCAGGAGCTCCAGGCTCAGAAATAAATGATTGATATGTAAAAAGATGATTGATTGCTAGGGGATTTCAAAAATCAATTAAGAAGTGATCAACAGAGGGAAAAAAGGTGGAGCAGGAAAAAAAATATAACATATAAATATAGAATTATTATTGCTCCTCTTTGTTTTCCCTCTGCTGGTTGATGTTTCTCACTTGAGCCAAATGGCGGGAATGCACCATAATATTTATATTACGTATATATTTTCCAGTACACTGGATTTTTTTTTCCATCTAACAAAATTCTGCAATCATCAGAGCTATTGAGGTAACTGCACATTTTGGAATACAGCAAGTAGATTTTGAGTGAAATACCCATACCATACTTACATATCTGGTCCTCACAAATGCACAAGTGCTTTCACCAAAGTGACAAGGTAAATAAAATGACAACATAAGATTGTATTATGTAACTCTTATCATGCTTAATCAGGGTCTTTGTTTATTTTACTTGTGTAAATCCACCAAAAATTATCAGTACCTGATCTGAACAACCTTATTTGTTCCAAGGCGCTTTAAGTCTGAGCCCATTTTAGCAGGCTCAGCAATATGTGAGTGAGACCAATTTGTATTTATATATCTTTTTATTCTATATACACTGATTTCACTATGGTCTACCATTTTTTGTCTTTTTAGGTTTCTTCCTATTTATGGTAATTTTGCATGTGTATGTTATTTTATCTACACCACTAGTGTGCTTTAACAACATTTTGTATTTTTAATTCACTATTTTTGTGTGGTTTGGGTGACCTACACCAGGTGATTGTAGCATTTTGTACTTCTTTTTAACATTTTATATTTATTACTGTTTTACTGAAAATTATTGCAATAAAGTAGCTGTGAACTAAACTTTTATCACGCTAAATTAGATTCCAGTCAGTGCTTATGGAAGTTGTGTCTCAGAAGCTCCAAGTGATCAACTGGTGTCAAAAAGATATAAAACAAAACGGAAATTCATGTCTAAAAGTGTTATCACGTTCATAAAGCATTGAATGAACAGGCTTGGAATTGTAATGCACTGCTTCCACTAAACTGTGAATTGTTCCCTGTTGACCAGGGTATTTCACTTTCATATTTTAGTACTAAATAGACAAACTAAAAACATATCTCCAAGTCATCAATGTTCTGTTCCCAGGTTAATTCCTATAGTTCATAGTTTACTAAACAGCAATATTACACCATGTCCTTACTCTACACAGAGCATGCAATCATTCCAGTGATCAATGGCATTCAATATCGCATGTTCAAATTCCAGCAGGGTCAACTCAGCCCTTCATCCTTTCGAGGTAGATAAAATGAGTGCCATTAAATTGGGTAATAGTAACATCTCCAGACGTACTTGGAAACCAGAGCAATCTGAATGTACCTTTCCTGGTTAAATACTTTGTTATTATTATTATCTGCAGGTTCACCATGCTCAATCTTACTACAATTCTCACTATGCTCTTACAGCATTGGATAATGAAGAGAACTATAATTTGTTTGTGCTCTCTCAGTGTTACTCCCAAATCTCTCTCCTGTGGGCACTGTAATTCCACCCACTTGTGCAATGATGGCTCCTGAATAGAGTAGAGAGGCCAATAGCATGCCTCCACTAATGGTCAGCTGGCTCTGCTTCCTAAATGGCAACTCAATGGAAATTCATGAAATCCCTTCATAAACGACAATAGGCATGTGCAAAATATGCTGAAACGGCAGATTTCAAACCAGCCCCATTATTTTGAAATGCTTAGATGCTCTCAAATAAGCTCCTCCATATAGCTACCAAGGAGGGGAGAGATGAAATGAAACCTATTACAGAATAAAGATACACTATTTTTTTTTACAAATACAAATCGACCAGGGATCCAGCTTGTATCACTAGAATGTAAACATAAAATGCAAACATAAATAGAATGCAAACATAAATTGTAATAAGGTTAAAATTTAAATATTCACTTCATGTTTCAAGCTTGCACTCACAAATTGATTTTATCAAGCCCTCAGGTTGCCTCCCCTATGGTTAGGGAGGTTCCTCCTGTTGTTCGGTTACCACACTGTGGCAAAAGTGACCTCGTCACTGGTTTTTGGAGGGGCCTGTTTGCCAGCCTCCTGCCCTGCGACTATGGCCCTGGGATGTTTTGCCCTTCTAGGAACTGATTATGCTGCTGCTGGCCCTTTAAGAACCATCTGGGGACATACTGTGGAGTTACTGGGTGGCCACCATTTCATGTATCAGAGGCACATGGTGAGAACAATGGATGAAGCACATGGTGAGGACAATGGATGGCGGCCATTTTAACTCACAGACACTGTTTGGACTTTTCTACACGGTGCCATCTCACAGGTATTTGGTGCACAAAGACATCGTGCAGTAGTTTTAAACTATACAACAGGGGACACATTATACAGTAATTATTTTTCATATAGCCTGTATATGTTCTGTGGAATCTGCATTAAACTGTGTCTTCCAAACTACAGAACGGATCTGGGTGAATTTTGGATATGTGGTTCACCCAGATCCCCCGGTTCCGAGGATATACTTCTATGGGGTTATTGCATGTTTTGGGGTCCCTGTGATATATTTTATAATACTGTATTTCTCTGCCTGTGATAATTATATTAACCATTGTGTTCAATAATCATATCACAGGGGAGGATTTTGTGTGGGAGTGTCTGTGTGTATTGTACGGATTGATTGGTTGTATTTCAAAATGCTGTGGGCAGTACTATGTTTGTGGATTGTGAATAAAAGAGGCTGTATGTGCCAGTACAGTCAGTTCTACTTCACCCTCAATCTAGAGTCCTGTCTCTTATTGGGGGAATTGCTATATCACTACAAGGGATTGCTATGCTCTGCATACTCCCTTAGCGAATCACTACTAAGCTCTTTTAAGAGCTTGTTCCTGCTTCACTCTCTTGGAGGAGAGGTTCACCCACTGGATCCTGGAGCCTTGTCGTAGGTCCAGGGTGGGTAGGAGATGGCAAGACCCCAACCACGCTGCGGTGGTTCGTGGGGTCTACGGTGGTTGTGGTGTCTGGCGGAGCGCTTGGAGCCCTCTGTAATCGCTAGGAGCATCCTTCAACAGAGGTACCCAGTTGGGATGCCAGGTGATCCGTTACAACGCCAATTCCAGAATTAGGAAGTCCACACACTCCCAATGGTTAGTAAAAAAAGGAATTTATTGGCTTTAAAGTATTAAAAAAATAAAATAATAAAATACTATTACTGGTCCTACGCGTTTTGTCTCCCTTAGGAAACTTCCTCAGGGAACAAATATTAAATCACTATAGTTAAAACATACAATTACATACACTGCCAAAAAATCAACAAATGTACAAATGAGCCTATTTCCCCTTCCCCTCAAACCCTTAAATATACTCGAGCTGGGAGTCTATTGGTGGTGTGGTGGGCGTTGGTACATAGCCCTCTTGTAATTGGGCTTCCTATCGACAGTTGAAAGGGGTCCAAGCTGTGTTCATTCCGTTCAATCTTCTTTTCGCGCTGAAATTTTCTTTCCGGACTTTACTTCCGGTTCGGCACACTTCCGTGCGTTCCACTGCGGCTTGGTTAAGATGGCTGTGCGTTCCTACGCGTTTCGTCTCCCAGTAATAGTATTTTATTATTTAATTTTTTTATACTTAAAAGCCAAAAAATTCCTTTTTTTACTAACCATTGGGAGTGTGTGGACTTCCTAACTCTGGAATTGGCGTGGTAACCGAACAACAAGAGGAACCCCCCTAACCATAGGGGAGGCAACCTGAGGGCTTGATAAAAATCATCAATTTGTGAGTGCAACGCTGAAACATGAATTGAATATTTAAATTGTAACTTTATTACACTATGTTGCATTTTATGTTTACATTCTAGTGATACAAGCTGGATCCCTGGTCGATTTGTATTTTGTAATAGTTTTATATGGTTACCAAGTTGGGAGGTAACTTAAGGGAAGCAAGTATCCAAAAAGCTAAGTTTAAATTGATATTTTCCACGGGTGATTAGGTGGAAGTTATATATTACACTATTTTTTTGCCATATGTTTTGACTTAACACCCTCTCCTCCAGAAAAAGAATCTTAGTGTTTCTAAACTACTGCAAATACACTTTTTCCCACATAAAAACTGGTGCCCCTATGGATGAGTCTCCATAGCCAATGCATATTTAGTGGTAAGAGAATAGTAGGACTACACTTACTGTTGGGTTAAGGTTAGTTGAGGCAGCTGACATTTAATGTGGAGAAGTGCAAGATAATGCATCTTGGACATAAAAACCCAAGGGCAGAGTACAGAATATTTGATAGAGTCCTTACCTCAGCATCTGAGGAAAGGGATTTAGGGGTGATTATTTCAGATGACTTAAAGGTAGGCAGACAATGTAATAGATCAGCAGGAAAGTGCTCATGCCATTGTACAGAACACTGGTGAGACCTCTCTTGGAGTATTGTACGCAGTACTGGAGACCGTATCTCCAGAAGGATATTGATACCTTAGAGAGAGTTCAGAGAAGGGCTACTAAACTGGTTCATGGATTGCAGGATAAAACTTACCAGGAAAGGTTAAAGGATCTTAACATGTATAGCATGGAGGAAAGACGAGGCGGGGGGATATGATAGAAACATTTAAATACATAAAGGGGATCAACATAGTAAAGGAGGAGACTATATTTAAAAGAAGGAAAACTACCACAACAATAGGACATAGTCTTAAAATAAAAGGGCAAAGGTTTAAAAATAATATCAGGAAGTATTACTTTACTGAGAGGGTAGTGGATGCATGGAATAGCCTTCCAGTTGAAGTGGTAGAGGTTAACACAGTAAAGGAGTTTAAGCATGCGTGGGATATGCATAAGGCTATCCTAACTATAAGATAAGGCCAGGGACTAATGAAAGTATTTACAAAATTGGACAGACTAGATGGGCTGAATAGTTCTTATCTGCAGTCACATTTTATGTTTCTATGTTAGCTGTAGGGCTAGGATTAGGGTAAGGTAAGAGAAATGTTGTGTTTGGGTTAATGCTGTTTTAAGATAGTGTAAGGTTGAGGGTAAGGGTACAATTATGATAGGCATATGGTTAGAGTAAGTGCAAGCATTGGGTAAGCTGTATGGTTGGTGTAGCATCAGTGTGGGGGTTGGTATAAAATTAGCATTAACTATCAAAAATGAATTTAGATCCTAAAGACATTAAGCATTTAACAATAAGGACAGATATATGAATCTATTTTGAGCTCTTTTTAATTAGTTGCTCTGGATGTGTAAAGTTTGTTGTAAGCAAAACACTTTAGAAAAAAAATATATATATATATATAATGTTAAGTGACAGCACTTTCTGTCCTTTAAAAAAATAATATATAATATGTATGGGGGTACTTGAAGAGAAACTCTTAAATTATGGTGGAACAAACCTATAGCTCAAATTCAAGGTTTTGTTTTGGTTAAGGACATGGACAGTTGCCACCGTCCTTAAATGGTTATGCATCTTCTCCATTTTGATGAGAAATGCATGCATAAACCAATACTAATGACTGGATGAAGTGGAAAAATCAATTAAAGTATTGATTATTTCTTTGTGTATCTGCCCCTGGCCAAATCAATGAAACTATGCGTGCACGCTCCCTGAAGTAATTCACACCAGACACAGGTTCTAGGTTGTTGAATAACTTGAGGAAAGTTTATTCAGAGGGGACGGCAAGTCCCTTTTAAAGCAAAATTACATCATATGCATTGTCAGAGATAACATGGAATAATACATCAATAATTGGTTAGGTGTTAAGTGGTTGCTCTAATGCTCTGCCTACTGCAGGTGATGTCACCGGGACCATGAGGGTCTCCCACGGTTTTCCGGCGCCATCTTGTTACACGAGGTAGTTAGTCGATGTTTAAAAAGGGAGGGGAAGGAGGGGTTAGAAGCTTCTAGCAGCCATCTTGATTGAAATATGTGTACTTAGCTTTATATGTGAGATATATAGATATATTGTAAAATGAGTAAATAGACATTTTCCTTTAACCAGGAAATATGTGTAGACCTTATTTCCACAACAGTCCCCCCTAAAATGGCTATTTACCATTACAACTGCTGCTGTCCCTAATATGTCCCTAGTTGCCCGCAACCTATCTGCCTTGACAAGCATCGAACACTTCACTCCGCGGGTATCCCGCAGTGGCTAACCCACTACATCTCCACACGTGAGACTCACCTGTCAAGACAGACGCTTTCCCTACTCTATCCCTACAAAAAAGCAGTTGTCTGTTTAAACTGATGTGTTTGTAGGGGTGTATGTGGGGTGTCATCTTCAAGGTCTGTGATATCCTGATGTATGAAGGTAGGGGTCACATTATCTACAGTCTTATCTACCGCTTTCTGCAGATATTTCTGTATACAGGGGAGTATACAACAGGCTGAGAACAAAAAGATAATGAATACCATGAGAACAGCTGTCCCTACCTGAAAGAGGGTCTTTTGCCAGCCATTCATCCACCCAAACCATTTGTCCCATATGTCAGTGGCTCCCGAATTCTTCTTTAATTCGTCTGCAAGACTATCTAGCTTTTCTATGGCCATAGTCACTTTACCATTGGGCCCCGTGTTGTCTGGAATGTATGTGCAGCATGTCATGGTCTCAGGGAGGATTTTACATACTCCCCCTTTTTCGGCTAGAATCATATCTAGGGCCATTCTGTTCTGAAATGTCATTTGGGTAGTGGCTTGTAGTTGCTCTGCCAGGCCCTGTAGGGCATCCCTTGTGTAGTTGACAAAGCGTTGCTGATTATAATAGATATAGTTAATCCAATTGACATTCTTGTTAGCAGTTATCATTGGGATTAGGGACTCAAACCCTGCAGCCACTTCATCTCTTGCTTTAAATTCGTTAGGCACCCCCCTTGGCACACCTATGGCATCAATATACACATGGGGGTCGAAACTCCCTCGAATAGGGGTCTCTCGTTTGGTTCTAGAGTGTATATGTGTGAGGTTAAGCGTGTTATGGTCACCATCTGGAATGATGTGGATAGGCATTATGACTTTGGTTAGGGCACACTCCCCCCACCATTGGCCAGCTAATTGGGGCCTTAATTGTTTGTCACCACATAACCAATAGATATCACCGATTGTCTTTGTGTGATTCATTAGCAGTGATACAGGTGGACTATGGTAAGTTGAGCAGTATCCTGATGGGAATTTGCCCAGATACGAACCAGTGTTTTCTGGTATTGAATAGCATGTGTAATTACCTGGGTAGATGGTGACTCCATCGGGTGGTTTCACATGTCCGTGAGTGATTGGGTAAATCTTCTTCCAGGATTCACATGTTGAGGAGTTAGTGGTGGATTGTGCATATAAACTCAGTACACATAATTCTATTTCCGGAGGTAAACTCAGAGGTACTGTACCCAGATGGGGTCTGGCACCTCCGCATACATAACAATTGGTCTTATTGTGTGAGTTGGCGTTGTACCTCATCCATTCTAGCCATAAATTGGTATCTGAAAACCCTGTTTCTACTGCCATGGTATCTTCAAAGGTGGGGTTGGCTATGGCTACCATGTCATGTAGGGTTTTGATGTGTGGTTTCAATGGGTTAATGACCATATGTGTGGTTCCCACCCAATCAGAGGAATTTAGCATATCTTGTAAGTAAAAGGTCCCTAATGCGTTATGTGAGCCACCTCCCTTCCAGTACATTCCCATCACATACTCCCCTGCATCCCTTGGACTAGGGTGTTCTATGTTTAAGGTGAGTTTAATGGGAGTTGACCCTATGGGTTTACTCAGGGTCATTCTAGAGAGCAAGGGTTTCTCGTCTTTGTCAAGCTTGTCTAATGCAACTTGGGGTCTGTAGCCCCATGGTCTACCTGTGTTCCACCCGGCAGCTTTCCATGAACTACAATGGTGTCCCCAACCTTCGCCAGTCACACAAATGTATGGATCCTTTTTGTTAGGTATGTCCTTATATACAGCTGCATGTTGTGTTTGTGGAAATGTACAAGTAACTATGTCACAATAGTCAAAGGTGTATGTAGCCACATCAGTATTAGAAGAATTGTACCAAAAAGTGTAAACATGGTTATCTTTGGTTATGGCCACTTGTTGGGCCCATGCAAAATGTAGCAGCATAAGAAAACACAAGACACATAATAAATTCATTTTTCAACAGGATCAGACTCTTCTGGAGCAGGCACTTTTTTGCAATGTGAAGCGTGTATCCAAGAACTCTTCCCAGCTAGTTTAACTGACGTTGCTGTAATCAGGAGCACTTGGTAAGGACCATCAAATCTCGGTTCCAGGGTGTGTTTTCTGAGAAACTTCTTAACCATAACCCAGTCACCTGGAAGCAGCTTGTGTGTACCTGTGTTCGACTCAGGATCTGGAATAGAAGAAAACACTTGTGCATGTATCTTGGTCAAGGCATGTGAGAGGGCTGTCACATAATCTACCATAGCATCTGACTGGATCTGAAGTTGTTGGGGAAAGTAACAACCTAACCTAGGTGCTGTGCCAAACAAAATTTCATAAGGTGACAGGCTGTATTTTCCCCTAGGAGTGTACCTTACACTAAACAATGCTAATGGGAGACTCTCGGGCCAAGGCATGTTAGTTTCTTGTGACATTTTAAGCATTCTGGCTTTCAGAGTGCCGTTCATGCGCTCTACCTTACCACTACTCTGTGGGTGATATGGAGTGTGGAATGCAAGGGTCACCCCCAGTGCTGACCAGACTTCCCGTGTTAGCGAGGCAGTGAAGGAGGTTCCTTGGTCACTCTCAATTACTTCTGGAACCCCGTAACGGCAAACAATTTCTGTCAAGAGATACTTGGCTGTTGTCCTCGCGGTGAGGTTAGTCACTGGGAAGGCCTCTGGCCATCCTGAAAACATGTCCACTATGACCAGTGCATATTCATGGCATCCGCTCTTTGGCATCTGAATATGGTCAATCTGAATCCTCTGAAAGGGGTATTGTGGCTTGGCTAGATGATTAGGTGCAGTCTTTATGATCTTTCCAGGGTTGCACTTAGCACATATAGTACAAGATTTGCAATAATTCTGTGTTAAGGTGGTGATGCCTGGTGCTTCAAAATACTTGTCAATCAGTGAATTCATCAGGAGCTTTGATAGGTGGGCTGGCCCATGGGCCCATTGGACCACCGCTGGGTACATACTTCTAGGTAGACAGAACTTGAGATTAATAGTGTAAACTTCATCACGGAGTACTGCTCCTTTGTTCTTCCAACTCTGTTTCTCCTGAGGAGTGGCAGCAACTTGCTGTTCCTTCAGCAGCCTGAGGTCTGTAGGCAATGTTTGCATAGTATAAATTGGTAATGCATCTGTGGCCACTCTTCTGTCCACTTCCCATTGTCGTGCTGCCTCTTTGGCTGCCTGATCAGCCAGGCTATTGCCACGTGCTTCTTCTGTGTCTAATCTTCCATGAGCTTTTACTTTCAATACTGCCACTTCTGCTGGGAGTTCCAATGCGTCCATCAGTTCTGCAATGGCTGCCCCATGCTTTACTGGGGTACCGGTAGCTGTAAGGAATCCTCTGGTCTTCCAGATTAAGCCAAAATCGTGTGCCACTCCCAGGGCATATCTTGAGTCCGTATAAATGTTGACTCGTAGGCCTTCGGACAGTTTGCAGGCCACAGTCAAGGCTATTAACTCGGCCTCTTGGGCAGATTTAGTTGGTTGTAGGGCAGCTGCTTGTAATATTTGACATCCTGTGGTAACTGCATATCCAGTGTGGTATTGTCCTTGTTTGTCAGCAAACCTTGAGCCATCCACAAATAGTGTCTGATCCGGGTTGAGTAATGCAGCTTCATAAACAGTTGGTAGGTGTGTAGTTTCCATTTTCATTTGTTCAAAACAGTCGTGAGGGATATTAATAAGGTCGCAGTCTATGGTGGGTGGGTCCTCACAGGCCTCTATGTGGTACCTGGAGTGTCCTGTTGTGTAGTAGTTAATTGTCTTTTTATTTATTCCTGCAGAAGTCAGTTGTTCTGGAGTCATTTGGTTCCAAGTTTTGGCCTTCGGCCCTAGGGTCTCCCATGTGATGTCGTGGGATCTGGTGAGAGGTATGTGTGGGATAGCTGTTTCCCAATGGTGGTAGAGGTGTACTGCATTGTCTGGAAGATGTACCAGAATGAGCATGGTACCTGTGGAGTCCCAAAACAAGTCAGTCAAGGTAATTTGGATGTCTTTGAGCTGAAATAGTTCTTCCTCATAGTCCACGTCAGGGTTTGGTGTGTCCCTAAACCACAAGACACAGTGGAGTAGGGCCTCTGATTGTTCATCATCAGGGAAAGGTGTAAACACAGGCAATTGTAAATCTGCTCGGACCTCTGGGTTGATGTCCAGGCTGTACCAGTGATGCACTATTCCCCCCTTGGGAAGTGGCAGAAGAGTGGCTGGGTTCAGGGAAAGGCATCTCTGGAGTTTCACATTGTCAGGTAGGAGTAAGGATGTCTGTAGGTGATGGCCAAGAACAAAGTCATTGGTCTTGTCCAGGAGAGCACTGGCGGCGAACACCGCTCGGAGGCAAGAGGGGCTACCCCTTGCAACAGGGTCAAGCATGCAGGAAAAATAGCCAATAGGGCGTTGTCTTGAGCCATGTTTTTGGGTGAGGACTCCGGAAGCATGTCCTGATTTTTCAGAGACAAAAAGGTTGAAGGGAAGTTGGTAGTTCGGTAGGCCCAAGGCAGGTGCAGAAGCAATAGCTCTTTTCAGAGTGCGTAAACAGATGATAGTTTCTTCTGTGAGATGGAAAGGTTCGCTCCTGAGGGCATCATAGAGTGGCTGCATGAGTTTTGATGCTTCGGGTATCCAGGATCTGCAGTACGTGATTAGACCCAGGAAAGCATGGAGAGCTTGGTGGGTAGCAGGTAGTGGAAGGAGCAGAATGGCTTGTACACGTTGGGAGGTGAGATGTTTGGTGCCATGGGAAAGGCAGTTTCCCAAGAAGACCACAGAGGGCCGGCACCATTGTAACTTGGATTTGGAGGCTTTGCAACCAGCAGCAGCAAGAAAACATAGGAGGTCTTCTGAATCACGCTCCGCAGTGAGTAAATCAGGAGCACAGAGAAGGAGATCATCAACATATTGAAGCAGGACGACATCCAAATGAGATTGTTGCCAGGGTTCCAACACCAGTGACATGGCGTGTGCAAATTGTGTGGGGGAATTCTGAGCCCCCTGAGGCATGACAGTCCAGGTGTATTGCTGTCCTTCATGGGTGAAGGCAAAGAGGAAACGACATGAAGGGTCAAGGGGGACACTGAAGAAGGCATTAGCTAGATCCACCACAGAGAATATTGTTGAAGTTGATGGGACTTGGGATAAGAGGGTGTGGGGGTTAGGAACAATGGCAGTGTCTTTGATGGTCACATCATTCACAGCACGGAGATCTTGTACCATACGATATTGGTCAGGTTGACCTTTAACAGTTCTCTTTTTAACAGGAAAAAGTGGAGTATTGCATGGAGACGAACACTTGATGAGGGCACCTTTGGTAAGGAGACTTTCAACTTGTCTGGTAATGGCTTCAGCTTGTGCAGGCTTTAGAGGGTATTGTGGTCTGCGAGGAGGCTGTGCCCCGGGCAGGAGCTGAACCAAGACCGGGGGCACATGCAAACGTCCAATATCATCCGGGCCGGTGGACCAAAGATCAGGTGGGATACGGTCCAGAGCACTGGGGGTTTGTGGGACCCATGCATCCCCTGAGTTGTCAGTTAGGTTTAACAAAATAGGGAGTGAACAGAGGACAGAGGTATCTTTTTGTGATAAGGGAGTTGTCAACTCAATCTGCCCATCTGCAGTGAAGGTAATGGAGGCCTGGAGGCGAGAGAGAACATCGGCACCTAGGAGGTTAATGGGGCAAGTAGATGAAACCACAAAGCGTGAGAGGATGTGTGAACCTACATGTAGGAGCTTAGTAAGGGGGTTGCTGCGTGGGGTACCATCCACCCCAACACAGGAAACATCAGTGTCAGATAAGAAAGAGGGGTCAGGCAGGTCTTGTTCCCTAAGGACACTACGGGCTGCACCTGTGTCAACCAGGAAAGTGGTGGGGTGGCCCTCCACAGGGAGAACAACAGTAGCTAGAGGGCCCCCCCCATCCCCCGCAGACACTGCCATGGCAGGGGTTGCTGACACAGGCTTGCCGGTTACCTATTGTAATAAATCTAAATGGGCCTGGTCTGGTCCCTGGTACCGGCGGGAAGTAGAAGGGGGGTTAGCAGAATGCATGGGAGGGCGGGATGGGCGGAGGGTAGGACGGGGTTGGCCGTCTTGGAAATCATCATTATCAAACCCTTCTGCAGAGTGTGGAGTATACGTGCGAGCTTCTGATACAGGGGGCCGTGCTTGAGTGTATTCAGGAGGAGGAGGAGGAGGAGGAGGAAGCTGAGGCAAATGTGGATGGGGAAGGGCGGGGAGGTAACCAGGGGAAGGGTAGTTATGGCCGGTGACATGGGGACCTTGGTACCGGGGACTAGGCTGGCGGAACACCCTAGGCTGTGGGCAATCTCTTCTGAAGTGGCCTGGCTGATTGCAATTAAAACAGGTCCGGATTGTCATAATGGTCCGGTCCCGGGGAAAAGGGATTGGTGCAGGCAGTGCGTGGGGTGATTGAGTGTACTGTTGGGGGAATACCTGAGGGACCTGATTAGAACTAGCGATAGGTGTGGGGACCGTGTACATCAGTGGGCTAGCCCTGCGCTGTGTGGGTTGTAAAACAGATTCTAGGCCCTTGGCTACTAACAAAAGAGTGTCTAGTGGAATAATTCTATACTCAGGGTGAGCTAAAATTAACCCCTTGCGAATGTGTTCTCTCAGTCCTGCCACGAAAGCTGCAGAGAGCATCTGGGTGTGTGCCTTGTTGTAAGTACTGAACCCTAAGTCCGAGAATGTCTGAGTCAACCTAGAATGGTACTTTTCAACGGTCTCAAGTTTGTCTTGGATTATATCATTAATGCAAGTAGCCTGGTCAGCTAGTTTATCCTGCACCCAGGCACGAAGTTGTTCACAGAAAATTTCACCAGAATGGAAATCAGTATCAGAAGTAAGTGGAGCATCACTAAAGCTCCGTTCCATGATTGGCCAGTATGCATCTCCGGCCTTAATTTCACATAAACTAATAAGGTCCCGCCATGCAGCAGAATATGTCTTACGGATTTGAGCCACCCTGCGGAAAAAGGGCATGGGGTGCTTCTCAGGATCAGGGAGTGAAGTTACAAGGGTAGCGGCTTGGGAAGGGTTAAAAGTAACGTACATAGGTGGTGCACCATCCGCCCCATGGTTGATCTGAGTATACCCCTGGGGAAGTGAGTGCCGTTGGGGAAGCCTTTCCCCCCCCAGTTGGGGTTGGCTCTGGTCCACCATAACGACCTCCTCGGGCACTATTGTACCACGGTGAAGAATAGCCTCAGGGGTAGCTGTAGCGGGGGCAACTGGGAAGGGGGTGATAGGAGAGGTAATTGGGTGGAAACCCGAGGCTTGGGGGGAGGCACCCATCGCATAGGGCTGGTCCGAGGTCGCAGACACCTCGGACCCAACCACCATGATTGGGTAGCTGGTGCTGGCGGAAGGGGCACGGGGAACTAAAGCCGTGGAAGGAGCCACCATGGGGGACGGCGGGGCTGGCCGTGAGAGGTGGGTATTCAGGACATGGGCAAGGGCAGAGATTGGATCGGAAGACTCGAGGAAATTAACGTGAGACAAGGGAGGAGTCAAAGGCTCGGGAGGAGGAGGAGGAGGTACATCGATGGGAGGCGACGCGGGGATTGCGGAATTAACCAGGGAAGTGACCGCAGTGAAAAGGGCGGAGATTGAAGTTGATAGGTCATTGGACGGAGGTGCGTCAAGGGTCGCCGAGGAAGGGGTTGGAGGGATAGGAACAAGGGGCTGTGGCAAAGCAACGTAGGCGGGGGGTGTGGTCGGCAAATCGGCCGCGGGAGGGAGGGATAACGAGGTAGAGGGGGCCGGGACTTCGGGAGGAGGAGGTAACACTGGGGGAGAGGTGGTAACAGGGGGCTGGGTTAGGGCGGTGAGGGCAGAGATTATGGACGGCAAATCGGCCGCGGGAGGGAGGGATAACGAGGTAGAGGGGGCCGGGACTTCGGGAGGAGGAGGTAACACTGGAGGAGAGGTGGTAACAGGGGGCTGGGTTAGGGCGGTGAGGGCAGAGATTAGGGACGGCAAATCGGCCGCGGGAGGGAGGGATAACGAGGTAGAGGGGGCTGGGACTTCGGGAGGAGGAGGTAACACTGGAGGAGAGGTGGTAACAGGGGGCTGGGTTAGGGCGGTGAGGGCAAAGATTAGGGACGGCAAATCGGCCGCGGGAGGGAGGGAT
>OW240915.1:262869560-263051312 GCA_933207985.1 Pelobates cultripes | reverse complement strand
GTGTGAGTTCCAGGGAGCCGAAGGTGCTGTCCTTCCTCCCCAGCGGCAGTGTGAGTTCCAGGGAGCCGAAGGTATTGTCGTTCCTCCCCAGCGGCAGAGTGTGTCCTTAGGAGAGGAGACAGTTGGTCCCTCTCCCCAGCAGGAAAAAAATATCTTTCTACCTAGTGGGAATTTTTCCATTGTGAAAAATTCCCACAAATCTTTGACACGAAAGCACAGATTAACCTTTTTTTTTTGTGCAAAATTTTTAGATTATATAGCCACTAAAAGAAATCTGAATATAATTTATGAGAACAGTGAGGACAAATCTATAATAACTTATGTGGCGAAACCGGCCTCGCCACGTGTCCTTGGAGGGGGCTGCTTGCCCGCCTCTTGCCTTTGGACTATGGACCAGACTTTATGTAAATGTGTTAACCCAGATAGCTATGCCATGAAGCCCATTCGTGTAGTTAAAGACTTCGGCTCCATGGCAATTGAATTGTGTGAATAGGATCTGAGCGCTATTCGGTAGTTTTGTGTGCTCAGATCCCAGCTATCTGGGGATATGTGACATGTCTGTGTTTTATGTATAAAATGTGACTTTGTGTATTTTATAATATTTTAATGCTTTGTGCTCACCATGTGCATAATGGAGTCTTGTGTCTGTCCTGGGAGATAATTGAATTACTTATCTCCAGGATAGAAGACTCTGAAACTGGTTTGGGCCAGAAAGCCATGCTTCATTTAATCACAAAGGACTTTCCCTTAACTTTTGAACCCCTGGTCTGATTCGTGCCATTTTTTAATATGTTGTTCCCCTGAATGGATTGATTATGAAAATGTATGTTTTATGTTTGTGACATTTATATTTTAGAAGTTATAAATATTGTGTAAAAACTGTATTCCTCTGCCGGTGATAATGAGATTACCCATTGTGTTCAGTAATCATATCACAGGCAGAGGGGAGGAATTTGTGTGGGAGTGTCTGGGTGTATTGTATGGATTGATTGGTTTTTTTGTAACGCCCTGTGGGCTGTACTATGTTTGTGGATTGGGAATAAAAGAGACTGTATGTGACAGTACAGTGAGTCCTTGTTTTAACCCTCAAAGTGAAGTGTCGTCTCATTATTGGGGGAAGGATTTATTGTATGCTGTTCCAGTTTGACTGCTAGGAGAGTAAACCTATTCGTATGGTTCCTATTCAACTGTCTACAGCATTCATATGTTTGAGAGGATTCATATGCTTCTCCGGTTCGGTGGTTGTGGTGTCTGCTGCAGTGCTTGGAGTCCTCAGGAAGCGCTAGGAGCATCCTTTAACGGAGGTACCCAGTCGGGGTGCCAGAGTGCGAGGTAAAGCAGCTCAGAGACACCGTTCCTGGAGTTACAAATTGAGGACAACACTAGCATACGTGCAGCGCCCCTGGATGCAGAGGTATCCAGCGACTTGGAGCAGACAATTATGGAAGGCTCTGGCAATGATTGGATGGCCGAGGTGAGGCAGCAAGTGGCCCAGTATGGGGATGATGTACCCATGGAGATACGCCGGGTGATCTGGAACCAGGTTACGGCCGAGCGAAACACAAGGCTGGCCCGAGAATTCCGGCTGGCGAAAGAGAGAGAGTATGCTCAGCGGAAGGAGTGTTACAGCAGCCGAGTAGAGGCTGCATCCGAGGAGGCTAGCCGTTTCCCCCTGAGGCGGCCGCAGGAACCCGAAGTAGGGGTCCTCATAGACTGGTCCTGTGAGGAACCACAACAGGCAGGTGGAGATGGGACCGAGGTCTCTCCACCGGGCCCACCGGGATGCTGGGCAGCCGGCCCAGATCCCCAGCAGCAGCCGGAGTTGCCAGGTGCGGAAGCAGGTGGTCCTTACTCGCAAATGTTGAGGGACCTCACAGACTGGTCCTGGGAAGACCCACAGATGGCAGGTGGAGATGGGATGGCAGTCTCTCTACCAGCCCTACAGGGATGCTGGGTGGTCGGCCCAGATCTCCAGCGGCAGTATGTATCACAGGGAACTGAAGGTGCTGTCCTTCCTCCCCAGCGGCAGTGTGAGTCCCAGGGAGCCGAAGGTGTTGTCCTTCCTCCCCAGCGGCAGTGTGAGTTCCAGGGAGCCGAAGGTGCTGTCCTTCCTCCCCAGCGGCAGTGTGAGTTCCAGGGAGCCGAAGGTATTGTCCTTCCTCCCCAGCGGCAGAGTGTGTCCTTAGGAGAGGAGACAGTTGGTCCCTCTCCCCAGCAGTCCAGTGAGTCACAGGGAGCCGAAGGTGCCATCCTTCCTCCCCAGCGGCAGTGTGTCCTGCAGGGAGCAGAGACAGTCGGTCTTGCTTCCCAGCAGCGGGGCAATATATTGAAAGGAGAGACAGTCAGTCCCCCTCTCCACCAGCAGAGAGAGAGTCAGGGAGAGGAGCCTGTTACCCCTTCTCCCCAGCGGTTGAAAGTGTGTAAGGGAGAGGAGTTTGTTACCCTCTCTCCCCAGCGGCAGCGTAGCCCACCATGGGGAGACACTAAGCCGGTTGGGACCGTGGCCTCTGCGCCCAAGCTACCGGGAGTACGGACAGTTGGTCCTGCTCCACATCGGCAGAGAATTCTACCGGCCTGTCTGCCCCTCCAGCAGCAACACCAGGTCGAGCGGGAGGATCCTACTACGCCATTCCCTCACCTGGGCTCCAACCAGGCTACTCCCGTGGTAGCGCTGGCACCAGGGCAGAGTACCGCTGGTCTCTGCCCACCCAGCAACCCATCGATCCAGAGTGCTAGTACCCCCCAGAGCCAAGGTGGAGCTCCTGGACCTGGACAAGTGACTCACTACTCCAGGTGTAGTAACCAATTTTCGTAGGTGGGTTATACTGCGGATTCTGTTTTGTGGGTGGGTTGCTGGACTAACCAAGGCACTGACCGACAGGAGGTCAGATACCTTATTAGTCTTTTTGGGAAAGGGGAGAAATGTGGTGAAACCGACCTCGCCACTGGGCATTGGAGAAGACTGATTGCCAGCCTCCTGCCATGTGACTATGGCCCCTGGGATGTATTGCCCTTTAAAGACATGATTTGGGCATAATGGATTTGTGTTGTGCTGTTGCTGGCCCTTTAAGAACCATCTGGGGACATACTGTGGAGTTACTGGGTGGCCACCATTTCCTGTATCAGAGGCACATGGGGAGAACAATGGATGGCGGCCATGTTAACTCACAGACACTGTTTGGACTTTTCAACACGGTGCCATCTCGCTAGTATTTGGTGCACAGAGACATCGTGCAGTGGTTTTGGACTATACAGCAGGGGACACATTATACAGTGATTGTTTTTTATTTAGCCTGTATATGTTCTGCAGAATATGCATTAAACTGTATTTTCCAAAGTACTGAACGGATCTGGGTGAATTTTGGATATGTGGTTCACCCAGATCCCCCGGTTTTTATGGGGTTATTGCATGTTTTGGGGTCCCTGTGATGTGTTTTATGAAACTGTATTTCTCTGTCTGTGATAATTAGATTACCCATTGTGTTCAGTAATCATATCACAGGCAGAGGGGAGGATTTTGTGTGGGAGTGTCTGTGTGTATTGTACAGATTGATTGGTTGTTCTGTAAAACCCTGTGGGCAGTACTAAGTTTGTGGATTGGGAATCAAAGAGGCTGTACGTGCCAGTACAGTCAGTTCCTGCTTAACCCTCAAAGTGAAGTGTCGTCTCATTATTGGGGGAGGATTTATTGTATGCTGTTCCAGTTTGACTGCTAGGAGTGTAAACCTATTCGCATGGTTTTCCTATTCTGCTGTATACCACATTCATATGCTTGAGAGCATTCATATGCTTCTACGGTTCTGTGGTTTTGGTGTCTGCTGCAGTGCTTGGAGTCCTCAGGAAGCGCTAGGAGCATCCTTCAACGGAGGTACCTAGTCGGGGTGCCAGGTGATCCGTTACAACTTATATTTCTGGTGTTCCCTGCTATGGGTAGATCATAGTCAGCCGTAAGTAGGAAGAGATCGTAAAAGAGGGATACACACGGAGAAGATGGTGATGTGGAAAGATAACCAAATGGAGGAATTGGAGAGAGAGACACAAGCAGGAAATTGCAAAAATAGGAAGAGATGGCGAGATTCATGATTTTAAGAGGGCATAGAGAAATAGATAAAAAAAAAAGGGTACAAAGATACCTTCTTGAGGAATAGATGAGAGATACAGATGCTGTGGGGATGGGGGAAAGGAAAGAAAAAAAATCTGAATCACACACTCTTATAACAAACGCACACCTGTGTTCACACACTGAATGCAACAGAGCTACAGTCTGTATTACTTCTCGGGAAAAAACTTTATTTGGAACTCAATTGCAGGTGAACATATAAATTTGAAGTTGTCACTTTAAGAACATATAATTTATTTAAATAAAGAAATGTAACTTTGACAGACTTCTGCAGCAATAAGGTTTTGAAATAATAATGCACGGATATTTGTAATCTTGATTCAAAATTGCATCACAAGAATATCACATATAAAAAATAAGGAAATGCTTAATTAGCAATACAGTCCATAGACCTCAATATAACTTTTGACTGAGCAGGTGAGTTGATTCCTGTTGTTTGAAAAAAGACAACAAAATCTGGTAATTAGGTAGATCCTGGTTGCACAGTGGATATAGTCCTTTAGACTCTCAATAATAATGAATAAGACAATTGGAGAGTGAGTAATTGGCTTATGAAACTTTCAATTAGAGTATGCAAATAGAATCTCAGAAGCAGAGTTGGTAATTCTTTATCCTTCCCAAATAACTTCAGTAAAGAACCTATTGTTAATCCCAATAAGAGGAGAACTTATCTTGCACTGAGTGATGAGCATGAGAGTCTATAGAGCTGATTATGGTTCCTTGAGGTATGTGGAGAAAGGCGGGAATCAGAAGTGAAGTCTTGTTCCAAGTCAGGTAGTCGAGAGCAGAGCGGCATCAGGCTCAAGCCAAGAGGTTCGGTACACAGGAAAACAATTCTAAGGACCGTAGGTAAATAGGCAATTAGCTAGCAAGTATGCTAGAGTATCAAACAAAGAAAAACATTGATTGAGCAATTTGGAGGCGGTTGCGGCTTCCTTTTGAAGGGAAGCGAGTGACATCAGACGCATGGGGGAGGAAGGTCGGCGAAACCTGGAAGTCATACGGGTAGTGCCGATATGGCTGAAATCAAATATGGAGGAATTCCGAGAGAATAGGGAGGAATCCTGACACAGTCATACCAACATTGGCACTCCACACAAATACATCTGTGCATCCATACACACAAGCATGACACACAGAGTGACTTGTCATACAGGATCATGTGATTTACTATGGATTGGCACTGCATGTGTGATTGTCGGATGAAATATGGAATGACATAGCAAATAGGCTAGTGGGATGCAAAGAGACAAACAAAGGATAAGTAAAAGGGAATTAAATACAGCAAGGTTTGAAAAAATTTGCACCTATGGCTTATATTTGAGTGGAGAGCTATAAATAGTAAGTAGAAGGAGAGTGATACCACGTTTCATATTGGATGAACATAATTAAGGGAGAGGGAAGAAAGCACAACATAGCATAAATCTGTGTGATATATGTGTAATACAGCAAAGTCTATGAGGTATACACTCACATTGATGAGAGCCTCTAACAGGACAGGCTCAAATCACAACAGCTTCTGTGCCGTCTGGTGGCACTTTACCTTTCTGTGATATTAACAGATGTCCTCAGAGAAATTAAAGAGTAAAGACCACTATGGTGAAGTACGTAATATCAAAAGGTGCTTAAATTATAAAGTGCAAATTTCTACTCACCTTTTCCAGAGCCAATGAAGCCTGGCTCTGGGTAAAATCTCTTAGGTGCCAATAAAGTGGGCACCACCCTTCTTTTAGGAAACCGAAATGGAGGTAGCCGAGGTAGGACTAAAAATACATATATATTATATATTAATTACACATAAAAATAAGCAAAATAAACAAATATTAAAAAATGTCCCAAAATAGGCTACTTTTGACGAGACGCGTCTCTACCAACACACTGGGCTTTCTCAATTGGTGTATAATAACAGCTGCTTCCTCTTGTCTTTAAATATCCCTGCCTGGATATTTAATAATCTTTGTCCAATCCGTTAACAGAGTCCAATTACACAGGGTGCTCTCAATTAATCATACCATGTAATCTTTGTCCAATCAGTTAACAGAGTCCAATTACACAGGGTGCTCTCAATTAATCATACCATGTATGGACGGACTAAGCGTGACGTCATTCACCGTGTTACTTCCGGTCTCGATTCGGCCATTTTACTTCAGGGCATCTGGCTGTTTCGGTACTCACCGGAAGTGATGTATCGAGACCTGCCAACACTTTATTTCCCCTCCATCATAGATTACCATATGCATGCAGGGAACAGTAGTTCTTTTCCTTGTAATATGAGCTACTGCCTACCAGAACGGACAGCTTTCTGGTATCGTTGTCTGGATTCACTGGCGGAGGATTCTAAAATAAAACCCATACAAATATATATTAATGTAATGTTATCTGCTACTAAACCTTTTTACTGATAATGTTTCTGCTATTCATCTTAAATGGCAAGAATATTGGCATACTTTATATAATAACATTACTTTATACTTAATGTAGCAGAATCATTCGCAATATTCTAAAATGCAACACATAAAGTGAATAAAGTGCCTTATTTGGTGATCAAATTATATATTTATATGCATATAATAATACATATAAAAGTAATGAAAAATAAATGAATAATGAAAAATATATAATATAAAAATTAAAAAATAATTAATTACAGAAAAATCCATAAAAAGTGGCATAATTCAAAATCGCTATTAAGTCCTTTTGGAAGTAAAGTTTCTAAGTTGAAGATCCAGCGCATCTCACACAGTCCCATTTTCTTAATAAGGTCTTCCCCCTCCAATTTGGTCTAATCAACTGTATACCAGTAAAGTTAAGATTAGTGATGTCCCGAACTGTTTGCCGAACGGTTCGCGAACGGCTCACCATGAATGGTTCGCCACGGACTCATCATTGAGTAAACTTTGACCCTGTATCTCACAGTCAGCAGACACATTCCAGCCAATCAGCAGCAGACCCTCCCTCCCAGACCCTCCGATCTCCTGGACAGCTCACTAAGAATGCAGCTTCACAATGCATGCTGTCCAGGAGGTGGGAGGGTCTGGGTGGGAGGGTCTGCTGCTGTTTGGCTGGAATGTGTCTGCTGACTGTGAGGTACAGGGTCAAAGTTTCTTCAATGATGAGTCCGTGGCGAACTGTTCGTGGCGAACCGTTCGCGAACCGTTCGCGAACCGTTCGGCGAACAGTTCGGGACATCACTAGTTAAGATGTAATGGATCCTGATTGTGTATAACAAACCCATTTTTTATGTTTCTCACATGCTCTTGTATTCAGGTTTTTAAAGGTCTTGATGTCCTCCCCACATATCCTAATCCACAATTGCATGTTATAAGGTATATAACCTTTTTAGAGTGAAAGGTAATGAGGTCTTTAATTGGATACTTGTCCGTTCTCTCAGATGGTTTGTTAAATTCTTTGTGGTATCTCTTCCTATTTCCTGTACTTTTACAGGCGATACAGACTCCACATCCGTAAAAGCCCAGTGGTTCATTAAACATGTTAAGTTTCTTCTTGGACTTAATGTGATTGTGTAAGAGATTTCTTTTTAAATTTGGGACTCATTTATATATTATTAATGGTTTCTCTGGGAATACTGTGTAGGATTTAATCCCCACGTAGTATAGGCCAATATTTCCTTACTATTCATTTAAAAATATTACTTTTACAGTTAAAAATCACAAATTAGGGCTATCTTATTGTCACTTCCTGTTGCATTTTTATATTTGTATTCCAAAAGAGGCAATCTATCCTCCTTTACTACCTCTTTTTATTCCTTTCTTTAGGGTCTCTTCTTTATATCTTTTATCTCTAAAGTTTCCTAAAATCTTTTTTGCTTGCTCCTGAAACATTATGTCCTCCGAGCAGGTTCTTTTAGTCCTTAAAAGTTGGGATTTGGGAACATTTAGCAGCCATGGGGAAAAATGACAACTACTTTCCCCTATATAGCTGTTAACATCCACTGATTTGATTTAAAGAACGTGCATGTTTTTAGTTTACTGTGTTCCACATAGATATTCAAGTCTAAGAAGCCCCTGAAATGGTAGTCAGAAGAAAGGAATTCACTCAGGCATCTAGACCTAGATTTAGATCCCAGAAAGAAGATGAAAGGGTAAAAACTAGACATCAACCTCAGGAGGGCAACACCATTTCAATCTCCAATAGGTTCACCCACCTCAATACTTCACCTAGACAGGAGGTTTCCCCCTTATTTATGTTCATCCAAAATGCAGCCTGGTATCTGGAGTAAGTGGCAATAAAACATAGGATAAAACATGAAGCTGAGACCCACCACTGTGCAATGGCTCCAGTCCTCATCTAGAAAAGACCTTCAGTCCTCATCTTTTAAAAGTTATCGTGATAACTGACAACAGTCAGCTCACCACATCTTTCTGTTATTGTCTTAGATGGGATATCAGATATCATTGTAGCTTGTACCTTATAAATTGAGATGTTACAGCTCACATGTCTACATTTTCCTATATTGTATGGTTTTACAGATATCCTGTGTTCACAATACTTGGATGCAGATGGTGATTCTTTGTTGTGATCAGCTTAGAATCTGGTGGGATAACTTCTGACGCATTTCAAGCTTTTTGGGTTCCCTTTTTCTTCAGAGAAGAGGGATTAATGCAGATCAACAGTAGAAAACCACTAAAGTAATGTATGATTCCAAACAGCTGAAATCTTTCTTTGAATGTTTAGAAAAAGATGGTGTACGGTATGATGTACAAACTTAATATCTCCCATCTGCTGACAAAGGTCGAGAGAGACCTATCCAATGTTTTAAAGTTAGCATATGGAATAGTTTTGGAACCGCCAAAGCACAAAATAATATTTCTTCATTTTTTTGCCCCAAAAGATATCGCCTGCATTATCAAACCATTTTAGGATTGTGTGCCTTACTCTACCTAATCTTATAAATGAATAATTGTCCACATGGGTTTGATTTTCCTTCATAAATCCCAGAGGTGTTTCTTGGGTGGGGTATCTTGCGGCACATTCTTCAGCTCTTCAGAATTCTACTGAACACACCTTAGTTATGGTTCTTCTGCTAAATCCAATTTATTTCCTTATTGAGGTGCACGTCAAATATTCCCTTCTCTAAAACAGTACAGCACCCCATAATTAATGCACTGGCTCTGCTGCGTTAAATGTTGGATACATTCTCTGATTATCTTCCTGAGAGTAGAGAGAGAATCTTTTCACATCTGTATTCACGAAAAGTTGATTATTTGGTTTATTATTTGCATTTATTTAGCGCCAATTTATTCCACACTGCTTTGCAATGTTATAAGGTGGTGAGGGGTTAACAACAAATGGTTCAAAGTATTATACATTTTGAAATGACTGCTAGGTGGACAAAATCCCTGCTTGAATGAGCTTGAATGGTGTAGAAATTAATTTAAATTACTTGACTTTGAGCTTGGGTTGCTAAGTTCAGGAAACAGGTGGAGTTTAAGCCCAAAGGAAAATGTTATGATCCCTACATAACATATCCCCACTTTTCTATCTGATGGCCCCTTTCCTTTCCCATGAACAGTGTCCTTCTGACCCTGCGGGATTGTAATGAAAGCACAGCTAGAAACAAGCAAATTATGCACAACCAGGTGTTCAATGAGATCCTTCCAAAACTACCCAACTCATAGAAGGGTATGCAGCAAATTTCTGTTCCCCAGCAGCCTTTAATGAGGTGTCTTTGGGGACATCACCCATTCTCTCTAAGTAGGTGGAGCACTATGCCATTGACATATTTTTTTTAGCAGTTGCCTAATGTATAATGAAAAAAACAAAACAATCTTCTCCCACTAATATTCTCCTACACCCTCCATCAATCATTATCTTTAATGTTTTTATTAGTGATATTGCAGAAGGTCTTGATGGTAAGGTATGTCTTTTTGCTGATGATACTAAGCTATGTAAAAGGGTTGATGTTCCAGGAGGGATAAGCCAAATGGCAAATGATTTAGGTAAACTAGAAAAATGGTCAGAGTTGGGGCAACTGACATTTAATGTGGATAAGTGCAAGATAATGCATCTTGGACGTAAAAACCCAAGGGCAGAGTACAGAATATTTGATAGAGTCCTAACCTCAATATCTGAGGAAAGGGATTTAGGGGTGATTATTTCTGATGATTTTAAGGTAGGCAGACAATGTAATAGAGCAGCAGGAAATGCTAGCAGAATGCTTGGTTGTATAGGGAGAGGCATTAGCAGTAAAAAGAGGGAAGTGCTCATGCCATTGTACAGAACACTGGTGAGACCTCACTTGGAGTATTGTACACAGTACTGGAGACCGTATCTTCAGAAGGATATTGATACCTTAGAGAGGGTTCAGAGAAGGGCTACTAAACTGGTTCATGGATTGCAGGATAAAACTGCAATAAACATGTATAGCTTGGAGGAAAGACAAGACAGGGGGGATATTATAGAAACATTTAAATACATAAAGGGAATCAACACAGTAAAGGAGGAGACTATATTTAAAAGAAGAAAAACTACCACAACAAGAGGACATAGTCTTAAATTAGAGGGACAAAGGTTTAAAAATAATATCAGGAAGTATTACTTTACTGAGAGGGTAGTGAATGCATGGAATAGCCTTCCAACTGAAGTGGTAGAGGTTAACACAGTGAAGGATTGGAAGAACATGCGTGGGATAGGCAGAAGGCTATCCTAACTATAAGATAAGGCTAGGGACTAATGAAAGTATTTCGAAAATTGGGCAGACTAGATGGGCCGAATGGTTCTTATCTGCCGTCACATTCTATGTTTCTATCATATAGATCTGGGGCTAATGAGCCCCACATCTGGAGCTTCATCCTTCCAAGCCTCTCCCCTATCAATGCGTATGACCTTCAGATATCTGGTCATCGGATGCAGTGGTCGTCCTACTTTGGCATATAAACAGGTGTGAATTTAACTTAGTAAGAATATCAGAATGGACTGGAATGGAAAGGTTTTAGAAATGTACAACTGTGAGCCAAAGCCAACAGGATGCTGAAGAGACATAAAAGGTTTACATAGAGCAAACCATGTTAATTTAAAACCTAATCCTGCTATTAACATAAAAATATATATTGTAAAATAAAAGATCGTTGCTAAAGAAAAATACAGAAATGTTGGTTGAAATCTGAAAAAGTGACATTGCTAATTTATTTTATACATATAAGTCGGTGCTAAAAAAGCTGTAGTGAGACCAAACCCGATAATCTCCCCAAACTTTAATGCAAATTAAAAAATGACTGTTGTGCACGGCCCACGTAGCTCTAGTTGATCCTTGGTCAGATCTGCCTTGGGCACAGTAATGTTTCCACAGTTCTTCCAGAGTTCCCAGCTCAACATGCAAATGAGCACAGACAAGCATCATGTTTCAGACTCTATCCGGCAATGGAACATGATTTCAAACGCAGCTTTTTAAACCAAAGGCCCTTTCAGGGTGTATAACTACAAAGTGTGAATTATGGGGAAGTAATATCACTGGACAGTTCTGGAGACATCAGAAAAATAATCATAAGACTGATGTTGTTGCTTGAGAGTGTTAGGTAGGGCACGGCTTGGATGTATTATAGCGTTCTGAATGTATTAGCCCACCACGGCACAGTGTCAGTTCTGCTAACTAGCCGGGAGATCTTGTCATTCATGTGTTACATAGATAATTTGTTCAACTATGGCATGAGCATGTCAACAGATGGCAACCTTGTTTTTTTAGAGGAGACTACATATTATATACAGATATGTACATTATTTTTAAAGGAGACTACATATTATATACAGATATGTACATTATTTTTAGAGGAGACTACATATATACAGATATGTACATTATTTTTAGAGGAGACTACATATATACAGATATGTACATTATTTTTAGAGGAGACTACATATTATATACAGATATGTACATTATTTTTAGAGGAGACTACATATTATATACAGATATGTACATTATTTTTAGAGGAGACTACATATTATATACAGATATGTACATTATTTTTTTTTAGCAAATTATTAAATAAACTCAAGACTAAGATTTGATTTCTTCTGCTCAACCCAACCTCCATCTATCAATCAGTGATCTGACTATGGAAGGTATCAAATCAAGGCACCAGGATCGCGCAAGGTTTTCAACAAGTGGTTTTTTTTGTTTGTTTTTTTGCATCTAGCCATGACATCAAAGGGTTAAATAATTTGTGTTTTTAAGACTACAAGTCCTTTCTGGCACATAAAAGGTTAAGTAAATATTATTTGTTATGGTAGTTCTCTCTCCGTGGCACTTAATGGGTCAAATAAAACGTTGTATGAAAGAAGTGAAATATCTCTAAAAAAATGTGGAGTTTCCAGATCGTAAAACTCACTTATGGCTATTTGCTAATTTAATGATTATATTGCTGTTTCCTGTACACACGTAATACAAAAAACACCTCAATGTCTAGTTTTTCTGTTACATCAGTTTACAAGTATCTGATTCTGCAATAGAAGGAGGCTTTTTTCTTTCAGTAGCATAAAGGTAGGTAGGTATTAGGTACTATGTATGGAATGTCTGGAGATTACAATATACTAATTATCACCAAAGGTCAAGGCTTGTCTAAGCTCTCAGGTGCACTCACAGAACAGAGATTAGCTTCCTGCACATTGTCTGTTCCTGAGAAGCTAAGCATAGAGTTAGGAATGGCAGTTAACCATTTAAGTTCTTATATTTTGGCCAATACTGCACAGTTTCTGCATGATGTAGGATCTGAGTACACACATCAGTGATATTATGATGATTACTTAGTTTAAAGGTACACTATAGTGTCAGGAATACAGACATGTATTCCTGACACTATAGTGTTAAAAACACATTTTAGGTGATCGGACCCCCCTTGCCCTTGTTAATAAAGGTTAAAACTAACCTTTTTCTGGCTCTGCCAATCTCTTTATGTCTGGCTCCGCTCCTGCTCCGACTCCTTGGCTGAGATCATCAAATTTCTTGAACTCAGCCAAACCAATGCTTTCCCATAGGAAAGGCTTTTGAGGCTATTGCGCTATCAATGAATCATTGCATCTCAATGGGGAGCGTTCACCTTCTCCATGCAGAGCATGGAGACACTGAACGTTGGTGCAGCACATTGTGCCGTCCGAGTGACAGGCACTAGAGGTGTTCTTAGGCAGCAATATAAACAGTGGCATTTCTCTGACAAGGCCGTGTTTATGTTAAAAAGTCAGCTGCAACATGCTTTAGACACCAGAACAACTACTTTAAGCTGTAGTTATTCTAGTGACTATAGTGTAACTTTAAGTCAAATCAATTATGTTCACTCGTTAAAAAAATCTTTGGGACTGTTATGATATACGTCTTGACCATGTACAAAAAAAAAATTAGGTACTTTACTGATTATTATACTGATAATTTGATGTTCTAATTATAAAATCTATAGAAAGTAACCACTCTCCCGTGGTGATATATCATCTTCTTCACTTTTATAAAATGGAGATTTCAGGGCTCTTTTATGATATAAACATGGTCACTCAAGGAATTCATGGAGTAAAACCGGGATTGCCACGGAGTACTGAATTTGGATAATAATTTAAATGCTGGATAGGAAGTGACTATCATGATTGCCGATATTTGAGGCTGACACAATGCCGAGATAACCCTGTGCCAAATGTGATTTTGGTGCACTTTGCCCAACCTAATTTTTTAGAATAGACCATGTCATCTGTATTAGATTAGATACATTACAATTATACTCGAAGATTGATCCTGGCTTGTTTAGTAATTAGAAGACTTGGAAATTTGTTTCAGGCAGAATTCCAATTTGGTCGAATTCGGACAATCGGTTGTTTTGAACTCAGGGCTGGATTATGGACCAACCAAAATGTTTCATGCCGAAAATGTTCAGTTCAGCATTTGATTTTGAATTCCGGCCGTGGTGCCAAAAAAAAAGAGATGATCGATGGGGAAAAAAAGAATATTGATGGCTAGAGGAGAGTCACTAATTGTTGATTTTATTCACAGATCAAGTTGGTAGAGGGCAATAGAGACAAAATAAAAAATAAATAAATCTATACTTACATTATATATATATATATATCAAGACAGTTTGGAAAATGCTATGCTTCCAATTTTATGGGAACAGTTTTTGGGGAAGGCCCTATTCTATTCTAGCATGACTGTGCCCCTGAGTTTGGTGTGGAAGCACTTGATTGGCCCGCACAGAGCCCTGACCTCAACTCCATCGAACACCTTTGGGATGAACTGGAATGGAGATTGCGAGGTAGGCCTTCTCGTCCAACATCAGTGCCTGACCTCACAAACACTCTACTAGATAAATGGGCAAAAAAATTCCAAAAATAAACTCTCCAAAATCTTGTGGAAGGTGCCAGCAATAATATTTGCAAGACATACTCTGCCCTCTGAGATACACATGCACGTGCATAGCTTACGTGCATGCATACATGCAATATGTGTAGAGGTAATTCTGGAATGTATTGAACTACACATTTTCTCTGTGGTGGCCTGGCCCACGGCAAGGAAACCTGTCTGTCCTCATGCATTTGAAAACCCATTGTCCTCTCCAAACATCTCAACTATTCTTCATTTTTTGCTTGTGAGTAAGTACATGATGGCATATCGGAAGCACAGATAGAACTAATGACATTCCTGAGAATGATTCTGTATTGTTCATGCTGTAAGGTGAGCTCTGTCACATGGGAGTCTCTTAAACACTTGTCAGTTTTAGGTAAGGTAATTACATAATATGTGTTTAATGTATCAGCTTGCAAAACAGTGTGTACTCTGTTACATTTTACAAAAAGATCAGAGTTTAAAGGGACGCTAAAGTCACCAGAACCACTACAGCTTAATGGATTGGTTTTGGTGTCTATAGCCTGTCCCTGCAGTGTTAGCACTGTAACGGCAGTGTTTACATCACTGGCTAGTAACACCTCTAGTGGCAGTCACTCAGATGGGCTGTTGGTTTTCCAACAGGATCCTGGCATATACTAAAGACAGGGATGAATTCCCTCATGTTTTACATATACTTAATTAAAAAAAAAATCAGTTTCCTTTCAAAATAGTTTAGAGTTTACAGTTCGCCATTAAATACCATAATATACTGAGCTAATAACATTAACACAACAACGTAAATAATAATAATGGTAAAATTAATAAAATGGTTTGACTACTTATAATGGTGGGGAGGAGGCTGGTTGGCACGCCTGTTACCATAACCACTACAGTGTCACTGTAGTGGTCACGGTACTTATAGCGTTCCGGTAAAATCAGTTATTTTATATTTTGAGCTATATGTGAAAACCAAAACATATTTTAATGGGACACTGTGGGCACTATAACCATGGGATCTCATTGAATTGGTAATAGTGCCCGGAGTCACCTGCGTTGTCCCTCCATTTAGTGTTAAAACATTTTTGAGCAGTTTAACACATAATGAGGGTACCTGGCTTCCCAAAGCTCCACCCCATTGGAGGTGTGGCTAAGCCAGCGATTACACACTTCCTTGTAGGCATACTAATCCATACCTTTATAGACAATATAGTAGGTTGAAAGTGGTCAGCTGATACTCTCAGCCAATCACAGTTACCAATTGTTGTTCAGGCTAATGCTTACCTTTTAGTCCAAGCAGCACATAGGGGATGGACTGCTGCGGACTCTGGTTTCACATTAAAACAAAAACAGTTTAACACTGAATGAAAGCATGTCGCCAGTGGACTCCAGACACTATAACCACTTTAATGAGATGAATCGGTTACAGTACCTACAGCATTGCTTTAAATGAGATCATTATCTTCTCCACACAGGTTTTCAAGCAATAACATTTTGAACGAACAGATGAAAAAATTGCAGTGAAGACGGTGAAATATATAACATACTGTTTCTTAATAATTATTGTATTTTTTTGTGAGAAATTGCACATTTATGTTAAAAGGTGATCTTAGGTAGCTCATATAATCCTGAATATATCCCATTTCTATATTCTACTTACAGTCTCCCCAGTGATAGTGTATCACTTGTATAGAAAACTGCACGGTTTCATGGATGCTCTGTAAGGGGTGCTAAGTTTGTTATCAAAGCCTGTCCGCACAGATTTTCTTCAGTTCCCACGACGATGTAAATAATGTTAATATTGTTGGATCAGATCATACACATTTTATGCAAAGTCACCTATTCTTACTTTCTCTTTTATGATTTTTGTATGTGAAAAGGAAATGTTATATCAGGTCAGAGCAAACAAACAAAACTGTAAAACCTGCTTTTGTAGAAAGACTGTTATATAGGGAGCAAAAAGTCACATTTTTGGCTCAGTGAATGCTTAGAAACTTTACGGGTTATAGGTTAATAGGCAATTCTGGAAACGAAACAGCCTTAGAAAGACAGCACACCAAATAGAGTGCAGGGAGTTGTAAAGACAGTGGATAACGAATTGCACTGACCTTGGCAATAGTTACCCCAGTCTTGCAGACCCTGATTGACCCTCAACACTTGATGTTTATATGACTTGGGTAATCATCCCATAATGAACAGACCACGGTAGAAAGAGGAACCTCAATAGTTTTCAGAAAGCATCACTGATTCCAGCTTTTTTGTTGATTGAAAGTGGGCGTTATGGTGTTAGAGATGTAGAGCATAAAAGTTTATGAAACCTTGGGATGGACATCTGAATGCATCCTGCAGTGAGCAAAGAACAGACTGTTCTCCAAAAGTGACCACAAAGAGCAAAAATTCTCTGTCTTGGGAATTTTATAGGAAGAACTAACATATAAAAAGTTTACGACTTTCTTCCCCATTGTAAAGATGGCCTTGTGAGCACCCAATAAATAGAATGGTCCTAGTGCAGTGAGAGCTGTCCACTGGGGCAGAAACAAAACAAAAGGTTATTTGTGTTTTTTGTTTTTTTTAATGATATGTGTGTTTTTTGCCTTTGATTTAATTCTTCATAGTGAAGGCGGAAGGTTGAATACTCTAGAAAAATAGTTACTTTGTAAATCTATATTTTAGTAAAGATTTTCAATAACAAACAAAACAAAAACCGTTACCAAAGCGGGACATACAGTGCCCAGAAATCAAACTGAATACAGAGTAAGACACGCAGGTCTTTATTACCAGCAGTTACAAACTGGGACATGTTAAGAAATGCAAGATTTTGTTCCTGTTTTTATTTTACTTCTAAGAGAAATCCTCAAATCATCTATCTATATGACTGTCTCTCTGTCTGTCTGTCTGTGTCTCTGTCTGTCTGTCTCTCTGTGTCTCTGTCTGTATGTCTGTTTCTCTATCTGTCTGTCTGTCTATCTATCTATCTATCTGACTGTCTCTCTGTCTGTCTGTCTCTCTGTGTCTCTGTCTGTATGTCTGTCTGTCTGTCTGTCTATCTGTCTGTCTGTCTGTCTGTCTATCTATCTATCTCTTGTTATAACTCCAATCTATTATATAAAGTCTTGTAATAACAAACTTTTAGCAGATGCTGCTTTAAGAAATTAATTGTACGTACATCAGAACTGTATTTGAATTTTCCATCCGTTACAGTAAAATCTTGCTCTGCACCTGTGTTAGTACTGATTAAAGTATCCAACAGGCTTTGACAAATCTCAGAAGAAAAAGCAGAAAGATTCAATTGATTTTGCGAGCCGCGTAGCTTGTAAAACATGCATCCGCTGCGTCTATTTGTTTTTATGGTGGAAGTTGATATGTAGCCCCCGGCAATGGCATTTACTAAACATTTCTGCCGTCCCAAAGGGCTGATGCTGGTAACATGGTATTAGTTTGCTGGAAGGCTCTCTGAGCCCATTATAACACACCTGTGAGAAATCCTTCCACTTGGCATGTCATGGAGGAAGAGCTGGTGGTTGAGAATTTGATGGTTTCAGAAGCCAACAAGGCACATATGTCTGTATAGATACTATCTCTTCAAAACCAATAGGATTTTAGGGTTTTCATGAAATATATATTAATTTAAAGTAAAAAAT
The DNA here is from genome assembly GCA_933207985.1 of Pelobates cultripes. NCBI lineage: Eukaryota > Metazoa > Chordata > Amphibia > Anura > Pelobatidae > Pelobates > Pelobates cultripes. Next base: position 263,033,233 of record OW240915.1, on the reverse strand, counting down.
TTGAAAAACCTGACGTGGTTATTAGTAAAGCGTTGGTCTGGGGAAACACTTAACTTAATAATATTCATCAGTCGGCAAAGCAATATAAAGACACAATTTCTGTGTTGTGATACATTTATATTGTAGCTATGCATCCTTTTCTTCAAACACATACTATGTTAATATTTTTTCAATCAAGAAGTGCTCGTGAAGGGGTTAAGTGCCTTAAAGATGGCCCTTCCCGTTTGGCTTGGAAGATACCTTATTTATAGTCTGATACAGAATGCTTTCTAACGGTTTATCTTGTAAGAAATTATACAAATCCTGGAGTTTCCATTGTTTCGATTTTAGCCGCTTTCTGGAGTTCAAACCACAAATGTTCTGTTGGACCGCGGTCTGGAGAGAGTCCTATGTCCGATTAAGAACAATGATTGTGTGTTTGCTTTTTATTGGTAGATGTGTGGCATGCTTTGGATCATCATTATCACAAGATAATGTCCTTTTTCAGCCAAGCTTCCATTTTGTTTAGGAATGAACAAATGTTATTTCTTTGTCCTAAATAAATGTTGAAAATCCACTGCTTCCATCCTGTTTTTATAAATAAGCATCATAACTCTTTGGAATGGCTTTATACAGTCTTTGATAATAATTAAAAAAACAAAGAAAATAAAAATGTGTGTATATATATATATTTATGTGTTTTATTGATTTGTATTTTATTGATTTTTCTTTGAAGAGTATATCTCAAATAAAAACATGTGGGACCCCTGTCCTTGTATCAATGCAACAACAGTAAAGTAACTCACCCAAATACATAGAAAGAGCAGAAAACCCCACCACCCACCGACCACTGGCTTCTCCACCTCCCCTCGGCGCAATTGTTCCAGGCAACAGTAACTAACGATTCCCAGTGTTGTTCTGTTGTTCTATGTGGTCAACAAATATCTATTGGACTACTTTGTTTCTAGTAAAGCCTGAGGTTGACCACAGCTGCCGTAACCTTTTGTCCAATCCCAGCAGCTGCCAAAAGTGATGGTGGTGGGATTCAGGTGTCATCTTGCTCACTGTGAGGAATAATCTACGGGGGCTCCTGTTGTCTTATGGGATCCTCCATAGACCTCAGTATTGAACTCTCTTGTGCATGCATTAGAGTCTCTCTATCTAGGGAGGCTCCTGGCAGATAAAGTACCAAGAGCGAACTGAGGTAGGTTTCTTGGAGGTAGATGGTAGCCGCCACGAGGGACATCTCCCATGCATCCTGCAGCCACCAGACCATAAATAGAGATATCATCTTTGGGGGTCGTTGTAAAATATGCAAAGACCACTAAAAGCGAAAGATCCAGTTTAAAAGCAAGTTATGTTCTTATATGTCCAGATATCCCAAAATCTCCAGTTTTAGGAATAACTCTGGTTAAGCCACCAAAATAGGAATAATCGCTTAACTGCAATCATGTTCATTAGTTGCACAACCACATTTAACATAATCCACATTGCTTCAATGACTAAAAGGCATATTGTGTAAAGCATCAAGTAGAGTGTTCATCTTCTTTACAGCTATAAGATCAATAAAAATAAGACCAAAAGTGCAAGAACCTGAATATTTGGGGCAAAGATCCATAGTATTTATGGTTACGTGTGTTTTCTTATCGGCAACTGTTCCAAAGGTGACTATCTCTGAAGACCACAAAGGTTCCCACTGGTAGATTCCATGTCCTATATAGATTATCTATCTATCTATCTATCTATCTATCTATCTATCTATCTATGTGTCTGTCTATCTATCTATCTATCTATCTATCTATCTATCTATCTATCTATCTATCTATCTATCTATCTATCTATTTATCTATCTATCTATCTATCTATCTATCTATCTATCTGTCTATCTATCTATCTATCTATCTATGTGTCTGTCTATCTATCTATCTATCTATCTATCTATCTATCTATCTATCTATCTATAGAGCTATCTATCTATCTGTCTGTCTATCTATCTATCTATCTATGTGTCTGTCTGTCTGTCTATCGATCGATCTATCTATCTATCTATCTGTCTATCTGTCTGTCTGTCTGTCTGTCTGTCTGTCTGTCTATCTATCTGTCTGTCTGTCTGTCTATCTATCTATCTATCTATGTGTCTGTCTATCTATCTATCTATCTATCTATCTATCTGTCTATCTATCTGTCTATCTATCTATCTATCTATGTGTCTGTCTATCTATCTATCTATCTATCTATCTATCTATAGAGCTATCTATCTATCTGTCTGTCTATCTATCTATCTATGTGTCTGTCTGTCTGTCTATCGATCGATCTATCTATCTATCTATCTGTCTATCTGTCTGTCTGTCTGTCTGTCTGTCTGTCTGTCTATCTATCTATCTATCTATCTATCTATCTGTCTATCTATCTATCTATCTATCTATCTATCTATCTATCTATCTATCTATCTATCTATCTATCTGTCTATCTATATATCTATCTATCTGTCTATCTGTCTATCTATCTATCTATCTATCTATCTATCTATCATCTGTACACAAAACATCACAATAGTTGATATACCATTCCTTTAGAAATCCTAATGTAAACTTCCTTTAAATATATATTTAAACTCTCACAAGTAAGGAAGACGTTGATGATTGGTTGAGCCTTACTATAGCATCTATAATACACAACTGGTGTTCCACTTTTCCCACCAAGTACTCGAGCTGTTCAATGGGCCAGCACAAAAAAGGGTTAACATGGCTTGCAGCTAAGCCAGTCCTTTTTTTTTCTGTGTTTGCAGTTAAGAGACAAGCAATTCTGTAACCACACTGAGCTCCTCGTACAGAGTAAGCAGTACTTAGAATGTTTCTGTGTGTGCAACCAACCCGAGGCCTATAATCATTCACTTATTCTTAGCTTAGCATGGTAACACAGCTGTGTTCACCGGGTCACCACCTCAAGCTATGCAGCCCAGGTTCTTAACTCCGTCTCTGCCAGATCTACTGAGAAGCAGATAATACAATTAAAAAATAAAGTTTGCAGAGCGACATTATTTGCCTTTTTCCCCCCCAGTGCAGCTATTGTGTGTTTATTACTCTGCAAGAGCAAGACTTCTGTTTGTCTTAATTAGATCATAATTACAACATGAGCCGGTCGTTACTGGAAAGGCCAATCGTTACTGACTGAAAACTAGGTGACTACGTGAACTCATTACTCCAAACGTGAAGAGTTTGCAAAGTTAAAATGAGGTTAGAACTCAGGGCTTATGGGATCCGTGTAACAGTTGGCTTAGCAGACATTGCACGGTTTCATGGTTGTTGTCTGACTTTAAATACAATGGGCTATTTCTCTGTTGCGAACGCACATCTGTGTTAACCTATTGGCCTTTTACACTTATTGCCAAAGGCAACTGCTGAAATGATTTTTCAGTAAAACGGATTTTTCTGGTTGTTATTTGAACTGTGGTAATATTATTGCACTCTACAGACATTGGGACATTCAGAGCATCAAGGATTGTGTACATGAGTCAACTGAAAGGTGCAACATTTGGGCTTTTAGTGAGCAGTTGGAGTGCCAGAGGGTTCACAGGAAGGAAATGTCAGACAGCTCTTTTAATATTTTATTTTAGGTAGTGTTTTTGATAATATATATATATGTATATATATATATTTTATTTATTTTATTTATTTATTTATTTTTTAAATTGCAAATTATCAAAAACATTTTAAGTCTATATTTATATTTGTAAATATATGTATTAACAAATGGCAAGTCTTTTTAGACTAAGTATGGTTTACAGAATTTAAAAAAAATACCTTTTGGGTTGTACCTGATTTTAACAACATTAAAAAGTAAAATATTACATGTCACATATTAATCCAAAGTGCCCTCACCTGTTGTTTTAGCTAGACAATTCATTCTTAGTTATTTTTAAATATTCTTAATGTTCCACTAATAGACTTTCTGGGTCTCACTCTGGAATTCTATAGACATTCCCCAGAATGCAATGCAGCGAGTCCTGGTGTCTTATGCTGTCTAAATCATTTGGAGGTGGGAAAATGCAACCAATGATCTTGGAGAAGGAATTATAAACCTTTAGCTACATTTTGTGGTTTTATGTCTATTGGCTATTTCACCAGCAGAACATATAGTTTAACCTTTTATAACTGCCTGAAACTCATTCTAATGTAATGTAGTTATAAATAGACTTGTGCACAGCGAGACCTTTCGGTTCTCCCGAATCATTTTTTTTCAGGACACCTGCATTTTGGCTGGATGTCAATTTGTCTCGGCCAAATTTTATTTTGGAAATTTAATCAGAAGATCAAACCAAAATGGCGTGATAATGGGCCAACTTGTGTGCTGCAAAATATATACATAATTTACAGATCGAGTGAGAAAAAGTAACCAATACAGGAAAAACAGGAGAAGCAGTTATTAAAAAGTTTTTACATATTTATATACTTATTAAATAAATTCAACATTTAGTGACTGTCCACTAGCCATCAATCATCTTTCTTTCCTATCAATAATCTATATTTTTTGGCTGCAATAGATGGTGTTCCTGACCTGCACATGTTTGGCATTGAGTGCTTTGCTTAGTCCATAACTCGGGTATATTTTGGCTTGGAATTCCACTGACCACCTGATCATCCCAAATTTGTCCGAATTGCAGTTTGGTCCGAAATGCACCTCCAAGGCTTGTTACAATGTTATGTAGGCAGAAGCGTACATAGATTTAATTTCACCCAGAGGGAAATGTACAACCCTAACCCCAATGCAGATATTCACATTCATATACATACACACATTCATTTATTATTATTATTATTATTATCACCATTTATATAGCGACAACAGATTCCGTAGCGCTTTACAATATTATGAGAGGGGGGGATGTAACTATAAATAAGACAATTACAAATACACTTACAGGAACGATAGGTTGAAGAGGGCCCTGCTCAAACGAGCTTACAGTCTATAGCATGCACATTCATATTTACACATACTTACATTCATATACATACACAGACATATACACAGACACATATACAGAATAATACACAGCATACCGACACATACACAAACTCATACACAAACACATATAAACACCACACACATCCATATACACACACATTATAATATACACACATTCGTATATGCTTACAGACTTATACATACATATGTACACATTCATACAAACAGAGAGGTTCATAAACAAACACTTTATTTTTATTCTTATTTTTGTTTCTATAGTGAGGTCCACCCAGACTTCCGTTTCTTACCTTGCTGAAGAGCAGACCCAATGCCCTTCTATGTATTTGTCTATGATAACACTTTATAATAGGAAGGATACATTGGGATTGTATCTACAGTGCTTGCAGCAATGAACTTTGTGTATCCTTTTTATCCACGCTTCATTCATTGTTTTAAAAATAAGAACAGATAATCCTTTTTAGTATCACAGAAATCCGATAAAGAAAAGGTAAGGTATACCATACTTGAGATGCTCTGTAGGAAAATGAGGATTGCTACTTGCTTTTCGTAATGCGGTATACTAAACAAAGTGCTGGTACTGGTACTGAGTAGAAAGCATTCTACTCAGGTAGGGTGGGAGTTTCCCAGAAAAAAAAAGATGAAGGGTGCATCTAGATTCCAGCGTAAGCCAGTTTAGCTCTGTTAACATGTCACAATTGTGGGTCATGTAATTACATTGTAGCACAAAGAGGTAGAACGAGTTATATAACATATGCAATTTATGAAGGTGGGTTTGTGGAGCAGGTGCATACACCCCCATAATCAATGACTGGCGTTAGCATTCGTTGTACAGTCTGTTTTCCCGTGGTGGGGCTTAGGCAGGATTTGTTTCTGTACATAGCACCTAGTTTTGTATAAAGGTTCTGCGAGAGTTTTTCTATGTGGAGGCCAAAAGATAACATACCTAGATATTTGAAAGAATGAACTATGGTCAGTGTACTATTTGATTTTGATTTAATGCATAGTTGTGAATTTTTTAATTTATGTAATTTAGGTACCATTCCAAATATCATTGTTACAGTTTTGTCAGTGTTTAGGAAAGGTTTGTTATCCGCAATCCATTTTTCTACCTCTGTGTACTGGTCTTTGAGCACAGCCTCAGGCTGTGGTAGATTTGGATTGCAAGCATAGATTATCGTTTATGAATAATGTGAATAGTAGGGGTCCGAGTATGGAGCCTTGGGGAACATGACATGTGACCTGGAGGGAGGGTGGCGCTGTCAGAAATGGACACATATTGCAATCAATCTGATACATTTAGCTGAAACCAGATCAGCGGGTTATCACCAATACCCAAGTTTTTATGTTTTTGCAATAGAATACCATAGTCTACCATGTCAAAGGTCTTTAACATTGCTCTCATATCTTCGGAGGGTGCTTGGCATTTGCAGGTAACCCTGTATCTGAAAAGGATGGAGAAAGGAGATAATTTGTAACCATTGATTTGTAACCATTATTATTTAGGCCTAAGCTTTTAAAATATGTTTTTCAACATATTAGAGTATCAAAAAATACACCATATATAAACAATATCAAATATATAAACACATAACAGAATATTACAATATTACAATATTTTTCATTAAATAATTTAAAAAATTTATTTAAAAAAAATGAAATAATTTGATAAGCTCATCTAGCAATATTAAATCAAGGCCTTAATAAGGTATCACTAGTGGATATAGTGTTGATCATCTGTGCAAGAGAGAAAAAAGCCCAGAAAATGTGTTAATAATTTTTGATAAAATGCTATAAAGCATAAAACGTGTCAGACTATTTTTTTTCCTTCCTCCCTGTTTACCTTCTTGCTCATATTTTTTAATTAATAAATACATTAATTAATTTCACTAGTTCTCCTGGTTGGATAAGTTTTCAATGCATGAGTCAAACAATATTACTTTAGAGAGTAGTTTCTACATACTTTGATTCAGTTAAACGATCACTATAGGGTCAGGAACACAAACATTCCTATAGTGTTAACATCACCATCTAGCCCCCCTGGGCCCCTCATGCCTCCATAAATATAGTAAAAATCTTACTGTATTCAAGCCTGAAGCTGTAACTCTACATGCTGTTAGACTCAGAAAAACAAGCAGTCTGCTGACATCATCAGAAGTGGTAGCCTGATCCAATCACAGTGCTTCCCCATAGGATTGGCTGAGACTGACAAAGAGGCAGATCAGGGGCAGAGCCAGCATGATTCAACACAGCCCTGGCCAATCAGCATCTCCTCATAGAGATGAATTGAATCAATGAATCTCTATGAGGAAAGTTCAGTGTCTGCATGCAGAGGGAGGAGACACTGAATGTTTGGATGCATTTTAGGCAGCCATGACCCAGGAAGGATCTGAGGAGTGGCCAGTGAAGTTATCACTAGGCTGTAATGTAAACACTGCATTTTCTCTGAAAAGACAGTGTTTACAGCATAAAGCCTGAAGGTAATGACTCTACTCACCGGAACAAATTCAATAAGCTGTCGTTCTTTTGGTGACTATAGTGTCCCTTTAATTTGCTCACAGCTCATGCCATTAAAAATATAACTACTTTATTCAGAAATGTTCAGTGTAAACTCAGTGTCTTTTAGAGGGATTATTTCTCTCACAGATTCTTAGTTGACAAATTTAGGGAGTAGTATGGCTGACAACAATGAATTATTTAATATTTTTAATATAGCGGGTTTCCAACGAAAGAACGGATGTTTTCTTTATTTTTACATCATAAAAGTGTCAGGTAGTATTGGATGCATATTTAGTAAGGTGAGGAATTTAGTATATGGCCATCTTAAAAAATGAAAGTTGTTGAACTAACGAAAGTGCTGTCTAGACTTTGCTTCCTTCAGACTTTCAAAACAAATTTCCCCATGCTTTTTAGGCTGTTTTTGTTTTTCTTTATTTTGAATAAACCCAAGTGGGGACACGGAAAGACTGCTCAATTGTCTTTTTAAAAATTACCAACCGTAGGCCAACACTGATCTTCTTGTGACCAACAAGGGCTGACCTTGTGTGACATTATCCAGACACAGAGATAGAGGTCCAATGCTACAATGTTCCTCTTTCTAAAACCCCAATAGGTATGTGTTTCGGCCCTCATCCTCTTTTGGACTTTTTTCAAGAACAGACTGGGTGGGCGACACTACATTTTAAATGCCTACTTGTACAATTTGACTGCTTCGTTCCGGCCGCAATTTGATTGTCGCCTAAGGTCTGCCCAGCTATAACTGCAGTAATATGTTGGTGCCACTAACTTTAACCGAAGCCCAGGCTTTCGGCTTGCCAGTCAGTCTGTGTGCCTAGTTTCTAAACCTTGCTATGAATTGAATAAACCCAGAACATGTCCCACTGTTTATATTTAATGCAAGTTGGCTCGGGATAACCTCCTCTCATGTGACCACTGCAAATATATATATTTATATACATACGTTTGTATATGCTTTGGCAGCCGCAATGCCAGTTGATTATAGTAGCTGCTTCTATAAATCTTCCTGTCAGGAAGTATTTCCATCAGTACGGTATGTCTTACCCGAGGCTTAAATGGACAGATAGAGAGACACCACTATCCCCAGATGAGACTCACTAAAAAACAACAAGCAGGCTTAACTCTTTGCAAACTATGGGAAATGTGCCACACTATGCTTTAGCAAGGCCTTGTATCTTTTCACTTGGCTCTCGTTAGGTTTAAAAGAAATAGTATTTGCTAATATAGAGAGATATCTGTATCTGTAGCTCGCCAGCTATTTTGTTTTCCCAAAATGTCAGTAAATGTGTTTAAAACTTCCTGGGAGAGAGAGACAAGTAGGAGATAATAAGACTATGAAGGAATGATTCAGCTGTGAGGACAAACATGACATTGGCTGGAAGTGTCAGCAGCCCAATGCTAGGTTCTGGACTCCTTGAATTAAGAAAGGTAAAATCTCCCTAAATGCTGCACTGCCCTCCAAACCACTGTAATTACACCCCTCACTTTGTGCTGTCGTTGTAATCAGGATACTGACAGATGAACACAAACCCCCTAATTTAGGTCCAGAGCTGGCTATTTAAAATACTATTTGTATCAGGTTTATAATCCAAGGTTTAAAAGTCAGGGCCTAAATAAGTTACAAATAAAATAAAAAGTGTGGTCTCACACTGACCCCACAGAGAGCCAATCTTTGCCAAGCTGAGCACTCTGTCTGTTAGAGTCAAATCATTGTCTCCAAGGAACTGTACAGTTGGATCCACCGAACTGTTTTAAATAAGGTGAGAGGTGAAATTTTGGGAGTTGTACCATGAAGTCAGTATTGGCATTATTTAGTATTTGTTTACAGGAAGGGAAAATTTTGAAAACCAAAGATAAAAAACCCAACATGTTTGTAATTTTGTGTTCTTTTTCTCCCTCTCTGTGTTGCTGAACCTGTTGTATGACGAAGGTCCAACCAATACGAGTAGAACGTGCATGTCTTGGGACAGTTGGGTCACCAATAAATGGTGAAATGATGTGTTGTCCCTTTTATCTTCAGTTGTTCCTGCGTAAAATAGAATGACACAAAAAAGCTTGGGGTCCATTTCTCAATCTATCTCACCTTGAAAATGTGTGATCATTAGAAGGATTAATATCTGAAATGGAAAAATCAATTAAAGTATTGATTATTTCTTTGTGTATCTGCCCCTGGCCAAATCAATGAAACAATGCGTGCACGCTCCCTGAAGTAATTCACACCAGACACAGGTTCCAGGTTGTTGAATAACTTGAGGAAAGTTTATTCAGAGGGGACGGCAAGTCCCTTTTAAAGCAAAATTACATCATATGCATTGTCAGAGATAACATGGAATAATACATCAATAATTGGTTAGGTGTTAAGTGGTTGCTCTAATGCTCTGCCTACTGCAGGTGATGTCACCGGGACCATGAGGATCTCCCACGGTTTTCCGGCGCCATCTTGTTACACGAGGTAGTTAGTCGATGTTTAAAAAGGGAGGGGAAGGAGGGGTTAGAAGCTTCTAGCAGCCATCTTGATTGAAATATGTGTACTTAGCTTTATATGTGATATATATATATTGTAAAATGAGTAAATAGACATTTTCCTTTAACCAGGAAATATGTGTAGACCTTATTTCCACAACAGTCCCCCCTAAAATGGCTATTTACCATTACAACTGCTGCTGTCCCTAATATGTCCCTAGTTGCCCGCAACCTATCTGCCTTGACAAGCATCGAACACTTCACTCCGCGGGTATCCCGCAGTGGCTAACCCACTACATCTCCACACGTGAGACTCACCTGTCAGGACAGACGCTTTCCCTACTCTATCCCTACAAAAAAGCAGTTGTCTGTTTAAACTGATGTGTTTGTAGGGGTGTATGTGGGGTGTCATCTTCAAGGTCTGTGATATCCTGATGTATGAAGGTAGGGGTCACATTATCTACAGTCTTATCTACCGCTTTTTGCAGATATTTCTGTATACAGGGGAGTATACAACAGGCTGAGAACAAAAAGATAATGAATACCATGAGAACAGCTGTCCCTACCTGAAAGAGGGTCTTTTGCCAGCCATTCATCCACCCAAACCATTTGTCCCATATGTCAGTGGCTCCCGAATTCTTCTTTAATTCGTCTGCAAGACTATCTAGCTTTTCTATGGCCAAAGTCACTTTACCATTGGGCCCCGTGTTGTCTGGAATGTATGTGCAGCATGTCATGGTCTCTGGGAGGATTTTACATACTCCCCCTTTTTCGGCTAGAATCATATCTAGGGCCATTCTGTTCTGAAATGTCATTTGGGTAGTGGCTTGTAGTTGCTCTGCCAGGCCCTGTAGGGCATCCCTTGTGTAGTTGACAAAGCGTTGCTGATTATAATAGATATAGTTAATCCAATTGACATTCTTGTTAGCAGTTATCATTGGGATTAGGGACTCAAACCCTGCAGCCACTTCATCTCTTGCTTTAAATTCGTTAGGCACCCCCCTTGGCACACCTATGGCATCAATATACACATGGGGGTCGAAACTCCCTCGAATAGGGGTCTCTCGTTTGGTTCTAGAGTGTATATGTGTGAGGTTAAGCGTGTTATGGTCACCATCTGGAATGATGTGGATAGGCATTATGACTTTGGTTAGGGCACACTCCCCCCACCATTGGCCAGCTAATTGGGGCCTTAATTGTTTGTCACCACATAACCAATAGATATCACCGATTGTCTTTGTGTGATTCATTAGCAGTGATACAGGTGGACTATGGTAAGTTGAGCAGTATCCTGATGGGAATTTGCCCAGATACAAACCAGTGTTTTCTGGTATTGAATAGCATGTGTAATTACCTGGGTAGATGGTGACTCCATCGGGTGGTTTCACATGTCCGTGAGTGATTGGGTAAATCTTCTTCCAGGATTCACATATTGAGGAGTTAGTGGTGGATTGTGCATATAAACTCAGTACACATAATTCTATTTCCGGAGGTAAACTCAGAGGTACTGTACCCAGATGGGGTCTGGCACCTCCGCATACATAACAATTAGTCTTATTGTGTGAGTTGGCGTTGTACCTCATCCATTCTAGCCATAAATTGGTATCTGAAAACCCTGTTTCTACTGCCATGGTATCTTCAAAGGTGGGGTTGGCTATGGCTACCATGTCATGTAGGGTTTTGATGTGTGGTTTCAATGGGTTAATGACCATATGTGTGGTTCCCACCCAATCAGAGGAATTTAGCATATCTTGTAAGTAAAAGGTCCCTAATGCGTTATGTGAGCCACCTCCCTTCCAGTACATTCCCATCACATACTCCCCTGCATCCCTCGGACTAGGGTGTTCTATGTTTAAGGTGAGTTTAATGGGAGTTGACCCTATGGGTTTACTCAGGGTCATTCTAGAGAGCAAGGGTTTCCCGTCTTTGTCAAGCTTGTCTAATGCAACTTGGGGTCTGTAGCCCCATGGTCTACCTGTGTTCCACCCGGCAGCTTTCCATGAACTACGATGGTGTCCCCAACCTTCGCCAGTCACACAAATGTATGGATCCTTTTTGTTAGGTATGTCCTTATATACAGCTGCATGTTGTGTTTGTGGAAATGTACAAGTAACTATGTCACAATAGTCAAAGGTGTATGTAGCCACATCAGTATTAGAAGAATTGTACCAAAAAGTATAAACATGGTTATCTTTGGTTATGGCCACTTGTTGGGCCCATGCAAAATGTAGCAGCATAAGAAAACACAAGACACATAATAAATTCATTTTTCAACAGGATCAGACTCTTCTGGAGCAGGCACTTTTTTGCAATGTGAAGCGTGTATCCAAGAACTCTTCCCAGCTAGTTTAACTGACGTTGTTGTAATCAGGAGCACTTGGTAAGGACCATCAAATCTCGGTTCCAGGGTGTGTTTTCTGAGAAACTTCTTAACCATAACCCAGTCACCTGGAAGCAGCTTGTGTGTACCTGTGTTCGACTCAGGATCTGGAATAGAAGAAAACACTTGTGCATGTATCTTGGTCAAGGCATGTGAGAGGGCTGTCACATAATCTACCATAGCATCTGACTGGATCTGAAGTTGTTGAGGAAAGTAACAACCTAACCTAGGTGCTGTGCCAAACAAAATTTCATAAGGTGACAGGCTGTATTTTCCCCTAGGAGTGTACCTTACACTAAACAATGCTAATGGGAGACTCTCGGGCCAAGGCATGTTAGTTTCTTGTGACATTTTAAGCATTCTGGCTTTCAGAGTGCCGTTCATGCGCTCTACCTTACTCTGTGGGTGATATGGAGTGTGGAATGCAAGGGTCACCCCCAGTGCTGACCAGACTTCCCGTGTTAGCGAGGCAGTGAAGGAGGTTCCTTGGTCACTCTCAATTACTTCTGGAACCCCGTAACGGCAAACAATTTCTGTCAAGAGATACTTGGCTGTTGTCCTCGCGGTGAGGTTAGTCACTGGGAAGGCCTCTGGCCATCCTGAAAACATGTCCACTATGACCAGTGCATATTCATGGCGTCCGCTCTTTGGCATCTGAATATGGTCAATCTGAATCCTCTGAAAGGGGTATTGTGGCTTGGCTAGATGATTAGGTGCAGTCTTTATGATCTTTCCAGGGTTGCACTTAGCACATATAGTACAAGATTTGCAATAATTCTGTGTTAAGGTAGTGATGCCTGGTGCTTCAAAATACTTGTCAATCAGTGAATTCATCAGGAGCTTTGATAGGTGGGCTGGCCCATGGGCCCATTGGACCACCGCTGGATACATACTTCTAGGTAGACAGAACTTGAGATTAATGGTGTAAACTTCATCACGGAGTACTGCTCCTTTGTTCTTCCAACTCTGTTTCTCCTGAGGAGTGGCAGCAACTTGCTGTTCCTTCAGCAGCCTGAGGTCTGTAGGCAATGTTTGCATAGTATAAATTGGTAATGCATCTGTGGCCACTCTTCTGTCCACTTCCCATTGTCGTGCTGCCTCTTTGGCTGCCTGATCAGCCAGGCTATTGCCACGTGCTTCTTCTGTGTCTAATCTTCCATGAGCTTTTACTTTCAATACTGCCACTTCTGCTGGGAGTTCCAATGCGTCCATCAGTTCTGCAATGGCTGCCCCATGCTTTACTGGGGTACCGGCAGCTGTAAGGAATCCTCTGGTCTTCCAGATTAAGCCAAAATCGTGTGCCACTCCCAGGGCATATCTTGAGTCCGTATAAATGTTGACTCGTAGGCCTTCGGACAGTTTGCAGGCCACAGTCAAGGCTATTAACTCGGCCTCTTGGGCAGATTTAGTTGGTTGTAGGGCAGCTGCTTGTAATATTTGACATCCTGTGGTAACTGCATATCCAGTGTGGTATTGTCCTTGTTTGTCAGCAAACCTTGAGCCATCCACAAATAGTGTCTGATCCGGGTTGAGTAATGCAGCTTCATAAACAGTTGGTAGGTGTGTAGTTTCCATTTTCATTTGTTCAAAACAGTCGTGAGGGATATCAATAAGGTCGCAGTCTATGGTGGGTGGGTCCTCACAGGCCTCTATGTGGTACCTGGAGTGTCCTGTTGTGTAGTAGTTAATTGTCTTTTTATTTATTCCTGCAGAAGTCAGTTGTTCTGGAGTCATTTGGTTCCAAGTTTTGGCCTTCGGCCCTAGGGTCTCCCATGTGATGTTGTGGGATCTGGTGAGAGGTATGTGTGGGATAGCTGTTTCCCAATGGTGGTAGAGGTGTACTGCATTGTCTGGAAGATGTACCAGAATGAGCATGGTACCTGTGGAGTCCCAAAACAAGTCAGTCAAGGTAATTTGGATGTCTTTGAGCTGAAATAGTTCTTCCTCATAGTCCACGTCAGGGTTTGGTGTGTCCCTAAACCACAAGACACAGTGGAGTAGGGCCTCTGATTGTTCATCATCAGGGGAAGGTGTAAACACAGGCAATTGTAAATCTGCTCGGACCTCTGGGTTGATGTCCAGGCTGTACCAGTGATGCACTATTCCCCCCTTGGGAAGTGGCAGAAGAGTGGCTGGGTTCAGGGAAAGGCATCTCTGGAGTTTCACATTGTCAGGTAGGAGTAAGGATGTCTGTAGGCGAAGGTGGCGTTGTGAAGAAAGGTGTTTTGGGCGGATTTGTTGTAAGATTGCAGTAATATCGTGAGGGGCCAACACGGTGAGGTGATGGCCAAGAACAAAGTCATTGGTCTTGTCCAGGAGAGCACTGGCGGCGAACACCGCTCGGAGGCAAGAGGGGCTACCCCTTGCAACAGGGTCAAGCATGCAGGAAAAATAGCCAATAGGGCGTTGTCTTGAGCCATGTTTTTGGGTGAGGACTCCGGAAGCATGTCCTGATTTTTCAGAGACAAAAAGGTTGAAGGGAAGTTGGTAGTTCGGTAGGCCCAAGGCAGGTGCAGAAGCAATAGCTCTTTTCAGAGTGCGGAAACAGATGATAGTTTCTTCTGTGAGATGGAAAGGTTCGCTCCTGAGGGCATCATAGAGTGGCTGCATGAGTTTTGATGCTTCGGGTATCCAGGATCTGCAGTACGTGATTAGACCCAGGAAAGCATGGAGAGCTTGGTGGGTAGCAGGTAGTGGAAGGAGCAGAATGGCTTGTACACGTTGGGAGGTGAGATGTTTGGTGCCATGGGAAAGGCAGTGTCCCAAGAAGACCACAGAGGGCCGGCACCATTGTAACTTGGATTTGGAGGCTTTGCAACCAGCAGCAGCAAGAAAACATAGGAGGTCTTCTGAATCACGCTCCGCAGTGAGTAAATCAGGAGCACAGAGAAGGAGATCATCAACATATTGAAGCAGGACGACATCCAAATGAGATTGTTGCCAGGGTTCCAACACCAGTGACATGGCGTGTGCAAATTGTGTGGGGGAATTCTGAGCCCCCTGAGGCATGACAGTCCAGGTGTATTGCTGTCCTTCATGGGTGAAGGCAAAGAGGAAACGACATGAAGGGTCAAGGGGGACACTGAAGAAGGCATTAGCTAGATCCACCACAGTGAATATTGTTGAAGTTGATGGGACTTGGGATAAGAGGGTGTGGGGGTTAGGAACAATGGCAGTGTCTTTGATGGTCACATCATTCACAGCACGGAGATCTTGTACCATACGATATTGGTCAGGTTGACCTTTAACAGTTCTCTTTTTAACAGGAAAAAGTGGAGTATTGCATGGAGACGAACACTTGATGAGGGCACCTTTGGTAAGGAGACTTTCAACTTGTCTGGTAATGGCTTCAGCTTGTGCAGGCTTTAGAGGGTATTGTGGTCTGCGAGGAGGCTGTGCCCCGGGCAGGAGCTGAACCAAGACCGGGGGCACATGCAAACGTCCAATATCATCCGGGCCGGTGGACCAAAGATCAGGTGGGATACGGTCCAGAGCACTGGGGGTTTGTGGGACCCGTGCATCCCCTGAGTTGTCAGTTAGGTTTAACAAAATAGGGAGTGAACAGAGGACAGAGGTATCTTTTTGTGATAAGGGAGTTGTCAACTCAATCTGCCCATCTGCAGTGAAGGTAATGGAGGCCTGGAGGCGAGAGAGAACATCGGCACCTAGGAGGTTAATGGGGCAAGTAGAGGAAACCACAAAGCGTGAGAGGATGTGTGAACCTACATGTAGGAGCTTAGTAAGGGGGTTGCTGCGTGGGGTACCATCCACCCCAACACAGGAAACATCAGTGTCAGATAAGAAAGAGGGGTCAGGCAGGTCTTGTTCCCTAAGGACACTACGGGCTGCACCTGTGTCAACCAGGAAAGTGGTGGGGTGGCCCTCCACAGGGAGAACAACAGTAGCTAGAGGGCCCCCTCCATCCCCCGCAGACACTGCCATGGCAGGGGTTGCTGACACAGGCTTGCCGGTTACCTATTGTAATAAATCTAAATGGGCCTGGTCTGGTCCCTGGTACCGGCGGGAAGTAGAAGGGGGGTTAGCAGAATGCATGGGAGGGCGGGATGGGCGGAGGGTAGGACGGGGTTGGCCGTCTTGGAAATCATCATTATCAAACCCTTCTGCAGAGTGTGGAGTATACGTGCGAGCTTCTGATACAGGGGGCCGTGCTTGAGTGTATTCAGGAGGAGGAGGGGGAGGAGGAGGAGGAGGAGGAAGCTGAGGCAAATGTGGATGGGGAAGGGCGGGGAGGTAACCAGGGGAAGGGTAGTTATGGCCGGTGACATGGGGACCTTGGTACCGGGGACTAGGCTGGCGGAACACCCTAGGCTGTGGGCAATCTCTTCTGAAGTGGCCTGGTTGATTGCAATTAAAACAGGTCCGGATTGTCATAATGGTCCGGTCCCGGGGGAAAGGGATTGGCGCAGGCAGTGCGTGGGGTGATTGAGTGTACTGTTGGGGGAATACCTGGGGGACCTGATTAGAACTAGCGATAGGTGTGGGGGCGGTGTACATCAGTGGGCTAGCCCTGCGCTGTGTGGGTTGTAAAACAGATTCTAGGCCCTTGGCTACTAACAAAAGAGTGTCCTAAAATTAACCCCTTGCGAATGTGTTCTCTCAGTCCTGCCACGAAAGCTGCAGAGAGCATCTGGGTGTGTGCCTTGTTGTAAGTACTGAACCCTAAGTCCGAGAATGTCTGAGTCAACCTAGAATGGTACTTTTCAACGGTCTCAAGTTTGTCTTGGATTATATCATTAATGCAAGTAGCCTGGTCAGCTAGTTTATCCTGCGCCCAGGCACGAAGTTGTTCACAGAAAATTTCACCAGAATGGAAATCAGTATCAGAAGTAAGTGGAGCATCACTAAAGCTCCGTTCCATGATTGGCCAGTATGCATCTCCGGCCTTAATTTCACATAAACTAATAAGGTCCCGCCATGCAGCGGAATATGTCTTACGGATTTGAGCCACCCTGCGGAAAAAGGGCATGGGGTGCTTCTCAGGATCAGGGAGTGAAGTTACAAGGGTAGCGGCTTGGGAAGGGTTAAAAGTAACGTACATAGGTGGTGCACCATCCGCCCCATGGTTGATCTGAGTATACCCCTGGGGAAGTGAGTGCCGTTGGGGAAGCCTTTCCCCCCCCAGTTGGGGTTGGCTCTGGTCCACCACAACGACCTCCTCGGGCACTATTGAACCACGGTGAAGAATAGCCTCAGGGGTAGCTGTAGCGGGGGCAACTGGGAAGGGGGTGATAGGAGAGGTAATTGGGTGGAAACCCGAGGCTTGGGGGGAGGCACCCATCGCATAGGGCTGGTCCGAGGTCGCAGACACCTCGGACCCAACCACCATGATTGGGTAGCTGGTGCTGGCGGAAGGGGCACGGGGAACTAGAGCCGTGGAAGGAGCCACCATGGGGGACGGCGGGGCTGGCCGTGAGAGGTGGGTATTCAAGACATGGGCAAGGGCAGAGATTGGATCTGAAGACTCGAGGAAATTAACGGGAGACAAGGGAGGAGTCAAAGGCTCGGGAGGAGGAGGAGGAGGTATATCGATGGGAGGCAACGCGGGGATTGAGGAATTAACCAGGGAAGTGACCGCAGTGAAAAGGGCGGAGATTGAAGTTGATAGGTCATTGGACGGAGGTGCGTCAAGGGTCGCCGAGGAAGGGGTTGGAGGGATAGGAACAAGGGGCTGTGGCAAAGCAACGTAGGCGGAGGGTGTGGTCGGCAAATCGGCCGCGGGAGGGAGGGATAACGAGGTAGAGGAGGCCGGGACTTCGGGAGGAGGAGGTAACACTGGAGGAGAGGTGGTAACAGGGGGCTGGGTTAGGGCGGTGAGGGCAGAGATTAGGGACGGCAAATCGGCCGCGGGAGGGAGGGATAACGAGGTAGAGGGGGCCGGGACTTCGGGAGGAGGAGGTAACACTGGAGAAGGGGTTGGAGAGGCGGTAACAGGGGGTTGGGTCAGGGCGGTGAGGGCAGAGATTAGGGACGGCAAATCGGCCGTGGGAGGGAGGGGTAACGAGGTAGTGGGGGCTGGGACTTCGGGAGCAGGAGGTACGAGTTTCAGGAGAGCGGAAAGTAGGGATGGTGAGTCCTTAGAGGAGGATGAGGTGGATGGAATGGGATGAGAGGGAAAGAAGGGTAGGGAGGGTGCAGGGGTGGGGGTCATGGGGTCTCCTGGGTGCATGGTAGAAGGAAGGTCAGCGGGGGAACAGAGATCCGGAGGGATAGGGCCAGTGGAAAGGGCATGGATTGGGGGAGTCGGGTGTGTAACAGACGGAGAGGGTGAGAGAACGGGTGTTACAAGGGAAGAGGTACTCGGGGTAGAGAGGGAATCGGAAGAGGAAGGTGGGACTTCAACAGGTGAGGTAGGGGAAGTCATGGCAGGGTTCGAAGTGGGGGCGGACACTGGGAGAGGCAGTGGAGGACATGGAGGCGGGGGGCTTCAGCAGACATGACAGAAGGATGGCTAAAGGAGGGGGTTGGGTCATAGGAGGGTTGAGGCATGGGAGTAGGTGGGAACGAGTGAAGTGGCACTGGATAATAGTAAGCACCATCCGCGCCGAGTACGGGGCACAGGGGAGTGGGAACGGAAGGCACACCGCCAGAGGGTGGGGTCTGTGTTGTGACGGGAGAAGCAGGGCGGGAATTAAGTGTAGCGCTCCGGGCGCCATCATAGGGCGGTGGTCGTGGAACAATAGAAACAACATCATCATCGTGAACACTCCTGTGATAAACATACACAATTTGCCCCTCAAACTCCAGTTCTTCCTCGACCCATCCCTCCCGTTTCAGACCTCTAGCTACCCGGTACCAAGCCTCCGCAACTTTCGTCAGCCCCTTATCCAACAACAACCCTTCCTTGTCTATGAGTAGTTTCCTCCAAAACTCAGGCTGCAATCTCCCACTGGGCAACATCTGGAAACCACACACCTTAGCAATCTTTTTAAGTTTCAACATCGCATCTTCCCCTGCCCTTTCTTTCACAATGTCACAAGCTAACAAGCCTTTAGCAGGTCTAGCGTGTTCCTGTCCCATTTTGAGTAACCAAAGCGTGCCACACGTTAAAGACAAAGGAGTAGAGAAGGTACAAGGGAAAAAGAATGTCTACAGTGCTCGACTGCCACGAGAACTCGAGCCCCGTGCGTCTTCCCCAAACGTAGACCAGTCACGGAGATCCGCCCACCCGGGGTGGTGGTCACGGACAGGAGCGAGTGAGCGTGGGTGACTAACACAGCTCTGGGCAACAGGCACAGGAGAGATAAAGGACAAAGGAGAAAATGAACGTGGCTGCGCTAATGAGAAGACATTTGCAGAAATCACAAACATACAAATGAGCGTAAACACCGGAATCCAGAACTAGCCACACAATACACACACACACACCAAGGGTACCCACACTGTAACAACAATTAAACAGAAACCACAGAATGATAGAGAGCAAAATGGCCATGTACATGTTAACACCACCGGTGTCAGATATTCAGAATATAACGATCTCCAGCCTTCACCCACCAGGCTGGTCCCGGCAAAACACTGGTACCAACGGAAATACTACAATAATCAGACAAAAATCCCAGCCCCACCGGCTGTAATGCGTTCCCTGCCCGCTAGGCAGTCAAGCTAACATATAAAACCCAGCCCCACCGGCTGTAATGCGTTCCCTGCCCGCTAGGCAGTCAAGCTAACATATAAAACCCAGCCCCACCGGCTGTAATGCGTTCCCTGCCCGCTAGGCAGTCAAGCTAACATAAAAACCCAGCCCCACCGGCTGTAATGCGTTCCCTGCCCGCTAGGCAGTCAAGCAAACATATAAAATGCGTTCCCTGCCCGCTAGGCAGTCAAGCAAACATATAAAATGCGTTCCCTGCCCGCTAGGCAGTCAAGCAAACATATAAAATGCGTTCCCTGCCCGCTAGGCAGTCAAGCAACATAAATTGCGTTCCCTGCCCGCTAGGCAGTCAAGCAAACATATAAAATGCGTTCCCTGCCCGCTAGGCAGTCAAGCAAACATATAAAATGCGTTCCCTGCCCGCTAGGCAGTCAAGCAAACATAAACTGCGTTCCCTGCCCGCTAGGCAGTCAAGCAAACATGTCTTAAAGGTATAATAAACACACACACATAAATGAATACAGGAGGCAGATAGACAATCGACAGGTTCACTTAAAAAGGGCGCACCGGATGAGTTAGTTACCTGTCTCTAGTAGCCTTCTGGAAGCCGGAAGTGGACTCGGAGACAGACCGGCACAAAACAGGAGAATAACACAGGCAACGGCTGTATTATGGAGGTGATCAGGCTCCGCTTGTCCCACTTTCCGGAGGTCCGCTCCGGTCCGTTGGTTCCGGCCCTCCGAACCGGCTCTCCGGTGGGCCCCACGTTGGGCGCCAATTGAAGTGGAAAAATCAATTAAAGTATTGATTATTTCTTTGTGTATCTGCCCCTGGCCAAATCAATGAAACTATGCGTGCACGCTCCCTGAAGTAATTCACACCAGACACAGGTTCTAGGTTGTTGAATAACTTGAGGAAAGTTTATTCAGAGGGGACGGCAAGTCCCTTTTAAAGCAAAATTACATCATATGCATTGTCAGAGATAACATGGAATAATACATCAATAATTGGTTAGGTGTTAAGTGGTTGCTCTAATGCTCTGCCTACTGCAGGTGATGTCACCGGGACCATGAGGGTCTCCCACGGTTTTCCGGCGCCATCTTGTTACACGAGGTAGTTAGTCGATGTTTAAAAAGGGAGGGGAAGGAGGGGTTAGAAGCTTCTAGCAGCCATCTTGATTGAAATATGTGTACTTAGCTTTATATGTGAGATATATAGATATATTGTAAAATGAGTAAATAGACATTTTCCTTTAACCAGGAAATATGTGTAGACCTTATTTCCACAACACTGGAGATGTATCCACATGGATTGTTTCAGAAATAAAGTGACAGATGTGCTATAATTACACAATGTTTCTGGGTATAACATTTCTAAGAAAGAAGGCAATTTATTTTTTTACTGTTTTAATTATGTATTATAAATTTAGAGCTATGCAGCTGACATGACAAGAGTAACTTAACTATATAATTTAATTCCTGATTTGTGAACAGGTAGCAATATGCTTAAACCACATCCTTGTCCAGTTTTATGCCTTACTTCTATTTCAGTAAATTAGATATGACCACATTTTAACAAATAAGTCCAATGCAGTCATCTAAAAGTCAGTAGAAATAAGGATTAAACTATAAAAGGTGAAAAATATTACAGTATAAAAATGTTACGAAAAAAAGGAATATTATATGTAAACTGGTGTTTCATAAAAGACTGATAATAATAACTAGATATTTTACAAAACATAAGTTAGACACAGGATGTTAACTAGAGATGTCGCGAACTGTCCGCCGAACTGTTCGCGAACAGTCCGCTGGCGAACAATAGCGTGTTCGCGTTGGGCGAACATATCCGATTTCCGGTCCGCCCTTCATACGTCATCATTAAGTAAACTTTGACCCGGAACCTCACAGTCAGCAGACACTTCCTGGGAGGGAGGGTCTGCTGCTGATTGGGTGGAATGTGTCTTCTGGCTGTGAGGTTCAAAGTTTACTCAATGATGACGTATAGGGGGCGGACCGGAAATCGCATATGTTCGCCCAACGCGAACACGTTATTGTTCGCCGGCGGACAGTTCGGTGGACAGTTCGCGACATCTCTAATGTTAACCTGAAATGCAAATCCTTCATTATACTATAAGGACAAATAAAGCTAAAGCCCTTCTCTTTCAACATTGCATATACTCAAGTTAGCTTTTGTTAATGAAATTTAGGCCATAAAATCACATACAGTTGCAAGAAAAAGTATGTGAACCCTTTGGAATGATATTGATTTCTGCACAAATTGGTCATAAAATGTGATCTGATCATCATCTAAGTCACAATAGACAATCACAGTCTGCTTAAACTAATAACACACAAAGAATGAAATGTTGCCATGTTTTTATTGAACACACCATGTAAACATTCAGAGTGCATGTGGAAAAAGTAAGTGAACCCCTAGACTAATGACATCTCCAAGAGCTAATTGGAGTGAGATGTCAGCCAACTGGAGTCCAATCAATGAGATGAGATTAGAGGTGTTGGTTACAGCTGCCCTGCCCTATAAAAAACACACACCAGTTCTGGGTTTGCTTTTCACAAGAAGCATTGCCTGATGTGAATGATGCCTCGCACAAAAGAGCTCTCAGAAGACCTACGATTAAGAATTGTTGACTTGCAGAAAGCTGGAAAGGGTTATAAAAGTATCTCCAAAAGCCTTGCTGTTCATTAGTCCACGGTAAGACAAATTGTCTATAAATGGAGAAAGTTCAGCACTGCTGCTACTCTCCCTAGGAGTGGCTGTCCTGTAAAGATGACTGCAAGAGCACAGCGCAGACTGCTCAATGAGGTGAAGAAGAATCCTAGAGTGTCAGCTAAAGACTTACAAAAGTCACTGGCAAATGCTAACATCCCTGTTAGTGAATCTACAATACATAAAACACTAAACAAGAATGGATTTCATGGGAGGATACCACAGAGGAAGCCACTGCTGTCCAAACAAAACATTGCTGCACGTTTACAGTTTGCACAAGAGCACCTGGATGGTCCACAGCAGTACTGGCAAAATATTCTGTGGACAGATGAAACCAAAGTTGAGTTGTTTGGAAGAAACACAAAACACTATGTGTGGCGAAAAAAAGGCACAGCACACCAACATCAAAACCTCATCCCAACTGTGAAGTATGGTGGTGGGGGCATCATGGTTTGGGACTGCTTTGCTGCGTCAGGGCCTGGACGGATTGCTATCATTGAATGAAAAATGAATTCCCAAGTTTATCAAGACATTTTGCAGGAGAACTTAAGGCCATCTGTCTACCAGCTGAAGCTCAACAGAAAATGGATGTTGCAACAGGACAATGACCCAAAGCATAGAAGTAAATCAACAACAGAATGGCTTAAACAGAAGAAAATACGCCTTCTGAAGTGGCCCAGTCAGAGTCCTGACCTTAACCCGATTGAGATGCTGTGGCATGACCTCAAGAAAGCGATTCACACCAGACATCCCAAGAATATTGCTGAACTGAAACAGTTCTGTAAAGAGGAATGGTCAAGAATTACTGTTGTGCACGTCTGATCTGCAACTACAGGAAACGTTTGGTTGAAGTTATTGCTGCCAAAGGAGGTTCAACCAGTTATTAAATCCAAGGGTTCACATACTTTTTCCACATGCACTCTGAATGTTTACATGGTGTGTTCAATAAAAACATGGCAACATTTCATTCTTTGTGTGTTATTAGTTTGAGCAGACTGTGATTGTCTATTGATGTGACTTAGATGATGATCAGATCACATTTTATGACCAATTTGTGCAGAAATCCATATCATTCCAAAGGATTCACATACTTTTTCTTGCAACTGTATACCTCCATCTT
This sequence comes from Pelobates cultripes, assembly GCA_933207985.1. Taxonomy (NCBI): domain Eukaryota; kingdom Metazoa; phylum Chordata; class Amphibia; order Anura; family Pelobatidae; genus Pelobates; species Pelobates cultripes. Next base: position 263,009,452 of record OW240915.1, on the reverse strand, counting down.
TGCTTCAGTGCTGTTTTTGACCATGCAAAAAAATGAATTTCTCCGCAAGGATCTTATTCGCTGCAGAGTGACTGTAAATGAGAACACCTCTCTCCTCTCCCATACTAAAAAGCAATGTTTCTATGCCAAAATCTATGGTCATTTTCTAGCAGACAAATAAAAGGTAGGAGGGAATATTTTCACGTTGCAAAACCAGCCTGTAATCTTTTCCTTGTAATGGCATTTGGCGGAAATGTCATTATGTCACACACAAACATTATTTTTTACATTGTAATATAATTTGCAATAAGCATAATTCCCTGATATACCATCAGGTACTTTGTATATATTCATCAAAAAGGTATTTGGCCATACTTATTTTTTAATTTTTATTATAACTATAGGTGACAAAAGGTATTTGGTTTCAAAGCTTATATTTCAGACCAGGAATATAATATAAGCTAATGGTTTTTATTTTTGTAGTACTACATGTAACAGGGCATTTTGTCAAGAACAAATCAAATATCATATACAAGATTATCAGGGCCGGATTAACATAGGGGCTAATGGAGCTGCAGCTCCAGGCCCAGGCCCAGGCCCAGGCCCAGGCCCATGGAATCGACCCATTGATTAAAAAAAATCAAATAATGTTTTTTTTTTTTTTTTTTTACACACTACTCTTAAGGTTGCCACCTGGGTGGTGTTTATTTGAGGCTGTCTAGCCGTGACGATATTGCAGTATTACCGGCAATACAAATGCCGGTATTTTTCTCAGTATAAACAGAGTTTACTCTGCAATACCAGCAACGGGCAGTAGGGGGTCGCTGTGTGTGTGGAGAGAAGCTGGGATAGGAAGTTACAGCATATACCGGCATCTCTCTACTCACTGATACTCGGGGGAGCATCTACACAGCAAAGAGAGTCCAGACAGCAGCAACCAGCCTGCAGAGATAGCTCAGGGAAGTGAGGGATGGGGTAAAGACTGCAGAGATACATGGGGACACAGGGAGACTTCTGGGGACGCTGAAACACTTGGGGACATGGGGACACAGACACACATGGGGACACTGAGACATGGGGACACAGACACACATTGAAAAACTTGGGGACACTGAGACATGGGGACAGACACTAGGGGACACTGAGACCGAGGAACACTGAGATACTAGGGGACGCTGGGAGACATGGGGATACAGACACATGGGGACACTGAGACACTTGGGGACACTGGGAGACCAGGGCCAGATTAAGAGCCCAGTGGGCCTGGTGCTGACAATTATGAGGGGCCTAAGTACAGAATCTTATCAACCAAAAGCACTAAAACAGTCATACCTCTCAAGCATTATGTATCTGGTGGTGATGTTGCCAGAGGGAAACTCATAAAATGCAGCTATAAGAAAACTCAGATTCTATTAAAATATGATAATCTCTCTCTAATTCATGCTTTCATCTTTGAAGTAAATCTATATCACCAAACAGCAGTATCCAGTTAAGCAGGAAGTCAATGGGCGTTGTAAAAGGGTGGGCCACTGACGCGCATAATGTAACCAGAACTCCCGAAAGGGACGAACATGACCAAAAAAGAGGCGTGTCTGCTCAAAGAATTGGAAGTCTAGCCTGGCATGAATGCATGTCAGGCTGCCTGCCAATAATGCATGCTGGCCAACAGCATCCTGAGTTTGGCATAAATGCATCTAATGATGCGCTCGCTTCATGCTTTCTAAGGACTGTCCCCTAGCACTCACAGGTCTCCTTACCTTCTTACTAGCAGGCAGAAGCTCCTGGTATACAGTCTGAGACAGAGAAAAGGTGGCTGTAGTGAGTGTAGAAGAAAGGGAATATGCTACAGTGTTAGAGAGACCAAAGTCAGCATTACCTTAACAAATTTCATTTCAGCCATTTCACACAAGTTTTGTTTCCATATATCCCTCTTAAGTTTCCATTCTTATGTGAAGAGTAGTTGGGGTTGCCACCTTTCTTGGAAAAAATACAGGCCTTACTAATTTGCATTACTAATTATGTATGCGTGACATCACATTATGTAACTCACAAGGAGTAGAGAAAATTCAGGGAAATCACCTAAAAACTACTTACAGTTTGATTCTGCTGTATAGATGGATTGCTCCCAGTATCTCTCTGTCTCCCAGTGTCCCCATGTCACCCAGTGTCGCCATGTCGCCCAATGTCTTCTAGTGTCTTTATCCCCATGTCCCCAGTGTCCCCATGTTACTAGGGGACACTGTGAGACATGGGGACACTGAGACTATGTATCACACTCTCCCTATGTATCACAGTGTCTCAGTGCCCCATGTCTCCCAGTGTCCCAATGTCTCTGTGTCCCCATTTCACCCAGTGTCCCCTAGTGTCTGTGTCCCAATGTCTCCCAGTGTCCCCATGTCACTAGTGGACATTGAGAGACATGGGGATACGGAGACACTTGGGGACATTGTGACACTGGGAGACATGGGGACACAGACACTGGGAGACATGTGGACACTGAGATACTAGGGACACTGAGACACCAGGGACACTGGCAGGGAGACATGGGGACACTGAGACACTTGGGGACATTGTGTCCCTAGTGTCTCAGTGTTTCCATGTCTCCCAGTGTCCCCAAGTGTCTCAGTGTCCCCATATCTCCCAGCGTCCCCTAGTATCTCAGTGTTCATCAGTCTCAGTGTCCCCTAGTGTCTGTCCCCATGTCTCAGTGTCCCCAAGTTTTCCAATGTGTGTCTATGTCCCCATGTCTCAGTGTCCCCATGTGTGTCTGTGTCCCCATGTCCCCAAGTGTTTCAGCGTCCCCAGAGGTCTCCCTGTGTCCCCATGTCTCTCTGCAGTCTTTACCCCATCCCTCACTTCCCTGAGCTGTCTCTGCAGGCTGGGAGCTGCTGTCTGGACTCTCTGTGCTGTGTAGATGCTCCCCCACGGATCAGTGAGTAGAGAGATGCCGTATATGCTGTAACTTCCTATCCCTGCTTCTCTCCACACACACAGCGACCCCTACTGCCCGTTGCTGGTATTGCAGAGTAAACTCTGTTTATACTGAGAAAAATACCGGCATTTGTATTGCCGGTAATACTGCAATATCGGCACGGCTAGACAGCCTCAAATAAATACGACCCAGGTGGCACCCTTAAGAGTAGTGTGTAAAATTTTTTTTAAAAAAGTGTTAAAAAAAAAATACATTCTTATTTCTTTTTTTTTGTAAATCAGTGGTCCTATTCCATGGGCCTGGGCCTGGGCCTGGACCTGGAGCTGCAGCACCATCAGCCCCTATGTTAATCCGGCCCTGAACTAGAACACAGCTCTAATGTAAAAGAAAGCATACAAAGAATAGTAATTTAATAATTGATTGCTTATTGCAGGAAGGGCAACTAAAGCATGTGTAATATCAGGTTTATATATAGATATTGTGAACTTCCATCTAAACATCTCACCAGAGAAATGTAAAAATTATTTGAAGGAAATCCTTATTGAAGCTAACTTTCATAAATTATAAGAAAAAAAAAAACAAGTTAAAATGGAACCAATATATTTAATATTTGAATGGATAAATACATGAACATCATAATTTGTTAGAACTGGAATATAGTTTCTTAAAATTTTGATATAGCTTTACACGAGGGAATTAGATTCATTTTAGTTTATAGATGTCCTGAAATGAACACATTTTAAATCATGAAAACGTAGTCCGTTTCAACTACATGGTACACATAAATCAGCAGAATGGCTAGATTGCTCCAGAAGGGAAAATTGTGGCACATACTTAGTACAGATTTACTTTGGCCTAACTTGAGACCACCATCACACTAAGCAATGAGTTGCCAAGTACAAAAAAAAAATTCACTGAATGGTTGCTTTTTATATAAAGTATTGCACAGTTTGCTAGTTAAAAGTAACAGCTATTTGGCCTGTTTACATATCAGGTTTGTGGTAATCACTGTATTAAAGATGCTGGTAAATAGAAAGATAGAGATGTACTATAAAGGATTTATTGAAATGCAGTGCTACCCAATAACAGAGATGACAGTTGCCATTTTGACTCTTACCAAGAATACTTTTTTAGAAATTATGATTGAAGATAAATTTACAAGGTAAGAATTAGGAATCATTAATAAAAGGATTGATTGAATTAATCACTAGTGACTAATCTGAATGTGCTGGAGAATTTACTGCTGGTAACATTTCACTGTCTGACCTCCATAGTCTCTATGGTGCTAAAGAGGAGGTGTGTGTACTGTCTTTCTTTACTTCCTCCCCCCGCTCTTGTATTCAGCCATTTTGCCTTTGAGATATAACAAACTTTTTTTTTCTTTTTTTTTTAAATCATTTTGTTTCTTTTTAAGCAAACCACTGACTAAGAATTCTTACATTATTTTGCTTCATATGTGTGCCCAGCTCTGATCACTACATGCTGCTGCTATGAAAATTTAAGCTCTGCTTAATTTCAATATTTCCAACATTTGTTCCCGTGGATGACTTCCACATATGGGAGTGTTCCTAATTCAAAGATATTGAGCTGAGGTATTGCAAGTAATCTTGAGTTACTGAGTGAACTGACAGCTGATCTGAAACAAAGGATGGCATTGTTAGGTCATTGCTTCAATTACCTTTATAAAACTAGTGACAAATTATGTCAAGTATGATTGTTGGCCAGAAGTTGTCTCACTAGAGAATAAAAACTTGTGTTATTTAACAGGTCCTTCTCAGGCTCTCTGTGAAATATCTTATTTATTAGCTATAAATATTCATATTTTGGAAAACTCAGAGCAAATGTTTTTTCCAAATTCACACCAAACTTTGACCTGTACACACCAAAATTATTTATTTATTATATTATTATTATTATTCAATTATTATTATTATTCAATTATTTAGTCTCTAGGTAAAAGCTATCGCGTTTCTGGTGTGGACATAAACACCCACACTCATACAGGAGGTAATGAAGTGCTTGTTCTAGTAATAATATTAAAAAAAGATTGTTTCTATAGAAAGAAAGACACACTTAAAGTAATTAATAAATAATTTAAAATAAATGGGCCCTGCTTTCGACACTGTGGTACTTCGCTTATAATTATAGCAAACAGGCGAGCATCAAAAATAGGAAAAAGAGAAAAAAACAGCGCTAAATTGCCACAATAAAATTATAAGAAAGGCAGCACTCCTCAAAGGGGAGTCCCCAATAATCCCCTAATGGTAACAGATAGCAAGAACAAACAGAGATATAAGGATGCGCCTAAAACTTGATAAAATAAAAGACTAAATTAGTCAGATAAAATACAGAATAAAATAAGTAATAAAACAATAGTCCAATAAAATAGGCTTATCACAGTCCGTGAGGGTAGGTCCCACTTGTAAAGGAATATTCTTTAGGGTGTAGGTGGGATCGTATCTTCAAATGTTGAGAATTCAGCATATGTGGAGAGAAAAATAAAAACAGGACTCCAATGGCACAGTAAATCGGTGTATAAAATAAATATAAAAGTATAAAATCAGTCTTACTCACACTTTTCAGAGCTAGGATCAGCTCTGATATTGCTCGCGTAAAGTGGAATAATCCCCACTTCTAGGATATATGGAGTAAATTTTGATAGTTGAATATCTGACTTGGGTTCAGCATTCAATTTGACGTAATACGACCCAGAGGAAAAAATGAAATAAAATATATAGTGCTCACTGTATGTAATAAAATTAAAAGAAAGTAAAGTATACTACTCACGTAAAGTAGAGCAGACTCAAAACTGCTCAGTGAAGGCGCTCGGGTGGTATAATCCCCATCTATGGATTCTTTGTACTTCCTGCAGGGTGAGCCGTATACATAAAAGCAATAAAAGAAAATGTATGTAAAATCAGGTAAAGGAGAAAGCAAATGGCAATAAAGTATTTTATGCCAATAAAATATCTTTATTATAAAATTTAAATAATGCAAATATGCTTTTTATCATTGTATTGTCAATTTTTATGTGTGCAATAACTGTTTTATAATAACTTCCCTGTATTATCTAAATGCTAATTTTATGACGTCATTTTGGCGGGAATTTTAAATTTAAAGTACTATTACACACTATATAAGCTTATGTATGTCACGTATGCCCCCCCTCTTTCCCACTATCTACTTGAAGAAGCCTGTTAAGGCGAAACGCGTTTAGATATTAATAGATGTTGTTCTTAATTTTATAATAAAGATATTTTATTGGCATAAAATACTTTATTGCCATTTGCTTTCTCCTTTACCTGATTTTACATACATTTTCTTTTATTGCTTTTACGTATACGGCTCACCCTGCAGGAAGTACAAAGAATCCATAGGAGGGGATTATACCACCCGAGCGCCTTCACTGAGCAGTTTTGAGTCTGCTCTACTTTACGTGAGTAGTATACTTTACTTTCTTTTAATTTTATTACATACAGTGAGCACTATATATTTTATTTCATTTTTTCCTCTGGGTCGTATTACGTCAAATTGAACGCTGAACCCAAGTCAGATATTCAACTATCAAAATTTACTCCATATATCCTTGAAGTGGGGATTATTCCACTTTACGCGAGCAATATCAGAGCTGATCCTAGCTCTGAAAACTGTGAGTAAGACTGATTTTATACTTTTATATTTATTTTATACACCGATTTACTGTGCCATTGGAGTCCTGTTTTTATTTTTCTCTCCACATATGCTGAATTCTCAACATTTGAAGATACGATCCCACCTACACCCTAAAGAATATTCCTTTACAAGTGGGACCTACCCTCACGGACTGTGATAAGCCTATTTTATTGGACTATTGTTTTATTACTTATTTTATTCTGTATTTTATCTGACTAATTTAGTCTTTTATTTTATCAAGTTTTAGGCGCATCCTTATATCTCTGTTTGTTCGAGCATCAAAAATAGTCATGCATTTACATGGACCAAATTAAAAATGGTTAGAAAATCAGAATACTAGAAATTATATATCTATTTGTCAGCAGACTGTTCAGAGAACATTTCTGCTACAATTGCTTCTATGGGCACTTCCTATGCAATTTCTGAGCAGGAAACTGTTGTGAGTAATAGCAGGAAGTATGCGTTGCAGAAACAAATATGTTTTTCTTGACAATAATACAAAAATACAAGGTTATCTATTTGCTTGTTCTAATGGACCTTTTTGATTTCAAGTGCCTCTTTTTCAAACACAGTTTTCCAAAGCTTTATTTTAAAGAGGAGCGCCCATGATTATTAATATTTTTATTTTTTTTAAATTATTTTCCCCTTATATTTAACAAATATGTATTTGGGAGGTCTAAAAAAAATAAAATGAATATGGGAACATTGCCTTTATCGTGTCAGTCAGTGTAGTATATTATGGCCTTTTCTGTGAGTCAAAACTAGAAAAAAAATGAAAACAAAAAACAGTCCTGTCAAAAAACCTGTCAATTGTTAATGAGACCTTTCCATGACGTTCATCACCTTTATGCATAAAGTTAGAGATATTTTCATAAAAACTGTGTTATTCTCCTTTAGCCACCTACGGTGATGTCACTCCTTCTCTCTGAAGTGGGAGGGATGTCAGAGAAGGCAGAATAAAGCAGGGTCTTGGGCGGCACAAAGGAGGGTCAATGCTGTCATTAGTAGTGTGCTGCCAACATGATATGCGTGCAAAATAGGCACAGAATTTACATTAGCTACTGCTAAATGACACTATTGGATTTAACGTTACAACTCTGGAAGTGAAGTATTGTAACTCTAATGTTTTATTGAGCAATGTTGCAAAGATAGACTCCAAGTATCATGACCACTTTAAATCACTGATGTGGTGATGGTGCTTGAAGTAACCCTTTAATCGCTTGTCTCTTTTTCATATTGTGTCTTGTCTTTCTATCCTCTCCCCCCTGCTTTTTTTCCTATCTCTTTCTTAATTTCCTACCTCTCTCCCACCTACACTTTTCTTCAGGGATTATTTTTGGACACGACAGATGTAGATTTCATTATGTTTTACCAAGCTGTATTTTTGAAAAATAAAGAATTAAATAAAAAAGTATGTAACAGCTTTTAATGATTGGCAGAAATGAGCAATTAAAGATAAATTCACCTTCACTTGTTTTGACCTGCATAATTTAAATATATTTCTGGTTTAAATCATTTATTTTATACATTTGATTGTGTAATTTTCGTTCACGATGGGATGAATAATTTATTTTATTTTCATTTTTTGTCAAAGAAGTTTGCGACCTCTAGAAGCTTATTAAAAGAAAATAACTAATTTGTCAGTGAATAAAATCTCTTTAATCAAAATGATTATCCAGATGTGGACCTCTTGCTCACTGTGTGCAGAGTCTCAGCCATGCAGATAAGGGCCAAAGAAGGCAGACTGTCTGCTGTACTGTGTCTTTCATGCACATATAACCTGCTGGAATTTTGGTTAGATCTACACTACTGGTTGGGATCAGTCTGATATGCAACTTGTATAGGTTCTGTCTGTAATGGCACAAATAAACTAATTCTTGTTCTGAGCAGTGACTAATCAAATGATAAGCTAACTTAGTTTATGTATGTTCTCAGTGTACACCATGTTTTGACTGATTCTCAACACGTTCCAATTTCTACGAATATCATTAAAATACAACTCTAAGCACTATAACCAGCTTTAGTGGTTATGGTGTCAGTAGTGTCCTGATGCCAACCATGCTTAATCCGTCAAACCATTTCAGCACTGCTTGGCACTTTGCTGGGTTCTGTAATACGGATTTGCAACTTACAATTTTCTGAATCAGGAGAAGCCACATGGTAATGTAGATGTCCACTCACTGGCTGAGAGCTCTATCTGAGCACTCTCAGTCACTGAACAAGTTCCTGAGCAAACAGATATCTAATTTCTTTGGGTTGAGACAACTGGTAGTAGTTATGGAGCCTGGTGGAATCCAGGTAATTGTCAAACTGTGCTTAAATAGTTTGACAGAATATACTGGGACTGCACCAGAACACTCCTGGGACCATAACCACTACAACGGTTATGATGCTTAAACTGTTGCTTTAATCTTTTTCTAAAAAGAGACAAACCTAAAGAACAAATTTTTTTTCATAAAACAAGTGGACATATGGTGGGATTTCCCTTTAACATTTATTTTAAACTAATTTGAAGTACATTTAGCAAGAAACAGGAAATAATCTTAAAATAGTACATAATGCCTAGCCATCACTGGTTAAAAAAATATCTGAGGCAAGTTATAGAAGCTATCATTTCACTTACAGAAAACAAATCCACACTCTGGGTGTACTAAGTGAAGCACATTACTGGAATTTCTGCAAGTGCGCTGAATATCTTATGAGCGTAATTGATTTGTGACAGATTTTTGTCAAACATAAATATGTAATGTATTTCTTCACTATCTAACTTTCTGAGAGACAATAGAATTCCAGGGGAAGAAGTGGAAACTGAAAATATGATTCTTGGCACAAGACATGAGAATTGCAGATATTTTCTATTCCTTTTAAACAAAAGAATTTTCGCCAGCCTTCCCAATTTGAGATGCCAGTACTAACAGTTTAGAGGACAACATTAACCCAAATGTGGCATATTTTTGCCAAAACAAATTTTGTCTTATCCAGTTCCTCACACAAAGATTTGAAAAGCTCTTGATGAACATAATATATATATATATATATATATATATATATATATATACAGGGACGTTTTAGCCGCGAGGCAAACAAGGCATTTGCCTTGGGCGGCATTTTCCAGGGGGCGGCAAAAAAAGCCGACCCCCAAATGCCCAGGGCAAATGTCTTGTTAGCCTTGCGACTAACTGACATGCCGGTAGGGATGATGGGCTGGCTGCAGGGCTGGCGGCGCAGGCGGGTGGCACTGGCGTGGGAGGACTTCCTCTGAGCTGTCTGCTCAGCTCCCTCGCGCGCAGCAGAGTGAGGCTGGGAACCGGAATATGATGTCATCTTCCGGCCCCCAGCCTCACTCTGCGGCGCGTGAGGGAGCTGAGCAGACCGCTCAGAGGAAGTGCTCCCTCGCCAGTGCCGCCCACTTGCCCAGCAGCCACTGGACCCCCAGGGAGAAAGAGAACCCCCCCAGCATTCCCAAAGGTAAGGAGGCTGGGGGGGGTTTAAATTAAAAAAAAGTGTTAATGTGAGTGAGTGTGTGTGAATGTCTGTTAGTGTTAGTGTGTGTCTGTTAGTGTGTGTATGTTAGTGTTAGTGTGTGTCTGTTGGTGTTAGTGTGTGTGTGTGTGTCAGTGTGTGTGTCTGTTAGTGTGTGTGTCAGTGTGTGTTAGTGTGTGTGTCTGACTGTGTGTGTGTGTGTGTGTGTCTGACTGTGTGTGTGTCTGTTAGCTAGTGTATGCGTATCTGTCAGTGAATGTGTGTGTATTTAGACGGCGGGGCGGGGGGGAGAGGCACGAGGCGCCTGAGTTTTGTCCTGCCTAGGGAAGCACAAAACCAGGATACACCACTGTATATATATATGTGTGTGTGTATATATATATATATATATATATATATATATATATACAGAATTTTGAAATTTTTGGTTTGTTTACAGAAGATAGAACTAGAGCAATTCATATTTAGATGGAGTTATTTTTCACTGAGAACCGATAAGGAAGCCATAATTTTCTATATACAGGTAGACCTTTTTCCAAATGAATGCAAAGATACATTTAATTGTTCATATGTTATGATGAGGTTCAACCTACTGTCAGGATTGTATACCCACGCAAACCTGAGATGGAGAAGAGGATAGAGTGCATTATTGGTCCTTACGGTGACCAGGCTAAAAGGTAAAAGGTAGGCAAACAGTGCCGAAAAATAATATAATTAAACTAACTGAGGTAAGGAGTACAGAGAGACAACAATGTGAGGAATCAGAGCAGGGGCGGACTGACAACTCATGGGGCCACCGGGAAATAGGAGATCATGGGGCCCCCCTTGTTCCTGCCAACTTGCAAGCCACATTCATGCACCACCCACATATACATCCTTGTGTTACAGAAAGGGTTGTAAGTGGAGTTAGAGGCTTTAGTGGGGACTGGAGCTGTAGTGTGTGTAGCTGGGGCTACCTTGGGGAAATAGGGGCTGTAGTGGGAGATATGGGGGTGTAGCGGGGATGATAGGAGTTGTAATTGGGGGATAGAGAATCTAGTGTGGGCGTTGGGGGTTAGGCTGTAATGGGGATAGGGGATGCAATGGAGTGGGGGCTGTAATGGGGGTATGGCTGTAATTATGGAGTGTAAGGGCTGTGATGTGAGGATACAGGCTGTAATGTGGGGGATAGGAGCTGTAGTGGGATCACATGGGCTGTAGTTGGGGGTTAGGGGCTGTAGTTAGGAGTTAGGGGCTGTAGTGAGGGAATATGAACTGTAGTGGTGGGTTAGGTAATGTAGTGGGGGGTTGCGGGCTGTAATGGGAAGTTGAGGGCAGTAATTGGGAAGCTGAGGGTCCTACTGGTGTGTAGAAGCCGTAGTGAAGAAAGAAGGTATAGGAATAGGGGCTGTAGTAAGGAAAAATGGACTGAGGGAAAATCATAAAAAATAGGGGCTATAATGGGTGTATCGGAGCTGTAGTGAGGGAATAGGTGATGTTATGGGGGAATATGAGATGTAGTGGTGGGGTAGGATCTGCAATGAATCAATATAGGCTGTAGTATTGGGTTAGGGGCTGTAATGGGGGAATGGAGGCTGTATTGGGTAATAGAGGCTGTAGTGGGATATATGGGCTGTAGAGGAGAGAGATGGCCTGAGGGGAAATTATTAAAAAAATAAGAGAGGTGTAGGGGATAGGGGCGGTAGTTGTGGAAAATGAGCTGTAGTGGGGGGAGTTGAGGGCTATAGTGTGGGATAGAGGCTCCAATGGGGGAACAGGGTCTGTAGTGTGGGCGGGTAGTGTGGAGGGGGAAGGGGGTAGTGGCAGTAGTGGTGGATAGTGACTGTAGTGGAGAGTTGAGAGATGTAATAGGGGCTGAAGTGGGGGTATAGTGGCTGTATTAAATGAATACAAGTTGAGAAGAATTTTTTTTTAAAAAGTAATTTAAAAAATAAAGCAACTACAGTGAGGAAAAAAGTATTTGATCCCCTGCTGATTTTGAACATTTGCCCACTGACAAAGAAATGGTCAGTCTATAATTTTAATGGTAGGTGTATTTTAGCAGTGAGAGACAAAAAAAATCCAGAAAAACGCATGTCAAAAAGTTATAAATTGATTTAAATGTTAATGAGTGAAATAAGTCTTTGATCCCCTATCAATCTGCAAGATTTCTGTCTCCCAGGTGTATTTTATACAGGTAACAAGCTGAGATTAGAAGCAGTCTCTTAAAGGAAGTGCTCCTAAACTCAGTTTGTTACCTGTATAAAAGACACCTGTCCACAGAAGCAATCAATCAATCAGATTCCAAACTCAAAACCATGGCCAAAACCAAAGAGCTGTCCAAGGATGTCAGGAACAAGATTGTAGACCTACACAAGGCTGGACTGGGCTACAAGACCATTGCCAAGCAGCTTGTGAGAAGGTGACAAAAGTTGGTGTGATTATTCACGAATGGAAGAAACACAAAATAACTGTCAGTCAACCTCGGTCTGGTACTCCATGCAAGATGTCAAATCGTGGAGTTTCAATGATCATGAGAATGGTGAGGAATCAGCACAGAACTACACGGGAGGATCTTGTTAATCATCTCAAGGCAGCTAGGACCATAGTCACCAAGAAAACTATTGGTAACACACTACGCCATGAAGGACTGAAATCCTGCAGCGCCCACAAGATCCCCCTGCTCAAGAAAGCACATGTACAGACCCGTGAAAAAAGAGTGTGAACTTCGTAGATGTACTACCACCACCAAGATCACTCTGTGGAGCACTAGAGATAGGGAAATATCTTACCCCTATATAAATATCGTATATATCACTTTAACAGCATATAAAATCTAGAGCAGAGAAATGCACATCATAGTGCAGAATGATTGTAAAATGTGTATGGAATGGAGGAGAGTGTAAGTCCAACTCACATGGCACAGAGCCTAAGGATTGGCTCGAATCACAACAGCTTGGGTATATTTAGGCAATACCAGACCTCCTCCCGATATGCAGCTCGCAGAATATATGGAAGAGAAAAGAGGTAGAATTCCTAGTGCAGATACGTATGGTAGGAAGAGTGATCACAAAAAATCATATGAATGTGCTCACCTGAAATAGATCCGATAATATTAAGTGCCTATTTACACTGAGCACTTTTTTCTGTACATGTACAGACCCGTCTGAAGTTTGCCAATGAACATCTGAATGATTCAGATGAGAAAAGGGTGAAAGTGTTGTGGTCAGATGAGACCAAAATCGAGCTCTTTGGCATCAACTCAACTCGCTGTCAAACATTGAGGTGGAAACATTATGCTTTGGGGGTGTTTTTCTGCTAAGGGGACAGGAAAACTGCACCGCATCAACGGGACAATGGACCGTGCAATATACCATCAAATCTTGAGTGAGAATCTCCTTCCCCCAGCCAGGGCATTGAAAATGGGTCGTGGATGGGTATTCCAGCATGAAATGACCCAAAACACACAGCCAAGGCAACAAAAGAGTGGCGCTAGAGGAAGCACATTAAGGTCCTAGAGTGGCCTTGTCAGTCTCCAGACCTTAATCCCATAGAAAATCTGTGGAGAGAGCTCAAAGTTTGAGTTGCCCAACATTAGCCTCGAAACCTTAATGACTTGGAGAGGATCTGCAAAAAGGAGTGGGGCAAAATCCCTCCTGAGATGTTTGAAAACCTGGTGGCCAACTACAAGAAACGTCTGACCTCTGTGATTACCAACAAGGGTTTTGCCACCAAGTACTAAGTTGAAGGGGCCAAATACTTATTTCACTCATTGACATGTAAATCAGTTTATAACCTTTTTGACATGCGTTTTTCTGGCTTTTTCTTTTTTTTGTTATTCTGTCTCTCACTGTTAAAATACACCTGCCATTAAAATTATAGACTGAAATTTATTTGTCAGTGGGCAAATGTTCAAAATCAGCAGGGGATCAAATAGTTTTTTCCCTCACTGTAAGTTATTTCCCCCACCTTTACCTTGGGCAGGGCGGAATCTTTGGTGCTCCTGTGGGAGATGCATTTCTTAGGTTCCTTGATGGTCCAGTGAGGGGCAAGCAAAAACTCTGTACTATATATACCTCCATTACCCATATGTTTTGGTCAGTGCCTATAGGTGAGGAGTTTTATACTTTAATAAGTACTTCCTGAAATATAATGTTCCAATTCCCAATTTTAAGAGTACCATGAATAAATACTTTATTTAGGTTATAAAGGGATTTTAAACATATTTAGTATCTGTATCCCCCCCTCCCCCCCTGTTGGCCATGGTGTTATAAAACCTGATTGAGGATAATATCTACTCCCTGTTATAATAGACACTGCTATAGTTATAGTAATGTGCACATATTTTAATGAAAGATAGGTTGTTACACTATATATACTTTCTTTAGGTTCATTGTTTTTTTTTACACCTTTTTAAGTTGTTGCTGTTTTTTTACATCCCTGATAAACCAATCCAAGCTAACTACCCCTTGCCTTCCTCTATCTGAACAGCTTATCTGTAGAAATTAAATAAATTACAAATATACAAATAAAATGGAAAACCAACATGTTGAATCCCTGGAATTCCATGATTAACAGAATATACCTTCAAAAGGTGCCTTTTTAGAAATTAAAATGTCAGTGATAAAGATAAAACTGACCAGAAGACCACAAGACTCCATAGTAACCACGGAGGACCTAATATGGTGGAAATCCCAACTAACTAACCTAGTTCATGGAGTTCAAGAAAGACAACTAAAGTCTGAGTCTGTGACCTAAATGTACCTTGTAAACTAGCTACTGCTTTATTTCATTTTAAGTTTCTACGTTGTCTGAATCAAATTCTTGGCATATTAAAAAAAGAAAAGAATATCCTGGCTAAAATTCTTTATATGTGGTAATTGGGCAGCATGTGAATTTATGGATCATAGGAAACTCTCCTACATAAAAGAGTGTAAGGAAGAAATTAGATATTTGAAGTTTTATTGCCTGGGAGATCATTTCATAGTCTGGTATAACGTACCTGTGGTTTACAACATTTTACAAGCACCAACAGACCATTAAAATGTGTTTGTTATAAATGATTATGATGATCCAAAGAACTAAAGTTATTTAGTGTTTTGGATATAACTACTGCCAAAGTAGGTTCAAAGCATTGTAAAAAAAAATGTAAAAAATTCAACACATATTTGAAAGCGTCTATTAAAAAAATATATTTTAGACTTTTGAATCACTTCTCTAAGAGCTAAATTAGTCAGAAACCATCTGAAAGGTGATAATATTCACTAATATAATATTAACTCCAATGCTCCATTGGAGCCTCACATCCTGCAGAATTAAATGGAATAAAGTTTGATATATGCCCAGATTACCTGTTTTTTAAGATATTTCTGCCAGCTCTGGTATAGTCAATCCTTCCCTTCAGAGGTTTGCATATAAAAAAATATTGGAGATTGATTTGACATTCGTTATTCCCTGAGCATCTTCAAGCTGGTCTGAAATGGAGCATTATTGATGTTAGTGTTGACACAGTTCATGAATAGAAAAAAAATATATAAGTTTGTTCAGTGCTTTCTCTACCTTAGAGACTCAAAGAGCTGTAAGTCATTATTCTCCATTTACCAACTAATCAAATAAGTGAACAGAATTAAAAGTTAACTTTTGTTTTCAGATATTTTTGGTGCAATAGCTGTTCTTCTTGTTTTAATTATAATGTAAAAGTAAGGTTGTATTCAACTTCCTATTTAATTAGCTACACTGCTAATTAGTGGTTAAACCCCATATGTAATGGACATTTTAGTTCTAGTTTAGATTTTCTTTTTTTTTTAGAATATTTTTGGTTATTGTTATTATTGATAATATCACTTTTTTCCACAGGTTTGAGACCTGGAGTGGTCCCTGAACTTCATTTTTTGGTATATATTTACGCGGGTATGGCACCTGGGCACAGTATCCAGTATCTATACTAAAGGGAGGATTGCCAAGCATTGTATATTTTTGTTTATGTATATACAAGTGCTGGCCAACCAACCAGACATCGTGGTGGTACACAAGGAACGAAAGACTGCAGTCGTGGTGGATGTGGCAATACCCAGTGACTATAACATCAGGAAGAAGGAACATGAGAAGGTGGACAAAAACCAAGGACTGAAAGAAGAACTAGAAATGATGTGGAAAGTGAAGGCAGTAGTAGTCCCAGTTGTGATAGGCGCACTCGGGGCTGTGACTCCCAAGTTGGGGTAGTGGCTTCAACAGATTCCTGGTGGGACATCTGAGATTGCTGTCCAGAAGAGTGCAGTTCTAGGAACAGCTAAGATACTGCGCAGAACCCTCAAACTCCCAGGCCTCTGGTAGAGAACCTGAGAATGAGGAATAAACATACCACCCAGGAGGTGTGAGAAAATCAATGTGTATATATATATATATATATATATATATATATATATATATTTATTTATTTCCTGGCCATATCCATGGCAGCACAACAACGGGTAGCTCCTCCCTATCCCTAATTAGACAGGAACCTAATTAAAACAGCAGGTATAAGTAACCCCTCCTGTTACGAAAGTAACCTCACCACTGGCTTTTGGAGGGACCTGCTGGCCAGCCTCTTGCCTCAGGACTATGGGCCCTGCAATATACCTTGCCCAATGTACTTTAAAGGGCTCTGTTCATGTGAAGTATGTACTTTTGTACTCCAGACAGAGAGACTGACCATTAGCCCTAATTCTCTGGAACTGTTTTGGGCATGGAACCATGTGCACGGTGGGTCAAAACTATGACTTCCAGGAAATTCCTGAACCCCTAAACCGATCTGGGTGATTTTTTGGATATGTTGTTCACCCAGATCAGGGCTATCAGTGGATGTGACTATGGGGATATGTTGTATTTTGAGGTACTTATTGGACTTTGTAAAAATGTGTGTTTTTTCTGCCTGGGGATAATTAAGTTAATGCATTATCTGCCTTAATTATATCACAGGCAGAGGGGAGGGATTGTGTACTGTATGTGGGAGTGTCATTCATTGTCACATTGTTTTTATTGGTTTGTACACTTTGTGTCCCTGTGCCCAACAAGGTCCACATGGGTGTCACCCTTGTTGGGAAACCTACATAAAAGGCTAACTGTGGCTTCCATTAAAGAGACTTACTTCGCCCTCAATCTAGAGTCTTGTCTCTTATTGGGGGAAACTGCTATATCACTACAAGGGATTGTTATAATCACTATACTCCCTTGGATTCTCTGAGCTCTTGTAAGAGCTATTCCTGCTTGACTCTCTGGAGGAAGAGAGGTTTACCTACTGGAACCTGGAGCCTTGTCGTAGGTCCAGGGTGGGTAGGAGATGGAGATACTCCAACCAAACTGCGGCGGTTGTGGGGTCTGCAGTGCCTGGAGACCTTGGTGAACACTAGGAGCATCTGTCGGCAGAGGTACCCAATCGGAGTACAGGAAGCTCCATTACACCTCAGTCTTTTTGTTCCTGTCATTTCAGGACTAAAAACCTTGTCTTTTAAGGCTTACCTGAGGATTGGTTCCTCTGGCCCCTTGGGAGTGCAGCCTCTCTCCCTTGAGAAGTCTCCAGTACATGGCAATGCTCAAAGGTGACCCCCTGGAGAAAACCCTTTAGTGACCAGGGTTTTTTAACTTGCTGTGACCCAAAGGGTAGGTTACCCAAGGGGTAGCAAGATCATGCTATAACCATAATTCCTGCAGTGACCCAAGGGGTAACAGGCTGGGCATGCACATACAGAGCATATGGATTTACTTTCTGTGACCCTAGGGGTAGCAAGATTATGCCATCATCCCATTTCCTACATGACCCGATGGGGTAGCAGGCTGGACATGCACATACAGAGCACATGGATTGCAAGGATTAATATGAAAGTGACTAACATTCCATCGCTGAAAGAGTTAATTTGAGACTGACTAACATTCCATCACTAAAAGGGTTAACATACAACTCTGCTATCTTTTACTTTCCCATGGATTTACTTGCTGTGACCCTAGGGGTAGCAAGATTATACCATCAGCCTAATAAGCATGTAGGGATGTAAATAACAAATACCCCTTTCTGTCTCATTAGAGCTATTTTTGCCAGAAGCTCAAGGAAGCAAGGTGAATGGTTAGAGTTAGGACCCACCTAAGAGGTCTGCCTTGATGTGGCAGGTGGGCTTACCCTCTCATGGCCATTGGAGGTAACTAAAAACCTCCAGTTGTTTAAAAATACATAGGGATATGGAAAGAGCGCCGGTAACTTTTTTTTCCTCTTTGGCTCTTAATATAGCAGCTGGGTTTTCTTATTCTTGGGCTGATATGGCTTTTAATACAGCCACTGGTTTCATTTTTCCTAGGCCTCGATTGTGCCTTTTAATAAAGCCATTGGATTCTCTTATTCCTAGGTCTCTATTATGCTCTGTGGGCTAATGCACTGTTCATCTCTTGTGGGTTGCAGGTTCAATTCCCACTTGAGCTAGATTAAATAAGAATGATTTATTTGGAGAACCAGAGAATATCTGACTGTACTTTTCTTGGTTAAACATCACTTATTCTCTTTGCATTTTAATATGTATTCCCAGCCATTCACCGCTTTATTCACTTTGTCTATGCCTCTGTGACTTGTAAAATACATATATGGCTATTCTCCCCTTTATTCACTGATTTAAAACTTGTGATTTCTCTTATGCATTCTCGGCTATCCGCCAATTTTATTACAATTTTCTATGCCTCTATATTTGTTTTAGGCATTAACAGCCATTTGCTGCTTTATTAATTTATTTCTGTACCTCTGTACTTGGTAATGGGCATTCTCGGCTATTCTCCGCTCTGTTTTTCTATTCCAGCCTTTCATTTTATTTCATGGCTCTTCGCCGCTTTGTTTTCTGCGCTAGGGTTGGTTAAAATCCCTTAGAATGCACAGATGGGAATCGAACGATCGCGCCAATGCCGTTTACGTGCATGCACAAAAACACACTTTGCTAAGGATAAAATAGGAATCTTGTGCAGTTATGGATTCACATCCCTCTACTCACAGAAAATAGGTCACATGAGACATGGGTAAGCCATTCTAATTTTTTCTGTGGTTACCAAACAAAAGAGTACCTATTATTAATTGGAATTCCCTACGATGATAGCTCTATGGGAAGAAAATAATCCGGATCATACAAGGGAAGTCACCCTAAAGGATCCTTTGTGAGGCATATGATAAGCGAGCCTTGTAATAGTAAAATCTCTGTGCAGACTGTCTGAAAGTGGCTACAGGCCAATCTACCCTTGTGCCGTATATTGTCCAGCCTGAAAATTTACCATTAATTACATCTCGTTGTACTCTATCCTTAAGCCAATGTTCTACCCAAGAACAAGAATATTCATCTAGACCAATTTCTTTTAGTTTGAAGACTAACCTATTGTGAGGAACCGTATCAAATGCCTTGGCAAAATCCAAGTAGATCACATCCACTGCAACACCCTGATCTATACTTCTACTTACTTCTTTGTAGAATGCAATTAGGTTAGTTTGACATGACCTATATTTCATAAAACCATGCTGATTATTGCTAATAACAAAGTTCTTCCCAATGAATTCCTGAATATTATCCCTTAATAGCCCTTCAAATATTTTCCCAGTTACAGAAGTTAAGCTCACAGGTCTATAATTTCCAGGCAAGGATTTTGAACCCTTTTTAAATATAGGAACAACATCTGCCTTCCTCCAATCCTCCGGTACAACACCTGAAACAAAAGAATCTTCAAAAACTAAATACAGAGGTTCACTTATTTCCCTACTTAGCTCCTTAAGTACTCGTGGGTGAATACCGTCAGGCCCCAGAGCTTTATTTACATTTATTTTCTTTAATAGCTGTAGCACCTTGTCTCGTGTTATCCAATCACAAGTTGTTTGCATGTTTTTTTGCATCAATCATTTGCATATGTCTTGCCATAGGATCCTCATTAATATATACTGAAGAAAAATAGTTATTTAAAATTTCTGCTTTTTCCTGGTCTTCATTAGCTAATAAACCTAACTCTGTTTCCAGTGTACCTACACTTTCATTTTTAGTTTTTTTAGAATTGATGTACTTGAAAAAAAATTTGGGTTGGTTTTGCATTATTTAGCTATCAATTTTTCATTTTCAAGTCTAGCCACTTTAATTGCCTTTTTGCAAGTGTTATTGGCTTCCTTATATCTTAAATAGGATGCCTCTGATTTGTCTGATTTAAATGCTTTAAATGCCCTTTTCTTATTTTTAATCTCTTGTTTTACTTCTCTGCTAAGCCACATTGGTTTTAATTTGTTTATTTTATATTTTTATGTACCCAATGGTACATACTGAGAAATGTACCTTTCTAATATTTGTTTGAATAGTTTCCATTTATCCTCAGTGTTTTTATCACTAAGGAGTTTATGCCAGTCGATATGTTGTAGAGCTGCCCTAATCTTATTGAAATTTTTTAAAATTATATGTTTTAGTATACCTCACTTGCTTTTGCTTTTTTGAGTTTATTTCAAAATTTACCATATTGTGATCATTATTTCTCAAATGCTCCCCTTCTTGAATGTTGGTTAAAAGATCAACATTGTTTGTTATGACGAGATCCAGACAAGCATCCTTTCTAGTTGGTGCTTGTACCAGTTGTGACATAAAGGTGTCATTTAACACATTCAAAAACATGATTCCCCTTGCTGAAGTACTAGTCCCTCTATCTCAATTTATGTCTGGGTAATTAAAATCTCCAATAATTAACGTGTTACCTCGATTTGCAGCTTTCTCAATTTGCTCCAACAGCTGTTCTTCCTCAATAATATTTACATTAGGTATAACATATCCCAACCAATAACTGATTTCCCTTTGTTTGCCCCAAGCAGATATCTACCCATAAAGCCTCCACATTTTCCTCGTCACACTCCACATGCCTAAGATTTGACTTTAACTCATGGTTGACATAGAAACATACCCCACCACCCTTCTTGTTTCTCCTATCCTTCCTAAATAATATGTACCCATTTAAATTAACTGCCCAGTCATGTGTCTCATCCCACCATGTTTCTGTTATGTCTATTATAACATATTGTTTAGTGTATGCTATTTCCTCTAGTTCCCCCATTTTGTTATATAGGCTCCTTGCATTAGTAAGCATACATTTAATATTATCATGAGTCTTTTGTACTTTTTGTGAATTATTAATATTACATACCTTCTCTGTTCTGAGGAGGTATAGCTCTTTTCAGAAAACGCAGTACGACTTATCAAGTAAGAATGTTGACTGTCATATTACCTCAGCAGAGGTAGTTTTGACCCAGGTCCGGTCCTCCACTATAGATCTAAGTGAACGATGATGGCACAAGGGAGGATATTAACTTTCCTATAGAAATTCCTTGGACTGTGAAAACTATCAATACCATCGACTGGGGTTGAGGAACTTTTCTCCAAAATCGAATATGTTCATGAAAGGGACATTCTTAACATCCAATACCTCTCTTCTGCATTGGTTGCATCAACATCAACATGGCTTTCACTTCTGTGTATCTTCTTCAGTACCTCCATGGGATCTCCCAAAAGAGTACTTCACTCTACCACCAGGACCAGTGCTACTCTCCTCTTTCAGAAGGTTTTGATATTGAAAGAAAGGCTTCAATACAAGGGTCTTCAAGGTGCATAATTAATATCCTTCTGAAGGCCATAAACCCTTTACTGTCTTTCACAATATAGAATAATTCCCAATCTGCTACTGAATTTAGTCATAAAGTGGCTTATTATCTCCATATTAATGAAGAAATTATTTTTCCAGCTTAAAAGCCTATTGATTGGAATGAAACTCTGTAATTAAACTGTCTTCTCTTGTCCTAGATAGATGTCTTAAGATCTATTTCTATAGATTCACTATCTGGCTTTCTACTGATAGTCTATTTAGCTTAACTAATGCACCAGGAGACGTCTTCATGCCTCTATATAAGCCATCAGCAGAGGGATAGTCTTGACTATTTTCAGGCTACTAAGCCCTGGGGGTTACAGTACCTGAAGGTCTGTTAGCTCTTCACTAGAGATGTTCTCCCTCTTGAACATCCATGGCCAAGTTTCCCTGGAACTTATAGGTTAAATGCCTGCTTGGTCCTCAACCAATACTTTTTTCAGGCATTTTCTCTGGTACATTTGAGTAGGTTAATCTGGTAATATGGAAATAGTGGGCAATCAGTTTTTAATTTCCAATGTCCTTATGAGGTGTGTGTGTTTTCACTTTGCATTCATAATTTGGAACTCTTGTGTATTTCTTTCCCTCCCTTGGTTATTGCTTGGATATTACCCATTGTTGTGATGCCATGGATATGGGCAGAAAAAAAGAAAAATTTATTCCTACTTACCGTAATTTTTGTTTCCTGGTCATAGGCCATGGCAGCACAAAGATCCTGCCCTGAGATATTGCTGGAAACAAGACGGAGGGTGGGAGGGGTAGGAGGGATTGTTTATACCTTCTGTTTTAATTAGGTTCCTGTCTGGTTAGGGATAGGGAGGAGCTATCCATTGTTGTACTGCCACGGCCTATAACCAGGAAAAGGAAATTACGGTAAGTAGGAATTTTACTTTATCAACAAACACAAAATGTTTTCATTAACATCAGTGTTTTGTAAATGTCAGGATGCTATACATTACATAGGATTCATAGGCTAACAATAAAACTATGACCAAAATAAAACAAGTTATGTTGCTTAATTCAAACCTACACAAAGAAATAAAGAGTATTGAACTGAATTCATTTAAATCGAAATGGTTCATCTGGAATTAGCAGTGGCAAAGCTGAATTTATGAAAATATAAGCCATGGGAATCCATGCTAGAACTGACCAACTTCACCCATAATTTGTTGGGTGTGCTACACACATATAGCACATGACAACAACAGAAAGTGACGCAAACAAAATAAAATAATTTTTTTTTAACTTAAGTTGATATTACTTCTTGTTCTTTAAATCGTAAGTAGGATACCTCTTTTGTACTAATATTTTAATACTTACATACTACACAATCAAAATCTGCTCTATTTTCCAAATATTGGAATACTACTGCATATAATTCTGTGAATCTTCATATATCCTGAGACCGGGATTGTACCGTCCAAGTGCTATACAGTAGAGCTCTGAGTAGTCAGCAAAGTGTGAGTTAGTTCTCTATACTATCTATTCAATATCTTTTCAGGTTTTTGAAAATTGAACCATTATTCACAATTTTGTTTTGAAAATACGTATATATTTTTATATATATATATATAATTCACAAGATCCAGCGCACTCACCTATCCACTAAACAGCAACTTCAATGTTGAAAGATTTTTTTTTTAAACACCTAATCTAGGCAAAAATAATGGGGGTTTAGTTACATTATATGATCATACATTGCATAAACCTGCCACAACGTCAATGTACCCCATCTTTGGCAGGTCCTACACTAACAGTCTAATGTCTGCTCTTATGAGATTAACCCACTTACTTGGGGGAAAAAATCCATCTGGGGCTCTCTGCAGTACAAGGCTAAATAGGGCCCTGGGATGAGGCACCTGTTTCATATATATATATATATATATATATATATATATATATATATACTCTACTACAAGGGTATTCTATAACATGGGTTTGACCCATATTATTTGATGCGGTGTATCGCTTATTGTTTTGTTGTAAGGAGTATAGCCTTGTGGCTAGATTTCTTGTGCACACATGGAACTCTCCACATTAATTGACCAGACAGTGACCTGTTAGTAAAGTCTATAGAAATAATATCATTTTTTTAACCAGTAAACATATCTAAATTTTTTTGAAGAATCAGTATCTTTATGGGATCTTGATATTGTTATAAATAGAAAAATTAAGTATTACAAATTAAATATTTATTTGTCTGTCTAAATTTTACTTCATGGGAATGATTGACCCATGACTCTCCTGATGTCCTTTTCCAACTCGGCTGAGTGTGATGAACATTCTGATTAGGTCCATGGAAAGATATGCAGTCTGGAAAGAGAACTGTATAAACATTCTATAGTTTTGGATATTACAAACTATTTAAATTGTAACTGGCTTCACTAATATCCTATGAATTAACAATTCTGTGAAAGCTTATTGGATTCATATTGTTCAAGTGAACCACAGTTTGCAATCTATCTGCTTAGAATCTTTGGAAATAGAATGAACGTTTAATCTATGTCATTGAATCATTTTAAAAATTGGAATTGTACTACTGAAATTAATAGGAAAATGTATTAAACAGGATACATGAAGCATTTAATTTACTTTATAAATGTTTTCATTTGCATTTAAAATATCATGTGGTAAAAGAAATTGGTATTTTAATGATGTGTTTGTTCTTCTAAAATATACATTGTTTGTCTGTTTGAAAATGTTGTAAAAATAATTGGCATACATTTGCACTTAGTTTTATAAATAAACCAAGGAACAGTAAATTCAAATAAATCTAAATATGAATATTCTGTGTTTCACGGAAAGCTTGATTTAAAGGGGCACTCCAAATTTGAAATCAATATAACAGGATGCTCCAACGTTGAAACTTGTAGGATTATTCATTAAAGTGAGTATTGTTAGAAATTCAATGTGAATATCAAACATTTATACTAATGTCATCTGAAACTTTGCCATTTCCCACATGTGGCACTTAAATAAAGGGACACTAACACCTGGGGACGTACTGGAACTTTTTTATTTTTTAAAACTTGCACTAAAGAATTCTTCAGATGAAGACAGGTCATAGATGGGTGAGAGAGAGTTCATGCAATAGCCCAAATTGGTTACATTCACTTTTGCAATGTCTTCTTCCTTAAAGCGGCACTGTCATGCCGAACTTACCTTTATTTAATCAATTCCTCTTCTCTCTCTCTCTCAGGATCTGTGCTTCATTTCTTCCTGTCTGCTCTAGTTTTCTTTAAAACATAAGACAAAGTAGGGACTATTTGTCTTCTGGAGGTTTCCTACGCCTGACCATCCTGACCAGCGGAGGAGCAAAGTGTGCTTCATTTCCGGTGGTCCGGTGGAAATTTTCCCACAATTCTTAGCTTTCCTCCCTGTTCCAGCTATGCATCCTATCAGTATTCCCAAATTGCGTCCTAACAGAATGAGAACAGTTTCTCCATTCGTGTAAGAACGCAATTCTGGACTTTGTTCGGATCAGAATTTCATTTGAATGAATGAAACTCCGATCTGATTCGTGCCGCGGCTGCATCTTGCAGCTGCTTAGTAGATAACTCCCTAATTCCCACGGTATCAGGAAGCTTTCTACCGAAAGGCTGAAAGATCTAAATTGGTCTTTCAGCCATTTTAACTAATACTAAGAAAAGATTACTTAGTATTAGTAAATTCTGCCTCTACTCGCTATACCGCGAGTTGGGGCATGTCTATTAAACATGTCTATTAAACATGTCTATTACACAATGAGCAGCCTGTGGCTGCTCACTGTTTTAAAAAAACTGTTAAAAAAAACACCAAACCCTGAGCCGGGACCTATTATCCTCCCCCCCGGCCCCCACCCCTGAGCAGCGGGTGGGGGCCCTAAAGGATAATGATGGGAAGGACCTATTGTCCTCCCTTATGCTATCCCCACCACTGAGCGGTGGGTGGGGGCCATAAATAACAATGGGGGTGACCTATTCTTCCACCCCTAAGCGGCGGGTGGGGGCCATGAAAGACAATAAGGGGGTGACCTATTCTCCTCCCCCCCGGCTCCCACCCCTGAGCGACGGGTGGGGGCCCTAAATTAAAATGCCCCCTCTCACCCCCTTCCAAGGTGACTAGGGGTCCCCAAGCCCCTAGTCACCCCCCCAGCCAAATAAAAAAGAATCCCCTACCTAACCCCTCACCCTAAAAATAGTGAGGAGGGAATAAAATAACTATCTGTAAAAAAAAATAAAGCTTACCATTTGATGTCTTCTTTTTTCTAAAATCTTAATTTTTAAGCTCCAAAAAAAGGCCAAATAAAAACCATAACACCAAACATTTTCCCTCCCTTTTTTTTTTTTTCTCACTTGTGTTTTTTGTTACTGGGGATGAGTGCTAGCAAGATTGCAAATTTAACTCAGTGCACATCATGCCGCATGTATGCATGCCTGGATGGTTCTGTCCAGGTTCCATACCTCTGTGGTGGGTGTGAGCGAGTGGCATTTCTGGAAGCTCAGATTAGAGATCTGGAGAGGCAAATTGTAACACTGAGGGAGATTGACAATCTTGAGAGGAGTCTGCTGCTCACTGAGCAGAGTTTAGAGGGGACAGGTAGTGGAGAGGGAGGAGATAAGACAGATGGGGAACAGGCACGTAGCTGGGTGACAGTGGGGAGAGGAAGCAGGGGGGGAGGGAAGAGAAAAGGTTTAGCTAGTCCTGATCTCATGCAGCCTAACAGATTTGCCCGTTTGAGTGAAGATGTTGGGAGCATCAGCTCAGGAGTAGCTGTACTGCAGGAAGCTGTTCCTGCTAACAGCCGTGGAAACAGCCCCTCTAGTACGGGTGGGGTTGAGAGGGTAAGGAAGGCTAGACAGGTTGTGGTGGTAGAGGACTCTATTATTAAGAGAGTAGATAGGGTAATCTGCCACTCTGATCGACTCAACCGGACAGTTTGCTGTCTCCCGGGTGCTCGGGTCCGGCATGTTGCCGACAGAGTGGAGGGATTATTGGGAGGGGCTGGAGATGACCCAGCTGTCATGGTCCATATTGGTACCAATGACAAAGTCAGAGGAAAATGGAAGGTCCTAAAGAATGAGTTCAGGGAACTAGGAAGTAAGCTTAAGAAAAGGACCTCCAAGGTAATTTTTTCAGAAATATTACCTGTGCCGCGCGCTACAGCAGAAAGGCAGCGGGAGATTAGAGAGGTCAATGCGTGGCTAAAGTCTTGGTGCAGGAAAGAGGGTTTTGGGTTTTTAGAGCACTGGGCCGATTTTGCGCTTGGGTACAACCTGTATAGTCATGATGGATTGCACCTAAACGGAAGAGGGTCTGCTGTGCTGGGGGATAGGATGGCTAGAAGGTTGGAGGAGATTTTAAACTAGTGGTAGGGGGGGAGGGTCAAAGCAATCTAGAAAATGGAGATATGATGGAAAAGAGATGGGCTTTAGCTCAGAACAAAGGGGGTGGAGATGGGGGGAGGGGAAAACTCAGAACAGAGGAGGTATGTAATATTGATAATTCACAAAAAGTACAAAAGACTCATGATAATATTAAATGTATGCTTACTAATGCAAGGAGCCTATATAACAAAATGGGGGAACTAGAGGCAATAGCATACACTAAACAATATGATATAATAGGCATAACAGAAACATGGTGGGATGAGACACATGACTGGGCAGTTAATTTAAATGGGTATACGTTATTTAGGAAGGATAGGAAAAACAAGAAGGGTGGTGGGGTATGTTTATATGTCAACCGTGAGTTAAAGTCAAATCTTAGGCATGTGGAGTGTGACGAGGAAAAGGTGGAGGCTTTATGGGTAGATATCTGCTTGGGGAAAACAAAGGGAAATCAATTATTGGTTGGGATATGTTATAAACCACCTAATGTAAATATTAATGAGGAAGAACAGCTGTTAGAGCAAATTGAGAAAGCTGCAAATCGAGGTAACACGTTAATTATTGGAGATTTTAATTATCCAGACATAAATTGGGAAAGAGGGACTAGTACTTCAGCAAGGGGAATCAGGTTTTTGAATGTGTTAAATGACACCTTTATGTCACAACTGGTACAAGCACCAACTAGACAGGATGCTTGTCTGGATCTTGTCATAACAAACAATGTTGATCTTTTAACCAACATTCAAGTAGGGGAGCATTTGGGAAATAGTGATCACAATATGGTAAATTTTGAAATAAACTCAAAAAAGCAAAAGCAGGTGGGGTATACTAAAACATATAATTTTAAAAAAGCCAATTTGAATAAGATTAGGGCAGCTCTACAACATATCGACTGGCATAAACTCCTTAGTGATAAAAACACTGAGGATAAATGGAAACTGTTCAAACATATATTAGAAAGGTACATTTCTCAGTATGTACCATTTGGTAATAAATATAAAAGAAACAAATTAAAACCAATGTGGCTTAGTAGAGAAGTAAAACAAGAGATTAAAAATAAGAAAAGGGCATTTAAAGCATTTAAATCAGACAAATCAAAGGCATCCTATTTAAGATATAAGGAAGCCAATAACACTTGCAAAAAGGCAATTAAAGTGGCTAAACTAGAAAATGAGAAATTGATAGCTAAAGAATGCAAAACCAACCCCAAAAATTTTTTCAAGTACATCAATTCTAAAAAAACAAAAAATGAAAGTGTAGGTACACTTGAAACAGAGTTGGGTTTATTAGCTAATGAAGACCAGGAAAAAGCAGAAATTTTAAATAACTATTTTTCTTCAGTATATATTAATGAGGATCCTATGGCAAGAGATATGCAAATGTTTGCTGCAAAAAACTTGCAAATAACTTGTGACTGGATAACTCGAGACAAGGTGCTACAGCTATTAAAGAAAATTAATGTAAATAAAGCTCCGGGGCCTGACTGTATTCACCCACGAGTACTTAAGGAGCTAAGTGGGGAAATAAGTGAACCTCTGTATTTAATTTTTCAAGATTCTTTTGTTTCAGGTGTTGTACCGGAGGATTGGAGGAAGGCAGATGTTGTTCCTATATTTAAAAAGGGTTCAAAATCCTTGCCTGGAAATTATAGACCTGTGAGCTTAACTTCAGTAACTGGGAAAATATTTGAAGGGCTATTAAGGGATAATATTCAGGAATTCATTGGGAAGAACTTTGTTATTAGCAATAATCAGCATGGTTTTATGAAACATAGGTCATGTCAAACTAACCTAATTGCATTCTACGAAGAAGTAAGTAGAAGTATAGATCAGGGTGTTGCAGTGGATGTGATCTACTTGGACTTTGCCAAGGCATTTGATACGGTTCCTCACAATAGGTTAGTTTTCAAACTAAAAGAAATTGGTCTAGATGAATATTCCTGTTCTTGGGTAGAACATTGGCTTAAGGACAGAGTACAACGAGTTGTCATTAATGGTAAATTTTCAGGCTGGACAAAAGTGGCAAGTGGTGTCCCTCAGGGTTCTGTTTTGGGACCACTTCTATTTAACATATTTATAAATGATCTTGAAATAGGCATTGAAAGCCATGTATCAGTGTTTGCAGATGACACAAAACTTTGTAAAGTAATAAAATGTGAGCAGGATATTGCTTTGTTGCAGAGAGATTTGGATAGATTGGGGGACTGGGCACTAAAATGGCAGATGAAATTTAACATAGAGAAATGCAAAGTTATGCACTTCGGGGTTAAGAATGCACAAGCAACTTACACACTAAATGGTAGTGAATTAGGGATAACCACACACGAGAAGGATTTGGGCATTGTTATAGACAACAAATTAGGCAGCAATATGCAATGTCAATCTGCAGTTGCTAAGGCCAGTAAGATTTTGTCATGTATAAATAGGGGCATAAATTCTCGGGATGAAAATATAATTTTGCCTCTGTATAAATCGCTGGTAAGACCACACCTTGAATATGCTGTGCAATTTTGGGCGCCTGTTCTAAAGAAGGATATCATGGCACTGGAGAGGGTCCAGAGACGAGCTACAAAATTGATAAAAGGAATGGAGCATTTTAGTTATGAAGAAAGGTTACAAAAATTAAATCTGTTTCGTTTGGAAAAACGGCGCCTGAGAGGGGATATGATAACTTTATACAAATATATTCGGGGCCAGTACAAACCTTTATCTGGAAATCTATTCATAAACAGGGTTATACATAGGACACGAGGTCACACATTTAGGCTGGAAGAAAGGAGATTTCATCTAAGGCAAAGAAAAGGTTTTTTTACAGTAAGAACAACAAGGATATGGAATTCTCTGCCTGAAGAGGTGGTTTTGTCAGAGTCCATACAGATGTTTAAACTGAAATTGGATAAATACTTACAAAAACATAACATACAGGGATATAATTTCTAATTAGTGGGGTAATAGCTGATTGATCCAAGGAGACATCTGACTGCTATTTTGGGGTCAAGAAGGAATTTTTTCCTAGTTTGTGGCAAAATTGGAAGTGCTTCAGACCAGGTTTTTTGCCTTCTTTTGGATCAACAGCAACAACATTTCTGAGGAAGGCTGAACTTGATGGACGCAAGTCTCTTTTCAGCTATGTAACTATGTAACTATGTAACTATATTGACCCCCATACAGTGAGGTGGGACATGGGGGGCTTAGGAAGTGGCGGGGAGCACTGCTCCCTGCTGCTTCTATCTTTACATATTACAAGGAGGGAGCTATCGGCAAATAAGGGTTTGTGGTCTATCATGATAATCAGCCAATCACAATGCAGTACTCAACAAACTTTTTGGTAACTCCCATGAGGTGCCCATTATAATAACAGTGCATATCCAACAGTGAAATGAGCAAGAACCCATGATACAGGGAGTGCCTAAAGGTTGAACTGAGGATGTTTCAAATAATGGTCTCAAATAATCCAAATAAATGTCCAAAACTTGTCCTGTGATTTTATAACTGTTTTCCTTTATTTCTTTATTTTGTTTATCACAAAAGATCTCACAGAGATGTTTCACAGAATATGTGAAGATCCCAGTTGTCTGCTGCTGATTGGGTGGAATGTGTCTGCTGGCTGTGAGGTTCTGGGTCAAAGTTTACTCAATGATGACGTATAGGGGGCGGACCGGAAATCGAATATGTTCGCCAGCGGGCAGTTCGCGAACAGTTCGGCGGACAGTTCGCGACATCTCTAGTCACTAGTCTAATACTATCCTTACCTTTTTGTGTCATTTTACCCCACTCCCTCTAGCATGTAAGCTCATTGAGCAGGGCCCTCAACCCTTCCGTTCCTGTGTGTCCAACTTTTCTGGTTACAACTACATGTCTGTTCGTCCACCCATTGTAAAGTGCTGCGGAATTTGATGGCGCTATATAAATATCATAATAATAATAATAATCTAAGTGACCATCATATACAAAAATCGCTCAGATCGGTTCGGTAGTTTTGGATTGCCATCGCGGGGTTATTTTGACCAGTCTGCCACGAGGTCGAAGCCAAAAATAGTTCCAGGGACTTTTGTGGGGTTTTCGTACAAAAACCACGTAGTTCAAATGAAATCTGATTAGTGTAGAATGCTCTCCTCATTCGGCAGTTCCTATCTCCCGTATGTTGTTCGTATAGATGGTTGGGAAATCGAACGGGCAGCAGGTCTATCTTCACCGGCATTTGTAGGAGTGCCTGGCTGAAATCAGTTCCAGACACTCGATGACAAAGTCCTGCTGCCTTCATTCGGGAGACAAGATGGCCGCCATCTATTCTGTTGACCACGTGCGTTCGGTCTCACGAAATGGTGGCCACCCAGTGGAGCATTCTATTACTTGTTTCCTTTGCGGTGTTTGTACTTGACACTTCATGTGTTCCATGTTCTAATGAGGCTCTGGGGTGGTCCTTGTTCGAGGACCGAACAAGGTGGGAGTGAATAAAATAAACAAAATATGCTGAACAAAGTGAAGGGGTATTCCTTCACATACAGGTTATATTGATACAATTATTTATCCTTGACTAGCATGCGAGGAAAGAATTGATCTGATGCTAGAAAAAAATATGTAACGGAAATAACTACAAGGCCTCTGGTTGCATGTTACATCTGCTCTCTCTTCTGAAAACAAAAACAGACCATTATTTTGTTCCCAGACACACAGCAATAACTAAATTCTTTGTAATACTCCCGCACCTGGATGCAATATCCAGGCATTAGAATATAAACTGGAAATTAGTTGAAAATACAAAACTCTAAATAAAAATGTTAAATACTTGAAAAATAAAAAAATAAAGTATATATAAAGTATAATGTTACTACCCATTCCTAACAGTCAGAGTACAGACGAAGGTGCACTACAGTGGCACCGAAACGCGCGTCGGGTTTCTTTCTTTTTTCTATCACTTAGTTTTCACTGGGCACTTTTTTTAGATATGTGCAGGCAACCAATATTCTAAGTATGGTTCTGCACATTAGCACGTTTTAATCTTTAGTTATATCTTTTCACCTCCTTTCTGGTCTTGAACCTTTCTTTATGAAGTAATCGATTCAAGGCTGATACAGAGGTAGGAAGGACTGCAGTACGTTCAGCCCTCAATTATAATCTGCAGCAGGATAGAGATACTTTGTCTAAGTTGTATCATATATTCAACTGTAGCAACTGAAGTCTCTAGCTACATTCTAGGCGGTTTGTAGTTGTGTTCCCACACAAGCCTTTGGTTTCACTCACTACATTAGTCCATCTATTTTCTGAAACTTGCTAGGAAAAATCTCTCTAGTTTAGTGACTACCTAGTCACAGTTAGTTTATTCAGATACGCAGCTAGCATTGGGCTCTTGACCAGTCCCTTAGATATTTTTTTTTGCATATTTCTGCCTTTTATTTCTTTGGGATTTGATGATTCAATCCCTAGCTTACAGACTTTGACCTCGTGAGAGTTATTAAAGTCTATAGTCTGTAGCACTTACTTTTGTTTGGGGAATTTGGAGGTGAGCCATTAGGCAAGACGGTTTTGTACTCTGACTGTTAGGAATGGGTAGTAACATTATACTGTCATTATTTTTTTATTTTTCAAGAATTTAATATTTTTATTTCGAGTTTTTGTATTTTCAACTAATTTCCAGTTTATATTCTAACGCCTGGATATTGTGTCCAGGTGCGGGAATATTACATTGTGTTTCTACGCACAGGGGTTAGGCCCCAGGACACCTCTGGAGTGTCCAATCAGGTGTTTTTTCCCACGAGTGTGGGTGGTACCGTGTTTGGACCACCACCACTTGGGGATTTTTCATTTAGTAACTAAATTCTTACATTCAAGTTAATTAGTTCATGAAACAATTTACAGATAAGAAGAAGGCAGACATTATAAAAGCAATATCTGATGATAATGAGCAATCAGTATGGAAATAATTTATTGCAGTGCCCCAGAGGTTACTGCATAATAAGAATGGGATAACTTGGCAACTAGAATTCCATTGTGTTTGGTTAAGTGACCACATTGTGTACTCTATGTGATTAATAGAAGTCTTCTACTTGGACAACATTAAAGTATCTACATGTCTGCTTAAATAAAAACACACTGACCTGTTGTTAAGCTTTGTACATAATATGCTTACCTCAAATGTAATTGTGGCAAAAGTAACCTCACCACTGGTTCTTGGAGGGGCCTGTTTGCCAGCCTCCTGCCTCAGGACTATGGGCCATGCAAAAGGGCTCATAAAAGACCTTGTTCATGCCTTTTTGCTCAGTAGATTGCATTCCCCTCCTATTCTAACATTGTTCCGTTCGACTACCGAAAAACCACATGAACTAGGGACCCCCCGGGAACTTGTTAACACCTATTAACAACTTGTAATGGTTCTCACCACAGTGTTCTAATTGTTCGTCTGGGCGGACGCAATTCCTATAGACTACCATGAGGTAGTGGCCATTTTGTTTGCATGAATGCAGGCAGCGGTGTTTGGGCATGAATCTCATGGAACTAAACTCGGACACAGAAACTCCTGATCATCGCTTGACTTCCATCATTACCTGCGTTTCAATCTATATAATTTAAAAGGGCACTGTTCGGTGAAATCGTTCATTTGGATAAGGGGAACAAGCTCCAGGGTAAGAACATTGACTATGTTTGGTAGTTTGTTTGTTTTCCAAACTACCAAACTAGACCAACTGATTCTCTGGGACTGTTTTGGGCATGTTACCATGCGTGTGGTTGGCCAAAAATAAGACTTCCAGGAAATTCCTGAACCCCTGAACTGACCTGGTTATTTTTGGATATGTTGGTCACCCAGATCAGGACTATCAGGGGATGTAACTTTTGTTGGAGGTTTGTGTGTTTTAAAGTATTTTGGGGGTTTTATAAAAATGAGTGTTTTTCTGCCTGGAGATAATTGAGTTAGTACAATCCATGATTCAATTATCTCCCAGGTACAGAGGAGGGATTATCTGATTATGTATGGGAGTGTCTTGGATCCGAGAGCCAATGTGGTTGTGTAATTGTTTATACTGTAGTTTACTCTCAGGTCCAGGGGGAAGTGCCCCTTGCATGGGGACTTGCATATAAGGCCAGTTATGGCTCCCATTAAACGAGTTCCTGCTTACCTTCAACATAGAGCCTTGTCTCATGTGTGGGGGAAACGGTTGTGTCTACCCTGGGGATTGCTATCTCACTATACTCCTCTGAGTTATAATTACTTGCTCTTGTAAGAGCAGCCTGCTACAATCTCTGGAGTAGGAGAGGTCTGCCCACTGGAAGCTGGATCCTGGTCTTGGGTCCAGGGTGGATGGAGAGCCAATGTGGTTGTGTAATTGTGACCCCAGCCAAGCTGTAACGCTGGAATTGTGGACTACGGTGCTGATGGTGTCTGCTTGTGGTACTCGGTAAGCACTAGGAAGCAGCGATTGGCGGAGGCACCCAGTCGGGGTGCCAGAAAGGCCGCCACAGTATAATTACAGCAAAAAATTAAATAAAAGGAAAATGTAAATCATAGCAGAAAATGCTAATGGCAGGGCTAGATTAAGAGCCCACTGGGCCTGGTGCTGGCAGTTATGATGGGTCAAATTACAGAATCCTATGGACAGAAAACACTAAAGCCATTATAACTTCCAAGTATCATGTATCTGGTGGAAGTGGTGCTGGAGGGAACCTCACAGGATATAGCTATCAGAAAAAAAATGTTTTGCTCTCATCTTTCAAGTAAATCGTTACCCCCTAACAGCAGTGTCTGGTGAAGCAGAATGTCAGTGGGCGGAGTAAAAGGGTGGGCCACTGATGTCAATCACGTAAACCAAAACTGCCCAAAGGGACAAACATACCGAAAAAGGGGGCGTGTCTGCATGAAGAATTAGATAGTCAGTCTGGCGTGAATGCATGTCAAGCTGTCTGGCAATCATGCAGAATGACCATCATTCAAAAGTGTATGTTTAGCATTGTTTTTTCTGAGTACCAAATGCTATTTTATAGTTATAATTTATCCCATTAGTATTTAATTTTCAGGTCTAGACTTTTTTCTTAATGTAAATTAAAACAAACCAGTCTTGTCCATCAGAACTCCTCATTCTCAGGCTGAGTAATTTAATTATCTGGTAATTAAAGACATGGCAACAATAAATCATTGCAACTAGTTCACTCTTCCCCTTCCTTCCAGTCTAATTCTAGTTATATATACCTGCTTGGAAGCAATGAGATGGCTGATCTCTTAAATACAAAATAACCGAAAAGACACAAGAGCAAAGTTGGCACATTCATGTATCTTTAGTTAAAAAAAAAAGAACAAAAGACTATCCCAATACAGTAGCACCACAGGACCACCACATATGGAGATTTGAACCATGCTGGCAACATAGCCATGAAAAAAAATTTTTTTTTAAAGTTTATACAAAAACATTACATGATTTGAACAGCTTATCCAAAAATACTAAATTGAGGCCTTACTTGGTACTTTATAATCCTCTTTTTTTACGGCTCAGACATTTGAGATGATCCTAAATAGGCAATTTTAGCCTGTCTCCTTGTTTTAGAAGAATTAAAGTAGCAAGCAGCATATAGCTCTAAAATGCATAGGGTTTGCAATTTTTAAATAAAAGAGTTAACAGTAAATATTCATATTGAGTTTAATAATTGAAAGTAGTTCAATATCATTCTCTTTTGAATTTACAAAAAGATTTTGGCTTGGGTCTGCCACAATTTCCTACTGTGGCAAAGACAGGCAAGAACACTCAGTGGAAAGCCAGCATACTTGTACAGTTTTCCAACAGAACTCAAAATTTCTCACTCACAGTGATATATGTATGGTCTCGCCTAGAAAGTGAGTCCAGGAAAAATATTTAAATAAAACAGTGTACTGTGTTGGATAGTGCATACACAACCTCCCCTTTTCAACAGATGGTGTCCAAATCTTAGTCACACTTTGCTCCAGAGCAGTTTCAACCACACACATCATTTTGCTTAAAATACAACCTTATGCATGTTCAAGGTAGAGTTACAAGGTGGCACTGTTCCTGTACTATGTATATAACATTTTATTGAGCAACAGAAGATCACAATACAAAACACAACATTCACATCAAAAGTGTTGCAATTCAATTGATAATATGTATAACAAATATAATTTGTGCCACCAATTCCATTTTGGCTTCACTTTGTAAGTTTGGAGTCCAGACCAGATTAATTTTGGGCTGAGAACCCCGCCCCCCAGCTTTAGAGGGCCATTTGGAGGTGACCATAGGTATATATTTGATGAGATTTTAGATGGTAATGTCATTTTAATTATAATTTTTATAGGGCACTATCAAAGCACTATCACTTTAATTGTTTAGTGTTGACAGTACATTTTTTTGAATTGCGTTTATCCCATTCATTTTGCACTATATATATGCACAATGCTTTCGCAACAGATTACTAAAATACACTTTAGCTTATTTAACACAAGCACTGTTTGATTTGTCTCTCACGTTTGAATTAGTGTAGGACCCATCAAAATTGGGGTACTGTAAAGCAGTGGTGGGCTTCACACAATATGGCCATATGGTGGAACTGTATCACCATATTTATTTGCTGAGATAGGTGATTTTAAGTAGCCTTACAAAATGTAAAACTGTATTTTTATGTGTATGCTGTTCCTTATCAATTCCAATTAAACAGGAAATGAAACGGTGGCACACTCTGTGGACAGAATAAAACAAAGAGAGTTATTGCAGTATACATGGGGGGGGAGTTTTATTATTATTATTATTGACATCTATAGCACAAATATATTCTGCAGCACTTTTAATATGGGGATATAACTGCAAATGAGGCAAACCATTACAAATGTTAATGTAACAAAAGGTTATTGGGGACCGTGTTTGAAAGGGTATAAAAGCAGGACAATATAGAGGTTAGGGCCATTCTATGGGATTGGGTTAATACTAAAGTAGAATATTTTTGGGAATGTTTGGGCATGAGTAAGTCATAATCCCATAACATCTTATTCTAAAGATTTCACTGCACCTGACAGCTATAAGATCCCAGATTTTTGGTTCAGTGCCATTTGTTGGTTAAAGATTGGTTATGTAAAAAGGACGAAGGGTACTAGCGCTTATATTAGAAATACTTCATATTTATGAGTAAATCTCCACAGAATATATATTAATAGCAGCTAACACAAAGACGTGTAACTTCTCCACAAACACCAACAAGATAGCAAAAAAGTTTAAAAGTGTAGCGCTTCAAATACAAAAGATTACCTTAACAACAGTGGTTATGGTAGTTGTGTCTAAGGTTATAATTTCTTAGACCTAACTTTACTCACAACTACCATAACCACTGTTGTTAAGGTAATCTTTTGTATTTGAGGCACTACACTTTTAAAGATTGGTTATGTGCAAATGTGATTTGCATATATTTACATATGTATGAAATTAGGCAGAATGCTATAGTACTTGGATTTTTCACGTTTCCCTGATGCTCCCTTGTGTGACAGTTATGTATTTTATTGTGCCTCTATGTTTTATTATGTGTTTATGTTTTTTTGCACTATTTTGAATACTTCACCATAAGTTAAATGTAGGACTGTTGAAGGTTACACCCTGTTTAAAAAATAGAAAAAAAGAAAATCAGCTAATTCCTTTTGGATCAGTATCTGAGACTGGTCCCCTCCAGGAGCCCAGTCCCATAGTCCTAGGGCCTGTGTCCTGTCTGTACAACTCCTTGGTGTTTGGAATCAACTACAAAGGCAAAAGACCTGTAATAAAAGAGCTAGGCAACAGAGTCAAATAGCGTCTTTATAAAGACTGTGTTGCGAACACAGGTTTCGGTTACTGCCTGGAAGATGGTTGGGAACCCTTGTACTGGATGAGGTGGGATAGGAAAAGTAGTGGGAGAGGTCTGGATTTCAAGCAGTGGAACAGTCACCCCTGTTCACATATTATAAGAAACAGGGATTTTCGGTATTTAAAGTGGCTCTGTTACCTTCGGGATTATTTGCATATTTTCCCAAGACCCAATATGGTGACATCATCACTTGGGATGCAGTGAACCAAAATGTAGTAAAGGGAAGTAACACTTACCTGAAGCTATACTCCGTGGGATCCACCATCTTCTTTCTTCAGCTTCTGGCACTTCATGCGCCATTAGCTCACCACTTTCAGTCACCATTCATCAGCAAATGTGTGTTTCACACCGTAACATAAGCTGGATTCTATTTGGGTTGCACTTAACACCTTTCTCTCTTTCTGCTCTTAAGAGTGGACAACTATTGTGGTATGTAGGCACACGCACTGTCTAGTGTGTGCCAAGATTTGTCTTTTGTAGTGTTAATTAGCAGAGTTTCTCCCCTCTGTACTGTACTGTAGGTTCAGTTGTAGTATATCAAGGTTAATCATACATTGATCCCCCTGTCTCTATTTTTGCCCATCTACCTCTTTCTACCTTTGTACAATTGCTCATTCTTTGTCTGGTAGATACAGGATATATCCTATATACTAGCTGATCGGATTATTAGGCTTGTCCTCCGAAAGTAGTATTCAGCCTACTTTAGTTTTTGCTACCAGCATTTTCTATTTCACACACTCCTTTGGCCAGCCTATTTTTTCACTTAAAGGACTACACCTATGATTGGAGCTATTTATTCTTTTCTTTCCTCTCATACTAGTTAGAGGTATTAAATTGCTACCTAGCGCTAGGTGTGTTATAGTGTGTTTAACTTTTGAGCAGAAAAGTCCAGTGTTTATCATGTGTAGTCTGTTTGTTTTTTGGGTGTTCTGTATTGTTTTTTCTTTTTTTTTTTTTACATTCTTTATTTTTACGGTGCTGTTATTGTTTGGCAAACATAAAAGAACATATTATTATTATGTTATTATTTATATAGCACCAACAAATTACACAGTGCTTTACAGTGGGTGGACGAACAAACATGTTGTTGTAACCAACAAGTTGGACACATAGGAACAGAGGGGTTGAGGGCCCTGCTCAATGAGCTTACATGCTAGAGGGAGTTCGGTAAAGTGACACAAAAGGTAAGGATAGTTTAAGACTAATGACAGTTGCAAGAGAGGAATCAGTTGTGAGCTATTTACAGTTTAATTGCTACACTTTTATTAAGAAGTGGGTTTTTAATGATTTTTTGAAAGAGTGGAGACTGGGTGAGCATCTAACGGAGGAGGGAAGTGAGTTCCACAGGAACGGTGCAGCCCTCGAGAAGTCTTGAAGGCGAGCATCAGAGGCGAGAGTACGGACAGAAGATAGATGTAAGTCTTCAGCAGAGCGTAAGGGCCTAGACTGGACATACTTGTGTATTAGGGAGGATAGATAGGTGGGAGCAGCATTATGTAGAGCTTTAAAAAGCAAGAACCAGAATTTTAAATTGAGCCCTATATTTTACAGGAAGCCAATGTAGGGACTGACAGAAGGGTGAGGCATAGGATGTGTGGGCGGACAGGAAGATGAGCCTCACCGCCGCATTTATTATGGACTGTAACGGCGCAAGTTGGGAGCATGTAATACGACTGAGAAGCTTATTAAAGTAGTCAAGGCGAGAAAGGACAGTGGAATGGACCAGCACATCTGGCGTTAAGTAGGGTCGGATGCGGGCAATGTTTTTGAGATGGAAGTGGCAGGATTTTGCAATAGACTAAACATGAGGAGTGAAGGAGAGGTCGGAGTCAAAGAGAACACCTAGGCAGTGAGCCTGCATGGTGGAGCTGATGGTAGCACCGTTGACTTGGAGGGAGACAGACACAGGAGTAGCAACACTTGAGGTAGGAAAGACTAGCAATTCAGTTTGGTCAAGTTGAGTTTAAGGAAGTGGGCAGCCATCCAGTTAGAAATAGCAGAGAGGCAGTCAGAGACACTAGTCAAGAGGGACGAGGAGAGATCATTAGAGGACAGATAGATTTACTGGTCATCCCCATAGAAATGATATTGGACAGATGTGCTGGTTACAGTAACTTGGTTAGGCATTGGTAAGGAAAGAGCACAATATTATGTTTTAAATAAAATAAAACATAACAGAATAAACATGCTATAAGTCAACAGCCTTGTATACAAATATGGAGTACAGTAGGTGTAATTAGCTAACTTGGCAGGTTATGTCGGCTTCAGCTTAATTAGCGGGTGAAACGTTAGCCTAAGGTGGGAATAGTATGCTGGGTGTACCGGGTTCAGTGTCGGCTTACGGAGCCATTGAAGAAACAGAAACTAATCAATTAAAACAATGATAAGTCAATCAGTAGTCGTTAAGACCATATATACTGGGAAGGAAGTGCTATGCACGAGGAATGTTCATGGTGGAAAGTGCTATACCCGAGGACTGTTCATGGTGGGATGCTCGAGCCGGCACAAATGGTGTAATTCTGTCTACAGACCACGATGGACAATGCTCCCGGAGCAGCGATGGTACCTCTGAGAGGTGAGTGATAGGATATATCCTGCCACCTCTCTCCACCAGAAGTCACCTTGCGCCCCACTTGTAGGATACTTTATGTTCCTTGATAAGAATCGGGTGACCTGACAAAATGACAACCTCCATAGGGTTGTATGGCAAGAAATGTCCCTGTAGAAGTGAGGGGGTATTGCAGGATGCCTCGATGAGGCATCGCTGCAATACTGTTAGAGCGGCTGTAAGCAATCATGATCGTTTTCAGCGCTCTAATTTGCCACGGACGTATCAGGTACGTCTGCCGCCATTATGGACCGTTTTTTGTCAGACATACCTGATATGTCCATGGTCGGGATGTGGTTAAAGGGCTTTTTGGAGGCAGAGGGCCACTTTAGTGTTAGGAACACAGCTAACTATGGTGTTCCTTTAAGTTGCTTAATCTAGCTTATACAATTTCACGTCACTACTTCAATGCTCCTGTATGGGAGTTTTTCTACGCAAGTATAACTGTTTAGGTATTGACAATAATAAATGCCATTTTTGTGTAACGTACTTGGCGCAAAATATTTTGAATGTTGCCCTCTAACAAACTGGAAAAATTGCCCAACTCTATTGTGTTTTCATGTTAGATATTGTTAGATATTGTGGCCTTAAATTATCTTTTTCCTTTAGAATTATTGCATCTGATGATTCTCATCTGGTTTGCGTTCTGTTACAATATGAAAAAATCAACTGCATCCCTACCATAAATTATTGACAACATTTACTGAGAAAACATAAGCATTACTTTAATTAACACGTTTTTCAACAGTGAAATGTGTGTCCTTTTATTTGCGAGGCTATTCTAGTTTTTTTCCCCCTTTTTAAATATTTCATTTTATGTTGTGACAGCGACACCAAGTGGACAAAGTAAAAATGTAAAAGCAAGACTATGTACTAGAAAAATATAAATCAAATACCACACTGTTTATATATAGAGCAGATGCAATTGTATTAGATCACAGTCCGTAACTAAAAGATATTAGATTCAAACTGCAGTTATTTTTTGTCATTTGGTTTAATAATGCTGATAAGCCAAGCACAATTAGTTTTGCAATTTTGTAAAGATGTCTGGGCTTTTTTTCCCCATAGCATTGTACTGATTTGATGTCAATGAAAGTAGAGTGAACATAAGATAATGTGGTCATCCACCGGGTCTCTATGTCAGAGGGACACACCACCTTTCTGAGTGCTCTACACACTTTGTGGACAGACCGCCTGTTTTACCAGATGAACCTCTACTTATTTATGGCAAGCCCATCCTTAGTACCAGGATTATAGCTCTCCATGCTGAGAGTTATGGAAAAACTAGAAAAAATACATCTAAAGATTTTAATTTTACGAAATGAAAGGGACACTCCACACCCATAAAGCATTTTAGCTTGCTCTTTTATAAAGGTGCTAAGTTGTACCCTCCTCTAATATTCATTGTTAATTTAATAATTAGGAACTCAATCACAGATATTGGCAGGAAACATAAGGGAAATGTACTCTAAATGATCCTACTCAATGATGTGTTAAAATTATTATAAAATGTGAGGTCTATATGTGGTTATCTTAGTAGAGTAATGTCAATTTATTATAGTAATCATTTCAGAATGCCTTTAACCCCTTACGGACACATGACATGTGTGACATGTCATGATTCCCTTTTATTCTAGAAGTTTGGTCCTCAAGGGGTTAATATGGCATTGTATATATTCAATACTTAAAGGGACTCTCCAGGCAGCTAAAAAAATTAAGGTTAAAGGAACACTACACGGTCAGGAACATAAACATGTATTCACGATCCTATAGTGTTAAAACACTATCTAGCCCCTCTGTCCCCTCTAAATATAGTAAAACCTTACATTTATTCCAGTCTGCTTTTGCTGGTTCTGCCCCTGATCTGCTTCCTTGGCTGATGTAATCAGAAGTGATGATCTCAGCCAATCACAATCCTAATTCCAAGTCTCTAAAGGAAATATTCCTTTTTCAGCCAATGAATATAGAGACATGTCTTCTCTAGTGTAAGGAATGTTCACAGCACAGACTGTACTGCAGAGACAAGGCTAGAGTCCATATGTCCTCCTCTCCCTCCCTCCCTGTAATGTAAGTAATACATTCAATATATGAGAAAGGAGTGAACCCCAAACCCAGCAAGAGTGAGGGATTACAGACTGGTAAATCAGATTAATAAGTAAATAATAAAATTGCAAACCAATGTATCTACTATAACTTGGTAGGATAAACAACCACAAATCCTCCAGGGAACTGGTTAAGAACAATGTATCCAAATGTGAAGATAAACTTTATTGTAGTCCATAAAAATAAAACTCGATACAATTGTTCTAAGATTACCAACTGGGGAGTTGTAAGCAATTGCCTCTAAGTATGTGGGTAAATTGCCCCTAACTGCTATCCTGAACAGTGCATATCCTATGGATACTTATCAATGCAACCAATTGTTACTGTCTAACCAGGACCAAAATATCACAGGGGAATTATTCACTAAACAGTGCACTGAGTATCATCCACTGAGAGGAAAGTTGCACAAAAAAGAGGTAGAGTATGGATAGGCAAAGGGATAGGATAACTATGGAGGAGATATGAAAAGAGGTCTCAAAAAAAGATGACAGGTGGTCACTGCCACTGTGCAGATACAAATTCTTGTCTATCTCACTCTTGAGTATAGACAGAACAGCTCCTAGGATGCTACTTCCTAGATATCTGCACAGTGGCAGTGACCACCTATCATTTCTCTCTTTTAGATATCTAGTGTCTGAATGCTGAGGACTCTGAGGAGGCTTGGGCAGACACTGTGGTCATGTGTTGAGTGATGTAAATTACTAGAGAATCGCTGGAGCATGGCCATTGGTGGACCATTTGGACGAACTACAGTAAGCAGGGAAAAAACAAAGGAAATTACATGAAATCAGAGGAGGAGCAGAAAATCTGATCAAAGTAAAGATTAAAACATGTACTTCTAAAGTAAATTTTTACACTATTTAGGGAAAACAACATTTAGGGAAAGTAAGTTTACTATTGGAGGAAAACAAGGATATGTATTTTTTTGTATAGATCCTTTAAGTGTTCTGTACCTTGAAGTTAATATATCATGTATTTGTGCTATAGAGAGCTTCTTTATGTTTAAATGTATTTTAAAGGATCACTATAGGGTCAGGAACACAAACATGTATTCCTGACCCTATAGTGTTAAAACCACCACCTAGCCCCCCTGGGCCCCTCATGCCTCCATAAATATAATAAAAATCTTACTATATTCAAGCCAGAAGCTGTAACTCTGCATGCTCTTAGATTCAGAAAAACAAACAGTCTGCTGACATCATCAGAAGTGGTGGCCTGATCCAATCACAATGCTTCCCAATAGGATTGGCTGAGACTGACAAAAAGGTAGATCAGGGGCAGAGCCAGCACAATTCAAACACAGCCCTGACCAATCAGCATCTCCTCAGAGATGAATTGAATCAGTGAATCTCTATGAGGAAAGTTCAGTGTCTGCATGCAGAGGGTGGAGACACTGAATGTTTGGATGCATTTTAGGCAGCCATGACCCGGGAAGCTATCTGAGAAGTGGCCAGTGTAGTTATCCCTAGGCTGTAATGTAAACGCTGCATTTTCTCTGAAAAGACAGTGTTTACAGTAAAAAGCCTGAAGGTAATGATTCTACTCACCAGAACAAATTCAATAAGCTGTAGTTGTTCTGGTGACTATAGTGTCCCTTTAAGGCTTCTGCTTATGTATGTTTTAACTGATTCTGTATGATTGTACCTCTTGGTCAGATTAGTACATTGATTTAATATGTTCTATACAGATTACATTGCGATTAGCTACTTTATTCATGCTGCTCATGTTACCTAGCAATTGTTACTTGCTAACTGAGCCAGAGTGGTCACTTGACCAGCCATAAGGTAAGA
Source organism: Pelobates cultripes (assembly GCA_933207985.1). Taxonomy (NCBI): domain Eukaryota; kingdom Metazoa; phylum Chordata; class Amphibia; order Anura; family Pelobatidae; genus Pelobates; species Pelobates cultripes. The sequence continues at coordinate 262,965,044 of OW240915.1, read as the reverse complement.
GCGTCCCGAGATGTCATTGAAGAAAACCCAGGCATAAGGAAATATGTAATTCCAGCCTCTTCTGACTTTGAAAATGGACTTTATTTTGCGTGAATCTTGATTGGTGTGTGGATGAGTTACACTGTTGTATACTTATATATATAGGTAAGTGATGTGTTATTCATTTGAAGGCAAGGTTACATTGAAAAAGGGTAATGGGACCGGAAACGTCTGTGTGACTTTTGTAGCAGACTCCATTCCCTTATGCTCAGTTGTCCATACCTCCTTGTTCGTCTCCCGAATGACAGGTGTGTGGTCCCCTTGTTATGCCTCAGCGAACACTGACCTCCCCTGGCTGTTAACCATAAATTAACTTTACACCTTTGCTTGAGAGCTTTCCCTAGGTGGCCATTTTGTCTCCCGAACGCAGGCAGCAGCAACTGGTCGACGAACACCTGGAACTGTTTTTGGTCTTGCATCTCCCGGGCAAAGATGGTACCGCTGCGATGGTACTGCTGTGATGGTACCGCTGCGATGGTACCGCTGCGATGGTACCGCTGCGATGGTACTGCTGCTCGTTCCACTTTTCGACCAACTAGACAAACAATGTTCATGAGATAGGATCTACAGAACAGGGGGAGCATTCACTCCATAGCAGCCAGGGGGAGCGTTCATCAGTGTTCACACAGAAACCAGCGAAAGTCGACAGGCTATCCTGCCCAATCGGTTAAAACTTTATTCGTACATAACTTTCGTTCTACCAAACCGATCTGATCGCTTTTTAGATATGTTGAACGTTCAGATCGGGGCTATTTGGGAATATGATTTTTGTTGGGTTCCTATATTATTTTCTAGTATTTTTGGAATATTGTAAAATATGTATGTAAGTTTCTGTGTTTGAGAGATAATTGAGTTATCCTAATTTAATCTCAATTATCTCCCAAACACAGAGGTTCTTGGGAAGAAACCGCTGTGTTTAGGGCCAAAGTGTGCTATAAGCTAAGTAGGCGGCCGCCTAGGGTGCTTCATAAGTGGGGGCGCAGGTGTGTTGCTTTACTGCTCGTCTGGTCACCCCCCTATCAAGTTGAATTGATCATATAGAGCATGCTGCGGCGGCCACTGGTCGCGTTACCGGTCGCATGGGAGCACTTACTTGTAAACTAGCGCCCGGTAGAACATCAATCATGCATTCACCTCAGCCTGCAAAGTAAGGACCCCCTCCCAGCCAAGCATCATGGCAGTGCATCATTTGCTTGCTTCCTCTCCTTGCCCTGTACGTGGGGATAAGTGGGCGGGAGAATAACAGGAAATGGGGCTAAAAAAGTGTCGGCCACTGGGCGCTATGAAGATGACAGGAACGAAGAGCAAAGTGCAATGAAGGTAAGAGAGAACTTGCAGTGTGTGTTTAATAGAATGTGTGTCAATCTGTTTCAGTCAGTATGTTTGAGTATGTCAGTCTGCTTGAGCCTGTGTGTGTGTGTGTGTATATGTATGGGTCTGTGTGTGTGTATGTATGGGGCTGTGTGTTCGTACATATGGGGCTTTGTATGTGTGTGTGTGTGTGTTTGTGAAAGGTCAGTGTGAGCATGTGTTTGGGTCAGTGTGTGTGTTTTTATGGGTCAGCGTGTGTGTGTGTATGTGTCAGTGTAGGTAAGTCTGCATGAGTGGGTGGAACAAGTGAGGAAGCAAAAAAAATCTAGGGCGGTAAAAATCCTTGCACCGGCCTTGTCTGTGTTCTTGATATGAAAACCCCATGCTAGGGGCCAGTGTATAAAAGCCATGTGGCAAATTAAACTATAGTTGTACTCCCAGAACTGTGTGTTGTCCAGTTACTGGGGAAGAAGTGGGCTATTTACTTGGCAATATCTTGTTCCTGATTCTACTCTTGTCGATCCAGCAGAGAAAAGTCCCTGTTAGGACTATGGCTCTGCTACATGTTTGTTCCTCAATAAAATTTTGTTGCAGCACTTGTAACGGAGCTCCCTGTACCCCGGCTGAGTACCTCTGCCAAGGACCGCTTCCTAGCTGGAACAGGGGACAAACATCAGCACTCCTGCCCCCAGTCTCCGTGACTTGACTGGGATCCTGGAACCTCGCCATCCTGGATGCCAAATAGGGTAACTTGCTCTATCCACTCCTAGGCACTAGACGACACACAGTCCTGGGAGCTGTAGTTTTTACAAGAATCCCCATTGAATCCTCCAAACTGGAACAAACTGGAGTAGTGATTAGCCCTTTCCCCTCTCAGTAACCAGACGACACATAGTTCTGGGAGTACAAGCTGGAATGCTTTAATCTGATCAGATGGCCTGCTTTTACACATTTATGGACACAGTCAAACACGCCCATGACACTCCCAGACAAAACAGGGTAATCCCTCCTCTGTGCCTGGGAGATCATTGAGTCAAGAACTGTACAAACTCAATTATCTCCAGGTACAGAAAAACACACAATTATTAAAACACCCCAAAGTGCACATAAAATACACAAAAACCCCACAAAAGTTACATCCCATTATAGCCCTGATCTGGGTGACCAACATATATCTAAAAATCACCCAGATTGGTTCAGGGGTTTGACTTTTCAATGAAAGTCAATTATTTGGCATACATGGTCCTATGCCTAAAACAGTTCCATGAAATCAGGGCTGGTGGTCGGTCAACTTTGGTACCAAAAAAAACAAATAAAATACTGAACCTAGTCTCTATTTGAACTGTAGTTTACCGCCATCAGGTGCTTCCTGGAGCATCAGCTCCAGGAAGCACCTGGTGGCTGTAATTTTGAACTTAAAAAGGTAATTCCTTAATTATGTTTTAAGAAATCCCTTGTTGCAGTTTTCTTCAAGAAAACTGCAGCAAGGGATTTCTTAAAAGGTAATTACAAAGGGATGTTTCACACAGAGGCAGTGGAACGCAACGCTGCGTTCCAAAACTAGTGACAGATGGCAGCTATGATTATATGTTTGGGGAGAGCCGCCATGATGGAACACAATGATGTGTTCCAATATGGACGTATTACATCAGAAGGAAGTTCCAGGAAGCACCTGGTGGTGGTAATTTTGAACTATTTAAGAGGAGCAAGCAGTTCCGGACATTTTATACAACAACAGAGGAAGCCTCCAGGAGAGGCAAAACAAGTTTTTTCTCTATTTTACTTCTTTTTTTTATTTGATCTACCTTTTACAAATAAAGTATGGCTGTAATTGTGATCGGGAGTTGGTGGACCTGTACTTGAAGCCAGAGGGGAAGCCACTATCACAGGATACAGAAGAGGGAATAGAATCTCTACAAATATCAAATCTAGCTTACACATTGAGCCCAGTGATTACTGGCTCCTACCCTGTGAATGAATATCTTTACACTGATATACTAGTGATTTTCAACACTTGGGATGCCTGCTATGACTGTATCATTAGCTCCACCCCCAAAAGGGTGAACCTGCCTTTCACAAAAGCACCCTACTTCAAGAGTGTGCGTGACGTAGTTGTGGTGGTGAAAGGGTTACACTTCACTATTTGTCTGCACTAGACCGGAAATAATGATAAAATGCTCCTTAATACCACCACCAAGGCAATTTATAAATGGGATGCCTTGGTCCCCCCAGAAAACTTAATAATAAAAACCCACCAAATGTAACTTAGAATAATATCTCTATAATTGCACAATACTAATTAGTCTCTTCAGGTAACGTGATTCTTTACCAGACAAAGGCATAAAGGAATATTTATTATAAGCAAAAAATAGTCACAGTGCAAACAAAAAAATAGATGATAAACAAATTATTTACGCTTACAACAGATAAAAACAAAAGGAATAAAATAACAGAAGTCCTAATCACTTACTCGGCTTTTTAAAGTAAAACTTCAGCCCCAGGGGATCTCTGGTAAGAAAGATGAACTCAAGCAAGTACAATGCATACTTCATTATCATTAGAGCTATGCCCTGTGGATTACCATGCCTCGTCCAGAAGTGGAGTTAAGATGTATCTATAGAGACAATAAGTGACCACCCCCTTGTGTCCCAGACCCACATCAATCCAAATAGAAACTTTCCCTTCTATCTCCTCTTTTGTACTTGCCATAGAAATAATAATTGCCTCTATGAATTTGTTACCATTTCTCCATTCCATAGATATGGCACACTTCTTACTTGTGACCCAATATAGCAGACATCACAATCTCTTCCCCTATGGTTAAGTTATGCCAATCATGTTTGGGCTTGTTTAGAAGATGGCGCTTGTCACATTCCAAATATAAAAAAAAATTAGGCTTAATATCATTCTGTGGGTAAATATTAATGTTTCTTTCTTTTGGATATGATACTGGAACACAAGGTTTGTTTTTTCTGTTTTCTTGAAAGCTATATCAGAGAAATCCACTCATCAATTAAAAGGTAGAGGCCATATGGCTGAAGCCAGTTAGTTTACATTGGGACCAGACATTCAGGCTTTTCAAGTGTAGAATCTCACACCTTGACGAGCCTTTGATTGATCAAAGGATCCATCCGTATGGTAAACCATCTAAACCCCTTTCACATTCCTATGCAATTTACATTAGCCCTTCTGTCAGCTAACCTCTGTGGGGGTCCCAGCTTCAAAGAGGAATTAAGGCTATAAATCTTCTGACCTCCCATACAATCAAATGAACTGCTTTTGACATTGACAATACCACCTCTACCAGACAGGCAGGTCATCTATGCACTACACAAATTACATTAAAGGACAATATTCCATAGTGCAATAATAAATTATGCACCCTTGCCGTGACACTGCCTGTAAAGTGGGAATGTACAGCCAATAGGAAACAGGTCTGCCCGAGTTAATGGCAGGTCAGCCTGGCTTGAATGCTCGCCTGTCCATCACTGAGGCCAGTCCACTTAGGGCAGGACATGCAGGGAGCAAGTTCAGTGCTTCCTTCAGGGTCCTAGTGACTTGACCTAATGATGCGGGACACCAGGTAACTAATATAGGACAGGAATTGAAAATATGGACTGTCCTGCCAAAATAGGAATGATTGGGAAGCATGCAGAATGTTGCAAGGTGAAGAGATATTCTGCCCAATGTACCCTTCCAACATTCCTAAGGATAAGACACTGATTGGTTAGATCAGTGTTTCTCTTGAGTGGGTGAGGAAAGCATAAGAAGAAACAGATAAATATGAAATAAATATGTATAAAAAAGATATATATATATTTTTTTTAGCCTGCAGAGTGAGGCAACTATATAACTAAAAGCTAAAGCTTTTAAATGAGGCAGTTGTCTCAAAGTAATGCATGTCCCTACAAACAGAAAGGGTGAAATTGTGGTAGAATGAACCCATGGAAAAAATGCCAAAAAGGCATTGGTCACCAATTTGTTGTATCTCAAAATAGCCTTGGTCCTTGGGGGCTTAAAACCCAGCTGAGAACACTGTTCAGTGGATCTACACCCTCCCACACATTGGGGAGATATCCAAACATGATCGTATCAATTTACTTTATGCAAATATTTTTATCCTACGATCCTCTCTCCACCGAGAGCAGTTCCACTCATCACATATATTAAATAGTTTAATGTGAATTATATTACAGTTCAAAAATGGGTCACTGGGAATATTTTACAATTAATGAATGTGTCACTAAGCTATTATAATGGAAATTGTTAAATGGACACTCAATGCATAATAACCACTATTTACGAATGGTTTGAAACTTATCCGGGTCTGTCGGATACCGATCATTCTTTTAGTCTTCTCAGTTATGCATACAAAGTATACGTTTACTCTTGCGGGTTAGCATACCAGCTTTGGACATTAAATCATATGAAAAATCAAGAAGAGTATTGGGGAGGTTGTCCCTCAACCCGGGAGCATGCCAGAGAGAGATGGACAACTGCCACGTGGTCACCTGTAAATGTACTCCCCCAAACAGGGCATAACCCTAATAATGAATTTCAAATACTAAAAAACAAGGACTCCTAAAGTGGAAGAAGACCTGCAGTAGGGAGAACAGTAAATAACAATATGTGTTAAGGTAAATTTTATTGCTTGGGCTTGATGTATCAACAAATATATAATGAATAGAGACTTTTTAGCTGTATCAGTAAAATGTTTTAAAATGCTTAGTAGGGGCTTCTTCCCTGCCTCCAAAGCATGTATTCCACCCCACTCTATGCTATGTTATGCAGAACAAGCTTGCTTATCTACCTCTAACATACAGAATTGCACGTGATGTGTTAGAATTGCTTGGTTTTCAAAGAATGCTGTGCCAATCTGCAATTGGCTGAATAAAGTGGAACACCCTAGACCAGTGATGGCGAACGTATGGCGAACTCTCTGTGGGCATGCGGCCAAAGGTTGCCGGGGGGGGGGGGTCAGTGGCGCCGGTCGGCAGCAATGCAGAGACCTATCTGCCCAAAACGGCAGACGCCTACTCTGCTTTTGTATTGGGAGGACCTGGAGGCAGGGGGAGGGATCTGGAAAGCAGATCTCCTGTCCTCCTGCAAACAGGCTGTTTGAAGCGTTGCCGCGCTTTACCATGGCAACGCTCCACACAGCATTGTGCAGGAGGACAGGAGAGCTGCTTTCCAAACACATACTTAACACCACCGGACCACCAGAGCTGGCTGTGCCCCCCCTACAGATTTTATGTGTAGGTCACGATTAAAAAAAAAAAAACGGAAAAAAAACACATTTGCTACCTGCAGCACCCCCCCCAGCACACATCCCTCCCACACACACAGCACTCCCCCCACACACAGCATCCCCCCACACAGCACTCCTTCCCCCAAACACACAGCACCCCCCCCACACACACACACACTCCTCCCCCTCACAGCACCCCTACTTCCCCTCCCACACACAGCACTCCTCACCCCACACAGCACCCTCTACATTCACACACAGCACCCCTTGCACACAGCACTCCACACTCGTACACACAAACACATACACTGCACCCCTAAATGCAGTATGTGTGTGTGTATTCAGCAGTCTGTATGTATTTAGCAATCTGTGTGTGTGGGTATTCAGCAGACTGTGTGTGTGTATTCAGCTGTCTTTATGTGTGTTTGTGTGTATGTATTCAGCAGACTGTGTGTATGTATTCAGAAGTTTGTGTGTACTCTGCATTCTGTGTGGGTGTGTAGACAGCAGTCTGTCTGTGTATGTATTCAGCAGTGTGTGTATTCAGCGGATTGTGTGTATGTATTCAGCAGTCTGTGTGTATGTATTCAGTAGTCTGTATTCAGCAGTCTGTGTGTGTGTGTCAGTGTGTGTATGTTTTCAGCAGTCGGTGTGTGAATGTGTTCAGCAGTCTGTGACTGTATTCAGCAGTCTCTGATAGTAAACACTATAAACTTAATTTTATCTATAATTTATACCATTATTTATCATTTGTATCATTGAACTCTCTGTTGATGTGTTCTTTTAAAACAAAAGATGTTAATTAGTTCGGACAACTGTACGAGTTGTTTTTCCTAAACTTAAACCTCAGTATTCATGTTTAATTGCCGTGTTGGCACTTTGAGGAAAGAAAAGTTGGCATGTATTGCGGTTTGGGCACTCGGACTCAAAAAGGTTCACCATCACTGCCCTAGATTAATAATCTATATATCCCCTTTGCTCTGAAGGAAAAATAAAAAGCCTGATTGAAATACATTGTGTTAACCTGTTGTGGCGAAACCGACCTCGCCACTGGGCATTGGAGAATACTGATTGCCAGCCTCCTGCCATGTGACTATGGCCCCTGGGATGTATTGACCTTTAAAGACCTTATTGGGGCTTATGGACTTTCATTGGACTGGTGCTGGCCCTTTAAGCACATTTTTGGGACATGGGGAAAAGTGGGACAATGCCCCTTTACGACTGTGTCCCCAAATTTGTTTGGGACACTGCCCCTTTAAGCCTGTGTCCCCAGTGTCCCCTAACTTGGTTAAAGTACTTTATTCATGGCTTCTTTACACTTGGTTCAGTAAATGGGGCTTACTGAACCAAGTACCACACAGGTGGACCACCCAGAAGTGGAAGTGTGCAGGCAATTTACCTCCCAGGTTGGGAGCCTGCTGTAGGTAAATTGAAGACTGCTGGGTGGCCGCAGTTCGTGCAAACGAACACGTGGCGGCGGCCATCTTTGTTCATTCGAACGAGGTCAGCGGTATGTGTAGCCAAATCTATGGAACTGAAATCGGCTACACATTTAGACAAACACCGCTGACCCTTACCTTCTCCTGCACTTCAACACTGCGGCTTGAGACTAAGTCCCGTTCGAAGATTTTTTCAGTGTAAAATAGACCGACTGCACAGCCCAAATCCATGGAACTGTTTTGGGCATGAAAATGTGCTTGCGGTCGGTCATAAAGGACTTCCAACTAACTTTTTACCTGCTGGACAGATTTTTATGATTTTTTAGTATGTTTATGTTTAAAGTATGCTGATTCATTGAAAAGGTATGTTTTATGTGATTGGCATGTATATTTTGGAAATTATTAATATTTTGTAAAAACTGTATATTTTCTGCCTGTGATAATTAAGTTAGTCTATTGTGTTGAGATAATTGTATCACAGACAGAGGGGAGGATTTTGTGTGTAATTGCTGGGAGTGTCTGAGTGTATTGTATGTATTGATTGGTTGTTTTGCAAAACCCTGTGGGCAGTACTATGTGTGCAAAATGTGCATAAAAGCAGAGTGTTTGATTAAAAGCGTCAGTTCTACTTCACCCTCAATTTGGAGTGCCGTCTCTTATTGGGGGAATATGCTACAAGGGATTGCTATGCTTGTCATACTCCCTTGCTAAATCACTACTAAGCTCTTGTAAAAGCTTGTTCCTGCCTTGCTCTCTGGAGGAGTCTATGGGGGTTATGGTGTCTGCTGGAGTGCTGGAAACCCTCACGAAGGGCTAGGAGCATCCTTCAACGGAGGTACCCAGTCGGAGTGCCCGTCGATCCATTACACCTGTTTATGTTATTTCTAACGGGCCTTTTCCCACATCTGAGGGAGATAAGCGGAAAGCAGAAATTTGGTGACAAGCCATGACAGTGTGAGAGCTCTGAAAAATGTAGTCTTACAATTTGTAAACCCTAACTTTTATTGAAGCTAAGGTGATATTCAAAAAAATCATCTCACATACAATTTTCCAAAGAAGGGCTTTACTGGATTCCTGAAAAATTACCTGTGGAGAGGTAAGTTTGGCGGAAGTGGCTCCCAGTATCACCAAGCACCCTCTCTCTGGCGCGGTCTCCCTAAATACTGTCAGAGCCGCGTCAGATGGGGGCGGGGTCCGGCTCCGCACAGCGGAGTGCCGAACCCAGAAGTGTTACCGCATGACACCCCCCTAATTAGTATTTAGGACCTCCACCCACCAGCTCAGGGGTGGGGACCGGGGGGAGGACATTAGGTCCCCCCCTCATTCTAATTTAGGGCCTCAACCCACGTCTCAGGGGTGGGGACCAGGGGGGAGGACAATACATCCCCCCTAATTAGTATTTAGGGCCCCCACCCCCTGCTCAGGGGTGAGGGCCAGGGGGGAGGACATTAGGTCCCCCCTCATTCTAACTTAGGGCCCCCACTCATCGCTCAGGGGTGGGGGCCGGGGGGGGGCAATAGGTCCCCCCTTATTCTAATTTAGGGCCCCCACCCGCCGCTGAGGGGTGGGGGCAATAGGCCCCCCCTTTAGTTTAAAAGCGGGGGGGATCCTTTTTAATTGTAACAGTGAGCAGCCACAGGCTGCTCACTGTTTACTAGACATGCCCCTACTCACGGTAAAGTGAGTAGGGGCATAATTTATTAAGTAATCTTTACTTAGTATTAGTAAATTTGGCTGAAAGACCAATTTAGGTCTTTCAGCCTTTTGGTAGATAACTGGAGTTATCTACCAAGCGGCTGCAAGAGAAGTTCCAAAATTCCGAAGTGTCAAAGTTACCGAAGTGGCGAAGTTACCGAAGTGGCGAAGTTCCAAAGTGCCAAAGTCACGAATTTTGGAATGCCGAACCAAACCGAAAAATTTTCCCATGCACATGCCTAGTAGGGGCCACTGGTAAGTTTGTCACCAGACTATTGCTACAAGAAGGAAAGTGCAATTTTGGAGGCCATGTCATTCAACACCAGTTCCTGTACATGCGAGACTGTCCCATTCAACTCCTAGGGAGAGATGTCCTTTCCAATTTCCAAGCAAAGATCACATTTCCTCCAAATGGTAACACAGTACTTGACCCCCAACATAGCCTCTGAATCATGTCTGTATCTGTCCCAAAAGAGGTAGAATGGAGGTTATTTGTTGTTAAGGCCCTCATGGATGCACCTTCACTACCTCCAGGAATCATTGACACCCCAGGTATATGGGCTGAACAAAACTCCCTTGTTCTTGCCCTAAACAGGCCTCCGGTCCACATTGAACTGAAACCAGATTTGTCCCCCGTCCGCTAGAACCAGTACCAGAAAAGAAAGGCAATGGGAAGTGAAGAAGAAAGACAATATGAAGTGAAGAGGACAGAGACAATATGAAGTGAAGAAGAGAGAAACAATATGAAGTGAAGAAGTGGAAGACAATATGAAGTCAGAAGTGGAAGACAATATGAAGTCAGAAGATGGCCGGCAAACACCCAACATCAGAGATTTGCCACCCCTGAATAGGACTTATGACTGAGCCAGAAGAGGAGATGACTTTGTGGGTCTGGCAGACTACCGACCTGTTCAGGACCTCAGGGCAGTCAACAAGGAAGTCATGACAATTCACCTGGTGGTGCATAACCCCTATAAAGTGTTGGCCCTTATGGAAGAGCCACCCATTTCACCATCCTAGACTTGAAGGATGCCTTTTTCTGCATACACCTTGAACTGCAGAGCCAACGGATATTCACTTTCCAGTGGGAAGATTCTAGCACCAGAATTAAGAGACTATTAACCAGGACAAGACTGCCTCAAGGCTTCAAATAAATCCCCCAAGCTGTCTGGAGAAGTACTCAGCCACGATCTGTGAGATTTCACACCTGAGTCATGTCACTGTATGCTACTGCAGTATGGGAATGACCTCCCTATTGCTGCCACCTTTCCAAACAAATGCTTGCAAGCTACTAACCAACTGTTACGAATCTTATGGAAGCAGGATACAGGTTGTCCAGAAGAAAATGCTGCACAACAGTCAAGTACTTAGGATTCCATATCTCCTGAGTACCGCATCCACATACCAACCAGTCACCGGAAAATGCGTACATTTTTGGGTGCCACCGGATTCTGTCGCAGGTGAATACCTAATCTCGCTATCAATGCAATTGCCCTGAACATGACTCATTTCTATGGGGGCAAGAACAACAGACCGCTTTCAGAAACCTGAAGAAGGACTTCGTCCAAGCCCCAGGACTTGGACTTCCTGATCACCAAAGAGTGTTTTACCTGTATGTCCAGGAGAAGAGGAAATCTGATGTTGATGTTCTCACCCTTTACTTGGGCTCATGGCAGCGGCCTGTCACCTACCTGTCCAAACAATGGGTTCTAGTGGCCCAAGGCCTATGCACTTGTCTGAGAACAGTGGTTGCGGCTTGCAGAAGCTGATAAATTGATCCTAGGACAAGAACTCTATGTTCGGGTTCCATATGCCGTCTAACCACAAAGTACCAAGCCATGCTATGTGAGAACCCAAGGAAACATCTACACTCACTCAAAGTATGCATGCCCTACATTTCATGCCCATGGGGCCTTGTAATAGGAACAGGGCCTTCTCAACTCTGGAGAAAAAGGCATCAAGCATTCATTTGAAAGTTTGGCACTACTCAGAGTGGTCTGGGCTCTTGCCCATGTTATCATCATCCATTGCCGAGCCCACCAGAAGGGTGAAGCCCATGTGACTATTAGAAACAGGCTGGCTGATGGCACTACAAAACATGCCACTATGAAAGACTTTGTACCTCAGTCAACCCTGCTGTTCCTGGCACCCATCTCTGACTGGTCACCCCTATATAGCCTAGCTGAACAAAATGGCTGGAAAACAGAACCAGGTCATTCCTTGAATAACAAGTGGTACCAATTAAATGATGGGAGAATAGTCATTGCAAATATATACAAGGTGGAGTATCTTACATATGGTTTCTTAACATTTAAGTCTTTATGGAGTATAATCCTATAATTAAGAAAAATGGAAAACAGACACTAGCACAACATTGTCTGATAAAAGAGTAAGATGGGATAGATATATGTATTTACACTCAGAAGTCAAGAGCCAGTGATCTCGGTTCAAAATATCAGTGTAGTGGGATTTAGTAGGGTCCCATCACGCTGATATTTTGAGCCGAGATCACTGGCTCTTGACTTGATCCCCAGTCACACCCCCTGATAGCCTGATCTGGGTGAACAACATATCCAAAAATCACCCAGATCAGAGCAGGGGGTCAGGAAATTTCTGGAAGTCTCTTTTTGACCGACCGCACGCATGGTTTTATGCCCAAAACAGTTCCAGAGAATTAGGCTGTGCGGTCAGTCTATTTTAAACATTTAAAGTACTGTTCCAATTATCGAACATAATAGTGAAAGGCCATAGTCAATGTGTGTCCCTTGTTCGTGGGCTTCGACTCACCGAATGCCATTCGACTCCCGTTCGAATAGTCAAAGTTCCCTGGAAGGTAACTGTTCAGCGGTGGTCATGCCGTTGCGTGTCCGATTTGAGTTCCATGAACTCGACAACAAAACACCGCTGAAAACGTTCCACCAAATAAGATGGCCACCGCCACATGTTCGAATGTCGAATGGCAGCCACTTCGACTACTTTGACTGCAGCCAAAGTGCCACTTCGAAAGTTCGAAGACCATTGTGCCAAGTCCCAAATAGTATCTTTAACCACAATGAATTAAAGGGGCCATAGTCACAGGGTAAAAGGCTGGCAAGTAGTCCCCTCCAAGAACCAGTGGCGAAGTTGCTTTCGTCACACTGCACATAGCTCAGAAAAATTGAGCGAATGAACCGAACACTGCAGCTACATCTGGCTAAAATGTGCCAAGAAACCAACCTGAAGTGGGATGCCTTGCTCCTTATTGCCTTGTTCCTGATCAGGAGCGCCCCACAAAACTAATCAATCTCTCTCCCCTTTGAAATCATGTGCGGTTGACCGCCACCGATTGTCCTAAGCCTTAAAGGGGATCTCCACCAATAGGAGGAGAGTTCAAATGCCAAGTAGTACACCATGAAAGTTGCTGAGATCACCCCGTGGATATACTATGCCAAAATCAAGCCTACCTCTGCTCCATAGGAAGTAACATTCGTTGATTTTGACAACCCTTTGAAACTCCATTTTAAGAGAATAAAGATACTTGTTGGAGACAATATCAACAATTAAGTGTTTTGATGGCAATAATAATGCCTGACCACCTGCCATCGATGGAGAGCCGAGGACCCCAAAAGGAAACCTTGTGAAGCCAAAGAGAATCAGAAGTACTCCTTACCCTGCAGCCCTGACATCCGGAAGCTGAGGTGCCAACGCGCGGTCAAAGCTTCTTCAGGATCATCTGCTCATCTTGAGTTTGTGGTGATATTAATATTGAATAAATGACCTGAGTCCACCTGTACTGAGGTAGCATGGGACAGGACTTATACGTTAAACAATAAGTAAATGTGCCCTAAGAATAGGGATTGCATAAATGGTGGGTATAACTATTGCTCCTACTGGAGTCATGTGGGTTGGGCAACCTATAGATCAGATACCCTACTTGTGAGTCTGCAGACAATAACAGCCACATCTAGTTGAACCTGACACCGTTTAATCCCCAAAATAGTTCCACAGGTTTAGGCTGTGCGGCCTGTCTATCATCTCCTCTATACTGGAGATAATTGGCTTAAGTGGCTGTGGTAACTTACAGGAAATATCTCGAGGTCAAAAACTGTTACAAAAACCGCATAAAAATACATAACATATAATACAATGTTTAACCTATATGTCCAACATATTGCCAGATAGCTTGGATCTGAGCGCTCAATATGTCCGAAAAGCGCTCAGAACTCACGAATACAGTTGGATCGCCATGGGGTTAAACAATAGCAAGGCCTGATGGGAGATTGAGGAGGGACAAGGCAGCCGGTTTAAACTGGTCTGGCAGTGTCTCTGGGCCATTAGTCCTCTCCAAAAACCAGTGGCGAAATTGCTTTCATTACACTATGTATGTGGTGGCACCAATATGGGTGATCAGTGGCAGACAGACGTGAGACAGATTTGCTGGTACTACAGCAGGAAGAGAGAAAGGCATAGTACCCCGTCCCAAATCTGAAGGGTTGTTAAAGAACTCCCTAATTGAGAATGAGTGGATAAGTAGATCTGGTCCAGAATTTGAGGCTTTTGTAAGTACTCTCACGTGTCTAGAGCAGCAAACGTATAATTCTTCTGATAGGACTACCTCCTGGTGATCTGCAACCAATGCAATTGAACTATCCCCTAGTCCTCTTTGGTAATTACCCACATCTAAAAGATGTATGGACCAATTTGTCTGCAAGGTCCACCTGGACAACATCCAATAATATGTATTGGATTTGTGGCCTTAAGGCCTACTCTGAACTCTCCAGAGATTGAGTGGGAGCCTGTGTTCTAGGAACATTGAAGCCTTCCGTCTTCTTGCTTCCTCTAAGGGAGGGCGAGATCCTTGGATCCTTGGTCTTTGAATAGCCCTTAAGGTAGCAAAGGGCACTGACGATAGGTCAATGGATGGATAATGAGTGGCCCCCTGAACGAATAATTGATTATTATGGTCCTGCTACATGGGCTGAGGATGGAACTTATGATGTTGAATCAAATAATAAGGTTACAACCTGTAGGTGAAATTGTGACCAATTAAGCTTTTGGCCAAACAGAATACCAGAATGCAGTCTATCTATCTATCTATCAGAACCGCCTAGCCTTAGATTATGTTAGCCACTGAAGGGGGTGTATGCGGAAAGTTTTACTTGTCTAATTGTTGCCTTGCAATTGATGATGAAGGGAAGGCCATAAGTAACATTGTTGATAAAATAAGGACAGTGGCCCACGTTATAGTAAAGACATGAAACGGACTAAAACCTTAGGGGTTGGTTTGATTCATTTGGAGATCTGAGAACTCTAGTGGGAGGGTTTCTACTCCTGATGGCACTTTGTATGCTATTCCCATGTTTGATTCTGGTGCTGCTCCGTTTCCTCCGTAGTATAATTGACACTACTATAGAAAAGAAAACAGCAGTTCATGTCCTTAACCTTTGGAGGTATACACAACTTAAAGGGACACTATAGTCACCTGAACAACTTTAGCTTAATGAAGTAGTTTTGGTGTATAGAACATGCCCCTGCAGCCTCACTGCTCAATCCTCTGCCATTTAGGAGTTAAATCCCTTTGTTTATGAACCCTAGTCACACCTCCCTGCATGTGACTTGCACAGCCTTCCATAAACACTTCCTGTAAAGAGAGCCCTATTTAGGCTTTCTTTATTGCAAGTTCTGTTTAATTAAGATTTTCTTATCCCCTGCTATGTTAATAGCTTGCTAGACCCTGCAAGAGCCTCCTGTATGTGATTAAAGTTCAATTTAGAGATTGAGATACAATTATTTAAAGGACCACTCTAGTGCCAGGAAAACATACTCGTTTTCCTGGCACTATAGAGCCCTGAGGGTGCCCCCACCCTCAGGGTCCCCCTCCCGCCGGGCTGGATGGCAAGGGTTAAAACTTACCTTTTTTCCAGCGTCGGTCGAGAAGTTCTCCTCCTCTTCGGGTGAATGCGCATTCAGCCATTCTCATAGAAAAGCATTCATAATGCTTTCCTATGGACGCTGGCGTCTTCTCACTGGGATTTTCACAGTGAGAAGCAAGCAAACGCCTCTAGTGGCTGTCAATGAGACAGCCACGAGAGGCTGGATTAACTCATTTATAAACATAGCAGTTTCTCTGAAACTGCTATGATTGTAAAAAAAAAAAAAAAGGGTTAATCCTAGAGGGACCTGGCACCCAGACCACTTCATTAAGCTGAAGTGGTCTGGGTGCCTAGAGTGGTAAATTACATCTGTTTGAAAGTGAAACTGTTTTTTTTTTTTCATGCAGGCTCTGTCAATCATAGCCAGGGGAGGTGTGGCTAGGGCTGCATAAACAGAAACAAAGTGATCTAACTTCTAAATGGCAGAGAATTGAGCAGTGAAATTGCAGGGGAATGATCTATACACTAAAACTGCTTTATTTAGCTAAAATCATTTAGGTGATTATAGTATTCCTTTAATCAGGAAGATACTGTGTAACCTCACTTGCCTAGCACCCAAGACTAGATTGGTATGAACCAGGACGTGTGTGTGTGGAAGGTCAGGAACACCCACTATTAGATAATGTATGTAAGAGATACGTTTTAGTTTAAAAATTGGATGTAACTATAGTAATGTAGGTGTAATTTTTGTATTCTCTTTATAAGTATGGAATATGTCATTTGTGGTATATATTTTTGTTCTCTTGTAAAAGTGTGCTCAAGACTATTGTCTGACTGAGACCTTTGCAGCTGCAAAACAATAAATAGCCTTTGTTCTTCAAGGACCTGTGTCCTTGTTTGATCTCTGACCCGAGAATTCTATTACAGTGGGAGGGTACACCTGGTACCACATCCACGTGCTTATGGTGCTTTGAGAATCCTTATAAAAATCACACAGGCATTATATGACACAATAACACACAGCACACAGGCATTATATGAAACACAAACACAGAACACAGTCATTTTTATATGAAACACTAACACAAAGCACACAGACAGGCAGTGAAATCTCTCATTCCAATTGGGAATGTAACACAGCAGCTCCTGTACAGTCTCTGGTCAGCTAGCTGAGTGCCAGGTGAATGGGGGTCTGTGTGTGTCAGTCTCTGTGTAGCTAGCTGGGTGCCAGGTGAATGGAGCTCTGTGTGTGTCAGTCTCTGTTTAGCTAGCTGAGTGCCAGGTGAATGGAGCTCTGTGTGTGTCAGTCTCTGTGTAGCTAGCTGGGTGCCAGGTGAATGGGGCTCTGTGTGTGTCAGTCTCTGTGTAGCTAGCTGGGTGCCAGGTGAATGGAGCTACGTGTGTGTCAGTCTCTGTGTAGCTAGCTGGGTGCCAGGTGAATGGGGCTCTGTGTGTGTGTCAGTCTCTGTGTAGCTAGCTGAGTGCCAGGTGAATGGGGCTCTGTGTGTGTCAGTCTCTGTGTAGCTAGCTGGGTGCCAGGTGAATGGGGCTCTGTGTGTGTCAGTCTCTGTGTGTCAGTCTCTGTGTAGCTAGCTGGGTGCCAGGTGAATGGGGCTGTGTGTGTGTCAGTCTCTGTGTAGCTAGCTGGGTGCCAGGTGAATGGGGCTGTGTGTGTGTCAGTCTCTGTGTAGCTAGCTGGGTGCCAGGTGAATGGGGCTCTGTGTGTGTCAGTCTCTGTGTAGCTAGCTGGGTGCCAGGTGAATGGGGCTCTGTGTGTGTCAGTCTCTGTGTAGCTAGCTGGGTGCCAGGTGAATGGGGCTCTGTGTGTGTCAGTCTCTGTGTAGCTAGCTGGGTGCCAGGTGAATGGAGCTCTGTGTGTGTCAGTCTCTGTATAGCTAGCTGGGTGCCAGGTGAATGGGGCTCTGTGTGTGTCAGTCTCTGTGTAGCTAGCTGGGTGCCAGGTGAATGGGGCTCTGTGTGTGTCAGTCTCTGTGCTGGGTGCCAGGTGAAGTCAGTCTCCGTGTAGCTAGCTGGGTGCCAGGTGAATGGGGCTGTGTGTGTGTCAGTCTCTGTGTAGCTAGCTGTGGTGCCAGGTGAATGGGGCTCTGTGTGTGTCAGTCTCTGTGTAGCTAGCTGGGTGCCAGGTGAATGGGGCTCTGTGTGTGTCAGTCTCTGTGTAGCTAGCTGGGTGCCAGGTGAATGGGGCTCTGTGTGTGTCAGTCTCTGTGTAGCTAGCTGGGTGCCAGGTGAATGGGGCTCTGTGTGTGTCAGTCTCTGTGTAGCTAGCTGGGTGCCAGGTGAATGGGGCTCTGTGTGTGTCAGTCTCTGTGTAGCTAGCTGGGTGCCAGGTGAATGGGGCTCAGTCTCTGTGTGTGTCAGTCTCTGTGTAGCTAGCTGCTAGCTGGGTGCCAGGTGAATGGGGCTCTGTGTGTGTCAGTCTCTGTGTAGCTAGCTGGGTGCCAGGTGAATGGGGCTGTGTGTGTGTCAGTCTCTGTGTAGCTAGCTGGGTGCCAGGTGAATGGGGCTCTGTGTGTGTCAGTCTCTGTGTAGCTAGCTGGGTGCCAGGTGAATGGGGCTCTGTGTGTGTCAGTCTCTGTGTAGCTAGCTGGGTGCCAGGTGAATGGGGCTCTGTGTGTGTCAGTCTCTGTGTAGCTAGCTGGGTGCCAGGTGAATGGGGCTCTGTGTGTGTCAGTCTCTGTGTAGCTAGCTGGGTGCCAGGTGAATGGGGCTCTGTGTGTGTCAGTCTCTGTGTAGCTAGCTGGGTGCCAGGTGAATGGGGCTCTGTGTGTGTCAGTCTCTGTGTAGCTAGCTGAGTGCCAGGTGAATGGGGCTGTGTGTGTGTCAGTCTCTGTGTAGCTAGCTGGGTGCCAGGTGAATGGGGCTCTGTGTGTGTGTCAGTCTCCGTGTAGCTAGCTGGGTGCCAGGTGAATGGAGCTCTGTGTGTGTCAGTCTCCGTGTAGCTAGCTGGGTGCCAAGTGAATGGGGCTCTGTGTGTGTCAGTCTCTGTTTAGCTAGCTGGGTGCCAAGTGAATGGGGCTGTGTGTGTGTCAGTCTCCGTGTAGCTAGCTGGGTGCCAGGTGAATGGGGCTGTGTGTGTGTCAGTCTCCGTGTAGCTAGCTGGGTGCCAGGTGAATGGGGCTGTGTGTGTGTCAGTCTCCGTGTAGCTAGCTGGGTGCCAGGTGAATGGGGCTCTGTGTGTGTCAGTCTCTGTGTAGCTAGCTGGGTGCCAGGTGAATGGGGCTCTGTGTGTGTCAGTCTCTGTATAGCTAGCTGGGTGCCAGGTGAATGGGGCTCTGTGTGTGTCAGTCTCTGTGTAGCTAGCTGGGTGCCAGGTGAATGGGGCTCTGTGTGTGTCAGTCTCTGTGTAGCTAGCTGAGTGCCAGGTGAATGGGGCTGTGTGTGTGTCAGTCTCTGTGTAGCTAGCTGGGTGCCAGGTGAATGGGGCTGTGTGTGTGTCAGTCTCTGTGTAGCTAGCTGAGTGCCAGGTGAATGGAGCTCTGTGTGGCTAGCTGGGTGCCAGGTGAATGGGGCTCTGTGTGTGTCAATCTCTGTGTAGCTAGCTGGGTGCCAGGTGAATGAGGCTGTGTGTGTGTCAGTCTCTGTGTAGCTAGCTGGGTGCCAGGTGAATGGGGCTCTGTGTGTGTCAGTCTCTGTGTAGCTAGCTGGGTGCCAGGTGAATGGGGCTGTGTGTGTGTCAGTCTCTGTGTAGCTAGCTGTGTGCCAGGTGAATGGGGCTCTGTGTGTGTCAGTCTCTGTGTGTGTCAGTCTCTGTGTAGCTAGCTGGGTGCCAGGTGAATGGGGCTCTGTGTGTGTCAGTCTCTGTTAGCTAGCTGGGTGCCAGGTGAATGAGGCTGTGTGTGTGTCAGTCTCTGTGTAGCTAGCTGGGTGCCAGGTGAATGGGGCTCTGTGTGTGTCAGTCTCCGTATGTAGCTAGCTGGGTGCCAGGTGAATGGGGCTCTGTGTGTGTCAGTCTCTGTGTAGCCAATAGCTGGGTGCCAGGTGAATGGGGCTCTGTGTCTCTGTGTAGCAGTGCCACTGTGTGTGTCAGTCTCTGTGTAGCCAGCTGGGTGCCAGGTGAATGGGGCTCTGTGTGTGTCAGTCTGTGGCAGCTGCTGTGCCAGGTGAAGTCAATCTGTGTATGTAGCTGGGTGCCAGGTGAATCTCTGTGTGTCAGTCCTGTAGCTAGCTGAGTGCCAGGTGAATGGGGCTCTGTGTGTGTCAGTCTCTGTGTAGCTAGCTGGGTGCCAGGTGAATGTTGTGCTCTGTGTGTCAGTCTCTGTGTCAGTCTAGCTGGGTGCCAGGTGGGTGGGCTCTGTGTGTGTCAGTCTCTGTGTGGCTAGCTGGTGCCAGGTGAATGGGGCTCTGTGTGTGTCAGTCTCTGTGTAGCCAGCTGGGTGCCAGGTGAATGGGGCTCTGTGTGTGTCAGTCTCTGTGTAGCTAGCTGAGTGCCAGGTGAATGGGGCTCTGTGTGTGTGTCAGTCTCTGTGTAGCCAGCTGGGTGCCAGGTGAATGGGGTTGTGTGTGTGTCTGTGTAACTAGCTGGGTGCCAGGTGAATGGGTCTCTGTGTGTGTCAGTGTCTGTGTCTGTGTAACTAGCTGGGTGCCAGGTGAATGGGGCTCTGTGTGTGTGTCAGTCTCTGTGGAACTAGCTGGGTGCCAGGTGAATGGGTCTCTGTGTGTGTCAGTCTCTGGTGCCCCCTCCTCTCCCCCAACATGGCGGCTGACCCGGAAGTAGTGGTGGGCCGGTCTGAGTGCGGACGCTGACTCCGCTTTCCTGGGCACGCTGGTGGGAGGGCCGAGGCTGGCAGTGCGGCGGGGCCCGTGTAACGGGCTGCCAGGGGAGGTGTGTGCAGGAGTGCCGGTGTCCTGAGCCATGGCGCCCATGGGGATCCGCCTGTCCCCTCTGGGTATCGGGGTGTTCTGCCTGCTGGGTCTCGGGGTGCTCTATCATGTCTACTCGGGCTTCCTGACCAACCGCCTGTCCGCCTACCTGCTGGGGGACCGGCAGGAGCCTGCGGCCGCGGACAGCATGGTGGAGCTGCGGGAGCTGCTGGCGGTGGCTGTGAGGGCGGCCGAGCTGGGAGGGGAGGAGGTGACCAGAGTCCGAAAGAGTAACCTCCTCAATGAGAAACAGAAAGGGAAGACCAAGGAGGGGGCAGACGATAAGATGACCAGGGGGGACACGCTGTCCAACAAGAAGATGTATCATCTCATTAAAAATGCCTTCCCTGGGGTCCAGGTGAGCATGGCATGATGCCAGCACTGAACATACATGTAATGAGCATGCTTCTGTATGTTTCTAAACTCACTGAACATACATGTAATGAATGCAGCATTGCTATCTACATGTCTGATTCTGTATGTTTCTAAACTCACTGAACATACATGTAATGAATGCAGCATTGCCATCTACATGTCTGCTTCTGTATGTTTCTAAACTCACTGAACATACATGTAATGAATGCAGCATTGCTATCTACATGTCTGTTTCTGTATGTTTCTAAACTCACTGAACATACATGTAATGAATGCAGCATTGCCATCTACATGTCTGCTTCTGTATGTTTCTAAACTCACTGAACATACATGTAATGAATGCAGCATTGCTATCTACATGTCTGATTCTGTATGTTTCTAAACTCACTGAACATACATGTAATGAATGCAGCATTGCCATCTACATGTCTGCTTCTGTATGTTTCTAAACTCACTGAACATACATGTAATGAATGCAGCATTGCTATCTACATGTCTGATTCTGTATGTTTCTAAACTCACTGAACATACATGTAATGAATGCAGCATTGCCATCTACATGTCTGCTTCTGTATGTTTCTAAACTCACTGAACATACATGTAATGAATGCAGCATTGCTATCTACATGTCTGTTTCTGTATGTTTCTAAACTCACTGAACATGCATGTAAGTGACTGCAGCAATGTTCATAAACTCGATACTTTACCTATTCCTTTGGGGAGGCTTTTTAGCAGAGCAAGTGACCAGTGAGTTACAAATGTAAAGCCAAAATCGTTCAAATGCAGAAATGCACCATACTGGCTAGCATATGTCACATCTGCTGTTCTTCTTAGATGCTTTACATAAAACATGCAAATTATTTACTAACCTTTGAATAGTGTCACATTAAAATCAAAATGGAAAAAAATAATAAAATAGCCAAGCTGTGACTACATGTCTTTTGGAGAATTTTTCCAGATTAAGTTGTGGTTTTTTTCCCCCTAAATTTTGGTATTTTGGATTTTAATTTGGTACAATTTTTATTTTGGCGAATAGCCCCAATACCGGAACACCTCCAGTTGCAATGATTAACTGTGTGTGATAATTCCATGACATGAATTGTCACGTTGATCCAATCACCACCCATGCCAACGTATTGCATCTGTGTTATGAAACCTATGTTTGCTGTGGGTGTTGATTATTAATCATGGTATTTATGTGTATGTATAGAGCCTGATAATGTACAAAAAATGTTAATTCGAACAAATGACCAAAATTCCAACGAAATAGAAATGCAGTCGTGAATTCATATTTTCTTTGTGTATATTTGCAATACTAAGTTTCAAATTGCATCTGTTATGTGCCCATGGTTTGTGATATATGCATGTGTAAGCAAATCAATATTAAAGAAACACTATAGTCACCTAAATTACTTTAGCTAAATAAAGCAGTTTTAGTGTATAGATCATTCCCCTGCAATTTCACTGCTCAATTCACTGTCATTTAGGAGTTAAATCACTTTGTTTCTGTTTATGCAGCCCTAGCCACACCTCCCCTGGTTATGATTGACAGAGCCTGCTTGAAAAATAAAACTGGTTTCACTTTCAAACAGATGTGATTTACCTTAAATAATTGTATCTCAATCTTTAAATTGAACTTTAATCACATACAGGAGGCTCTTGCAGGGTCTAGCAAGCTATTAACATAGCAGGGGATAAGAACATCTTAATTAAACAGAACTTGCAATAAAGAAAGCCTAAATAGGGCTCTCTTTACAGGAAGTGTTTATGGAAGGCTGTGCAAGTCACATGCAGGGAGGTGTGACTAGGGTTCGTAAACTAAGGGATTTAATTCCTAAATGGCAGAGGATTGAGCAGTGAGGCTGCAGGGGCATGTCCTATACACCAAAACTACTTAATTAAGCTAAAGTTGTTCAGGTGACTATAGTGTCCCTTGAAGCCTGACAAACTGAATAGCCCAAACACTTGCTAGAGGAATCAGAAAGCATTCTACATACCTGTGCACCATTCATGGGTATATAGTTTATGTTTATTTATATATATATATATATATATATAATATATACATAATTATTATTTAATTTTTTTTAAGGGACAGTCCAAACACCAAAATAGTTTTATTGTAACAAAGTGATTTTGAGATGTAGAATACTGCCACTGCAGGCTTGCAGATGACGAGTTTTGCAATGTAAATTCCTCTTGATGGCTGTATTTTAGACAACGACTTGGAGCTGCCAACACAATTTGATTCAATAATAGAATCTGTTTCATGTTCAGTGTCAGCATGCAAAGTATGCTGAAATTATTGCCTGTGTGGTGGAGATCCCCATTGTCTGTTTTTCCCGCCCCCTAATTGTCTTGATATAAAATCAGGGGACAGTGCACCGAGACTCTTGGTAACGTAACCCGAACACCCAGCTGTACTGTTTGTGTTGTTTAGAGTGTCACAGTGAGAGCACGCCACCGTCCATAGGAAAGCATTGTAAATGCTTTCCTATGCGACGGGCTGAATGCGCGCGCAGCTCTTGCTGCGCGTGCGCATTCAGCCGGCAGGGCGTAACGGAGGAGGAGAGAAGGAGAGCTCTCCGCCCAGCGCTGGAAAAAGGTAAGTTATTACCCCTTTCCCCCTTCCAGAGCCGGGCGGGAGGGGGTCCCTGAGGGTGGGGGCACCCTCAGGGCACTATATTGCCAGGAAAACGAGTATGTTTTCCTGGCACTATAGTGGTCCTTTAAGATCCTTTAACCTTTCCTTGTAAGTTTTATCCTGGAATCCATGAACCAGTTTAGTAGCCCTTCTCTGAACTCTCTCTAAATTATCAATATTCTTCTGGAGATACGGTCTCCAGTACTGCGTACAATACTCCAAGTGAGGTCTCACCAGTGTTCTCTACAATGGCATGAGCACATCCCTCTTTCTACTGCTAATACCCCTCCCTACAACCAAGCATTCTGCTAGCATTTCCTGCTGCTCTATTACGTTGTCTGCCTACCTTAAGTCTTAAGAAATAATAACCCCTAAATCCCTTTCCTCGGGTGTTGAGGTTAGGACTCTATCAAATATTCTGTACTCTGCCCTTGGGTTTTACGTCCAAGATACATTGTCTTGTACTTATCCACATTAAATGTCAGTTGCCACAATTCTGACCATTTTTCTAGTTTACCTAAATCATTTTCCATTTGGCTTATCCCTCATGGAACATCAACCCTGTTGCATATCTTAGTATCATCAGCAAAAAGAAATACCTTACCATCAACACCTTTTCCAGATATCACTAATAAAAATATTAAAGAGAATGGGTCAAAGTACAGATCCCTGAGGTACCCCACTGGTGACAAGCCCATGCTTTGAATACACTCCATTGACTACAACCCTCTGTTGCCTGTCACTCAGCCACTGCCTTACCCATTCAACAATATTGGAATCCAAACTTAAAGATTGCAGGTTATTGATAAGCCTTCTATGTGCAACAGTGTCAAATGCCTTTTTGAAATCTAGGTAAGCAATGTCTACTGCATCACCCTGAGCTATTATTTTAGTTACCCAATCACAAAAATCAATAACATTATTTTGGCATGATCTCCCTGAAGTAAACCCATGTTGCCTCTGATCTTGAAATCCATGTGATTTTTAGATGTTCAACAATCCTATCCTTTAACATGGTTTCCATTACTTTCTCCACTACTGAAGTAAGGCTTACTGGCCTATAGTTGCCTGACTCTTTCCTACTACCTTTCTTATGAATGGGCACAACATTCGCTAACTTCCAATCTTCTGGGACTCCTGTTAACAATGATTGGTTAAATAAATCTGTTAATGGTTTTGCTAGTACACCACTAAGCTCTTTTAATAACTTTGGGTGTATTCCATCAGGTCCCATTGACTTATTTGTCTTTACTTTTGACAGTTGAAATAGAACCTCTTCTTCTGTAAACTCGCATGTAACAAATGATTCCTTTGTCCTTTTTCCTAACTGAGGCACCTTTCCTTAATTTTCATCTGTAAATACTGAACAAAAATATTACCGTATATACTCGTGTATAAGTCGATCTCATGTATAAATCGAGTGCAGTTTTGTGACCAACAATTGTGAAATATGCTATGCCTCGTGGATAAGTCGAGGGTAAAACTTGGGGCTATGAAATTCTGTGATTTTTATAATTATATACACACACACTCATACAAACACACACTCTGCATTAAACACACACACTTATACAAACACACACTCTGCATTATATATACACACACACTCATACAAACACACATTCTGCATTATATACACACACACACTCATACAAACACACATTGCATTATATACACACACTCTGTGTATATAATGCAGAGTGTGTATATAATGAAGAGTGAGTGTTTGTGTAGTGTGTGTAAACTGGGTGGGGGGAGGGCATTTTTATTATTTTAATTTTAATATTATTTTTTTTTATTATTTTAATTTTTTTTTGTCCCCCCCTCCCTGCTTGTTAACCGGTCAGGGAGGGGGGCTATCTTAATCCCTGGTGGTCCAGTGGCATGGGCTGTGAAGTGGGGGGCCGGCAGGAAGCATTTACTTACCTTTCCTGCAGCTCCTGTCAGCTCCCTTCTCCTCCGTTCCGGTCAGCTCCACTGTAAGTCTCGCGGTCTGGTTGCCGCGCGGATTGTTGCCACGGCTCTGACGGCCGCGGCTCTCTAAGTTGCCATATTACAGACAGTGACTCGAGTATAAGTCGAGTGGGGGTTTTTAAGCACAAAAAATGTGCTGAAAAACTAGACTTATACTCGAGTATATACTGTAATTGAGGCAGTCAGCTAGACTTTTATCCTCTTCTACATACCTTCCTTCCTTTTGTTTTTAATGTAACTAATCCTTGTTTTACTTTTTTTTTTTTTTCTCATTTATGTATCTAAAAAACGTTTTGTCCCATTTTTTTTACTGACTGTGCTATTTTCTTTTCTTTGTGTGATTTGGAAGCTCTTATAACTTGCTTAGCCTCTTTCTGCCTAATCTTATAGATATGGGGTAGGCACTCAAGGTGTCTTTGCACAGCACTCAAGGCTGCTAGAGCCAAACAGGCTCTGGCCTATCATGAGTCCCAGTGAAACTTCCGATATCTGCTAATACGAAAAGGACAATCCTCAATTTATGCATTGCAGCACATAGAGTAAGTGATCTCAGGTCCATTCCTCCCAGCACTTGTGAATGGGAATCCACACTGTGGTAGAGCAGCCCACAGCGGATATTGCTGCTCCTGTTCTTCACCTGTACCTGGCCAGCCTGGTCTCCACTGGAACCTAGGGAAGCCACCCATACTACTAGATATTCACAGAAATGCACAATAACCCTCCCCTCATACAAATAATACAAACAGCCCATAAACAAACATACACACAATCCGCACAAACGTAACCCGCTAACAATCCACATACATGCACACAATCCCACATGCAATACCCCAAACAACCCCACACTACCAAACACACAATGTGATATACCCATCCACACACACAATTCCACAAGCAGCCCCAATACACAGCCCACATTCATATGTATCATACACGATACCACAAACTACTCCTGAACATATACAATATAATAGCTCATATACGCACAAATACAAATATACAAAGCAATTACAGTATAAATAACACAAGCAGAATACTGCAGCATACAGACCTCAATTTTAAAAAATAGGACCGGCACGCTACGGGACATCACAGTGCTGCTAAAAGGTTGCCTACCCCTGTTATAGATCATTGTCTTCCTCACTCTGTTTTTTTTTGTTTTTTTTTTTACTAAATGCTAACTTTTAGGTTTTTTTTACTATTTTGGCCACATCAGCGGAGTACCACAGTGGTTTCTTGAATTTTTTTGTTTTTACTGACAAGCCTAATGCAAATTTCTGTTGCCTTCAGCAGTGCAACTTTTAAATAATCCAATTTCTCTTGGACTCCCTTTAAATTGCTCCAGTCTGATAATGACTCCTTTACACATATTCTAATTTTAGAAAAGTCAGTTTTTCTAAAGTCTAAAACTTTTGTTTTTGTGTAGTGTAACTGTCACTTATCTTATATTAAACCACACTGACTGATGATCACTGGATCCTAAACTTTCACCTACAGTAATATCTGATACTAAATCTCAATTTGTCAACACTAAATCTAGTATGGCCTCTTTACGAGCTGGCTCCCAAACGACTTGTTTTAGAGACAATCCCAGTAGGTAGTTTAGAATTTGTGTGCTCCTGGCACAAGCAGCTATTTAGTTTTTCTAATTCACATCAGGAAGATTAGTCACCCTTGAAGATAACTTCCCACTTCATTGTCATTTTAGCTATTGCCCTCAACTAGTACATTATCTAACTCTTCTATTTGTCCTGGGGGCCTGTAAATAACACCTACACGAGTTACTGTGTGATTACCAAATTCTAACGTAACCCAAACTGATTCTATGTTCGCCTCACTAACTTTTATTAGGCTAGATTTAATGCTATCCTTCACATACAGGGCCACCCCTCCCCCTTTCTTGCCTTCCCTGTGTTTTCTATATAAAGAGTACCCTGGTATTGCTATGTCCCAATCATTTTTCTCATTATGCCATGTGTCCGTAACAGCGACTAAATCTACATTATCAGTTGCCATTATTGCCACAAGTTCATGGATCTTTTTCCCTAAACTGCGAGCATTTGTAGATATGAATCTAAGCTTATCATTTTTTAACACACTTGCTACAGGCACCTTCTGTCCTCGTTTTGGGGGGCAATTGGATTTATGTTTTATCACCCTTTTGCCCCCCCCCCCCTAGTTTAAATACATCCTAGCAAAACCTCTGAACTGCTCACTGAGAACATTTGTTCCCTTTTGAGAAAGATGTCTGTGAGGATTCTTATCACCTATGAGTTGTAAAAAAATCACTGAATTTAAAAAATAAATAAAAATGTTTTGCTTTTGAAAGTGCAAAGCGACCGAGTGACTCCTCAGCATCCCTCCCCATATCGCTTATTCCCTTTTTCTGCTTCTCATGTCATATCCAATTACTGGCCTTGTTTTTTTACAGGTGAACACTGAAGAGGCGATTGAAGCTGATGATGAAGATTCTGTTTCGTGGAATCATGATATTCCTGCAGAAATAAAGGAGATCATACAAAATCCAAGCCCAGTACCCACTGATAGCATTACTATTTGGATAGATCCTCTGGATGCAACGTATGAGTATACAGGTAAACGTTCTAGGCAACATAAACATTTCTACATGCACACGAACTGATATATACACTGATGAAGAGGTTGGTCACGCATTGTATTAGCTACATGAGTAAATGTATTAATAGAAGGCATGAAATGGGGATGATATTAAAAGATAGGTCAGCTGCATGTGCAGTCAAACCATTAAAAGGACATATACTACTTCGTAATAGCTTAATGTAGTAGTATTTGTGCCTAGATGCTGCCCCTGAACTCTGCCAGATCTAAGCACGGCCATGTTATTTCTCAAACACAATGCTTCTAATGACTGTCAATCAAAAAGGTATAGTTACATCGACTGAAAAAAAGACAGTGTCAGCCTTTCTCACATCTGTTTTCCGGTTGATCTTAAAGAAAGCAAGAACCCAGTTTGCAGCATTTTCCAATTTTGCAACAAAAAAAATCCTTCTTGACCCAGGAATGACAGATCTCTCCTTGGATCAAAAAACCCATTACCACACTTAAAAATAAATAAATTTATATCCATGAATATCATACTTTTTGAAAAAATTTACCCAGTTTTTGTTTAAATATCCGTACAGACTCTGATAAAACCACATATTCAGGCAGAGAATTCTACATCCTTATTGATCTTACTTTACCATTTACTTTGCCTTAGGCTCTGTCTCCTTTATTTTAGTCTAAATGAGTGACTTTAAATAAATTGGGAGAAAAAAAAACATCACATCAGTTATTTGCTATGACAATGATACAATAATTGATGGGATCTACACCAACACATTGCATCTTTACTTTGTGAATAATTCTCTAAAGTCCAAATAGTAGTAACTCTACTGAATGGAAAGATTTAGGCAAACCTATCCAAGTTGTGTTTATGTCCTGTTTGCGTGCAAAGCTGTTATTTGTAATTCAGAGTTCGGTAAATAAACCTCTTTGTTCCTACCTGAAGTAACATTAAACATTGCGCAAGAATAAAAGTAACTAGGCTCTCCAACACTCCATTTTACATTATATAACTCTTATGTTATGTAACTGAGTAAAACATAAGTCCACAGCTTATTTATAATTGATTCTTAACATGTTAATTAGTTGTAGAGGTAAATATTTTCTGCAGTGGTGGCACCTAAAAAATATTTTAAGAAACACTCTGAGGACCATTACCACTACAGTTTGTTGTAGTGGTTATGGTGACAAAAGTGCCCTGATACCACACCATTGTAAGTAGTTGGACCGTTTCTGAACCGTTTTACTTCTTACCTGGGTTTTGCTAGATGCCACTCTCCATTTGAATGATGGAGAGCCGCAAATTCTTTGTCTGAGCTAAGCTCTGCAGTGCTGTTTATTGGCTGAAAGCAATAAACCGATTTATATTGTATTTCACAAGATATGTTACTCATGATGGGGTGAAAAAAAACCCACATTATAAACATACAAGATAAACAAACTTCTAATGCAGGGTCTTTCTTATTATGCACAATTGTATCAAATTGATACTCTCAACCTTGATTAAGAATTGAAAAAAGGAAATTTTACAATACCAGGATTATTTATTTAAAACATATGTGAAAACATTTACAGATTCTGTGTGTGTGTGTGTGTATATAAATATATATATATGTGTGTGTGTGTGTGTGTGTGTGTGTATGTATGTGTGTATATATATATATATATATATATATCTCTATCTATCCCCATCCAACTACCGCCCTGTCTCGCTACTGCCATTTGCCTCCAAGATCCTCGAGAGAGTTGTGTACACCAGACTGACTGACTTTCTCGAAACCAACTCTCTGCTTGACCCCCTTCAGTCTGGATTCCGCGCTGGTCATTCTGTCGAAACGACTGTGATCAAAGTATCCAACTATTTAATTGCTGCTAAATCTCGCGGCCATTACTCTATCTTAATTCTCCTTGATCTTTTTGCTGCCTTTGACACTGTTGATCATCAATATCTTCTTCGCATTCTCCGTAATTTTGGTCTACGGGATACTGCTCTCTCCTGGTGCTCCTCCCACCTCTCCCAGTGCTCTTTCAGTGTTTCTTTCTCTGACTCTGCCTCTTCCCCCCCCAACCACTCTCTGTTGGCGTCCCCCAAGGTTCTGTCCTTGGTCCCCTAATGTTCTCTATCTACGCTGCCTCCCTTGATAAACTCCTCAGCTCCTTTGGCTTCCGTTATCATTTCTATGTGGATGACACGCAAATCTACCTGTCCTCTCCTGATCTCTCTCCGCCCATCTTGACTCGTGTCTCTGACTGCCTCTCTTCGATTTCCAAATGGATGGCTGCTCACTTCCTTAAACTCAACCTGTCCAAAACAGAACTTCTGGTCAATGGCGCTACCATCAGCTCTACCTCGCAGGCTCGCTGCCTGGGTGTTCTTTTTGACTCCAACCTCTCCTTCACCCCTCATGGCCAATCAATCGCCAAATCCTGACGCTTCCATTTCAAAAACATAGCGCTCATCGGCCCCTATTTAACCCTGGATGCGGCTAAGGTGCTGGTCTATGCTCTTGTTCTCTCTTGCCTGGACTACTGCAATACTCTTCTCAGTGGTCTTACGTGTTCCCAGATTGCACTGCTGCAATCTATAATGAATGCGGCGGCGAGGCTCATTTTCCTGTCTGCCCGCACCTCTCACGCCTCCCCGCTCTGTCAATCCCTGCATTGGCTTCCAGTTAGATATAGGGCTCAATTTAAAATTCTGGTGCTTGCTTACAATTCCCTACATAATGTTGCTCCAACCTACCTATCCTCCCTAATACACAAGTATGTCCCGGCTCTGCAAAAGACCAACGTATGTCCTTTGTCCGTACTCCCACCTCTAACGCTCGCCTCCAAGACTTTTCCAGGGCTGCACCTCTTTTGTGGAACTCCCTTCCCTTCTCTGTAAGAATTTCACCCAGTCTCCACTCATTCAAAAAATCATTGAAAACTCACTTCTTCAAGAAAGCATATCAATTAAACTGTAAGCAGGTTTTAATCCCCCACCCTCCATGACTCCTCTCCTGCAACTGTCAAAAATTACCTGCTAAGCCCTCAATTAATACTTTTCTAACAACCTACTTCTTACCCCTACTTTTACCCTTTGTGTCACTATAACCCACTCCCTCTAGAATGTAAGCTCATGGAGCAGGGCCCTCCACCCCTCTGTTCCTGTACGTCCAGTTGTCTGGTTACAATTACATGTCTGTTAGTTCACCCATTGTACAGCGCTACAAAATCTGGCGCTATATAAATAATAAAATAATAATGTGTGTGTGTGTATATCTATCTATATTGAAAAAAATATAACCGGGCTCAAAATTTCCACTCTCCAAAATTCACCCCTAGTGAGCATACTGTGGTTTGCAGTGGCAAGTAACTTAAAGCTGTATTCCTGGCACTACCGATCCCTCTGCCTCACCCTTCCTACCAGGTAAATAAAGACCCTTTATTTGCTTACCTTATCCGTCGGCGCTGGGTCAAAGCTCTGTCTCCTCCGACGTCCCGTGACGAGCGAAGGCCACGAGTGTACTAGACCCCCCCCCATAGGAAAGCATTGAATCAGTGCTTTCCTATAGGGGAAAAAATCTGACACTGATATCCTCATGCAGAACGTGAGGACAGCCACAGAGGGCAGACTTAGGGTTGCAATGTAAACTATGTTCAAAAGGGACACAGCACCCAAACCATTTCAATGAGCAGTGTCCCTTTAAGTTTTGGCTAGTAGCATAGGATATTTGATCTGAGTTATAAGGTGCTTGCAATTTTTTTTTTTTTTTTTGTCCCTTGACTGCTTCTGTAGGCAAAGAAAAGCAATTCAAGTCTGCAGAAGCACATGATAAAACAAACAAAAAAAGATTTATCAGCAATTCATTTTGGGTATTTAAGCACATGAAGGAACTGACAGGGTTGTTTACTGAAGTGAGAATTCAAGGTGATTTAAAATTTAAAATCAAATTAGCCAAACTGGAAAAAATTTCTAAGTCAACTATGCTTCTAGTTCTGCTATTCTGATCTTAAATTTGAAAATCACTTTAAATTCTCAACCTGTGAGTATTTTTGTGAATAAATTCACACCTGAAAGTATTTGAAGCAGTCATGAATCCTGTTTTATTGTACTGATTCTTTTTAGTAGCTTTTAAAGGGACACTGTAGTCACCAGAACAAATACAGCTTGTGTCCTGAGAAAAGGAAGTGTTCACATTGCTGCCTATGGCACCTCCAGTGGCAGTCACTCAGGCGGCTGCTAGAGGCGCTTCCTGGGTCAATGCTGCAGAACGTGTAGCACTGACGTTAAACGTCTTTACATTCTGAATGGAGGCACTGAACTTTTCCCAAAGAGATGCATTAATTCCATGCATCTCTCTAAGGAGATGCTGATTGGCCATTGATTATGGCAGATTCCTTTTAAGGAATACTTTTTATCTGCCTTTCCAAGCCCCATTACTGATTTTAGACACACAATGTACTTATTCTCCAAAACTTGTTATTAGATTACATAAACAAAACCTTTTTTGGCCCTCTTATTAAATTTTCTAACCACCCAACAATGATTTATTTTCAGTTATTTGTTAAAAAAGAGTATACATGTCAAATGTTCTGGTGGCTTCTCGTCTGGTGAATAACATACTAAAATATGAAAACAAGTTTCTACTGTAAAAATGCAAAAACTGTTGAAGTGCCCTAAGGTATAACAGAAGTTAAAATAGTACAGTTGCCTCATGCTTGGCTATTCATACCTACGTAGCATTAAAATTCTAGGAATGATGAAAATATATGTTTATTTTTTTTAGTCATCTCTTTCAGTTCATCAGAGATGGGCAAGCTCTACGGTCAAATCTAAGGAGATGGTGTTTGTGTGTCATATTCTAAATAGTTGATGTGAACGTGCAGCCAATTACAGTAGACAATAACCAATATCTACACCCACACAGACAGTTTATCTATCTTTCTAATTTCCTTTTTACTACTTGCTTACAACTCAGATGCATACACACTTACACAGTTAAATATTCACACTCACGCACTACCTTTCAAGCTGCTGATTATCACTCTATAAAAATAAAGGCTAAGAGGCGCTTAGGCTGTATATTACAGGGTGACATGCTCCCCAAGTTTTGAAGATAAACCGAGATAATGGGGTGACATGCTCCCATATCGGGCCTTTTTGCCAGTGATGTGGGACACTGTGTTATGGGGTATCATGCACCCACGTTTGCCCTCAGACTCTTTCCTGCCTATCTCTTAGTAATACTCTTAGATTCCCATTGTACAGTGCTACGGAATTTGCCGGCGCTATAGGAATAATAAAATAACTGTTACCCAACCACCCCCTTTGTCTTACTCACAGCATCCACTGTCAGTATTGCTGACTGACTCCCCCTCCACCTTTACTCTCCTGTACTCTCTCCCTCCCACTCTCTCAGGATTTAGCACAGACCACCCTCACTCACATCCATGAGTACTCTCCTGGATGCTGCTGTCTCTCCTTTCTAATATGTTGCTCCCACACAGACTAGCCCACCACTGGGCCTCCAACTCTGTTTTCTTTATCATTGCTCTCTATTGTCCCTAATACTGGAGATTGCTCACACAGCAAATTCCCTTTGCTTTGCATTCAGTGTGCCCATGGTTTCCTAGCAGTAGTATTTGCTCTGGGTCTTCCACCCTAGATCCTCCACAGCTGTCTGTAAATCTATGTCTTTAGATTTGTTTTTTCTATTGTATGTTTTAATTGAATCTATTATCTTTTCAGAGAATCTTGTTCATTATGTCACTACAATGGTGTGCGTTGCTGTAAATGGCAAGCCAGTTATCGGTGTAATTCACAAACCATTCACAGGCTATACTGGTGAGTGACTTTTTTGTTTTAATTTTTTTATATAAATTTGTTCTATCTATAGAAAATAAGCTTTTGTAAAGAGTCTGTCATGTATGAGTGCTAGATGATAACCTGGTTAGAATGTAGCACACCTTATGCCTTCTGTTGAGCGGGAAGTTAAAGAGAGGAAATGTTCAACCTTGGGAATTTATAATGGAGGTTTATAAAATGGGAGTACAAGGAGAGTTTAAATTAACTTAATATCATGCAGGGAGGAAATGAAGAATGCAAAATTTGTAGCTAATTGTGGAAAAGTGATAGATTGGGATCACCTCTGTCATTATGGAAAGTATTGGGGGTTATAACAGGAGTATTTGAGTGGCGCAGGTAAGTTTATGTAAGGATATTTGGGTTTTGTCTATCGAGGCATTTTGTTTTCTGTTACAATCCTGGGACATCATTTGACAATCAAATTCCTTCAGCAGATGCCACTTTTGGTTTTAGTTTACTCTTCTGATGGTACTTGTCTTTGCACTGTAAACTCTGACTCCGAATTCATGTATTAGATGCAAATATTCAATCACTTTGTATAATGTATATTACAAGTGAATTTTCTTTCTAGACCACAAAGGTGTGCAAGATCGTAGGCGGCAAATGGTAGTATTACTGTCCTAATAATGGTAGCCACCCATGTAGAGCATATTACCACCATTGCTTTTATGTCTAATTTGATGAAAGGCAACATGATTGTGTTAATTTTTTTTTTTTTTTTTTTTTAGTAAAATGGAGAGGTTTGTGTTTAGCTTAACTGAGAAAACCTGCATAATTAATTTTTTTCTTAAAAATTCAATAAGCATTTGTAGGAGACTCACTGTCATCTTTTGTTAACAGACTGCTTATTTATTTTTGCGAAAGTCAGTGTTGGATATTACATTACAAATATTTCACTCTTTTCCTTGACTATGTTCATTGTGATTCCTCTCATTCCGCAGCTTGGGCGATGGTAAGTGGTGGCTCAAACATACTAAGACGTAGGTCGTATAACCTGAAAACTCCAACCATCATTGTGTCCCGTTCTCATTCTGGGGTGGTGAAAGAAGTAACCCGTGAAACATTTGGTAACAAGACCGAAATAATTTCTGCCGGAGGATCAGGTATGACATTCACATAGAAACCTGGCTTACTAAAGCCAATAATTTGTTCTTTAGCAATGAAACGTTTTATCTGTATATGTTCATGTGTTTCTGTGTGTATGTAGAGCAGCAAAACCTGTCTGTGCAGAAAACTGAACATTTGATCCCCAGGGGGAAAGCAACATGTTTGTTCTTGATAATTGCTGCTTTGGTCACTGAAAGTTTTGTTTTTGTAGCGTATGCCGATCCATTATCTACTGTGTATTGGGAAATCAATTCTCTGTTCATTGTTTATGTAGCACATAAACACATTTATATTTCTATTAAATGTATACATATGCACTACATTACTTTAACTGATGTAACTGGTTCCAACTCATATATATTTAAATTTAAGCTAAAATGCAATTTCTTCAAATGATTTAGAATTCTAGCTTCCCATTTAACCATTTTTGCTATGCTAGTATTTACTATTCTCCCCCTTATTTCTGTCCTTATCCTTTAATGTTCTAGGCCTTCTCACCTGACCTTCCTTCATTGCTTTCCCCCCTAATTTGCACCCTTTTTATGGCAGTTTTCCTTGTCTTTCCCTTCTATTTGCCCAGCATACCTCTAGAGCGTTATGGTGGGGAAGAATTGATTGAAAACCCCTTCCACCTGAAGTCAGTGGATAGCTAATAGATTGTTAAACGCAGATCTGCACACCAGTAAAGCCATAAGACTTGCTTCTCCCACAGAGTTTTTAAATTTCTTCCTGACTGCTCTAGTTTGCTTTAAATCTTAAGACAAAAGTAGGGGCTATTTGTCTTATGGAGGTGTCCTATGCTTGACCAGCAGAGAAACAAAGTGTGCTCCATTTCCTGTGGTCAATGCAATTATCCCCCAATTCTCACCTTTCTTCCCTGATCTTGCGATGCTTCCTGATAGTATTCTCGAACATCCTGTCATTTTACACAGAACGAAACTATCGAATTTCATCCTAACAGAATGAGAACAGTTTCTCCATTCATGTTAGGACGCAATTCGTGACTTTATTAGAATCCGAATTTCATTCAAATTAATGAAACTACGATCCTATTCGTACCGCGAATGCATCTTGCAGCCGCTTAGTAGATAGCTCTCTAATTCCCACGGTCTTAGGAAGTTATCTACCAAAAGGCTGAAAGACCTAGATTGGTCTTTCAGCCAAATCTACTAATATTAAGTAAAGATTACTTAGTATTAGTAAATTCTGCCCATACTCGCTATATCGCGAGTAGGGACATGTTTACTAAACAGTGAGCAAAAAACCTGTTTAGAAAACAAAACAAAAGAACACCCTAGTGTCTCCCCACTCGTGCCGCGCGAGTGGTGGCTATTAAACTGAAGGGGGACCTATTGCCCTCCCCGGCCCCCACCCATGAGTAGCGGGTGGGGGCCCTAAATGACAATGGGGGGACCTATCGTCCCGTCCCCCCCCCGTGTCTCACCCATGAGCGGCGGGTGAGGACCCTTAATTACAATGGGGCGGGGGACACCTATTGTCCTCCCCCGGCCCCCACTCATGAGTGGCGGGTGGGGGCCCTAAATTAAAAATGGGGGGGGGGCCTTTTGTCCACCCTGCCCTCATCCATGAGCGGCGGGTGGGGGCCCTAAATTACAATAGGGGGGGACCTAACCTATTGTCCTCCCCCTGGGCGGCAGGTGGGGCCACTAAATGAAAATGGGGGGGGAAACCTATTGTCCTGACCCCACTCATGGGCGACGGGTAGGGGCTAAGTGTAAAATTACTCCCCCCAAACCCCCCCACCAAAATAAAATTAAATAAATCCCTACCTACCCCCCTCACCTTAAAAATAGTGAGGGGGAGACAATAAAACCAAATACCTGGGGGGAAAAAAATCATACTTACCATTAGAAGTCTTCTTTTTTTTTTTTTTAGCTCCCAAAAAAGGCCAAATAAAAAAAAAACATAATACCCGTCAAACTTATAGAAAAACAAAACAAACAAAAAACCAGAGCAAAAAAACCCAAAATCAGCTGGAAGCCCCCCACCCAATGCTAAAAATGTATCCATCTTCACCCGGCAAGAGCACGGCGCAGACTGAACTCCGAAGGGCGTGGAAAGGCTTATAAAGCCTTCCCACGCCCTGCAATTTGACTCAGAGCACTCTGATTGGTTGACTTGGAATCCAACCAATCAGAGTGCTAGTTATTTTACAGTTCTTTGGAATTTTCCCACGCTGTGTAAAATGACTCAGTGCAATTTGATTGGTTGGATTCCAAGCCAGTTAGTTAACAAGCCTTGCTAGTTAATGCTTCACCATGGGGCCCTTTGTTGGAAGGGGGGTGGGGTTATTTTTACAACAGTGAGTACTAGGAATAGACCGATTATCGGTTTTACTGAAATAATCGGCCGATATTCGGTATTTTCGGCAATATCGGTATTGGCCAATTCAGATACCGATGTTGCTGATAATACCTCCTTGGACCGCCAGGCTCATTACAAACTCGGCAGCCCTGGGGGGGCGGGCAGCAAGCGCTTACTCACCTACCAGCAGCTCCCAAGTGTAAATCTCGCGAGACCCGGCATGCTGGCCGCGAGACTTACACTTGGGAGCTGAAGGAGCTGCTGGGAGGTGAGTAAACGCTTGCTGCCCGCCCCCCCACAACTCAGCCAATGCCACTGGACTGCTATATCCCCCCTCCCTGACCAGGCAACAAGCAGGGAGGGGGGACAACAAAAATAAATAATAATTAAATATAAAGAAATAATAATTTAATAAAAAATGCCCCCTCACACACACACTCCATTATACACACATACACTATACAAACACACTGTGTATATAATGCAGTGTGTTTGTGTAGTGTGTTTATATAATGCACACTACACAAACACACTGCATTATATATACACACACTATATAATGCAGAGTGTGTGTGTGTTTGTATAAACACACTACATTCACTATACACACACTACACAAATACACAGTCTGCATTCATTATAAACACACACTTAGCATTTAGTATACAGCATTCACTTTACGCACACTACCCACACACTACACAAACACTCTGCTTTCATTATATACACACACTGCATCCACTACACACACACTACACACACACATACTACACACACACACACTGCATCCACTACACACACACTACACAAACACACACTGCATCCACTACACACACACACACTACACACACACACACTGCATCCACTACACACACACACTACACAAACACACACAGCTCCTCTGTCTAAACACACTGCATCCACTACACGTGGCGTGTATATTTTGTGCATTTAACCTTTAGAAATAATTTTTATTTTCCAAAATGGTAAATGTACAGAATATCGGCAAATTATATTGGCTATCTGCCTGAAAGTTCACAGAGTATCGGTATTGGCTCTAAAAAATCAATATCGGTCGATCCCTTGTGAGCACCCACAGGCTGCTCACTGTTTAGTAGACATGCCCCTACTCGTGGCATTGCGAGTAGGGGCATTCGGGAGATTTCAATCTCTAATGCTTATATGGGGGATCATATTGACCCTCATAGAGTAAGGGAGGACATGGGGGCGGGGGAGCTTAGGAAGTGGCGGGGTGCACAGCTATTACTATTATGTTTCCGACCACAAATAAATATTTCCATATATATTTGTGATCGGAAACATAATAGTAATATGCGTGATAGGAATCAAAGAGCAGTGTTTTTGGAGTAAAAAAAAACACATTGCAGTTTGGGAGAATGGAGTAGAAAGAGTGGGGCTTGTGGAATACAGCAAATTATATGATGGAAATATTCATAAGACATACCAATTCACCTGGTGAGGATGTAGCGTACCCAAACTGTCCGCATATGCGCGGTATGAGCTTTCGCGAGCTGAGCTGACTGACAGCTCAGCTCCATGTCTATGCCCGCAACCCTCCAGCCCAATGTATAAAGTATACAAAAACTATATATAGAGAGATCTCTATATATAGTGTTTGTACACAAACACACACATTGAAAATAAAAATTGTTGAACATACACACACTATCTATTTCTTTCAATTTAATACTATCTATCTAATACTATCTATCTCTATCTTTCTCTCACACTCACTCTCTCTCACACTCTCACCCACACTCACAAGATAAGTTTACTTACGGTTTGGATCCTCCTGCTCAGTCTTTTGCCTGTCAGCCAGATGCGCTGTGTGTCTTATCTCCCCAAACTGTCGGCTCTGATTGCTAACAGGCTCCGGGGTTAACTACAGGACACAGTAGGCGCTTTCACATTGACTCCCTTCTCCTGATATCACGTTTGATGTATTCACCCAAGCGTGAAGACTTGAAACGTGATGAATGCGAATTAGACCGCTCTGAAGTCCCTCTGGTGGACGTCTGAGTAACTGCCACTGGAGGTGTTCCTAGCTTCCAAGGTAAACACTGTATTTTCTCAGAAAATACAGTGTTTACATGAGAGAGGCTGCAGGGACCTATTCTCACGTGAACAACCTCATTAAGCTGAAGTTGTTCAGGTGACTATAGTGTCCATTTAAGTAATTTAAAAACCTCTCTGCAATCCAAGTTGCACTAGACACTCAGCAAGGAGAATCCTTCCTGTTGCTGTTGTTACTCATTAAATTGTCTATATTTACCAAGCCTACTTTGGTCCAATTTTGCACGTTGAAGTCAAGCATATTATAAGTTAAGTGCATTAAAGGAAGGCATGTAATACTTTTTTCCTGGAGTGACATGTCTCTTTTAAATTTCTCCAAATAGGACACAATGTTACGAATTAAATTATCAGATTTCATTTTTAGCAAACATTGCTTTCTATCCTTAATTAACCAAAATAAAGGAAAATCGGTTTTACTGCTATTTGGTATTTTCGGCAATATCAGTATCGACCAACATAGATACCGATATTGCCGATAATATATACCAGGACCACCGGGCCCATTACAAGCCCGGCTGTCCTGCGGGGCCGGCAGCAAGCGGTTACTTACCTTTCCAGCAGCTCCCTTCATCTCCCATGTCAAATCTCGCGAGTCCAGCGGCCGCAGTGCGTTGCCATGGCACTAAGAGCCGCGAGATTTACACAGGGAGCTGCCGGGAGGTAAGTAACGGCTTGCTGCTGGCCCCCCACAGTGCTTAACAAGCCACCGGACCACCAGGGAATACTATATTCTCCCTGCCCCCCCCCTTCCCTGCTAAAATAAAATAAAATACCCCCTCCACTCCATTTTACACAAATTACATCTCTACACACACACACACACACTGCATTATATACACACACTACACAAACACACACTCTGCATTATATACACACACACTCTGCATTTTATATATATATATATATATATATATATATATATATATATACACACACACACACTCTGCATTATATACACACACTCTGCATTATATACACACACTCTGCATTATATATATACACACACACACACACACACTCTGCATTATATATATACACACACACACACACACACTCTGCATTATATACACACATACACACACACTCTGCATTATATACATATACACACATTATACGCACACACACTCTGCATTATACACACACACACTCTGCATTATACACACACACACTCTGCATTATACACACACACACTCTGCATTATACACACACACACTCTGCATTATACACACACACACTGCATTATATACACACACACACAATGCATTATATACATACACACACTCACTCTGCATTATATACATACATACACTCACTCTGCATTATATACACTCACTCTGCATTATATATACACACACACTCTCTGCATTATATACACACTACACAAACACACACACACTGCATTATATATACACACAATGTATTCACTTTACCCACACCACACACACTGCATTTACTATACACACTACACAAACACACACTCTGCATTCACTATATATACACACACTACACAAATACTCACTGCATTCACTATATATACACACTACACAAACACTCACTGCATTCAATACACAAACACACACATCTCCCCTGTCTAAACACACTTCATCCACTACATGTGGCATGTATATTTTGTGCATTTACCTTTAGAATTAGTTTATTTTTTCAAAATGGTAAATGTACAGAATATCGGCAAGTTATCAGCCTGAAAGTTAAGATTATCAGTATCGGCTCTAAAAAAATCAATATCGGTTGATCCCTAATTTCATATAATTGTTCCACTTTGGCACTATCTGATTGAGTAATGGAGACGTGTGATAAGGTGCAGGCGTTCTGGTAGTTCCTTTGCTGGGGTACATCCAGACCACCCAACTTGACTTTTAGGGAGAGGCGATTTGACAAATTTGTGGGCACTTCCCCAACCAGAGTAGTTTATTAAAAGTGGACTCAGCCAGCATCATCCAGCTGTCTGGACAAGGTAGAGATACCATGCGAAAAATGTATACCCATTTTGGGGGACTATAAGACTTTACAGTATTGATTCTCAACCACAATGATACATACCTATTTTTACACTCATTTAGCTTTTTAAAGCACAGTCAAAAGCAAATTTTTCGGTGATTGATCCTTTAAGACAAGTTAAGTGAAATGAAGCATATTTATTGAGGTTCAGTTTATATCCTGGGTACAGTAAAAACTCCTCTTTGGACAACATTAATTCATTCATAGATTTCAGTGGGTTACCAAGGGTAAGTACCAGTTCATTTGTGAACATGGTGAATTTAATGCAATCACTTAAAACATGCAAGCCTTTAATTTGATCATTAGCCCTTATTAACCATGTTAATGGCTCAGTTGCCATAAGATATAAAAGTTGGGAGAGTGGGCACCCCTGCCTGATCCCATTCTTTTGATGGAACCAGTCAGAAGAAAAACACTCCCAACTACTCTGGCTGTCGGAGAGGTATATAGAACCATTATAGATCTAGTAATAGTATCACGAAGACCAAATGCTTCCAGGGCTAACCCAAGATAATCCACCTGACTGTTGAAGACTTTTTCAGCCTACAACAACAGAGCTTGGAGGGTCACACCTGTCCTGTGAGCCATATCTACAATATCAACAGGTCTCCTAATGTTATATATCAGGTACCTAGTTGCCACAAACCCAACTTGGTCATAATGTATAATATTACTTAATCTGGCAGGAATTACTGATGAGCAAACTTTTATATCCACATTTAACAATGAAATGGGCCTTTCACATTTCACTGGGGATCTTACATGCATGTTTACTTATTTTATTTGTAGAGTTGTTTATGTTAAACTACACACGAATGGAGATTTTTATTTTTATTTTAGGTTATAAAGTTCTTTCATTGCTTGATGTGAAAGAAGAGAAACAAGAACACGCTGATGTTTACATTCATGTAACTTTCATCAAGAAATGGGACATTTGTGCCGGTAATGCAATATTGAATGCTCTTGGTGGTCACATGACTACACTTAAAGGTGAAGAAATTATTTATACAGGATCGGATGGGAATGAAGGTGGAATCCTAGCCAGCATTGGAATGGACCATGATGCACTTGTTCAAAAATTAGCTGATAAAATTCCATCCAGTGGAAAGAAATCCCCACAGTAACAAGTACAAAACTATACCGACTATGGTCGGTGCATACGAAGACTGAGGCCAGTGCATGTTAATGCAGTTTGGTATGTGTACTTTTGGAGACATTAAAGAAGATTTTTTTTTTTTCTACTGTATTATTCAAGAAATAGCACCCTATTTGCAACATGTCTCACTGATTTGAAACGCTAAACGTGGTCAGTATTGGATTTATAAAATGTATGTGAGTGAAATCAAATTGTAAATTTACAAAGAGGAGTACGTTTTAAAAGGTGTGTGTGTGTGTGTGTATATATATATAAAAAGAATTTTAAAAAGAATTTACTTAGATTTAAGTAAATAAGTGTTTCAAGATATTTTTCCACTTCCGCCTTCCCGTTAACTCAATGAGAATAAAAAAAAAAAAAAAAAACATTGTGCCTTGTTGAATTTTCTCACATAAAATTATGTATTTTTAGTTTGTGCTTTTTTTATTATTTTTTTGGGTGGTGATAGACTTCTTTCACTTTTACAATTTGCTTTAGATGGAAATAGTATCCAGTGTGTAACTTATTTGTTTTGTCCTTATGCTGCACATGCTAACAAAGTATATATTAGTTTCTTTTTTTTTTTTTTTCTTCTTCTTCTTCTATAGGGTAAATGTTATTGTAGTTAAAATGTGAATGTATGGTATAAAATCATTGCAGTGGCAGAATTACAAGAGTACATTTCAAGATATGAAGGTCAATTACATGTAACAAAATAGGGTTAAACTCATTGTTTAATTTGCATACAGTGTTTCACAAAGGCTGGTGTGCCAAGAACTTGTAAAACCTTTTTTTTTCCCCCCTGCTCTAATATCCTTAGCAAACATTCACACTGTATACATTATTTAATTTCTTTAATATTGCCATAGGGTTTTTTTTTTTAAATTAATATAGTCTTATCAAATCATGCAATTAAAATGCCCAACTATATGTAGCACTACACTAAAAATATAATTAATTACAATAATGGAGGCTAATACATGAACTATTTAAAGTGCTACCTGCTAGCATGTGACATTTATGACACTTTTGACAAAGACAGGGATGCTGAAGCAAATATATCGAACAATTATAGTTTGCTTTTATAGCCATAGCTTTGGACAAAGCAGTTGAATTATATTTTAATATTTGAAAGTTTGACACTGCTTGTTTTGCTATGTGCCAAAGAGCTCTATTTGGTACATAATCATAGGTACGGTTATTTTTTTTTTTTTCTGGCAAATTATCAGAAGATGGCCTTGGTAAATGTGTTTCACAGTGAATTTTCAAAGACCAAATGAGTTCTTCTGGGAATTCATAATATTTTACATTTTGTTATTTACTTCCTAGTAAGAGGGAACTTTTTTAAATTAATAACATTTTTGTTAAATATTTTCAAGTAATCTGAGATTTAAGGATTACCACGTAAACATTTAAGTTTAATTAGTCCTTTTTGTTTATTTAATTGGTTTACAGCCTGGTATTTTAGGAAGAAAACTGTAGAAATAATGTGCAATATTGTGTG
This sequence comes from Pelobates cultripes, assembly GCA_933207985.1. Lineage (NCBI taxonomy): Eukaryota > Metazoa > Chordata > Amphibia > Anura > Pelobatidae > Pelobates > Pelobates cultripes. Next base: position 262,920,968 of record OW240915.1, on the reverse strand, counting down.
GAATTGCAAATCATACCAAAAGTAATATTTGTCATGTGTTTTCTAATAAAAGTAAAGGAAACTTGCTACCTATTACCTTATAGTAAATTATCGATTCTTCAAACTACCTTCTCTGCAATAAAAAAAAAAAACAGTCTTTAACTTAGTGTCCTGTATTTATTTATTTGTTGATTTCCTATGGCTTTTTATATCTTCACTACTGTATTGCTATATAACTGATTTGGTGAGAATTTAATCTTTAAATCATTTTCTTATGGTGTATTTCAGTGGTCTGGCTATTGAAACATAGGTTTTCTTATGGTGTATTTCAGTGGTCTGGCTATTGAAACATAGGTTTACAGAGATGAATAGATCTTTGCTGACAGCATCCATATATTTTTTGTGGACTACTTATCCACGCTGCCAAACTCTTATTTTACATGTATTTCAGATTTGGCTTGTAATCAACACCAATTTATAATATCAAACATTTTGATTATGTTATGCAAAAGTGCTTAAGGACTACTCCGAGCACCATAACAGCGTTATTATAATGAGACTGATATGGTGCAAGGAGGATCTGGGTGCCATTGGGTATGTATCTTTTTCACTATGTTTTCTGAATGGGAGCTGGTGATGGTCTGAGAGTGTAAATGGCACCTGGTCTGAGGCATTGTGATTGATGCCTCGGACCAAGAAGTAGCTGAGTAATCGTTTGGGAGTAAATAATTTGTTAATGGTGTAACACCTTAAGCTAAGGTGGCACTTTGTACCTCTTTACACTGTTGCAATTTCATTGCAATGAAATTATAGTGCCACAGTGGTTTTTAAACAAATCTGTGGCAGTTCAGCTTCAGTACTTATTTTATCTAATTCCATCAACCTCAAATTATATGCAGTAATCATACTGAAGAAAGCAATGGTTAACACTATTCTTTCCTTTTGGTCCTGCAGCCTACAGGTACTCATGATATGGAGACTGGCAGTAGATCCACTGTAGGAGTTATCTCGCATTCTAGATCTACTCACACAGTCTTATCATTCATTCTCATTTAGGAATTGTCAGACTTACCACTTAGAAAATGAGGGGCATGCTCAGATTGAAGATTCTGTTTGGTCCAGTAATTCAGGCCATTATACAGGCCCCCAAAAAGTCAGTGTTCTATAACTATTACCATGTTTATGCACTTGTCTAGTCGTCTTTGGTTCAGAATAAAAGATTTGAATTCTTCCTGGTGGATGTAACAGAGTTCTTCAAGCAAGCGTGGAGGAAAACATAGCATACAGATCTGTGAAAGCCCACTATTTCAAATAGTTCAGCCATTACCTCAACCTGATATATATCAGTATGTCAGTCCCTCCCCTGCCATGCTGTTATTTCTTGTATGTCTTTCTTTGTAACAGTTTACCAGGAGTTGGAGCCCAGTTGCAGGTGGCACAAGGAGGAGGCAAAAACCAGAAGCACAATATAAATTACAGGGAAATCGAAAGGCAGCGTCAGACGATAAGCAGAAGTCAAGGCTGGCAGCGTAGTCGGTAAAGCAGGCAGAGGTCAGAGTCCAGAAAATCAGTCAGTAGCGAAGCAGAGATCCGGCAGGAAACACCAAACAGGCAAAATGACCAGATGCTAGGTTTCAGGCAAGGCTGGCTTTTACAGCCTACTAATTAGATGCAGCTGACCCCCTTACAAGGTTATTCTTTAGAAAATGTGGTCAAATAAACACGCAGACAAGTGTGTAAAAATTACATCTACATTGATATTGGTTGTTAAATTAGGATACTGTTACGGTTTTAGCCTAAGTATAAACATAAAACATTGCATTAACACAAGCCGTAAACACAATAAATACAATACAATAGGATTTTCATTAATTATACTTCTATTTGGCATAGTTCCCTCTGTCCTCCATGCTGCTAAATAGCCCTTTCCACACTTACCTGGTCAGAGCAGCAGTTTCTCCCCAGGCTGACCTCCTTGGCTGATCTACTCACTCCAGAACTTTTCTGACTTTATATAAGTTTGCCATTTCTTCTCTTCAATCCAGAAGTATAAGATGTGACCAGTTAGGGTGGGTTTTTGGGTAGGTTTAGGGTCGGTTTTTGGGTAGGTTGAGTATTCCTCAGATTTAGAGACAAGATGACTTGGGATACATGTTAATTACTCAGACATTCTGATAAAGTGACCCCTACAAACTCCTTTTTATATATTTTATATTAAAGGTCACCTTTTTATATATTTTATATTAAAGGTCCAAAGGTCAATAAGACAGATGCATATTCCAATATTTCTTACATATAATGCAACTGAAAGCATTGATAATTAGCAAACTGCTATCAAGTAGATGATCCCAAATTGTGAAACCAGTGACGTACACAGAAAGTTAAATACAACATTGCAGCGTCTTGTGTATCAATTTCTTACTAAGTAAGACATCCAGAATGGAAAGACATGCAGGATGTGTTAAAATGAATAAAGGGTGACCCAGAACGTAAAAGTGATCGGAATTACAACAAATATGCCAAAAATATGTTTTTACTTGTCCTTGTAGTACCCCCAGAAGTCTTTACACTACAAAAGAGGGAACATGACTGTTTTTACCATCTCTACAAATTTTATACCAGAGTCTAGTACTCAGTTTTATGAATATAAGTATTCATGGTTTACTCCAAGTTTTATTGTGTGCGCAAATAAATCTTATCTAGACTTTCCTGCAGGGGATGTATTGAAATAACCGAAAACAACAATTCAATTAATGACACTTTCACTGTAAGTAACAAATGGAAAATATTCTTAAACTCCAGCGTGCTACAGTAACACCAAATAAGACTTTCAGAACAAAAATGGTTACATATTTAAGCCCTTGGCAATTTTTTTATGCATTTGCTGTACTAATCAAGATAGGCTGACTCCAATTGCTTTTTCATTTTTATTCTCATGCATATCTTAATATTTAAATTCACAATTCTAATTAGACTCATCAAAGACATTTCTTTGCATTGACAAAAATAAAAAAAACCCGCTGGACTTTAATTTGTGATCTTGTACATTCTCAATTAAATTACATCACCCTCAATGCCATGTTAGATTTCAAAGAATGCTAATTGTACTGTTTATTTTTTTTTTCTTGCTAATTCACTTACTCAAGAATGTTATGTATTTTTGTCCTTTCTTTTAATTCAAAATATTATTATTCGTATAAATTTAAAAGCAAGTCATTATTGGTGTGAAAATGCATGAACTGTTCTAAAAAAAGCCCAAACAATCCCCGATATAACAAGCAGACTATTTTTTTTAAAGGGACAATTATCACTTTGAGACAGTTGTCTCATTTAAAAGCTTTAGCTTTGACTGACACAGTTGCCTCACTCTGCAGGCCGAAAAAAGCAGGTAAATATTTTTTTTCTTTTCATATTTAGTATTTAGCTGCTTCTTCTTTTTTTATGTTTTACACTTCCACTCCTGGGGGGGATACTGATCTAACCAAACAGTATCCTATCCTTATGAGTTCTGGAAAAGTGCATTGGACATACCTGACAGATTTACACATGTGCAGTTGGATGATCACTTCACCTTCAACATCTGGCAGGGGAAGAAGAGAGGGAGTCTGATCAGCGTGATCCGTGCAGTACAGGCTCTGGCATCAGGTTTCTATCTCCTGCTGCTCTTCTGATGCCCAGTTTCTTTAACCCCTTAAGGACTGGACTGTTTTTGCGATGTTGTACATTTGCGACCAGGAATATTTTTACACTTTTCTGGTGTTTGTGTTTAGCTGTAATTTTCCGCTCTCTCATTTACTGTTCCCATACAAATTATATATTGTTTTTTCAGGACAAAAGGGGCTTTCTTTACATACCATTATTTATATAATCTCATGTATTTTAATTTTAAAAAAATAAAAAAATATGATGAAAAATTGAAAAAAATACATGTTTTTTGACTTTTACTTGAAAAATCTTTTACTCATCTACAAAAGCGAATGAAAAAAACTGCTAAATAGATTAAAATTTTTGTCCTGAGTTTAAAAATACCTAGTGTTTACGAGCTTTTTTGCTTTTTTTTGCATGTTATAGGGCTATAGGTACAAGTAGGATATTGCGGTTTCAAAACATGCATTTTTAAAATTTATCAATAGTGACATTGTAACACTATTATCTGTCATAAATCTCTGAATAACACCCCACATGTACATATTTTTTTTAAAGTAGACAACCCAGGGTATTCAATATGGGTTATGTCCAGTCTTTTTTAGTAGCCACTTAGTCGAAAACACTGGCCAATGTAAGCATTCATATTTGTTTGTGTGTGAAAAAGTAAAAAAACTAAATTGAACGCTAATTTTGGCCAGTGTTTGTGACCAAGTGGTTACTAAAAAAGACTGGACATACCCCATTTGCAATACCTTGGGTTGTCTTCTTTTGCAAATGGTATGCCATCATGGGGGTAATTCTCATTCCTGGGCTACCATACGCTCTCAAAGGCAACGTAACCAACCTGGCCATTTTCAATGTAAAAATATTTGACCCATGTATTTGACCTTGTAACTTTCAAAAATGCTATAAAACCTGTACATGGGGGGTACTGTTTTACTCGGGAGACATCGCTGAACACAAATATTAGTGTTTAAAAACTGGAAAACGTATCACAACAATTATATCATCAGTAAAAGTGCTGTTTGTGTGTGAAAAATGCAAAAAAAGTAACTTTCACTGACAATATCATCGCTGTGATATGTTTTACTGTTTTGAATCACTAATATTTGTGTTCAGCGAAGTCTCCCGAGTAAAACAGTACCCCCCATGTACAGGTTTTAGGGTGTCGTAGAACGTTACAGGGTAAAATACAGTGCTAGCAAATTAAATTCTCTGGACTTTCGGCCTGGGTTGGCAGGCAGGTCCCTCAAATTGCAATCAATAAAATTACTGAATTATGTAAAAATATTACATAAATACGCACGTAGAATTTAAATATATATGCATATTTATATATTTGAAGTCTACGTGTATATTTACTATAATTATTTATGTAATTTTGTATATGGACATATGTATATTTCGTATTATTTTTATTTATTTTATATACATAGATATATATACAAATTCATTCTAAGTGTATTTTTGATATAAATATATATATATTAATTTTAAAATACAGTTAGAATAAAATTTCATATAGATATATAATTTTTTTAAAATTTTTTATTATTATTTTAAAATTTTTTTATTTAATTTAAATTACTTATTATTTATATTTTATAATAATATATATATACAATCTATATAGTTATTATATATATTATATATATACGTGTGTAATTCAATTATAAGTGTATTTTTATATTAATATAAGTACATATTAATATAAAAATACACTTAGTATGGCATTATATATATGATATATAGACATATTATATAGATATATTATATGTCTATATATCATATATACACATATATAATTATTATTATTTTTTTTATTAACATTAACTTTATTTTTTTTTCTGATTTTACACTGGCAGGGAGACTGCCTGTCAGCACAGACAGTCCCCCTGCAGGCAGACACATGGACACCTATTGTGACCATGTGATCGCTGTGTTAAGCGATCACATGGCCACAGGGGTCCTAAATCAGTGTGGGGAGACTGTCTGGGCTGCAGGCAGTCTCCCCACACCGGGAGCAACACTGATCGCCGCCGGGGGAACGACGGCGATCAGGTAAGTAACGGAAACCGTTAGGACGGTTCAGGACCGTCATCGGTCCGCAATGGGAAAATCCCGATGACGGTCCTGAACCGTCCTCGGTCGGGAAGGGGTTAATTGGTGGACAGGTCTGAAACCGAGAAGGGTGTGGAAATGTGAAAAGGGGAGTGTGGCTGAAGAAACTCCCCTTGTTGAGAAGTGTGCCAAATAACGTAATCTGAGTTTATACTAAGTTTCGGAAAGGTTTATTACATACTTTTCCAATTTTTTTTGCTTTGTTTTGGTTTGTATATTTGTTGGGTTGGCGGAGTTCTTAGTGTGGATTATCTTAATACAGATTAATGAATCTTCCCAACAAAAGTGCTTATTCATGCAAATATACCCATACAGTGGTTTCAATCAATGTGTAATTCGATTGTACATTTTTAAACAATATATTGTAATCTGTTTAAGGTGCTTATAGTACCACATAAAAGAGATTGTGTTTTTCTCGCTGTCTAACGTTAAGACCGGCCATTCGAAGGCCCGGTAATATGTTTATTTCCTTAGTTATGTTTCTCGCTATCCTAAACTCTGTGTGTTGGGGTTCTACCTCATGACAGATGCACATTTCAGTCTTACATGCTGCATCATCATGGACCCAGAAGAGTGAGACCTTTTTCCCAACAAAATTTAACTAGTCCTAGGAGTTAATTAAGCCAAACATAAACACCTCTTTAAATTAATATCCTCGCCCTATTGGAGGCAAAACAAAAAAGACAGTCCATATACATCTCCACCTATCTATAATCAGCCTTTTTAATCCAACCTATTACCAGCTTAACTAGGGGTGTAGCCCCATTCATACCCATAGGTAACACCTCCTCTATTAATACATATTAATACATCAGTAGCCAGCAATAAATCCCTGTGTTGTTTCACACAGATTTATTGCTTCATCCACATATTTCCCACAGGGGGGCTGGGGGGATTTAGGCTAAAATCAGCCTTTTAACTGCTTTGGCCAATAGAACCATTGTTGTCTGTCAAATGCAGGTCTGGGAAAAAACAACAGGCCTTTTTACAAAACCTCTATTAGTGTACTTGAAAGACCAGGATTAGAAGGATTCAGCACTCTGAAATCTTTTTCACTAGATTTCAACAGATTTTCTAAGACCTCTGTGTGGCTGTTGTCTCAGCCAGGGTGAATGAATCTCTTCCTGCAAAATAGTCTCTAAAAATGAACAAAATCACTGAATATGAGAACTTTAAAAATAAGCAAAAGCTCATTAGCTTGCCCTTCAGTTAGTCCCTGCTCAGGTCTCAGAAATGTTTTTGCCCACTTATGTCATTTCAAAGAGAACCTATACCATTTGCCTACTAGACTAATCCCACCCATAGGGGCAGTTCAGAACTGCCTGCTTGTTCACGAGAGATACAGCAACTTCGTGTGAACATTTCAGCCTTCTTTAGGCCTCATCAGCGAGTATCCTTTTAGTTTATGGAGAGTCCAAGCAAATGTATTGTAACAAACGCAGAGAATATGAGAACTCTGAGAATAGGCAAAAGCTTAGAGGAACTCAGTACATACATAGGCTGAAAAGAGACTTGTGTCCATCACGTTCAGTCTTCCTCACATCTGCTTTTTGCTGTTGAGCCAAAAGAAAGCAAAGAAAAAACAAAACAGTTTTAAGCAGTTCAAATTTTGTAACAAACTAGGAAAAAATTATTTATTGACCCCAGAATGGCAGTCAGATTTATTCCTGGATCAAGAAGCTATTACCCTACAACTGAAAAATTATATCCTTGAATATTTTGTTTTTGTAGGTATGCATGTAGTTGCTGTTTAAACATCTGTACAGACTCTGATAAAACCACTTCTTCAGGCAGAGAATTCCACATCTTTATTGTTCTTACTGTACAAAAACCTTTCTTTTGCCTTAGAGGAAATCTCCTTTCTTCCAGTCTAAACACAAATAGATTTCCAGTAGTTTGCCCATTTGTTAGTCCCCACTGTGCCATTACAAAAAGAACCTATAACATTTGCATATCAGACTAATCAAACCCATAGGGGAAATCAGGAACTTAAATGCGGGCATGTTCTCTCTGATGTATGCCACAACCATAACAACCACAAAATCTTGCACTCAAAGGTTTCAGCTAATCTACAGCCTGGGTCCCCATGCAAGTTTATACTCTAAAAACGATGATCCAATAATTCAAATAGATTTTCCTTAATTGCAAAACCATTATACATATGGTCACTGTAGGTTTAATATACATACATGATTAAGGCATACTTGCTACATTGTAGGCTGTAGCTCTGTCTGACTTCAATATTTAAAGGGTTACTTAAAGAAACATGACCACTACAGTATTTTTTATGTGCAACATTTTGTTCTGAACTACCTCAGGCAGCATTAATCATTGAGGCATCATTAGCAGTCCAATGTCAGTTGTATGTATACTAGATGGCATGCTAATGACAGGCATCCAGGACGTGCTTGAAAACAAGAGAAATCTCAATGTACCCTTCCTGGTAAAATGTTTTATAAATAAATAATCCAATGGCAGTATCTCCCATCCTCTATATCGCCAGTGTTCTGCCCTCAGCCTCTCCTTCCCTTACATTTCTCTGTCCAACAAGGATGACATCAGCAGAGTAGGATCGGACTGAGGAACCAACTGAAACAGAGGTAAGGTTTTTTTTTTGTTTTTGTTTTTTAAAGAGTGGGGGAAAGGCAAGATAGGAAGGGCTGGTTTAAAAAAGATCCCAAAAAGTGTTGTTGTTTTTTGTTATTATTATTATTCATAAAGCACCAACAAATTCTGTTGAACTGTACAATAGGTGGAATAACATACATGCATTTGCAACAAGAAGAGTTGGACAAACAGGAACAGGGGTTGTTGAGGGCCCTGCTCAAATTAGTTTACATTCTTGAGGGAGTGGGGTAAAGTGATTCAAGAGGTAAGGGCAGGATGTATTTCATGTATGGGAAAATGAAAAGTTACTAGAATGGTTTACAATGTACGGTTAGTTTGTTCGATGACAAAGTTGCAGGGGAGCAAGCATGGTGGGTTAACAAGTTGTGGGCAGGAAAAGCTGTTAACATTTTAATTGATATGCTTTCCTAAATAAGTGAGTTTTTATTGATCTTTTGAAGGAACTGCGATGGGTGAGAGTCTAATGGACCAGGGAAGGGAGTTCCATAGGAACGACGCAGACCTAGAGAAGTCTTGAAGGAGGGTGTCAGAGGTACGAGTACGAACAGAGAATAGATGTAGATCTTCGGCAAATCATAGGAACCTGGATGGGACATAATTGAGTATTAGCGAAGACAGGTAGGTAGGAGCAGCGTTGGTTTTATCTTACAAGTATTGTTGATTTTGGGCTTGGCAGTTCCCCTTTGAGTGATAGCACCATCTCCACCTGCTTTTCCATATTTTCCAACAAATGCGGCATTTCCTACCATTGCCAAATACAAGTTATTAAAACTCCCAATCATTGTTATAAGCTCAGTTATTTGTATCCGGCAGTCAGCACAGAGAAAACATGGAGAAGAGAAATTATACAATGTGTTTTATGTCTCCTCTTCATTAGCAATGTTTGTCCAGAGTTTGCATCGTCTGAACTGGATAATGATGCAATTTCCTAAATATTTAATAGAAATGTAAAAAACAATTAGAGCATCTCATGAAAAAAAAGGTTTACACCTATTATAGGTGATATTCAATATTCATTAGTTTAATTTTGAGGGAAGCAACAGTTCCCCTTTAAATAGTTGAAATATTAAGTGGGTACCAAGGCAAAATATTTGGTGGTTTTCTAGTGACATACATGTAACGGCTGAAAATGTGACAGCTTGAGATATTAATTAATTGCTATTGATTTCATTGTTGCTCTTTCAGCATATATGTCAGTGTAACTCCCGTGGAGCTATTCAGTTTGACACTGTAAACAAACATTATAACAAGTCAATGCTAAGATACCATGCTGTTACCTGCCTTTGACTGTAACAATACAACTTACTGTGAACTTCCCTTTAACAATGTTTACCTGGTCTTCGCCTTTATAACTTAAAATACTAAATCGCAATCTTTAACATCATGGTGATAATTTTCTGCTGACAAATAATAATTTTGGTTTATTATAACAGTGTTTTTTACAGTATTTAAGGACATAATATTTAGAACTCTACATGCCAAAAAGAATAAATAAAATAGGTTATGTGCACATCACTTCAAATGAGAACATTCAGAAGGTTATACTAAACGATTTGAACATATGATGCCAGGAGGTTATAGTCAAATTGTGACTATACGTAGGAAAGTAAAAAAAAAAAAAATCATAATTAGGTCTGAATTGTGAAATTTCAGCCCTGGATTTTTATAAGGGTTCTTTAAACTACTTCTGATGTGGTATCCCTTATAAAGATGTGTTTACTAAACAAGCAATTTTGGAAAACTGACAAGGGATTTTCTAATTTTAGCATTGACCGTCATTGTTGTTGACCATCTTACCATTAATCAAAGAACATACATAATGGTATAGATGTGTGCAATCACAAACCTATTTAAGCTAAGGCTTGGATAGTTTGAGTTATTTAATTTAACAAAAAATGTGCTATCACCATACAGAATTGACTAACAACCAACAAAATATGAATATGAATGATGCAACTAAAAACATGTCAACACCTATTGAGAGAAGGTTCCATGTTTTGTGGTCAATCACAAAACATGATTGAAAGGAGACATAGGCCTAGAGCTCTAACTACTTAAAGGGTTGAGCCAACCCTTTTTTTGGAGCGTATAAAATGCCCTACTGGGCACTATTAATTAGGTGTCCTCCCCCACCCCACCTACTCCCCTATTGTGCAGTACACCCTGCAAATTATTATTTTTTACTTGGAATCCAACGCCGGGAAAAGCTCCTGGTGGTGCCTTCCACTACCCTTCCTGATGTCAGCCATGGACTTGCACGGTCATGGAGAAATCTGTGATTGGAGAAGTCTGTGATTGGACTGTTTTTCCAGCTCAAAATACATGCATATTCTGTGCCGAGGAGAGGGAGTGGAGAGTAAGACTGTGAAGAAGTGGGATGGGCAAACAAGCAGTTTTATTTGAAGGCTGGAAGAGGAAAAAAACACTTCCCTCATGCAAGGAACGGATCTACATGTCCCTTACCAGCGTGCAGTAGTTCATGCACTAATGTAGTAAATGCACAGAATTGACATTTGGAAGACCGGAACAGTGTTGCGTGTTGCCAAAGTCACATGTGCCAGGGGTGTAACTAGTCCCTGGCACACAAGTTCAGATTACTCTGTATGTACAGCGTTTCCAGCAGAAACACTTTTCATACAGATTCTTAGCACCATCAAATCACTGAAGTGGTTTTAGGGATTGGAGTAACCCTTTAGGACTTTGCTTACATAAGCTTTTCAAATTACTCATTACTATTAGAAAAACTTTCCAAACGATTTATCTACAAAACGTCTTGTGAACATTAACTGAATATAAATCATTTGACTGTATATTAATCATGTGAAAAGTTTTGGAACAGTATTGAATCATTAGTGTAATGGACCGTTTTGCACAAAAGGGAAAAAAACCGCTTAGACGATAATCCCCTTTCAGAGACAGGCACAGCTACTGTAGAATCACCAAAACTCACGAACTGAATACCAGTGAATGCTCCAAACTCCCGAACGGCATACAAGGGAATGCTCCAAACACTCGAACTGCATACAAGGGAATGGTCCAAACACTCGAACTGCATACAAGTGAATGCTCCAAACTCTCGAACTGCTTACAAGTGAATGCTCCAAACTCCCGAACGGCATACAAGGGAATAAGATAGCACTCCAAACACTCGAACAGGAACCATACGAATTGCTGCTACCAGACGAACAGGAAAAGCTCCCAAGCGGCTTACACTCCTGGCAATCAGTCCTTAGCAGCATACAGTAAATCCCCCCAAAGACGAGACAGAGCTCCGTGTTGAGGGTCAAGCAGTGGTCTGTTTAATGAGGGCTACCTGCCTAGTATTTATGCAGGTCTCCCACCTGGTGGACACTCCCCTAGGGGACCAAATGGGAGACTGTGACAAGGGACAGACAAGTATACAAATAGGACACACAGTCACAGTATATTTCCACAATGCATCCTGGCTTCCTCCCCTCTGCCCTGGGAGATAATTGGGAAGTAACTCAATTATCTCCCAAGACAAAGGCAAAACTCCATTACACATGTGGGGACACAAAACCAGCATTATACTTTAAAATACACAAAGTAACATTTATTCCACAAAACACAGACATGTAACATATCCCCAGATGGCTCAGGTCTGAGTGCACATTATTAGGTGAATGGCACTCAGACCACACGAATACAGTTTAATCGCCATGGAGCCAAAGTCTTTACAGTCAGTTTCATACGAATGGGCTCCATGGGATTCCTATCTGGGGTATAACATATTTGAACAAAACTACCGAACACCGGGCCGTTCGTGCACTTCCACCGAACAAGAAGGGAGGTCGGCGGCTTCAGCGGTGTTCGCGCAAAACTGTGTCCGATTTTAGTTCCATGAAAATAGGGGCGAACACCGCTGTGCATTAGTATGTTTAAAATGGCCGCGACCTCGTGTTCGGGATACGAATGGCGGCCACCCAGCATTCGTCAATTAAGCTGCGGTTAACCGCAGCTTCTGGGAGGTTAATTGCCGGCACACTCCAGCTCCCAGGTGGTCTATTCATTCGTGCGGTTGTTCGGTAGATTGAAACTACCGAACAACCGGCAGAAAAGCACGAATACAGCTTTTCTGCAGGCAAAATAAAGTCTTTTAAAAGGGGGCCATAGTCCAAAGGCAGCAGGCGAGCAACCAGGCTTCTCCAATGCAATGTGGCGATATTGGTCTCGTCACAATTAGCAATGTTATGGAATCGCTATGGAATGCTCTGGAAAGTCTAGAATCAGAAATTAATAAGTCAACTCGTAACTCAAAAAAATGTAGTAAACTTATACAAGAAGTATTCTGCTCTACTCAAGTTATATAGCTGAGCACAAACAGGATTTTCTTACTGCAGTAGAACAACACATCACAAAAAAAATAAAACAGATATTTTCAGCTTCAAGAAACTGTAACTATTATAATTAAAAAATGGGTGATTTTTGTAATTCTGATTTAATAAAGATTATTTTTTGATAGGCACAATACTTTAAAAAATAAAATAAAAAATGTTTTGAAAATTATGTAATAAAAAAATAAAATCCGCATCACCACCACTAGAGGGCAGTAAAGTATTAATGTTTCATAAAGTTAACCTCGCTAAAAACATTTAAAAATGGTAAGAACAAGAAATCCGGGTATACAAAATTCTTTGAAGATACTTATAAATGTCCATCTTTTTAATGTTTCATATAAATACTATAAGGGATATATGTGTTCTAGTGTATCACATGAACACTTTTGAATTATGGTACCCATATTTAACAATAATTAAAGGATATTTACCCATTAACAATAGCATTCTGTAGTTAACTGTTAGTTGGTGAGTGTTTACATGAAATAAACATTCATGTTTATTCACCTAACCACAGTATCTTTGTTACCACAGTGTGTAATTGAAGTATGGGAGATTAAATAGGAACTTTTATTTGTAAATCACTTTTTACTGTGGAATTTATAAGAGAACAAATATAAAAACAGTAATTTGAGTCCTTAAACCATCACATGGAAGTATGGTACAGAAATTAAATTCACGGAGGTGGCATAAGAAAATGTAGAGATGATTGGTGTGTGAGATTTAGATTCTAGGATTTCTAGATAAATTTAGTGCTGACACTATTAATTTGTTATTGAGCTATTTGGTAGTGTCCTTGTGTTGGATTTAGGATGCACCTCCACTGCAATAAAGTACAGTTATACGGAAATAAAAATGTGATTAGTTTGCAGAACGTAACAAAGAAAACGCAGAATACTATATTGCAAGTGTTTGTAGTAGCTGCTTTAGTCCAGGAGAATTATACTGGAAGAATGGACTAGATTTGAGTAGTGTGGATCCAGAAGGGGGAGATGGAAGATGAAATTTGTTAGCCAGAGGATTCTGACAACAAGCAAGTTGATAGTGGAACTAAGTAACAATCTGTATTCAGGAAAAATGGAACAAAACTCAAATGGAATCGCCATGCCTGATTTGAATGAATACTGTAAAACTGCAATGGGAGCTCTGCTTATTCTATTAATTTAGATACGACAATATCACTAGCACTGGGAGACTTAGTCATTTGATTGTAATGATGATAAAGGGGATTTTCAGATTTATTTTACAGGAATGAGACTTTATAAAAACATTATTTAGGGTAGCTCTAGGTAGGGTAACTAAAAAAACACCAGTGTATGTTATATTGGCCTTCTCATTGTGTAGATTATGGATACCTTGGCAGTTGAAGTTTCACTGGTCAGTGAATAGCAAGGTGAAGATGAGTCTGAGAGTGAAAAGGTGGTGATACTTACGAAGACTATGTGGACTGATTCTATGGCCCGTGAATATACTTACTTAAAAACAAAAGTTTCGACCAATCTTGTTTTGTAAATAAAGCTATTGAAATGCAATAGAAAAATAACACGCAACTCAATGACTGGAGGGTTAAAATTCAAGATCTTCTTAGATTACAGGGGCATTTTGGGTGTCGTGAATTAGAGACACATTCATAAAGCCTCAGGGTGTAGTGAAACAATGAATGGAAAACATCTGACCCTTTCTTATTTGAGCCATGTGGTTTAGAAATCCCTTAAACTAGTATATATATTTTATTCTGTGCCTCACTGCACATGGGGTGGAGGAAATTGATCTGTTTCCTGGTTAATTGAGTTCTGCAGGCCACTGCCCTTTGTGATTACTAGGGAGTGCCTTTCCACTTGTTTTGTTTTTCAACAAATCTCTGAGTCCCACAATGTTTTATCTATATTGATTCTTAATCACTGTACTGCTGCAGAGAGCAGTGCTTCACTGTCTGCTGAAGAACTGAGTTATGTTACATTTTAAATGCCATAACTGTTTCAGCTGAAGTGAAGGGGTTTTGTTCTACCAAGCAGTGAACCTGGCAATGTTTTGGCCCAACACAGGGGTCTTAGTCAAGCATGGGTTCCAAACTTTGGTTGTACATGTGAACGTCAGACTCTATTTATGAAACTGCATTTCAGATATATTTGTGTACACAGCAGATGAGGTTCCTTCAAAGAAGCAAGTTCTAAGATGTATGAGGTAAGGGCATCATATGGCCTACTAATATTGTTAAATATACAGGGAGAAATCTCATCACTTTTCCAGAATTGTTCCCCTGAAGACCTCTGATTTTATAACACCTGCTTCAAGTATCCAGGTCTTTATATTAAAGACCATTTTTGTCGAGGAGGCAAGTGTGGTCGTTACGGCATTCCATAGTCTTCCTGATAACTATTTGTATCTGCAATTAAAAGGCTTTTATTTCCTCCAACTTATGTTTTGGATATTCTCATGACTTCTGCAAAGTTTACCACTGAAGATGCTTTGGAAATAGTTTTGAGTTTGGCATGCTATTTTTATATTGAGCTATTTCTCAAGTCATTAATGGTCAAGTCAAGTAGCAATTGTTTACTAGAGAATTAGCCATATTGACTTCAACTTGGTTTCAAGTCCTGAATACTTTTTGTTACTGGTAATGCACTCTGAAATTATTCAGGCACGATCTATCATACCGAGAGACCTCAATAAATTTAATCCCAATGGTGGATTCCAAAAAAAGTTTAGTTAACATTGAGATGGAATTATTCAAACAAGATGATCACTGTTTCTAGAAAATAAACCTAAAATCTATAAGCATGTTCCCATTCTTCAGGCTATGAATAATATTTGTACAGCCACAGAACATTGACAGAAGAAATCACTCCCACACATGCACAGATTACGTTTTGTTTTATGCTCTATAGAAGAATCCAAGTTGAAAGGAGTGAATATTTATCTCAATATCTTTATATACAGTAATAACATATAATTATCAAGATATCTTTCTGACTGAGCAGTTGTCTCGTGAAAAGGCATGTGCTGTATTATAATAACTCTACATGTGTTTCCACGTAAATGAGTTGTGTATGTATGCATTTATTTGTATAGTTTAATTTTCATAATGTCTTTTAATGGACATGACTCATTTTGGAAACATAACAGAAAATGAGTTGCATCACGTCTTTATTATACCAATGAATGACATTGCCTAACCCCAAATATTTAACAGTGCCATGTTTGTAATAAGTAGTGTAATACGTAGACTTAGAGATTCTTTTCAGTTGGAACTGCAATTCGTCTGCATTTGGGCCTATCGGGTCATCGTTTTAATTTGTGATTCTGAATTCTGCCTGTGGAGCCCAAAAAAAACATGATTAATGGCAAAAAAGATGATTGATGGCTGACAGCAGGCAGTCACAAAATGTTTATTTTATTCACAGAATAAGTGAGAAGTGATCAACAGTGAGAAGAAATGGAGTAGCATTAAACAATGTCTCTTTGTCTGTCTGTCTTTCCGTCTGTCTATTTATTCATCAATAGATTATATAATATATTATAGTTTTGTTGTTTTTTTTTTATACTGCTTCTCTGGTTTCTCCCTCTGTTGGTTCCTTTTTCTCATTTTATCTGTGACCAAATGGTAGGGAAAAAAAACAAGTGTACTGCAAAATATGTACATATTTATATTAATTTTAATATTTTGCAGTACTTTGATTGGCCTATTTTTGCGTCCATATGGCTTGTCTGATTTGTTACCCAAATCAGTTTTTTAGTACCAACATTCTGGTGAGCCAAACTGACATATGACCAAAACTCAGCCTTCCCGAAACCAACATTTCTTGTCATGCACAAGTTTAGTAATAAGCAGAAATAAAAAGCAACAGTTTAAAAAAAAATTTATTTAGACGTTTGGGCAGGAGCATTACCGAATTGTCTGATGGATAGAATTGCTTCAGAATGCCTTACTACATATCCCATAAATCACTCCTGAACATGGATTTATGGGATATACTCAGCAACAATGAAGTTACTAGGGTTAACTCACAGATGCACGTTATCCACCCAACTGGGCAGAGCTCACTGTATTAGGCCAAGGTTATCAATAACTGTGTAAACTTGGAATGTTGGTATTGTGTAAGGGTTAGCTACCATCTGACTCATTGTGCAAATAGCGTTCAGAGTTGGGCAACCATTAATGTAAAACCAATGAAGCACTGAAAGAAGAAAAAAATTCCAGCAATGTGAAATACACAATCAACTCCATAGTGGGGCTAATTCTATTGTTGTGTCAGAGCTATTTGATATTTTCATAGATGTTTTCATAGAGATATATATATGGAGCCAACCTGCAGGTAAAGCATAAGGTGTAACAACCATCATATTCAATGTACAATAACATATCAATCATTTAATCATAAGTCTGCCCGTTCATGAGAGCCAGACTGTGAATGAAAAGCAATTCTGGAAAAATGTTTATACCAGCCCTATAATGCATTGTGTTTGTATAATATGCAAATATAAAATAGTGATGTCCCGAACTGTTCGCCGCAGACCCTCCCCCCCAGACCCTCCCACCTCCTGGACAGCATCCATTGTGAAGCTGCATTCTTAGTGAGCTGTCCAGGAGGTGGGAGGGTCTGCTGCTGATTGGCTGGAATGTGTCTGCTGACTGTGAGGTAGAGGGTCAAAGTTTACTCAATGATGAGTCCGTGGCGAACCGTTCATGGCGAACCGTTCGCGAACCGTTCGGCGAACAGTTCGGGACATCACTAAAAGGAAGTAAAAAAATGTACAGTGAACCTGTCATTGCAGCTTCACTTTAACATAACCAAGGCAGTATATAAAATTTAACCAAAATTAAAACAGTACTGACTTGAATAATTTTTCTAATTTGGAACTCCTTTGAATTCCTAACAATTCTACTCAATAACCCTGTAGGTCATCCCATTTTTTTGGTTTGATTTCGTTTTATGATTTAGATAGAATACATAGGTGGGGAATGATAAACAGATTTGCTGTCCATCACTTATAACCACAGGGGCTTTTTCTAATTTTCTTCTCCGCATATGTGTCGGCCAGCTGATTTCCATGGATCATGTACTTCCTCAAGGTTATTTCTTGCTTTATTTAGTTTTATAACTTGTATATTAGGTATTCACAAAAAGGGTATTTAATCAGTGCTAATATATTGGTGACCCACCCAAGAAAAGTAGCTTTTCTTGCATATTTTATTTTCCAGTTTCATTATTCTGGATTCATTTTGCAATTTGGTTTTTAATCAAAAAAACAAAAAACAAAAAACCCCCAACTTTTTAATAAACATATAACTTAAAGAAACGGAAATGACTATCTCCTGAATTGTATGTTGTTTTCACTCTGGCAGTACAACTTGTACAGCAAAGGGGACATTTCTGAAATGTGTCATATCGGAAATTCAAAAGCAAACGCAACATTTTACAATATCACTAATCTAGTCATTTAGTTAATTAGTCATTATCATAATTTTTCAAAGATAAGAATTTGAATAAATGAGATAAATTGAACATAACACATAAAAGGCTAATAGTGCACAAATTAAAAAGGTAATGATATGTGTAGTATTGCAGATTACTCATATATAATGTACTGATCACAGATTTTGTAATAATATCAGTAATAAAAATTATAGTCATAGTGCATTCTATAACTTATACATAATATACTCATGGAAGATGTGCTTTTACAGGTCAAATGAAATAAATAAGTCCAAGGTTCACATATATAATCTATTACCCAATATCACAAAAGACCTTCCGTCTATAGTTATCTATGCACAGGTACTTACAACCCTTATTACTCCTGCGGACATTTTGCTTAAATCAATCGAATATGTGATCCCAGTCATTTTCTTCAAAAGCCCTCTAGCGGTACGATGGAAGCTATTCTGCAAATTATATAGTGTTTCTATGGGGCTATTACAAAAAAACTTTCAAAACCATATTGTGTTGCTACCTTTTTGTTGTACAAAGAACCTTCAATATGAGATGAAAGAAAAATACTAAAATGAACACTATAGCGTTAGGAATGCAAATATATATTCCTAACCCTATAGTGCTCTTGTCACCATTTAGGTGACCAGTCTGCAAGGGTTAAAAAAGGTATTCCACTTGCCGTTGCTTGCATTACTGGTGATCTCTGTGGGGAGGTTACAGCTCTTTGGCTGAGATCATCAAGATTGAAAATCTCAGCCAGTACAATGTTATCCCATAAACCATTGTGAGTCTAATGGGCATTCATGCCATGCTGTGCCAATCAGATGGTCTCTCTGAGGTCAATGTACAGATTTGCCTTTTAGAGAAAGAAGACCCTAGTATTGCATGCAATGTCACTGAAAATAAGAGTTAATATGATCAATGGGCCAGGGAGAGATAATAACCCATATAAATGGCAATAATAATAATAAAATTAGAAAAACCTCAACAAATTGGGGCAATATTTGATCCCATCTTTCTTAGGTCTGGTAACAGCAACATTGCCATCTGGTGTTCTTACTCTGGCATGTTCAGGTGTGGATGTAACTCCCTCAAGTCTTGCTGTCATTCAAAAATGGACACAAAATGTTGCAGTACACATACCTCCTTATTTATTTGCGGATAATAAATAATGTATACTTATGAACAGCAATGAAATGTACAAAATAAAGATAAGTATTTAATGTTTGGAAAATATTGTATTGGATGCAGTGGTGCCTTTCTAGTTTATTTTCAAGATATTCATATGGTTATCTTTGCCAACTTTTATTTGTTATTAATATACAAAACAGGCCCAAAACTCATCAAAAACTTTCTGATTGTGTCTTTTCAAAATCCTATGTTTAGTCTCACCTGATCAATTTGACATATTGATGGACAATCATTTTGCTGCGCTGTTAATTCATTTGTAACCACCTGCTTGACTTTAAGAGCTAGTGCTTCAGAAGACAATGATGACAGGTTCAGAATTATTATCATTAACTCTTTGACACTGGAATTTTACTAGTCTTATATTTATTGCACTCTTGTACTTTTCACACAATAACATGCATCTGTTATTATACAAATACACTATTATGTTAAGCCCACCACTATGCCAGAGTACCCCAGAATTGATGGGTCCTAATTCCTAATTCCTGCATGGTATTGCTAGTGCTAATTGAGCTACAGTGTATAGGTAATTTTGGTGATTTTAAGTAGCCTTTTAAAATGAAAAACTGTATTTTTATGTGTGTTCTGTCCATTAATCTGTATTACGTATGCATTCTGGTCTCTGCGGCAGCACCATTCCTAAGACATGCATGTTCTGGGTGAGTCCCCAATTCCCTTTTTTTTTCTTGACCCACAGAGTATGCATTTTGAATGGGATTAGAATGAAAGTGGGCAGAAGAACATGTCAAGAGATACAAATGACTCATTGGGCATGGCTAGGCTAGGCTAGGCACTAGAAAAAAATCCCATACTCTTTTGCCTTCTTTTTCTTAAATCTCTGGGCCACAGGGCAAGGAAATACACAATTTCAGCATGGCAAATTCATTTGAAATAATCAGTATCTGAAACTTTATGAAATAAAGAAAGGAAGGGGGCATGGCTTACCAATCATCCTGACCAGATTTCTCAAAGCTCCCTAAAATAAATATCTAATCCTGAAGATATCTGCAGAACTGAGCCCAATCCAGCTACCACACAAACACGACTAGGTAACACCGATAGATGCCTTTCTTTCAATCAGCAAAGTCAGCCCGACGGAAACACAGAACCGGGGCCTACCTCACACTGCAAGGCCTAGAGAGTCTCCTGGGAGGCATCGCAAAGACCAGTGCTGAGACGCCTTACACCCAAATACCGCCTGCATCACCAACAACTATGCCAGGCATGGGTAGACGCTACCAAAAGACGCACGCCTCAGCAGATGGCAGAGACATAGGAGCCATGATCAAAAGGCCGGCACAACCTAGGCCCTCTGCCGCAGGCGACACTCCCGACAGGGATCAAGGTACTACACCGCGACATAACAAGCCTGAAGGCTCGAGACACTCATCAATAGCACAGGCTGGGTCACAGGAACCCTCTGACGACTCAGCGCCGACCACCAAAAAAGACCTAAAACTCCTCTTAGCCGAAATACACAAATTACTTGCGGCCGACTCGGCCATTCTTAAAAAGTAGGTCCGGGCAATATCGGAGATAGGCAAAATCACTGAAAATGCCTTAACAGAGGTGCAATCGCATCTTTCTACTGTGAAGGACTCTATAAAAATACTTCAAACACAGCAACAATCTCTATCATTTAAACTTACCACACCGGAAGACCGCCAGAGACGTACTCACATCAAGATAAGGGGCATCCCCGCAGCGATTACAGCGGAGGAGTTACCCCACTACATCAGGAGACTGCTGGCCACAATCCTGCCACCCGCAGTGGCTAAGAAGGTAGCAATTGACAGTGTGTACCATCCATCTCCCAAGCCCCTCTCACCTCCAGTCCACCGCGGTACGTGATGTCATCCTCCGCTGCATCTCCCTACCTGACAAACTCCAGATCATGTCAGCACTAAAAGGCAAAACACCCTTCACCTTTGAAAACTCGAATTTTACCTTCTACCAGGACCTGACACGACCCACGCTCCTTCTCCGCAAATCATTTGGCACGATCACAACATAGCTGCGAGCAACAGGACTGACCTATCGTTGGGGGCTGAATGGCTCCTTAGCTGTGACTCAAGGCGGGACTGTGCACACTCTGCCCTCCATGGCGGAAGCGTCGACCTTCCTGGAGACCCTGGGACTACCACACCCGAACATACCCTCCACCTCGGGAGCACCAGCGGCATCATGGGATTCCACCTCCATAATACCATTTGTCCCAAGAGCAGCGGACCCTCAGGGAAAAGACAACCCCGAATGACAAGCACAGACTTTTGTTCACATAACATTATAATTTTATTTGAATGTTTAGTTACCTGTTTACCAATTGTTTATCTATCTAGGCTCCTTAAGGTACAGGCCTAAGACACAAACATGCCGACTATGACTGCGGACAACAAGGCCCCATCAGTGGCGGATACTACTCCCCCCCACCCCATAACCTCCTTGATCAGGGGCTCTAAACTCACATGCATACACTAGCGAAGGCACAACCCACATCTTGGACCATTAGGCTCGGACCCCGCACAGTATGCAATCACCCCCTCAGCCTGACGAAAGCACAATAATTTTTAGTACATCTCTATACACAGGATCGGGCTAATCAGGTGAATAAGCTGGAGATACAAACACAGAAGTGTACCCAGACTAGACACCCCTATCTACCACTTTCAAACAAAGCCACAGATTACCCATGCTCAACCCGTGAGGAAATTATGCTACAGTTCACTAGTTATCAGTCCCTTGTCTAGAGACATAACTGTTACCATCACTTTATTCTCGCACCTAGACAGACTGATCGTACATAACATTGTAATGTTGCACTTCGGAAAATTGTGCATCTGTTCTACTGCCACATGCTTGTGTACTACAAAGTATTTGCTATAGCTGTCGTGGCTTGGCAAGTTGCTCTGTCAATAACTGCACTCAAAAATAAAGAATTAAAAAAAAATAAAAAAATAAAGAAATGAAAATCACATTTTATCTATAAAATGTATCCAAGCTTCTTTTGGACAACTTAGCTCTAATGCACTAGTCTTAGTTGTGAACTCTAATCTTTGGTGTCTACAATACAAATTCGACTGTTTTATCTGTCATTTTTCAGCAAGACTAAACATTAACCTGTTATATAATGTACCATAGTCTATAGGCCACATTTCATTTAGCAAAATTAGCAGAATTCATTTTCAAACTTGTACTGACCTTTAATAATAATAATAATAATAATAATAATAATAATAATAATGTATAATTTCAAAGTATGCAATTAAATATAAAATATAATATAACATATTAAAGTAGCTTTAAATATATTTGTTACGAATGTTATTGCACAATGAACCTTTTTAAAATCTGCTATGGTCTTTTGTGTACTAATTCTTTTTAAAAACACATTTTTGTCAGGTATAGATAGACATATGTTTACACAGTTTTTATAGTTGGATACAAAATGCCAACAAACTTAGATTCCTGATCTGCTTGACTTGTAAAGAATGCGATTTGATTCATGTTTCTTTCCATTTAGGTTACGGAAAATGTTTATTATATTAGGAATCAGGTGTTTCAGAAACCTAATCTATTTCTTGAATAATTTGTTTCTGTGTATATAATAGTGTCAGCTGTTTCAATGTCAAGACTCCAAAAGTGTCAGTTGTCATTGTATGTAAGACCTGCACTCCACAATAGAATCATTACAACTGAAGTGACTTGTAATATAGCATACATCTAGTAGAATGAGAAAAAATAATTATATATATATATCAGTGCAAATATCTTTCAATTTCAGGTCAAACATCTTGTACTAATGAAAGGACGAAGGAATATTTTTCAGCTCATCCTTTTGGACAATGCATTCACTTATTTTACTTTGATGATTGAATAACATTTGTGTTTTTTTTTATTAGTTCTATACATTGACCGCTTTATGAGGAACTGAAATCTAAAAGAGGGGAAAATATTTTTATAGATTTTCTGAAAATTACTGAGTAATATTTACTGAGTGGTAAATACCATTATGATACTAACAATGCTTCGAAAAATACATTTCTTATTTCTTGTGGTTATATTTTCAGGCATTCACCGACTGTCTACCCATCCAGCCATCCACCCACCCATGCACCCACCCATCCACCAACACATCCATTAACACACCCAACACACCGACCACACACCAACCCATGCATCCATACATCCATCCATCCATCCATCCAGCTATTGCTTAATGTTATTCAAAGATGTTTAAAGGGACCTTGTTCCACAATGGATGCAGATTTTCTGTAGTAAGTTGTGCACTTATTTATGCTGTAAGAAATGCTGCATCTGAAAGTTTTTGTTACCATTTTTCAGAGTTGTATTAACAGTTTACGATGAGGTGTCTGAGTGATGGACACTTCCCTTTACCTCATGTGCCTTTTTTTTATGATGGTATTGAACAGGTAGGAGTGGGACCACCCCTCAACATGTCTGGCAAAGACCAGGCTGCATGTTCTTTTTAAATACTTATTTTTCTATTATTATTTTTGTTACATGTTACTGTTAATTTATATTCCCCCCTTTTTTGTTTGGCCACCCACCAAGGGCGGAAGGAGACAAGATTTGGAGGAAGGAGGAGATTGCCCTGGGGAGGGATTTGGAATTAGCTAAGATAGCTCCATATCATACGTGGATGCATAGCTGGCTACAACTACCTTCTGCTTTCACTCCTTACACCCAAAATGGGTTTCAATTAATTTTGTATCATTAAATGCAAAAGGAATGAATGGACTTGAAATACAAAGGCTACTACTACAGGATTTCGTGGCTTAGAGCTGATATATCATTTATACAGGAAACTCATATTATGAAGATTGATAAACCTAAAAAAGGAATTGGGGGCCCATCTAGAGCATGCATTTTACTGGAATGATGCTGCTATAGAGACCAAAATTTATAATTAATACAGATCAAGAAACAGCACACACATAAAATTTGAATTTAAAATTTTATAAGGCTACATAAAATCACGTATCTCAGCAAAAAAATATGGGTAGAGTTAAGCGAACCCAAACTGAAAAGTTCGGGTTCGTACCAAACATTAAGTTTTTTGGACCCCGGACCCGAACATGGACATATCAATGTATGTTCAGGTTGGAGTTTATGGCTGCTCACTGACAAAAACAAATTTCCCCCTCCTGACCCTCCACCCGCAACGCGTGAGTGGGGGCTTTTAAACTAAAGGGGGGACCTATTGCCCCCCTTGGATTTTTATTTGGCCTTTTTTGGGGCTGAAAAAATAAGATTATAGAAGAAAGAAGACATCATATGGTAAGTCTATATTTTGTTTTTAACAGGTATTTAGATAAGGGTCCCCCCTCATTATTTTTAGAATGAGGGGGGTAGGTAGGGGGCAACTCTTTTGGGGGGAGGGGGGTGACTAGGGGTTTGGGGACCCCTAGTCACCTGTAGGGGTAAATTTTTATTTAGGGTCCCCTCCTTCTAAGGTCCCCCCGTATTGTTATTTTTGGCCCCACCCACCACTCAGGGGTGGGGGCCGGGGGGAAGCACAGTAGGTCCCCCCCTTATTGTTATTTAGGGCCTCCATCTGCCGCTCAGGGGTGGGGGCCGGGGGGAGGACAGTAGGTCCCCCCCTCCACATTCTTATTTAGGGCCCACACCCGTTGCACAGGGGTGGGGGCAATAGGTTTTTTGTTTGTTTTTTTTGCAGTGAGCACCCACTTTTACAGTGAGCAGCCATTTAGATCTTTCAGCCTTTTGGTAGATAGCTCCCTAACACTGTGTGAATTAGGGAGTTATCCACTAAGGGCTGCTTATTTTATATTATTTTTAAGTGATTTCCCTATCCACATTTGTTTGCAGGGCACTTGTCCTACTCTTACCCTCATTTTACTTCCTTTTGCAGCCCTCTAGCCCTTTCCAGGAGTTTTTTTAGAGCCATTTTTGTGCCCAAAAGTTCGGCCCTCATTGACTTCAATGGGGTTCGGGGTCAAGTTCGATCCCGAACCCGGACTTTTTTCAAGTTTGGCTGAACCCACCAGCCCCAAACATCCAGGTGTCCGCTCAACTCTAAATATGGGCATTCAGTTCCACCACCCACCACTACTTCACAGTAGCCCAATATCGGTGGTTCACTTTTTTAAATCTATATTATTCTAGATAAAGATGACTGACCTAATTTATGACAGGGCTTACATCTCTGGCTCCTTCTGTAAGATTAATGGGGTTGCAAATTACAGGCCAATCTGAAGCAAAAATGCTGTCAAAAATGTACGCTACTAGACTAAATCCACTTATCCCCGTGCTGATACAACCTGATCAAACCAGGTTAATTAAAGACAGACAACTCTTTGAAAACAAGAGATACACAGCTGACTTAAATTGGTGGGCAAGGAGGCATGGAGTGCCTTCTCGGGTCCTATCTCCAGACGCAGAGAAGGCATTCGACAGGGGATTGTGGACATATTTATTTGTACTACTACAGCACTGGTGTTTCCAGAGGAGTCTATCAGCTTGGTATATTCCCTATACCCATCACTCAAAACCCAAAAAATAGTTTTGCCTAACACCAAATGGTCTCCTTTCCCCTTGTCCAATGGAACAAGGCAGGGATGCCCCCTGTCTCCCCTTCTCTTTGCATTTTCACATTGAGCCCCTCTAGCATCTTATTAGAACAATCCTGGACATTAAGAGATAACAGAAGCTGGATCCAACTGTAAAGTATCAGTATATGCTGATGACATATTACCATCAATCCTGGACCCTACCAAATTCCTCCCTGCACTGCTTAAGGTGATCTCACAGTTTAAAGCCCTTTCTAGTTACAAAGTTAACTTTGATCAATTCTGTATCATGCTCTTCCATGTTCGAGCTCAGGACGTGGTGCAGTTGAGGTCCAAATATGGATTCCAGATTCAAAACCTGGACTTTTGAAACATGACTTAAAACCTGGATCAATTAGGTTTGTTTAATTATGGGCAGCTCTTTAGGACCATTAAAAACCAGGAAAAGTGGGAAGCAAGACCAAACTCTTGGATGGGTAGAAAACATTTGATCAACCTGAACTTACTTATACTTTTCTTTAGGCTTGACCAGTGAGAGCTCCATAGGGGGAATTAAACAAACAACAATTCGATATAGATAACTTCATTTGGGGAGTTAAAAGCCATTGGTTTGTTAGAAAGGTACTGCACCACCCTAGATCTCATGCAGGATTGGGGGTTCCTCAATTCTGCATGTACTACTGTGTTGCCGCTCAACTAATGCAAATTGTCCTCTTGCGCGCCCATCCCGGGGACAGGTGCAGAGTGGACTTAGAATCTGGGCTCATGATCTGCCCCAATTTTAGATAAACAACACCACTTAGGACAGAATCCCCAGCAACACTTCACTATAAATATATGGGATAGGGTAAGGGAAAAATATGCAGTGTTGAAAAGCACTTTACCAATGAACCCGATCCTGAGAAATACAGAGTTCTCACCAGTAATGGCAACTCAGAACTTTGCCACTCTGGAAACAGTGGCCTTTCAAAGCCTGCATCACCTTTATAGAGAATACTTTACTTATACCATTTGAAGAAATAACAAAATCCCCCAGTATCAAGAAAAAATATTTCTGTCATTATATTGAGATCAGGTAAGAACAGATTAAACAGACTGCTAACCGAAGACCTACCTTTTTGACATCTTATGTGACCAGAGACAGAGCAAGAAATGACTTATCTCTTATAAAGCCCTTTACAAGAGTTTGCTGGCTGAGAATATAGCAATTTAACTTACTATATGACTATTCTATAGAAATCGAGACGTGAGCTACAGGTCTAGGATTACCCTCCCCCTTCCTTTTAAAAAAATATTATTTTTTCTTTGTTTATTTGCTTTGAGTTGGAGAGCTACAAGAGATAGGTAGATAGAGAGCGATATTAAGATGATATTATGACTATAAGGTAGGATCATTAAGCCAAAGGAAAATTAACGTAGAGTTGAGTGATCAAAAAATTAATTAATCAATGTGCTAAGACACCCTCGGCTAAAATCCAAAGTCAATCTAATAGGTTAATAAACAGAAAAGTAAAGATTTATAGCTATCGTCGTTATAAGTAAAAGGGGGAAAGAATTTAAGATTCTTTAAGCTTTGGTGTATACTCTATTGCATACCTCAGAAATATGTAAAAATACTAAATGTATGTTTTGAAATATTTTCCAATGTAATAATGTTAAACTGCATTTGATGTAGCTCCACAGAGCACATTTATTTATTCCTTTCCCTTCTCTTTTTTCTGTATCCCCATTAACTTTTTTTGTATTTACTGTATTTATGTGGATTATTAAAAAAAAAAGAAAGAAAAATTAAGACATAAAAAAAAGAAAAAAGAAATGACTTATCTCTCTTTCCTTATGCTGCAATTTGCTTGAATTCTAATATTCAGAATTAGCATACACCAAGCAGTAGGAGGAGTACTTGGGAAATGGGATAGAGGGAGATGAGTGGGAGGATATGTGGGAGGCAGCTAGTGAGGTCTCAGTATGTGTGTTTAACATTTTAATGCAGTGCTGTCAAATTACACAAAACGGGAAAGACCCTGACTGGTCTGTATTGGAGAGAATGTGGATTAAGAGGCACATACAAACACATGTGGTGGGAGTGTCGCTGGGTTTCACCATATTGGGAGGGCCTTCTATATCAAATATTTCACAGACTGTTTGACCAGAATCCACGGGTCTTCCTTCTGTTCAAACCCAATAACATTTTAACATCACACAAAAACTAATTAAATAGATAACACTCGCAGCCAGAAGAGCTCTGGCAGCCGAGTGGATGCGAACAACAGTTTCTACTATGGCTGAAATATGGCAAAAGAAATCGCTGATAACTTATTGTTGGACAATTTCATGGCTAATGCTCATAACTCTATGACTACCTTTACTAAAGTGTGGGCGTTCTGGGAAAATGGAAGCTGAGTGTCTCAACGTTCACAATGGGTGGCAAACCCCCTTCCCTTTTTATTTTAGTGCTGTTAGTTTTTGATAAATTGGTTTCCTCAGATTACCCTTTGTGGCTAGACCTGTATGTCACATTTGTAATACCATTTACACACTGTGATGACACTGGTACTAAAGAATGTAACGGCCTCGTCCATCTATCAAAACTTTGTAGACCTATTCCTTCTAAACTTTTAAACCCAAAGACCCAAAGAAAATAATGAATGAAAAGAAAACAAAAAAACAAAAAATAATTTTTAGTGATTTACAGGTTTACAATAATTTCAATAAAGGGAAATAGTAATTGTTAATTTTAAAAACTGCAAGATTTCATGATCTAGACCCTGGTCTTCCCGTATAAGTTGAAAAACAATATCTATATACAAGATGAAGAAGTTAGAAATTCTACTTATGTGTCTCATACCAAGAAATGATAAGGCATTGTGTGGTATGTCTGAATGCTGAAAATGCCACGGCTTGTTAAAACATATGCCTATTATTTATTTATGTTGTACCAAAACACATGCAGAGCAAAAAATGCTTGACAATGACTGAAAATATCATTTGACAGAAAATAAAAACAAACAATATAGCAGGTTGTAAGGCACTGCTCACAAACTTTAAAGCTAGATGGGATGGGGACAAGTGAAAAAGCAACATTAATATTTGTAAAAAAGACAGTTCAGTAGGCGATGATGGAAGTTTGTGTCAATTAGCCAGTGGGATATCATGTATGATTTGAGTAGAGGAAAGTTGGATAAATCTAGATTTATTTATTTTTTTGCAACATGAGATTTTTAAAATTGAGAAAGATGGTAGATGCTGGTAATTAGTTCCATAAACAAGACCTTCACAGAAACAAACTGTTTCAAGTTTTGATGGAAAGTCACAATCATGGAAGAGGAGAGAGAGTGGTAGTAGGAACATAGAAGAAGTTGCTTAGATGGGAAGAGAGACGGCAACTAAAGAAAAGTACCAATATTTTTTTGAGCTCTTTTTAATGGGTACAATAAAATAAAAAGGAATTTGGAGTTAAACAAAATACAAAACATGCTTAAACAATTTTGGTTTGGTTTTACTTGTACATTGGGACTGAATACTATAGCAAACACCTATGCCGAGAGTAGTGGGAGTTTGAGTGCAGGGCTAATTTCTGTATTTGTATTTGCTTTTGCATTACACATCATGGTTACATTGTTGCAGTCCAGTCCATGAGTGATATAGGTAGGGTTAAATACTTTTGTAGGGATTCATAACGGTGCTAAATTGGGTCTCACTAATAATTTTGCCTTTCATATGAAGGCTGCTAGGTAAAATGCTAGACTGGTACTCACCCTGGGAGTTTGCCTAGATGTTGGCAGCTAAGCTTGCATTTTAATGCCCATTGCAGTGGTAACAACAACCTCTGAATAGACATAGGCAGGATTTTTTTGGGATTTGCCAAGAGATCCATAATGTGGTCAAACTGTATTGACAAAAAATGGAGGGACGGCAACCATAGATTCCTCGCAGCATAGTTTTAATAGAAGCAAAGTATAGGAGAACTCTGAGAATAGAAAAAAGCTGAGAGGAACTCAGTAGCTTGCCCTTCGTTAAATCCCTGTTCAGATCTCAAAATATTTTTTGCTCACTTGTGCCATTACAGAGACAACATATCTGAAGCATATCAGACTGATTCCACCCATAAGGGCAGTCCAGAACCGAAATGCCAGTAAGTTCTCTCTGCACAAGAGATACAGCAACCCCAGACGATCATTTTGGCCTTCTTTGGGGCTCATCAGTGAGGTGTAACTGATACCCCTCTCGGCACAGTGAACACGGGGCCCACGTCTGAATTACCCTTTTAACTTGGGGAGAGCCAAGTTAATGCATTGCAACAAAAACAAAGAATATGAGAACTCTGAGAATGGACATAAGCTCAGTAGCTTTCCCTTCGGGAAAATCCTCGTTCAGGTTTTTGCTAACTTATGCCATCACAGGGAGAACATATCTGAAGCATATTTTTAATGGAATGTTTATCATCTCTTTAAATTTAAATACATTTAATTTTTGCATTGTGTCTGATGTCTGCACCTGCAGCACTGGATACTGTTTCACCCAAAATCTGTGTTAAAAACAGCCTTTGTTGTTCTGCTTATTGAATTTAGTTTATTTTAGACATTGTATTATATATTGCAATTTTCTTTTTTTAACTGTATTTGTCATATTTCATTCCAGTATGATGATAGATCATGTGTAATTATTTCCTATTTTGGTAAAGAGTTAATAGTAAATGACTTCAGAGTTCGAAATAGTCACTTAGACTAAATATCACTAAATTGTTTATTTTGTAGAACTGAGAAGGTTATTATGAATATTAGGCAAACTGGAAAAAAATATATACATTTCAGCTGTTTTTCATATTTGGCTATTTTGACTTAAAATGTAACAATCATTTTGTTAATTTTTCCCTGCATAGTAAAATTATTTTTCTTTTTCATTTTGAGAAGTCACTTTAGTGCCTCTTATTCCCAAACTTTATATGTGTGTTTATTCTCTCAAATGCTTAGCTCCAGATATTTGACTATTATACAATTCCTATATTTTTGTATGTAATTACTAAAAGATCTACAGCAAGCATGTGCATTAAAATAATACAATTAAGCAGTGTTAATGATCAGATATTTATTGTAGATATTGAGTTACAGTATATACTCGAGTATAAGTCTAGTTTTTCAGCACATTTTTTGTGCTTAAAAACCCCCACTCGACTTATACTCGAGTCACTGTTTGTATTATGGCAACTTAGAGAGCCGCGGCCGCCAGAGCCGTGGCAACAATCCGCGCGGCAACCAGACCGCGAGACTTACAGTGGAGCTGACCGGAACGGAGGAGAAGGGAGCTAACAGGAGCTGCAAGAAAGGTAAGTAAATGCTTCCTGCCGGCCCCCCACTTCACAGCCCATGCCACTGGACCACCAGGGATTAAGATAGCCCCCTCCCTGACCGGTTAACAAGCAGGGAGGGGGGACAAATTTTTTTTTAAATAATAAAAAAAATAATATTAAAATAAAAAAATTTAAATAATAAAAATGCCCTCCCCCCACCCAGTTCACACACACTACACAAACACACACTCTTCATTATATACACACTCTGCATTATATACACAGAGTGTGTGTATATAATGCAGTGTGTGTTTGTATGTGTGTGTGTGTGTGTATATAATGCAGAATGTGTGTTTGTATGAATGTGTGTGTATATATAATGCAGAGTGTGTGTTTGTATGAGTGTGTATATATAATGCAGAGTGTGAGTTTGTATGAGTGTGTGTGTATATAATTATAAAAATCACAGAATTTCATAGCCCCAAGTTTTACCCTCGACTTATCCACGAGGCATAGCATATTTCACATTTGTTGGTCACAAAACTGCACTCGACTTATACATGAGATCGACTTATACACGAGTATATACGGTAATTTCTGCTGTTTTTTAAAACCTAAAGGCATAACATATTATATGGGCTTAATTTAACTTCTATAACATGTTACATAATCTAATGCTCCACACAATGAATATTTATATTTATAAAGCAAGTTATGTTGCCAATGTTCGAATGTTGCCAAAAGGTTTTGCTTCATCAAATTTTATCTATAGATAAATATACACCCTGTTCTGCCCAGATGTAATTGTTACCCTGTTAATTGTATATAGTCTGTGATAGCTAATGCATTATTTACTAAACTGAGAGAAACACTATAGGGTCAGGAACACAAACCACAATCTAGTCCCCCTGCCCCCTTACCCCTTGCCTCCCTAAATATAGTAAAATCTTACTTTTGTTAAAGTCTGCAGCTGCTAACCCCTGCCTCTGATCTGCCTGCTTGGCTGACGTAATAAGAAGTAATTATGTGAGCCAATCACAATGCTTTACCATAGGATTGGCTGAGAGTGTCAAAGAGGCAGACCAGTTGCAGAGCCAGCACACGTCAAACACACCACTTGGCAATCAGCATATCCTCATAGAGATGCATTAAATCAATGCATCTCTATGAGGAAAGTTCAGTGTATGCAGAGGGTGGAGACACCGAATGTTAATGCTGCTTACTGTGCAGCACTGCCCCAGGAAGCACCTCTAATAGCCTTCTGAGGAGTGACCAGATAAATTATCACTAGGCTATAATGTAAACACTGCATTTTCTCTGAAAAGATGGTGTTTACTACAAAAAAATGTGAAAATGTGAAGGGAATGAGTCTACTCACCAGAACAAACACAATAAGCTGTAGTTGTTCTGGTGACTATAGTGTCCCTTTAAGGCTAAATATAAGGCCAAAGTAGCAAAACTGAAAGCATAGGTAACTTAGAGGTTTTTTTTTCATCCCAGCTGTTTTGACCTTACATTTGAATACTCAGTTACATGAATAACCCTGTCAGTGACTATTTTATTAGGTACAACTGTGCATTTATATATATTAAAAAAAAAAATTGCAAACAGCAAAACACGTGGCAGCAGCTCATTATAAAAGTTTACTTGTTCTTACAATATCATGAAGTAGATGTGACTTGAATAACTTTGAGGTTGCCAATGGATGACAAGGTTGGCAATTCCAGTGTTGCAGAAACAGCTGAAATCCTGGAATTGTTATAGCAGATAGCCTTTAGAATTTACAGATAATACAAAGAATGAGTAGCTGTGCTGGGAATGAAAACATTGATGTTAATGATAGAGGTCAGAGTAAAACAGCCAATTGACATAAAATCCATAAATGTTAAAAACAAACATCGACAACAATGCTGTGCAGAAGGGAACCTCCTCATATTGATCAGTGTACTGAACCTTGATATGAGAGAGTTCCAGTCAGGGCCAGCCTCAGGGGTGTGCGGCCGCACAGGGCACCATGGACCAGGGGGCGCCATGTAGCCGACACAGCTCACACATGGCTGGCCGGAATTTAAAAAAAAATACAAAATTTGTGGCGGGGCGGAGCTTCCCGTGTGCTGGGGTGAAGCAAGAACCACAGCAGCAACATTTCACCCCCAAAAGGTCTTTGTCAAGCTGATACATAGTTACATAGTTACATAGCTGAAAAGAGACTTGCGTCCATCAAGTTCAGCCTTCCTCACATGTTTTTGCTGTTGATCCAAAAGAAGGCAAAAAACCTGGTCTGAAGCACTTCCAATTTTGCCACAAACTAGGAAAAAATTCCTTCTTGACCCCAAAATAGCAGTCAGGTGTCTCCTTGGATCAAGCAGCTATTACCCCACTAATTAGAAATTATATCCCTGTATGTTATGTTTTTGCAAGTATTTATCCAATTGCAGTTTAACCCTTAAGGGACATGACATGTGTGACATGTCGTGATTCCCTTTTATTCCAGAAGTTGGTCCTATGTTGCAAAACATCCATCGCAGAGAATTCCATATCTTTATTGTTCTTACTGTAAAAACCTTTTTCTTTGCCTTTAGATGAAATTCCTTTCTTCCAGCCTAAATGTGTGTGTGACCTTGTGTCCTATGTATAGCCCTGTTTACTAATAGACGATAAAGGTTTGTACTGGCCCTAGTCATTTTGCATAAAGTTATCATATCCCCTCTCAAGCGCCGTTTTTCCAAACTAAACAGATTTTATTTTTTTTATCCTTTCTTCTTTACTAAAATGCTCCATTCCTTTTATCAATTTTGTAGCTCGTCTCTGGACCCTCTCCAGTGCCATGATATCCTTCTTTAGAACAGGCGCCCAAAATTGCACAGCATATTAAGGTGTGGTCTTACCAGCGATTTATAAAGACGCAAAATTATATTTTCATCCCGAGAATTTATGGCCCTATTTATACATGACAAAATCTTACTGGCTTTAGCAACTGCAGATTGACGTTGCATATTGCTGCCTAATTAGTTGTCTATAACAATTCCTTCTCGTGTGTGGTTATCCCTAATTCACTACCATTTAGTGTGTAAGTTGCTTGTGCATTCTTAACCCCGAAGTGCATAACTTTGCATTTCTCTATGTTAAATTTCATCTGCCATTTTAGTGCCCAGTCCCCCAATCTATCCAAATCTCTCTGCAGCAAAGTAATATCCTGCTCACATTGTATTACTTTACAAAGTTTTGTGTCATCTGCAAACACTGATACATGGCTTTCATTGCCTATTTCAAGATCATTTATAAATATGTTAAATAGAAGTGGTCCCAAAACAGAATCCTGAGGGACACCACTTACCACTTTTGTCCAGCCTGAAAATTTACCATTAATTACAACTCGTTATACTCTATCCTTAAGCCAATGTTCTACCCAAGAACAAGAATATTCATCTAGACCAATTTCTTTTAGTTTGAAGACTAACCTATTGTGAGGAACCGTATCAAATGCCTTGGCAAAATCCAAGTAGATCACATCCACTGTAACACCCTGATCTATACTTCTACTTACTTCTTCGTAGAATGCAATTAGGTTAGTTTGACATGACCTATGTTTCATAAAACCATGCTGATTATTGCTAATAACAAAGTTCTTCCCATCGAATTCCTGAATATTATCCCTTAATAGCCCTTCAAATAGTTTCCCAGTTACAGAAATTAAGCTCACAGGTCTATAATTTCCAGGCAAGGATTTTGAGCCCTTTTTAAATATAGGAACAACATCTGCCTTCCTCCAATCCTCCGGTACAACACCTGAAACAAAAGAATCTTGAAAAATTAAATACAGAGGTTCACTTATTTCCCCACTTAGCTCCTTAAGTACTCGTGGGTGAATACCGTCAGGCCCCGGAGCTTTATTTACATTAATTTTCTTTAATAGCTGTAGCACCTTGTCTCAAGTTATCCAATCACAAGTTATTTGCAAGTTTTTTGCAGAAATCATTTGCATATCTCTTGCCATAGGATCCTCATTAATATATACTGAAGAAAAATAGTTATTTAAAATTTCAGCTTTTTCTGGTCTTCATTAGCTAATAAACCCAACTCTGTTTCAAATGTACCTACACTTTAATTTTTTTTTTTTTTTTAGAATTGATGTACTTGAAAAAAATTTTGGGGTTGGTTTTGCATTCTTTAGCTATAAATTTCTCATTGTCTAGTTTAGCCACTTTAATTGTCTTTTTGCAAGCGTTATTGGCTTCCTTATATCTTAAATAGTATGCCTTTGATTTGTCTGATTTAAATGCTTTAAATGCCCTTTTCTTAT
Organism: Pelobates cultripes; assembly: GCA_933207985.1. Taxonomy (NCBI): domain Eukaryota; kingdom Metazoa; phylum Chordata; class Amphibia; order Anura; family Pelobatidae; genus Pelobates; species Pelobates cultripes. The sequence continues at coordinate 262,885,467 of OW240915.1, read as the reverse complement.
TTTTAATCTCTTGTTTTACTTCTCTACTAAGCCACATTGGTTTTAATTTGTTTCTTTTATATTTATTACCCAATCGTACATACTGAGAAATATACCTTTCTAATATTTGTTTGAATAGTTTCCATTTATCCCCAGTGTTTTTATCACTAAGGAGTTTATGCCAGTCGATATGTTGTAGAGCTGCCCTAATCTTATTGAAATTGGCTTTTTTAAAATTATATGTTTTAGTATACCCCACTTGCTTTTGCTTTTTTGAGTTCATACATACATCAATTTTACAATATATATAACAAACTTTAAACAATCACAATTATGAAATACACTTGTGAATCAGTATCCTAAGCAAGTAGTTTAACAGTTGAAAGTAGTATACTACTTATCAGCAATACTTAATCAATTACATTAATTAGAAAGAGAATCTAATACCTAATTGACAAAAACAAACAAGCTTTGAAAGACATTAATTTGTTGATACAAGAAAAAGAAATGTATATATTATTTTTATATGGATACTGACATAAGAAATGTATATATTATTTGTATATGGATACTGACATAAGAAATGTATACCGTATATACTCGAGTATAAGCCGAGTTTTTCAGCACATTATTTGTGCTGAAAAACCCCAACTCGGCTTATACTCGAGTCACTGTCTGTATTATGGCAATTATTGCCATATTGAATATAGAAAGTTGAGCGTTTTTCCTGCAGAAGCCTCAGTCAGTTCTCTTCGCGCTGGTCCGGTCAGCACTGTCAGCTCCTGCAAGTCTTCGGCGAGTCAAGTCATAGTGCGTTTCGAGACTTACAGTGTGAGCTGAGAGAGGAGCTGCACGGACCGGCGCGGAGGAGGAGAGAGCTGACAGGAGCTGCAGGAGAGGTAAGTAACAGCTCTGCCAGCCTTCCTCCTCCCCCCACTGAACTGCCAATGCCACTGGACCACCAGGGAAGGAGAGCCCCCCTCCCTGCCATGTATCAAGTAGGGAGGGGGGACGAAAAATAAATAAAATTAATAATATATAAATAATAATAAAAATAATAATAATAAAAAATAATACAAAAAAATAATAATATAACAAAAAAATTAAAATAATAAATAATAATATTAATTTTTTATTTTTTTTTATAAAAATGCCCAACCCCTACCAAGGCTAGGCAACACAAACACACACACTGCATCACACACACACTGCACTCATACACACTGCACTCATACACACTGCATTCATACACACTGCATTCATACACACACACTGCACTCATACACACTGCACTCATACACACTGCACTCATACACACACTGCACTCATACACACTGCACTCATACACACTGCACTCATATAATAATATTCGTACTATATTATCACTGTACTCATATTAATACTGCACTTCATACACACTGTGCATTCATATACACAATAATACTGCATTCATACACATACACTGCACTCATATACACACACACACTGCACTCATACACAAACACTGCACTCATACACACTGCATTCATACACACACACTGCACTCATATACACACTGCACTCATACACACACTGCGCACTCATACACACACTGCGCACTCATACACACACACTGCATTCATATACACACACTGCACACTCATACACACACTGCGCACTCATACACACACACTGCATTCATCATATACACACACTGTAAATAAATATTCAATTAATATAATTTTTTTAGGATCTAATTTTATTTAGAAATTTACCAGTAGCTGCTGCATTTCCCACCCTAGTCTTATACTCGAGTCAATAAGATTTCCAAGTTTTTTTGGGTAAAATTAGGGGCCTCGGCTTATATTCGGGTCGGCTTATACTCGAGTATATACGGTATATTATTTTTATATGGATACTGACATAACATCCAAGTGTATATAGGACATAAAATACACATATACACAACATAAATACAATATAAAGATAAGACCAGAATATACGATTACAGAAATTTATATTATCGATTAGAAATCCTTGATCAAAATCACAAAGTATTAATATTAAGTATCCTTAACACATAAAGCACATCAAGTTCAAAAGGTTTTCACATATAGAAGAAAGTGTGTATAAAAGATGCCCTTAAGTAAGTTATTTCCATTATTGATTAGAGATCCTTGATCAAGATCACAAAGTATTGCTATTAAGTATCCTACCTGTGTGTGTGTCTGTGTGTGTGACTGTCTGCCTGTGTGTGTGTGTTTCTGTGTGTGTGTGTCTGTGTGTGTGTATGACTGACTGTGTCTGTGTGTGTGTGTATGACTGTCTGCCTGTGTGTGTGTATGACTGACTGTGTCTGTGTGTGTGTGTATGACTGTCTGCCTGTGTGTGTGTCTGTGTGTGTATGTGTGTGCGTGTGTGTGACTGCCTGTGTATCTGTGTCCGTGTGTGTGTATGACTGTCTGTCTCTCTGTGTGTGTGACTGTGTGTCTGTGCGTATGTGTTTGTGTGTGTGTGTGTGTGTGACTGTCTGCCTGTGTGTGTGTCTATGTGTGTGTGACTGGCCTGTGTGTGTGTGTGTGCTGTGACCGTCTGCCCGTGTGTGTGTGTGTCTGTGTGTGTGTGTGTGACTGTGTGTCTGTGTGTGTATACTGTCTGCCGTGTGTGTGTGTCTGTGTGTGACTGTGTGTGTGTGTGTGTGTGTGAGACTGTCTGCCTGTGTGTGTGTGTGTGTTTGGTGTCTGTGACTGTCTGCCTGTGTGTGTGTGTGTGTCTGTGTGTGACTGTGTGTCTGTGTGTGTGTGTGTATGACTGTCTGCCTCTGTGTGTGTGACTGTGTGTCTGTGTGTGTGTGTGTGTGTATGACTGCTTGTGTATGTGACTGTCTGTGTGTGTGTATGACTGTCTGCCTGGGTGTGACTGTCTGCCTGTGTGTCTGTGTGTGTGTGACTGTCTGCCTGTGTTTGTGAGTGTGTGCGTGACTGTCTACCTGTGTGTGTGTGAGTGACTGCCTGTGTGTGTGTATGTGTGTGAGTGACTGTCTGCCTGTGTGTGTTTGTGTGACTGTCTGCCTGTGTGTGTTTGTGTGGCTGTCTGCCTGTGTGTGTCTGTGGGGCTGTCTGCCTCTGTGTGTGTGGATGTCTTCCTGTGTGTGTATGGCCGTCTGCCTCTGTGTATGTGTGTGGCTTTCTGCCTGTGTGTCTGTGTGTGGCTGTCTGCCTGTGTCTGTGTGTGGCTGTCTGTGTGTGTGTGTGTGTGTGTGACTGTCTGCATGTAAGTATGTGTGTGTAAGACTGTATGTGTGGCTGTGTGTGTGTGTGTGTGTGTAAAACTGTATGTGTGGCTGTGTGTGGCTGTTTGCCTGTAATTGTGTGTGAGTGTGTTTATCTACCTGTAACTGTGTATGTGTGTTACTGCCTGTACCTCTGTGTATCTGCCTGCAACTATGTGCATGTGGTGGATTTGACATTGTATATGTATAACTGTGTGCATCTGACTGTGGGACTGTGTGCACATAACTCTGCAAAAATATACACCTGCATTCACACACAGGCCTAAATGCATGTTTTTATCTGAATTAAATAACCATCACACACAGCCAATAAACCCAGCACAAATATCACATACAACCAATGCACGCATATCACACACTGTTAATACACCCATTACAAATATCACACACAGCCAACACATAGCAGACATATCACACACAGTCATCACACCTATCACATGCACAGACAACACAAACATTGCATCATACATGGATGACGGGGGTGAGGGGTGCTGTGAACATTTTTTGCACAGGGCGCCTAAAGGCCTAAGGCCGGCACTGGTTCCAGTAAACGACAACTCCATGTTACCCCACTGGAAGCTATTAGCAGGCGTATACCATTCTGTGGACAAGTAATGATCACAACTGGATTATTGAGGAATGATAAAACTGTGTCTGGTCTGACATATCTTAATACTTTCTGCAACATGCATTGTATGGTGAGAGTTTGCTGTTACCTGGTAATGGTATAATGTTTTGTGGGCACATATTAAGCTAATTCATCAATTTTCATCAACAATTAGTTCACTACGTTTTGCTATAATTATGTATTATGATATTGTGTAGTATAGTTGCTTGGTGTAACTGTACTGTAATTTTTCATTATTAGAGAAATTTGAATGTATTATTTATGGTAACACATCAATAAATCATTTGCTTGACACTACAAGAGAGAATTATCCCTGCACTGGCCCTTTCAGAAGCAAGATGTAACTAGAAGTGCCTGTGTGGGAATGGAAACTCTGAGGAGCTATATAGGATCTACAGAGCTTGTTATACCAGAGACCTAATTCAAGAGGTGCTGGGATGTGAGTACTGCAATGTGCAGATCTATGGTATTACGCACATGTATGTGGACTGGTCATGGTATATGTGTGGGTATGTGGGTTGCGTCATGTGTGAAGTAGTAGTAGTAAGGCGGTCTGTGGTGTTGTATGTATATGTGAATGACTATTTGTGGGGTTGTATATGTGTGGGCTGTCTATATTGTTGTTTATGTTATATGTGGGGTTTTTAAAGGTTGTTGTGGAGGGGCCTCTTTACAGAGATAAACTTGCAAACTGTTTTTTTTGCCTACATTTGGCCAGGAAGGGGGGGAAGGCATTATCATTAATTCCTGGTAGTCCGGTAGGGGAACTTGCGGTTTGCACCTTCTACAGGTGAAGACCCCTTCTGGCTCTCATGTCCCTCTGGCACTTTACTAATGTATACAAAGCATCACCGTGCTAACACTATGAGTCACTGGGAAGCTCTGGATTGAAAGGTTTGGTCCACTTTGGTGACTGCGTCAATTGGAGGTGCAAATTGCACAGTACACTGTGGGTACTATGGTTTTCTAGGCTGGCTGAGGAGATGCTCTAAATTTGCCCAATTATTCATTTGAGTCAACAGCCTTGAGTGCCATTCAGAGGAAACCTGAATGCCAAAGGCTACTGACCCCTTGCCTTTACTATGTGATTTACCCAAAGATATAGCTGTTATAATATATTATATTAGAGATAATTGTCTTGTGTTGCAGGAACTAGAAAGAAAGTGTTTGCTTCAGTAGTGAGCATTATTGTTAAAACAAAGGTAGAGAGTATATATTGTGCTGCACCACATGGGTTTGTATCTCGTCCATATAAAGATATGGAACATTTCCAAAAAGCTGAGAATACTTTATCTAATTAAAGTGTTCTTGTTGTAATATTGCCAAATGGGATGTCAACCAATGGCCCAGATAAATAAGGAATGCTTAAATTCAAGAAATGGGTCGTAAACAAATTAACACTAAATAGAGCAGTCACACAGAGTGGAGTCAGATACCATAAAATGCAGAAACAACAAACAAAAAGCTGGAAGAAAAAGAGATTGGGCACTGTAAAGGTATTTTATAGGTATACCTTATCGGCATCCTTCAGCACTCCAGCGGTTGTGGCATACATTTTTCATAGTGCATTTACAGCCATAATACTGGCAAAGCATCAAGGGAGATGTAGTCTACAAGTTCTTGAGTTCTAAAGGTTACCTACACTTGCCTTATAATACTGATCAACTGTCATTTGTCTGGCTTCTTGGGTATTTTCTAACTGGGTTCCAGACTTCCATTATCCCTCTATCCTCCTGACTTGAAGAACTAGATTTATACGATAAACTGATTAGGCTTATTCATTTATCAAATTCTGCATCCATGCTCCCTGGAGGAATATTAAGACCTCTGTATGGAACGAGCAGAGAGAAAATCACTATAATCATGAATCAGTTGAAAAATGACATTGGTGCAGCTGATCATGAACTTGAAAGCCTTGATGCTCTGACAAGGAGAGGTTATTATTAAGAAACAGGAGTCAAACTTAGTTCAGCTGCCCCTAAAGCCTCTACTCAGCTTATATAGCAGTTGTGTTGTGCTATTATTACACATCGGCAAGATTTGCTAAATAGAGGGAAGTTGAAGGAGTAGGCAGTGTTTGGAGTGCTGCCAGAGGTATGTGTGGGAACAGAGGACCTTACTATTTTTTCACTCCAAATATAATCCCTCCCACTGTATAATGTGCTATAATGTAAATGTCAATGTCTATTTCCAAGCCGATTTCTTCTAATGCAAAGTTTCAGATAATTAAACTTACTTACAGGTAACTCAAATAATCTGAATCCTCACAAGTTCAACTCGATGAGAACTCCGAGTTACAAGGGATGTGTTAGGATTACAGTACGGTGCAAAGTACATTTTATAGTTGAAGTTGAATTCCAAGTGTGGATGGAGCAAAAAATGGAGCAAGGTGGAACAAAATAGAGTTGTAGTTTTGTGAAAATAGGAAATATTGGTGGTTTATGAAGTACTGTATAGTAGTTTTGTATACGGATGTCTGAATAGGAGTTTAATATATTCCCTGTCAACTCATGTCAACTACTAGATTGACCAATATTTCAAATGAATATGACCCTTTCTAGAGTATCACTATTACAATATCTTTATAGGAACGATCTTTCCTTTGATCGCTTTAGATTGTGCTATATTTTTTGGGCTTCCATTACACTTTCTAAATGAGATAGCTGAAAAGATAATGCTCAAAAAAATTTATCTAGCTGTTTTAGAAATAGGGATTTACATGATCTCAACCATTTTCAGGTAACACAATTATTACAATTGCTGCCTGGGATGAGGCCTGTTATATTCAATTATTCAATATGCCTCCTCACTTCAGACTTATTTTATGAAGATACATGTCTGCCAGTTAATTAACCATAAATAATGATATTGGAAAAGACTAAACAGATTTATGAATACTAAATTGTACTTTCCACCAGCAACAGATTCTATTCTTCACCTTGATCAAACATTTCACTCCTTATTAACCCTCTCCAAACCATTGATTTTTAAGCTATTTAAACAATATGTCCCACTGGTTCATTCAACCATTTTATTTCAGCATTTGAAATGAAGAGATATCAGCTGTTTTTCCATTAATTATCTTTATTATTCCAACTAGCTGCTTGAATGCCTCTAATTTAGTTTTATCCCTAGTGATACAATAAGATGGAAAGCATGATAGGATCCTCAGTCGTCATGAATGTGCCTACTGTGCATTGCCCCCTAACATTGTGTTATAATGCGATACAAAGCTCTATAACCTAGGCAATTAGAGATTTATAGCAACATTATAAGGCAAAATGCTGCAGTATATAAAACCTCTATATTTTGCCACACATTCTCACCTTATGGTTAATATGCCATCACACACACTATATGTATATATTTATTCTATCTAGTCTTTTTTTTTTTTTTTTTACACATGTGCAAGGCAAAAAAATTCTGTTTGCCCAATCACTTTAACTGGAAAAATGTCAGCTCACTCTGCAGTTTAGCGCACCAAAATGACTTAACAAAAATATTTTGGTAAAGAAATTTGGGCAAAAAAAGCAGGAAACTAAAGTGCCTCTTACTGAGTTGACATGCAAAATTGGCTACAATATTGACTACCTAGCCTAATACTTAGCCTAAGAGCTAGACCAGGGGTGCCCAAAAGATAGATTTTCAGATGTTGTAGACCTACAACTCCTATGACACTTTGTAAGCCTTCAGAATGCCATTAGAATCATGGAAGCTGTAGTTTTAGAACATCTGGGAATCTAACTTGTGGGCACCTCTGGGTACACAATATCAGGCATGTTCTATTCCTTTTTTTCACTTAAACTTGTTTCAAGTGCCCTCATCACAGCTAGATTCAGCATCAAGCTAAAACTAGCTCCACGCTAAAATCAATGGCACACAGAAACATCAAACATTTAGTATCAATGTTGGTATGTCTTCCTCAGTAGATGCATTCAAAGTGTCTAGAAAAATCCTGCTTGGTGGTATAAACTGTTTTACTGCTTCTCCTCTTTCCCCACTGTTAGTTGTCACTTGATCTGTGAATAATATAAAATAAACATTTATTGGCTGTCCTTTTACCATCAACTATATTTTGTTTTCCATCTCTTGAATGGACAAGAGATAAAGCCCACATGATTGGGCAGACTTCTTGTCCATCATTGCAAACTAAGATGCTACTTTTCACTAACCACTAACCAGAATATTGTACATTGCTTATACTCCATGTTTGAATAGCTTATCGCCCCTACAATTCCAGCTTAAGATTCCCAAAATCGAAAAAGAAAGTTTTGTTTCATGCTCAGAGTAATCACTTCTAATAATGTTATTGGTGGTGCCAACATTATGCATTATTAAATGAAAGCTACCATTACATTTATATTTACTCCATTCCTTTCACATTTTTTCTGGTTCCAGAAACAGAACTCGAAATCATGAATAAAAATTATCGAAATCGGATAAATTGCAATTCAGAAGGAAACTAATATCTTGTTCTGACATACTTTCAACCTATTTAGCAACAACAGAAAGTGTATGTGATATACAGTATATATGTACATTTTAGAACAATGAAAAATGCAAAATGCAGTCTGTCTCAGAGTGTACTTAAGATCAGCTGCATAGCCTGGAAATATATATAACGGTATAGTGAAATACAAACCCTGGCTTACTAAACTATAGAAGTTGTTAGGAACCTATAGTGATATAATAATAAATAAAGTATATACAAGTGATACTAAAATTCTATGCCAGACCAGGATGTAATTGATAGGGATATCAAGGTATAACCTATATCATCACCAAAACACAAAGAAACTTTTTGATTTGGGTGATGTTACCACCATCCGAATCTAAAGTACTTAAAGTGAGTGCAGCGCTATATAAGTGTTTAGGTAAGTGTGTTCACTATATTTTGGAACTCTTACCCTTTTCGTTTATCTTGATGCAGTATGGTACATAAAAAGGAAGCAAAAAAGAACATATACAGATAATAGTGTAATATGTCTTTAAATGGAGCGATTGATGAAATAAATGAATATATACACTCACATTTATTAGAGCCTTTTCTAGTGTTAGGCTCTAAACTTCTGCACGTCTGTGTCTTTTCGGGTAGACCACACGACCCCTCTCTCGCAAGGAAGATATGTATGTTCTCCACCGAATATATAAAAGACACAGATATTTCATACTAAGTGTAGCATCTCAGGAAAGAAAATGATGTCCATATAAGAAAAAATGGAAATGCTCACCTTATTTAGAGCCCTTGGTAACCGGCTCTAAGTATATTTGCCCAGTGTCAAATTTTGGGGTGGCACTGCCCCTCCCTTTGAATCAGTTATACAGGATACAATGGATATATTGAAGAAATGGGAACAAATTTATTTATAGATAAAGTTATAAAATTACACTGTAAATAACTAGAAAATAAAAAACAGTAAAATAGCAGTACAATATAAAATATGTGACCTAAAAAAAGTATGTATGGGTTCACTTTAAAAGCTAAAACGCGTTTCGACGATCAAAACGGCTTCCTCAGTCAGCATCACATCAGGTCATGTGATCGGCACTAAGCTCCGCCCCTATGTACACCTCGAGACCCGCAATGATACGGTGGTAGGTTCTTCATTAATGACATCACATACAGCTGAGAATACACTCCCCCAGATCCCATTGGTTAAGGTACTCATGTCTCCTGGCACATATTTTGTATTTAAGAGATCTTCATATCAGTTTGAAGTTTACCCCTGACGAAGGTGCATCTCTCTAGCACCGAAATGTGCGTTGGGCATTTTTACTCATATCATTTGATATGAGCACTGGGCACTGGTGGATGTAGCACCATGATTTTGCACCATACCTAATCTATCTCTATTTCTGTTCTATGCCTGTCTAGCTAGATTAACAGGGAGAGAGGCTTTGTAATTTAATTTAAACTATCAGTCTACTTTTTTGACTGGTTTTTCACTTATCAATTACCTCTATCCTTCCATCTATCCATTATAGCTCGACTCTGAGCATATGTTATATAGATTTGTACACTAGACGTTTTCTAGAATAGATAATTGTATGGGATTTACCCTTTTTTTACCTACTTTTTTGAATACTTCTACCCCAATAGCATATTATAATAAAGCTGATAATTAGGGTGTAGCTATGATATAGGTTATACCTTGATATCCCTATCAATTACATCCTGGTCTGGCATAGAATTTTAGTATCACTTGTATATACTTTATTTATTATTAAATCACTATAGGTTCCTAACAACTTCTATAGTTTAGTAAGCCAGGGTTTGTATTACACTATACCGTTATATATATTTCCAGGCTATGCAGCTGATCTTAAGTACACTCTGAGACAGACTGCATTTTGCATTTTTCATTGTTCTATTGTTTGTTTATTTGGGGTTAAGCCCCTTCGAGATACCTGGAATCTCGTCTCGGTACACTAGTCCCTGTGGGGCACCTGTTGATCTCTTCCCCCCTTCTTGTTCCATCCTGGGGAGAGTGTATACAGGTGGCTACACAGAGACGTAGAACCTTGTGTTCTTTATTATTTTTTCCTATATGTACATTTTGGCATATATTGGTGATAATATGATTATTACGATAACACATTCAATAACTGTGGCCCTTAAAACAAACAAAAGTAATTTGTATAGGACCTAACATTTCAAGTAAGAAGTTCATTTTTTTTTTAAATAAACCTTTTATAATGATTTAGACTGACAAATGTGAAATATGATACATATGCAGTAAATATAAATGTAATGTTAGCTTTCATTTAATAATGCATAATGTTGGCACCACCAATAACATTATTAGAAGTGATTACTCTGAGCATGAAACAAAACTTTCTTTTTCGATTTTGGGAATCTTAAGCTGGAATTGTAGGGGCGATAAGCTATTCAAACACGGAGTATAAGCAATGTACAATATTCTAATAACAATAACAATTGTTTGGGTCCAAAATATTTTAGTAACATTAAGATAAGATTTTCATAAAGTTCTTTGCTTATAAAATATCTTGTTCAAAAATTAATTCTAATATCGTGTGTTCCAAGCTGTTATTATATTATAATACCAGTTTTGTTTTCCTGGTATGACAAATGCCATCTGTTTTGAGCTAGATGTTAGCAATCCCTTGTCATAAAAATTGGATGAAATGGATCGTATTGCAACTGGCAATCAACACTGTGCTCTTTTTTTTTCTGGCTAAGAACATATTTTTTCTGTTTTGAGATTCACAGTTCTGGTTTTTGAGTTTTACACAGAAATCCAAATAAAACCTTCACATTCTGTGAAATAAACAATTGGAGAGAGTTTGCAACTTCATATTACCTGTGTTACTTTTGTTAATTGTATCCTGGGTAAGCAAAATGGTTTTATGATTAAAAATAATAGCTACATTATTTTTTTGAGTGGGGGACATATTATCCTTCAATTATTAAACAGAAGATGATGTATGTGTTACTCACTGGAAACACAATCTGTAATATTCATTATATCTATATTTATTCCCTGTGTAGGTGACTTGCCTGACAATATTGGCAGTCTAAAGAACTGTCTAGTAGTGTACAAAGAAATGTGAACTCATCATTAGGGATGGATAGAAATTTACTCCTCCACAAACAAAAAAATAATCTATCTTTCATATAATAAATAAACATGTAAATTATATCACTCTCTCTTCTCTCACTTGGAATATCACAATAATCCTATTATAATTTATTAATTTCTGTGCTCATAACCCCGAGATTGTTCAATTTCTTATATATAGCAACACAGGTATGTGGCCTTATGTAATTAATATCTGTATGTTGTTTTTAATTTACTATTGATGTGTTTGTGTTATTGCTTTGAGTTAATATAGTGTAATCTACGCACATTTTAAAAAGTAATAACATTATATTACATAAAAAATAATAAAAAAATAGAGGTGCAAATATATATATATATATATCCAGATAGCACTACCAGGACTTATTTCAACTTGCTTAAAATGTAACTTTTATAGCTAAAAAATTTAAAAAAAGAGAGACTTTTTTCCCCCAAATGATTTTAAAATATTTTTTTCTATAATTTTATTAATATTAGACTTTTTAATGAATTTAATGAATCTAATATGAATTAAAAAAAATTATACAGGTATAAAAAAATACGAATAGAAATAAAAATAAAATAAAAATAAAACTTAAAATGGTCATTCCACAATGTGTAGAATAGGGGTAAATGCACTATATATGTGTATATACGACACACAATCGTCACGTGAACCAGAGACTGTTGATATTAATTTCTAATATTAATTTATATTAATTAACCAGGGACTGACCCCAGGAGCTGGCACTCCTTTTCTATCCGGATATTGCAGCTATAGATCTTTACTACCCAGCCCTGTGTAGTTTGTCTCCTACAGCTATCTGTGCACTCCCGGTAATGTGATCGGGGAAGCCACGGTCAGGTCACTGGGGAGGGAATCCAAACTAAACCCATGTGGGGGGAATGGATACAGAGATAGCTGCCCCAGGCTGAGGGGGGATCCAGGGTGACTGGGGTCTGAGCCATTGAATGAGGCCTTGCCCCCCATGTGGTAGTACATTGTGTTTTTAATTACTAAAATCAGACTACTATCCCATGGTAGACATATATAAAGTAAAAACATGTGCTGCTTTGGGTGTCAAATCTTCAATGTTGTCCATGGTGATCGTTCCTCATTCCTCAGCCATCTGTCCCCAAAATAGCATATAGGTTTCGCCTTGCTAAGTATCCTTCACTATCTGTTACGCCCGTGGCTAGGAGGGCACTCCACAAAACATGACTTATGCTCCTTGCATATGTATTAATGCATAAGTGTGTTAAATTCTGTGATTTATGTATTTATTTTTAAGTGGAATAAAAAGACATGTGTGATCACAGCCTTTTCCTTGTCCTATTATACATCCCACGGAACATGTTGTCATACGAAGAAGGCTCATTACAGGTTACAGCAATCTCAAGTATATACAGAACTTGCCATTAGCTTAGGCAGCACTTCCATTCATCATATATGATCAATGAAACAGCTGCTAAGGCCAGAACTACGTGGTTTAAACCCTTAGGGCTCATATTCAGGTCTTACTGAAAAACTATATCCAGATTGGATGAGCCATGTCCTGGTATGGACAGAGCTCACCGCAGACTGTATAAATCCGGGCATATGCAGCAAGTGCAGGAATTTCAAATGTAGGAGATGTTTTTGTATTACCCCTTCCATGCTGCTTAGCCAATTTAAAGGCAGGCAAAGCACCATGGGAGTGAAAGTTATTCAATATTTCCTAACTATTGTTAGTGTAGGACCTGCCAAAGATGGGGTACATTGACATTGTGGCGGGCTTATGCAATGTATGATCATATAATGTAACTAAACCCCCATTATTTTTGCCTAGATTAGGTGTTTAAAAAAAAAAAAAACTAATAAAATCTTTCAACATTGAAGTTACTGTTTAGTGGATAGGTGAGTGCGCTGGATCTTGTGTATTCTATATATGTGTATATATATATATATATATATATATATATATATATATATATATAAAAAAAAAATAGTAATGCACTCCGCCTTCCTTGATGTACTTGCCCGGTGCTTATCAGCAAACAGATACAGCCAAAAGTACAAGATAGCACTCCAGGGACTTCCAAGTAGAATGAATAAAACTTAGCTTTTATTAGCTCAAAATAAAAATCATTTTATTTTGAGCTAATAAAAGCTAAGTTTTATTCATTCTACTTGGAAGTCCCTGGAGTGCTATCTTGTACTTTTGTCTCTCTCTCTCTCTCTCTCTCTCTCTCTCTCTCTCTCTCTCTCTCTCTATATATATATATATATATACATATATATTTATTTATTTCATGTTTCTGACCACAAATTGCTATTTGTGCCTGTGGTGGATCGTGACAATATAGAAAGAATAATAGCCCTCCCTGTATGCAGTTTTTATGCTGGATCTGTGTCCACGTATGCATTCGCATATAGGTGTCTCCGTCTTTCCAACATATGAAAGTCCGCATGGGCATGTTAACATATAGATACCATAGGGCATTTTACATAAAATAGTGTGTTTTATACAATACGCTCTCCCTGTGTGGATGGCTAAATGTACGTACCAGAGTCATATGTCCACACGTTACACAGCCCATGCATCTATCACTACCACGTACTTTGATCCTGTGCCCTTGGTCATAACTTTGTAATGGCTCAGTACGAACTAAAAGGTCCCATAGACTTTTGTTCTTTTTGTAGCAGATAATTGGTTGTTGCTTGAATGCTTCTGGTAATCCATTGTCGTGTGAGAGCATATTCCAATTATTTCTTACTTTTAAAACCAATTTTTTGGAAAGTGAGTTATATGTCATCAGAAACACTAATCTATTTCGAGTTTCCCTTGGTGTTCTTTCACTTATATTGCGTGTCTCATGAAGTGCCCTTTCCAGCATAACAGGGTCGTACCCCCGATTTTTGACTTTCGGTGTCATTTCCAATAACTGTGACTCAATTTTATGCGGGTCTGAATTGTTACGGATAACCCTGATAAATTGTGCCTTGGGCAACGATTGCTTCAATTGTTGGGGATGCGCACTTGTTGCGTGCAGAATCGTATTACGATCGGTAGGTTTTGTGTATAGACTATAACTAGTGATGTCCCGAACGGTTCGCCGGCGAATAGTTCCCGGTGAACATCGCTTGTTCGCGTTCGCCACGGATGGCGAACATATGCCCTGTTCGGTCCGCCCCCTATTCGTCATCATTGAGTAAACTTTGACCCTGTACCTCACAGTCAGCAGACACATCAGCCAATCAGCAGCAGACCCTCCCTCCCAGACCCTCCCACCTCCTGGACAGCATCCATTTTACATTCATTGTGAAGCTGCATTCTTAGTGAGAGGAGGGACAGTGTAGCTGCTGCTGATTTGATAGGGAAACTGATAGCTAGGCTAGTGTATTCAGTGTCCACTACAGTCCTGAAGGACTCATCTGATCTCTGCTGTAAGGACAGCACCCCAAAAAGCCCTTTTTAGGGCTAGAACATCAGTCTGCTTTCTTTTTCTGTGTAATGTAATTGCAGTTGCCTGCCTGCCAGCCTGTGTGTCAGGCTCACAGCATATACTGTGCCCACTTGCCCAGTGCCACCACTCACTCACTGGTGTCACAATAGCTTGCATTTAAAAAAAACAAAACTTTTTTGACTGTAATATAATAGCAGTCAGTTTCCTTCACGAGTATGCATTTCAGTGCCTGCCCAGTGCCACCACTCACTCACTGGTGTCCCAATAGCTTGCATTTAAAAAAAACAAAACTTTTTGGACTGTAATATAATAGCAGTCAGTTTCCTTTACGAGTGTGCATTTCAAGGCCTGCCCAGTGCCACCACTCACTCACTGGTGTCCCAATAGCTTGCATTTAAAAAAAACACAAACTTTTTGGACTGTAATATAATAGCAGTCAGTTTCCTTCACAAGTGTGCGTTTCAGGGCCTGCCCAGTGCCACCACTCACTCACAGGTGTCCCAATAGCTTGCATTTAAAAAAACCCCCAAATTTTTGGACTGTAATATAATAGCAGTCAGTTTCCTTCACGAGTGTGCATTTCAGTGCCTGCCCAGTGCCACCACTCGCTCACTGGTGTCCCAATAGCTTGCATTTAAAAAAAAACAAAAAACTTTTTGGACTGTAATATAATAGCAGTCAGTTTCCTTCAGGAGTGTGCGTTTCAGGGCCTGCCCAGTGCCACCACTCACTCACTGGTGTCCCAATAGCTTGCATTTAAAAAAAACCCAACTTTTTTTGACTGTAATATAATAGCAGTCAGTTTCCTTCATGAGTGTGCGTTTCAGGGCCTGCCCAGTGCCACCACTCACTCACTGGTGTCCCAATAGCTTGCATTTAAAAAAAACAAAACTTTTTGGACTGTAATATAATAGCAGTCAGTTTCCTTCACGCGTGTGCGTTTCATGGCCTGCCAGGGCACAGTGTCACACCAGTGCAACTCATATCTGGTGTAACAGTAGT
>OW240915.1:262854032-262869460 GCA_933207985.1 Pelobates cultripes | reverse complement strand
TTACATAGCTGAAAAGAGACTTGCGTCCATCAAATTCAGCCTTCCTCACAAATGTTGTTGCTGTTGATCCAAAAGAAGGCAAAAAACCTGGTCTGAAGCACTTCCAATTTTGCCACAAACTAGGAAAAAATTCCTTCTTGACCCCAAAATAGCAGTCAGGTGTCTCCTTGGATCAAGCAGCTATTACCCCACTAATTAGAAATTATATCCCTGTATGTTATGTTTTTGTAAGTATTTATCCAATTTCAGTTTAACCCCTTAAGGACACATGACATGTGTGACATGTCGTGATTCCCTTTTATTCCAGAAGTTTGGTCCTTAAGGGGTTAAACATCTGTATCGCAGAGAATTACATATCTTTATTGTTCTTACTGTAAAAAACCTTTTCTTTGCCTTAGATGAAATCTCCTTTCTTCCAGCCTAAATGTGTGACCTTGTGTCCTATGTATAGCCCTGTTTACGAATAGATTTCCAGATAAAGGTTTGTACTGGCCCCGAATATTTTTGTATAAAGTTATCATATCCCCTCTCAAGCGCCGTTTTTCCAAACTAAACAGATTTAATTTTTTTTATCCTTTCTTCTTTACTAAAATGCTCCATTCCTTTTATCAATTTTGTAGCTCGTCTCTGGACCCTCTCCAGTGCCATGATATCCTTCTTTAGAACAGGCGCCCAAAATTGCACAGCATATTAAGGTGTGGTCTTACCAGCGATTTATAAAGACGCAAAATTATATTTTCATCCCGAGAATTTATGGCCCTATTTATACATGACAAAATCTTACTGGCTTTAGCAACTGCAGATTGACGTTGCATATTGCTGCCTAATTAGTTGTCTATAACAATTCCTTCTCGTGTGTGGTTATCCCTAATTCACTACCATTTAGTGTGTAAGTTGCTTGTGCATTCTTAACCCCGAAGTGCATAACTTTGCATTTCTCTATGTTAAATTTCATCTGCCATTTTAGTGCCCAGTCCCCCAATCTATCCAAATCTCTCTGCAGCAAAGTAATATCCTGCTCACATTGTATTACTTTACAAAGTTTTGTGTCATCTGCAAACACTGATACATGGCTTTCATTGCCTATTTCAAGATCATTTATAAATATGTTAAATAGAAGTGGTCCCAAAACAGAATCCTGAGGGACACCACTTACCACTTTTGTCCAGCCTGAAAATTTACCATTAATTACAACTCGTTATACTCTATCCTTAAGCCAATGTTCTACCCAAGAACAAGAATATTCATCTAGACCAATTTCTTTTAGTTTGAAGACTAACCTATTGTGAGGAACCGTATCAAATGCCTTGGCAAAATCCAAGTAGATCACATCCACTGCAACACCCTGATCTATACTTCTACTTACTTCTTCGTAGAATGCAATTAGGTTAGTTTGACATGACCTATGTTTCATAAAACCATGCTGATTATTGCTAATAACAAAGTTCTTCCCAATGAATTCCTGAATATTATCCCTTAATAGCCCTTCAAATATTTTCCCAGTTACAGAAATTAAGCTCACAGGTCTATAATTTCCAGGCAAGGATTTTGAGCCCTTTTTAAATATAGGAACAACATCTGCCTTCCTCCAATCCTCCGGTACAACACCTGAAACAAAAGAATCTTGAAAAATTAAATACAGAGGTTCACTTATTTCCCCACTTAGCTCCTTAAGTACTCGTGGGTGAATACCGTCAGGCCCCGGAGCTTTATTTACATTAATTTTCTTTAATAGCTGTAGCACCTTGTCTCGAGTTATCCAATCACAAGTTATTTGCAAGTTTTTTGCAGAAATCATTTGCATATCTCTTGCCATAGGATCCTCATTAATATATACTGAAGAAAAATAGTTATTTAAAATTTCAGCTTTTTCTGGTCTTCATTAGCTAATAAACCCAACTCTGTTTCAAATGTACCTACACTTTAATTTTTTTTTTTTTTTTAGAATTGATGTACTTGAAAAAAATTTTGGGGTTGGTTTTGCATTCTTTAGCTATAAATTTCTCATTGTCTAGTTTAGCCACTTTAATTGTCTTTTTGCAAGCGTTATTGGCTTCCTTATATCTTAAATAGTATGCCTTTGATTTGTCTGATTTAAATGCTTTAAATGCCCTTTTCTTATTTTTAATCTCTTGTTTTACTTCTCTACTAAGCCACATTGGTTTTAATTTGTTTCTTTTATATTTATTACCCAATCGTACATACTGAGAAATATACCTTTCTAATATTTGTTTGAATAGTTTCCATTTATCCCCAGTGTTTTTATCACTAAGGAGTTTATGCCAGTCGATATGTTGTAGAGCTGCCCTAATCTTATTGAAATTGGCTTTTTTAAAATTATATGTTTTAGTATACCCCACTTGCTTTTGCTTTTTTGAGTTCATACATACATCAATTTTACAATATATATAACAAACTTTAAACAATCACAATTATGAAATACACTTGTGAATCAGTATCCTAAGCAAGTAGTTTAACAGTTGAAAGTAGTATACTACTTATCAGCAATACTTAATCAATTACATTAATTAGAAAGAGAATCTAATACCTAATTGACAAAAACAAACAAGCTTTGAAAGACATTAATTTGTTGATACAAGAAAAAGAAATGTATATATTATTTTTATATGGATACTGACATAAGAAATGTATATATTATTTGTATATGGATACTGACATAAGAAATGTATACCGTATATACTCGAGTATAAGCCGAGTTTTTCAGCACATTATTTGTGCTGAAAAACCCCAACTCGGCTTATACTCGAGTCACTGTCTGTATTATGGCAATTTACATTACCATAATACAGACTGGGGGCTGGCAGAGCTGTTACTTACCTCTCCTGCAGCTCCTGTCAGCTCCCTCCTCCTCCGCGCCGGTCCGGTCAGCACCTCGGTCAGCTCCCAGTGTAAGTCTCGCGAGAGCCGCGGGGTCATAGTGCGGCTCTCGCGAGACTTACAGTGTGAGCTGAGAGAGGAGCTGCACGGACCGGCGCGGAGGAGGAGAGAGCTGACAGGAGCTGCAGGAGAGGTAAGTATCAGCTCTGCCAGCCTTCCTCCTCCCCCCACTGAACTGCCAATGCCACTGGACCACCAGGGAAGGAGAGCCCCCCTCCCTGCCATGTATCAAGCAGGGAGGGGGGACGAAAAATAAATAAAATTAATAATATATAAATAATAATAAAAATAATAATAATAAAAAATAATACAAAAAAATAATAATATAACAAAAAAATTAAAATAATAAATAATAATATTAATTTTTTATTTTTTTTTATAAAAATGCCCAACCCCTACCAAGGCTAGGCAACACAAACACACACACTGCATCACACACACACTGCACTCATACACACTGCACTCATACACACTGCATTCATACACACTGCATTCATACACACACACTGCACTCATACACACTGCACTCATACACACTGCACTCATACACACACTGCACTCATACACACTGCACTCATACACACTGCACTCATACACACACTGCACTCATATACACACACACTGCATTCATACACACACTGCACTCATATACACACACACACTGCATTCATACACAAACACTGCACTCATACACACTGCACTCATACACACACACTGCACTCATATACACACTGCATTTATACACACACACTGCGCACTCATACACACACACTGCATTCATATACACACACTGCACACTCATACACACACTGCGCACTCATACACACACACTGCATTCATCATATACACACACTGTAAATAAATATTCAATTAATATAATTTTTTTAGGATCTAATTTTATTTAGAAATTTACCAGTAGCTGCTGCATTTCCCACCCTAGTCTTATACTCGAGTCAATAAGATTTCCAAGTTTTTTTGGGTAAAATTAGGGGCCTCGGCTTATATTCGGGTCGGCTTATACTCGTGTATATACGGTATATTATTTTTATATGGATACTGACATAACATCCAAGTGTATATAGGACATAAAATACACATATACACAACATAAATACAATATAAAGATAAGACCAGATTATACGATTACAGAAATTTATATTATCGATTAGAAATCCTTGATCAAAATCACAAAGTATTAATATTAAGTATCCTTAACACATAAAGCACATCAAGTTCAAAAGGTTTTCACATATAAAAGGAAAGTGTGTATAAAAGATGCCCTTAAGTAAGTTATTTCCATTATTGATTAGAGATCCTTGATCAAGATCACAAAGTATTGCTATTAAGTATCCTACCTGTGTGTGTGTCTGTGTGTGTGACTGTCTGCCTGTGTGTGTGTGTTTCTGTGTGTGTGTGTCTGTGTGTGTGTATGACTGACTGTGTCTGTGTGTGTGTGTATGACTGTCTGCCTGTGTGTGTGTATGACTGACTGTGTCTGTGTGTGTGTGTGTGTATGACTGTCTGCCTGTGTGTGTGTCTGTGTGTGTATGTGTGTGCGTGTGTGTGACTGCCTGTGTATCTGTGTCCGTGTGTGTGTATGACTGTCTGTCTCTCTGTGTGTGTGACTGTGTGTCTGTGCGTATGTGTTTGTGTGTGTGTGTGTGTGTGACTGTGTGTGTGTCTATGTATGTGTGACTGTCTCTACTGTGTGTGTGTGTGTCTGTGACTATCTGCCTGTGTGTGTGTGTGTCTGTGTGTGTGTGACTGTGTGTCTATTGTGTGTAGGCCTGTCTCTGCCTGTGTGTGTGTGTGTGTCTGTGTGTGTGACTGTGTGTGTGTGTGTGTGTGTGTGAGACGCTGTCTGTGTGTGTGTGTGTGTTTGTGTCTGTGACTGTCTGCCTGTGTGTGTGTGTGTGTGTGTCTGTGTGTGTGTGACTGTGTGTCTGTGTGTGTGTGTATGACTGTCTGCCTCTGTGTGTGTGACTGTGTGTCTGTGTGTGTGTGTGTGTGTATGACTGCTTGTGTATGTGACTGTCTGTGTGTGTGTATGACTGTCTGCCTGGGTGTGACTGTCTGCCTGTGTGTCTGTGTGTGTGTGACTGTCTGCCTGTGTTTGTGAGTGTGTGCGTGACTGTCTACCTGTGTGTGTGTGAGTGACTGCCTGTGTGTGTGTATGTGTGTGAGTGACTGTCTGCCTGTGTGTGTTTGTGTGACTGTCTGCCTGTGTGTGTTTGTGTGGCTGTCTGCCTGTGTGTGTCTGTGGGGCTGTCTGCCTCTGTGTGTGTGGATGTCTTCCTGTGTGTGTATGGCCGTCTGCCTCTGTGTATGTGTGTGGCTTTCTGCCTGTGTGTCTGTGTGTGGCTGTCTGCCTGTGTCTGTGTGTGGCTGTCTGTGTGTGTGTGTGTGTGTGTGACTGTCTGCATGTAAGTATGTGTGTGTAAGACTGTATGTGTGGCTGTGTGTGTGTGTGTGTGTGTAAAACTGTATGTGTGGCTGTGTGTGGCTGTTTGCCTGTAATTGTGTGTGAGTGTGTTTATCTACCTGTAACTGTGTATGTGTGTTACTGCCTGTACCTCTGTGTATCTGCCTGCAACTATGTGCATGTGGTGGATTTGACATTGTATATGTATAACTGTGTGCATCTGACTGTGGGACTGTGTGCACATAACTCTGCAAAAATATACACCTGCATTTACACACAGGCCTAAATGCATGTTTTTATCTGAATTAAATAACCATCACACACAGCCAATAAACCCAGCACAAATATCACATACAACCAATGCACGCATATCACACACTGTTAATACACCCATTACAAATATCACACACAGCCAACACATAGCAGACATATCACACACAGTCATCACACCTATCACATGCACAGACAACACAAACATTGCATCATACATGGATGACGGGGGTGAGGGGTGCTGTGAAGATTTTTTGCACAGGGCGCCTAAAGGCCTAAGGCCGGCACTGGTTCCAGTAAACGACAACTCCATGTTACCCCACTGGAAGCTATTAGCAGGCGTATACCATTCTGTGGACAAGTAATGATCACAACTGGATTATTGAGGAATGATAAAACTGTGTCTGGTCTGACATATCTTAATACTTTCTGCAACATGCATTGTATGGTGAGAGTTTGCTGTTACCTGGTAATGGTATAATGTTTTGTGGGCACATATTAAGCTAATTCATCAATTTTCATCAACAATTAGTTCACTACGTTTTGCTATAATTATGTATTATGATATTGTGTAGTATAGTTGCTTGGTGTAACTGTACTGTAATTTTTCATTATTAGAGAAATTTGAATGTATTATTTATGGTAACACATCAATAAATCATTTGCTTGACACTACAAGAGAGAATTATCCCTGCACTGGCCCTTTCAGAAGCAAGATGTAACTAGAAGTGCCTGTGTGGGAATGGAAACTCTGAGGAGCTATATAGGATCTACAGAGCTTGTTATACCAGAGACCTAATTCAAGAGGTGCTGGGATGTGAGTACTGCAATGTGCAGATCTATGGTATTACGCACATGTATGTGGACTGGTCATGGTATATGTGTGGGTATGTGGGTTGCGTCATG
Organism: Pelobates cultripes; assembly: GCA_933207985.1. Classification (NCBI taxonomy): domain Eukaryota; kingdom Metazoa; phylum Chordata; class Amphibia; order Anura; family Pelobatidae; genus Pelobates; species Pelobates cultripes. Next base: position 262,862,964 of record OW240915.1, on the reverse strand, counting down.
TGTGAAGTAGTAGTAGTAAGGCGGTCTGTGGTGTTGTATGTATATGTGAATGACTATTTGTGGGGTTGTATATGTGTGGGCTGTCTATATTGTTGTTTATGTTATATGTGGGGTTTTTAAAGGTTGTTGTGGAGGGGCCTCTTTACAGAGATAAACTTGCAAACTGTTTTTTTGCCTACATTTGGCCAGGAAGGGGGGGAAGGCATTATCATTAATTCCTGGTAGTCCGGTAGGGGAACTTGCGGTTTGCACCTTCTACAGGTGAAGACCCCTTCTGGCTCTCATGTCCCTCTGGCACTTTACTAATGTATACAAAGCATCACCGTGCTAACACTATGAGTCACTGGGAAGCTCTGGATTGAAAGGTTTGGTCCACTTTGGTGACTGCGTCAATTGGAGGTGCAAATTGCACAGTACACTGTGGGTACTATGGTTTTCTAGGCTGGCTGAGCAGATGCTCTAAATTTGCCCAATTATTCATTTGAGTCAACAGCCTTGAGTGCCATTCAGAGGAAACCTGAATGCCAAAGGCTACTGACCCCTTGCCTTTACTATGTGATTTACCCAAAGATATAGCTGTTATAATATATTATATTAGAGATAATTGTCTTGTGTTGCAGGAACTAGAAAGAAAGTGTTTGCTTCAGTAGTGAGCATTATTGTTAAAACAAAGGTAGAGAGTATATATTGTGCTGCACCACATGGGTTTGTATCTCGTCCATATAAAGATATGGAACATTTCCAAAAAGCTGAGAATACTTTATCTAATTAAAGTGTTCTTGTTGTAATATTGCCAAATGGGATGTCAACCAATGGCCCAGATAAATAAGGAATGCTTAAATTCAAGAAATGGGTCGTAAACAAATTAACACTAAATAGAGCAGTCACACAGAGTGGAGTCAGATACCATAAAATGCAGAAACAACAAACAAAAAGCTGGAAGAAAAAGAGATTGGGCACTGTAAAGGTATTTTATAGGTATACCTTATCGGCATCCTTCAGCACTCCAGCGGTTGTGGCATACATTTTTCATAGTGCATTTACAGCCATAATACTGGCAAAGCATCAAGGGAGATGTAGTCTACAAGTTCTTGAGTTCTAAAGGTTACCTACACTTGCCTTATAATACTGATCAACTGTCATTTGTCTGGCTTCTTGGGTATTTTCTAACTGGGTTCCAGACTTCCATTATCCCTCTATCCTCCTGACTTGAAGAACTAGATTTATACGATAAACTGATTAGGCTTATTCATTTATCAAATTCTGCATCCATGCTCCCTGGAGGAATATTAAGACCTCTGTATGGAACGAGCAGAGAGAAAATCACTATAATTATGAATCAGTTGAAAAATGACATTGGTGCAGCTGATCATGAACTTGAAAGCCTTGATGCTCTGACAAGGAGAGGTTATTATTAAGAAACAGGAGTCAAACTTAGTTCAGCTGCCCCTAAAGCCTCTACTCAGCTTATATAGCAGTTGTGTTGTGCTATTATTACACATCGGCAAGATTTGCTAAATAGAGGGAAGTTGAAGGAGTAGGCAGTGTTTGGAGTGCTGCCAGAGGTATGTGTGGGAACAGAGGACCTTACTATTTTTTCACTCCAAATATAATCCCTCCCACTGTATAATGTGCTATAATGTAAATGTCAATGTCTATTTCCAAGCCGATTTCTTCTAATGCAAAGTTTCAGATAATTAAACTTACTTACAGGTAACTCAAATAATCTGAATCCTCACAAGTTCAACTCGATGAGAACTCCGAGTTACAAGGGATGTGTTAGGATTACAGTACGGTGCAAAGTACATTTTATAGTTGAAGTTGAATTCCAAGTGTGGATGGAGCAAAAAATGGAGCAAGGTGGAACAAAATAGAGTTGTAGTTTTGTGAAAATAGGAAATATTGGTGGTTTATGAAGTACTGTATAGTAGTTTTGTATACGGATGTCTGAATAGGAGTTTAATATATTCCCTGTCAACTCATGTCAACTACTAGATTGACCAATATTTCAAATTAATATGACCCTTTCTAGAGTATCACTATTACAATATCTTTATAGGAACGATCTTTCCTTTGATCGCTTTAGATTGTGCTATATTTTTTGGGCTTCCATTACACTTTCTAAATGAGATAGCTGAAAAGATAATGCTCAAAAAAATGTATCTAGCTGTTTTAGAAATAGGGATTTACATGATCTCAACCATTTTCAGGTAACACAAGTATTACAATTGCTGCCTGGGATGAGGCCTGTTATATTCAATTATTCAATATGCCTCCTCACTTCAGACTTATTTTATGAAGATACATGTCTGCCAGTTAATTAACCATAAATACTGATATTGGAAAAGACTAAACAGATTTATGAATACTAAATTGTACTTTCCACCAGCAACAGATTCTATTCTTCACCTTGATCAAACGTTTCACTCCTTATTAACCCTCTCCAAACCATTGATTTTTAAGCTATTTAAACAATATGTCCCACTGGTTCATTCAACCATTTTATTTCAGCATTTGAAATGAAGAGATATCAGCTGTTTTTCCATTAATTATCTTTATTATTCCAACTAGCTGCTTGAATGCCTCTAATTTAGTTTTATCTCTAGTGATACAATAAGATGTAAAGCATGATAGGATCCTCAGTCGTCATGAATGTGCCTACTGTGCATTGCCCCCTAACATTGTGTTATAATGCGATACAAAGCTCTATAACCTAGGCAATTAAAGATTTATAGCAACATTATAAGGCAAAATGCTGCAGTATATAAAACCTCTATATTTTGCCACACATTCTCACCTTATGGTTAATATGCCATCACACACACTATATGTATATATTTATTCTATCTAGTCTTTTTTTTTTTTTTTTTACACATGTGCAAGGCAAAAAAATTCTGTTTGCCCAATCACTTTAACTGGAAAAATGTCAGCTCACTCTGCAGTTTAGCGCACCAAAATGACTTAACAAAAATATTTTGGTAAAGAAATTTGGGCAAAAAAAGCAGGAAACTAAAGTGCCTCTTACTGAGTTGACATGCAAAATTGGCTACAATATTGACTACCTAGCCTAATACTTAGCCTAAGAGCTAGACCAGGGGTGCCCAAAAGATAGATTTTCAGATGTTGTAGACCTACAACTCCTATGACACTTTGTAAGCCTTCAGAATGCCATTAGAATCATGGAAGCTGTAGTTTTAGAACATCTGGGAATCTAACTTGTGGGCACCTCTGGGTACACAATATCAGGCATGTTCTATTCCTTTTTTTCACTCAAAGTTGTTTCAAGTGCCCTCATCACAGCTAGATTCAGCATCAAGCTAAAACTAGCTCCACGCTAAAATCAATGGCACACAGAAACATCAAACATTTAGTATCAATGTTGGTATGTCTTCCTCAGTAGATGCATTCAAAGTGTCTAGAAAAATCCTGCTTGGTGGTATAAACTGTTTTACTGCTTCTCCTCTTTCCCCACTGTTAGTTGTCACTTGATCTGTGAATAATATAAAATAAACATTTATTGGCTGTCCTTTTACCATCAACTATATTTTGTTTTCCATCTCTTGAATGGACAAGAGATAAAGCCCACATGATTGGGCAGACTTCTTGTCCATCATTGCAAACTAAGATGCTACTTTTCACTAACCACTAACCAGAATATTGTACATTGCTTATACTCCATGTTTGAATAGCTTATCGCCCCTACAATTCCAGCTTAAGATTCCCAAAATCGAAAAAGAAAGTTTTGTTTCATGCTCAGAGTAATCACTTCTAATAATGTTATTGGTGGTGCCAACATTATGCATTATTAAATGAAAGCTACCATTACATTTATATTTACTCCATTCCTTTCACATTTTTTCTGGTTCCAGAAACAGAACTCGAAATCATGAATAAAAATTATCGAAATCGGATAAATTGCAATTCAGAAGGAAACTAATATCTTGTTCTGACATACTTTCAACCTATTTAGCAACAACAGAAAGTGTATGTGATATACAGTATATATGTACATTTTAGAACAATGAAAAATGCAAAATGCAGTCTGTCTCAGAGTGTACTTAAGATCACCTGCATAGCCTGGAAATATATATAACGGTATAGTGAAATACAAACCCTGGCTTACTAAACTATAGAAGTTGTTAGGAACCTATAGTGATATAATAATAAATAAAGTATATACAAGTGATACTAAAATTCTATGCCAGACCAGGATGTAATTGATAGGGATATCAAGGTATAACCTATATCATAGCTACACCCTAATTATCAGCTTTATTATAATATGCTATTGGGGTAGAAGTATTCAAAAAAGTAGGTAAAAAAAGGGTAAATCCCATACAATTATCTATTCTAGAAAACGTCTAGTGTACAAATCTATATAACATATGCTCAGAGTCGAGCTATAATGGATAGATGGAAGGATAGAGGTAATTGATAAGTGAAAAAACAGTCAAAAAAGTAGACTGATAGTTTAAATTAAATTACAAAGCCTCTCTCCCTGTTAATCTAGCTAGACAGGCATAGAACAGAAATAGAGATAGATTAGGTATGGTGCAAAATCATGGTGCTACATCCACCAGTGCCCAGTGCTCATATCAAATGATATGAGTAAAAATGCCCAACGCACGTTTCGGTGCTAGAGAGATGCACCTTCGTCAGGGGAAAACTTCAAACTGATATGAAGATCTCTTAAATACAAAATATGTGCCAGGAGACATGAGTACCTTAACCAATGGGATCTGGGGGAGTGTATTCTCAGCTGTATGTGATGTCATTAATGAAGAACCTACCACCGTATCATTGCGGGTCTCGAGGTGTACATAGGGGCGGAGCTTAGTGCCGATCACATGACCCGACGTAGAACGAGTCAAGTGATCTGACCGTGATGACGGCGGTTCCTATATTGGGCGGAGTCAAGTCCGGAGGTGTGACCTAGTGTGGAGATGTCACTCAGTGACATCTATCTGTAGTCCCGCCCATCGATGCACGAAAGGCAAGGGAACAGAGCACTCCGATGTACACCCATTGGGGAGGAGCATAGGGAAATCCTATGACTATACATATAAACCTGTATGGATGCCCAAACGACCACCTAGTGTGTTGTGTAAAATACCCTTAATGTATTTCCTCAATGGTATCTAAGGGATGGTAAGTCATTCATAAATGACAGCATCCCAAATCAATAATAAGCTCCGCCCCTATGTACACCTCGAGACCCGCAATGATACGGTGGTAGGTTCTTCATTAATGACATCACATACAGCTGAGAATACACTCCCCCAGATCCCATTGGTTAAGGTACTCATGTCTCCTGGCACATACTTTGTATTTAAGAGATCTTCATATCAGTTTGAAGTTTGCCCCTGACGAAGGTGCATCTCTCTAGCACCGAAATGTGCGTTGGGCATTTTTACTCATATCATTTGATATGAGCACTGGGCACTGGTGGATGTAGCACCATGATTTTGCACTATACCTAATCTATCTCTATTTCTGTTCTATGCCTGTCTAGCTAGATTAACAGGGAGAGAGGCTTTGTAATTTAATTTAAACTATCAATCTACTTTTTTGACTGGTTTTTCACTTATCAATTACCTCTATCCTTCCATCTATCCATTATAGCTCGACTCTGAGCATATGTTATATAGATTTGTACACTAGACGTTTTCTAGGATAGATAATTGTATGGGATTTACCCTTTTTTTACCTACTTTTTTGAATACTTCTACCCCAATAGCATATTATAATAAAGCTGATAATTAGGGTGTAGCTATGATATAGGTTATACCTTGATATCCCTATCAATTACATCCTGGTCTGGCATAGAATTTTAGTATCACTTGTATATACTTTATTTATTATTATATCACTATAGGTTCCTAACAACTTCTATAGTTTAGTAAGCCAGGGTTTGTATTTCACTATACCGTTATATATATTTCCAGGCTATGCAGCTGATCTTAAGTACACTCTGAGACAGACTGCATTTTGCATTTTTCATTGTTCTATTGTTTGTTTATTTGGGGTTAAGCCCCTTCGAGATACCTGGAATCTCGTCTCGGTACACTAGTCCCTGTGGGGCACCTGTTGATCTCTTCCCCCCTTCTTGTTCCATCCTGGGGAGAGTGTATACAGGTGGCTACACAGAGACGTAGAACCTTGTGTTCTTTATTATTTTTTCCTATATGTACATTTTGGCATATATTGGTGATAATATGATTATTACGATAACACATTCAATAACTGTGGCCCTTAAAACAAACAAAAGTAATTTGTATAGGACCTAACATTTCAAGTAAGAAGTTCATTTTTTTTTTTAAATAAACCTTTTATAATGATTTAGACTGACAAATGTGAAATATGATACATATGCAGTAAATATAAATGTAATGGTAGCTTTCATTTAATAATGCATAATGTTGGCACCACCAATAACATTATTAGAAGTGATTACTCTGAGCATGAAACAAAACTTTCTTTTTCGATTTTGGGAATCTTAAGCTGGAATTGTAGGGACGATAAGCTATTCAAACACGGAGTATAAGCAATGTACAATATTCTAATAACAATAACAATTGTTTGGGTCCAAAATATTTTAGTAACATTAAGATAAGATTTTCATAAAGTTCTTTGCTTATAAAATATCTTGTTCAAAAATTAATTCTAATATCGTGTGTTCCAAGCTGTTATTATATTATAATACCAGTTTTGTTTTCCTGGTATGACAAATGCCATCTGTTTTGAGCTAGATGTTAGCAATCCCTTGTCATAAAAATTGGATGAAATGGATCGTATTGCAACTGGCAATCAACACTGTGCTCTTTTTTTTTCTGGCTAAGAACATATTTTTTCTGTTTTGAGATTCACAGTTCTGGTTTTTGAGTTTTACACAGAAATCCAAATAAAACCTTCACATTCTGTGAAATAAACAATTGGAGAGAGTTTGCAACTTCATATTACCTGTGTTACTTTTATTAATTGTATCCTGGGTAAGCAAAATGGTTTTATGATTAAAAATAATAGCTACATTATTTTTTTGAGTGGGGGACATATTATCCTTCAATTATTAAACAGAAGATGATGTATGTGTTACTCACTGGAAACACAATCTGTAATATTCATTACATCTATATTTATTCCCTGTGTAGGTGACTTGCCTGACAATATTGGCAGTCTAAAGAACTGTCTAGTAGTGTACAAAGAAATGTGAACTCATCATTAGGGATGGATAGAAATTTACTCCTCCACAAACAAAAAAATAATCTATCTTTCATATAATAAATAAACATGTAAATTATATCACTCTCTCTTCTCTCACTTGGAATATCACAATAATCCTATTATAATTTATTAATTTCTGTGCTCATAACCCCGAGATTGTTCAATTTCTTATATATAGCAACACAGGTATGTGGCCTTATGTAATTAATATCTGTGTGTTGTTTTTAATTTACTATTGATGTGTTTGTGTAATTGCTTTGAGTTAATATAGTGTAATCTAAGCACATTTTAAAAAGTAATAACATTATATTACATAAAAAATAAAAAAAAATAAAGGTGCAAATATATATATATATAAGTAGTATATACTGTCCTCAAAGATTAATCCTTCCGAGTTTTCAGGGAATCCGTATATGAAAAATAAAAACACAACAAACTTCCAATGGTATAGTATGTACTGAGAGGATTAGCAAAAAGAACAAAATGGAGGATAGTACACTCACATTTGTTGGAGCTTTTGGACCAGCTCTTAGTTGAAAGGCACTTAGCGGTTTAATCCCCGCTAATGGATTTGCTGATGAATTGGGTCCGTCCGTCCGGCTTGGGTAGCGTAGGTTTCCGCAAGGTATATAAAAATAGAATATAGTGCTCTCAGTAGGAAGAGAAAACAAAATATAAAATAAAATATACTCACAATGATAGAGCAGGAAATACTGCTCTATTATTTAAGCGCCGGTGGAATAATCCCCACCTGTGGATTGCTTTAACAGTTAGATGCCAGGATAAAACAAATAAAATAAAAAATGTGTTTATACAATAAAACAAAATTGGTCCTATAAATAAGGGTACCAAATAAAAGTTTTTATTGTTAAATTACACATTAAAAAACCATTTAACGCGTTTCACCTCATGGGCTTTATCAAAAATGGCTAAGAACAACAACCTGGCATGGAACAGTTTATATAACAAATATACAGTAATTGAAATTGGCGCCTAAAACAAGTGCACCAATTACAGGCAAGGATTAGCAGAATATTTTACAAGTTTATCAAATTAGTAAGAGCTAAAAATATTATACATATATGATTAATATCTTGTATAAAACATAGTTAATTCATTAAAACAAGCATTCAATTTTTTAATATTTTGTGTTGAAGAGGATCACATGATCGGAAGTATGACGCCGCAGCACGTGACCGGCAGGGGCGAGCGAAGGCTCATGGGAAGTGTATGCCGGTCACTGCTGCAATATCGAAGCCGCACGATGTCTGTAGGCGGCGAGAGGCGCCGCGGCACGTGACCGGCATAGAGAGCAGAGGCTCTTGGGTAGTGTAGTTTGATTTATGCCGGTCACTGCCAGAAATACTGGACGGCTGGCAAACACATTATTAGTCAGCCGTTCAAAGTCTCTACAGTAATTTACACAAAGTTGGGTTATAAAAAACGAGCATTATGTACAACATGTGTATATAACAGGGATATCAATACTTAAAACATATTAGATACATTTTAAAATAATTTGCTTACAGATATTACATGAGAAAACAGAATAAGGGACACAGTAAATAGAATTGAGGACACAAAAAATGGATGGATTAGGAGCAGATATTAATATATTAAATGGTAAATAAAAAATAAAAAATAAAATATAAATAAAAAATAGAACTTATATTGAATAAAAAGTGTAAAAAATATAATGAATAAAAAGTGT
>OW240915.1:262821917-262839202 GCA_933207985.1 Pelobates cultripes | reverse complement strand
GGTGTCTGTCAAGGACATGTTTGAGCATTAGACGCCAATGTCCCAAAGTCACCCCCTTGTCCGGCGTCTGACAGCTGGCTTGACTGAACTCTTAGCCCGCCAGCTTTTACCATACAAGCTGGTGGAGTCTGAGGCGTTCAAAAAATTTGTAGCTATTGGGACACCACAGTGGAAGGTACCCGGCCGAAATTTCTTTGCACAAAAGGCAATTCTCAAACTGAACTCGATTGTGCAAAAGGAAGTAATGGCATGTCTGGCACACAGTGTTGAGGCAAGGGTCCATCTGACCACTGATACCTGGTCTGCAAAGCATGGTCAGGGCAGGTATATCACCTACACTGCGCATTGGGTAAACCTGCTGATGGCTGCGAAGCATGGAATGCGTGGCTCTGCAGAGGAGTTGGTGACACCACCACGACTTGCAGGCAGGCCTGCTGCCACCTCCTCTACTCCTCCTACTCCATCCTCTTCCATAACCTCCTCGGCTGAGTCCTCTTCTGCTGCTGCATCTTGCTCCACATCAACGGCACCCCCCCAGCTCCCCAGGTACTATTCAACATCCCAGATACGGCAGTGTCACGACGTCTTGGGGTTGACTTGCCTGAAAGCAGAGAGTCACAACGGACCAGCACTCCTGTCCGCCCTGAACGCACAGGTGGATCAGTGGCTGATTCCGCACCAACTGGAGATCGGCAAAGTGGTTTGTGACAACGAAATAAATTTGTTGGCGGCATTGCATTTGGGCAAGTTGACACTTTGTGCATAAGTACCCAGGCTTACAGGACGTCCTGAAGCAGACCAGGAAGGTGTATGGCCATTTCAGGCGTTCCTACACGGCCATGGCGCACTTTTCAGATATCCAGCGGAGAAAAAACATGCCAGTGAGGCGCTTGATTTGCGACAGCCCGACACGTTAGAATTCAACACTCCTAATGTTCGACCGCCTGCTCCAACAAGAAAAAGCCGTTAACGAGTATTTGTATGACCGGGGTGCTAGGACAGCCTCTGCGGAGCTGGGAATTTTTTTGCCACTTTACTGGATGCTCATGCACAATGCCTGTAGGCTCATGCGTCCTTTTGAGGAGGTGACAAACCTAGTCAGTCGCACCGAAGGCACCATCAGCGACATCATACCATTTGTTTTCTTTCTGGAGCGTGCCCTGCGAAGAGTGCTGGATCAGGCCGTAGATGAGCGTGAAGAGGAAGAGTTGTGGTCACCATCACCACCAGAAACAGCCTTATCAGCATCGCTTGCTGGACCTGCGGCAATGCTGGAAGAGGATTGTGAGGAAGAGGAGTCAGAGGAGGAATGTGGCTTTGAGGAGGAGGAGGAAGACCAACCACAACAGGCATCCCAGGGTGCTCGTTGTCACCTATCTGGTGGTGTTGTACGTGGCTGGGGGGAAGAACATACCTTCAGTGAGATCACTGAGGATGAGGAACAGGACATGAGTAGCTCGGCATCCAACCTTGTGCAAATGGGGTCTTTCATGCTGTCGTGCCTGTTGAGGGACCCTCGTATAAAAAGGCTGAAGGAGAACGACCTGTACTGGGTGTCAATGCTACTAGACCCCCGGTATAAGCAGAAAGTGCCTGAAATGTTACCAAATTACGGCAAGTCGGAAAGGATGCAGCAGTTCCAAAATCAATTAAAAAGTATGCTTTACACAGCGTATTAGGGTGATGTCACAGCACAACGGGAATCTAACAGGGGAAGAGGTGAAAGTAATCCTCCTCCTCCCACGACCACGCCGGCAAGGACAGGACACTTTACAGACGTGTTGTTGATGGAGGACATGCGGAGCTTTTTAAGTCCTACGCATCGCCACAGCCCTTCGGGGTCCACCCTCAGAGAACGACTCAACCGACAGGTAGCAGACTACCTCGTCTTAACTGCAGATATCGACACTCTGAGCAGCGATGAACCCCTTGACTACTGGGTGTGCAGGCTTGACCTGTGGCCTGAGCTATCCCAATTTGCGATAGAACTTCTGGCCTCTCCCGCTGTCCTGTCAGAAAGCACCTTCAGTGCAGCAGGAGGTATTGTCACTGAGAATAGAAGTCGCCTAGGTCATAAAAGTCTAGATTACCTCACCTTTATTAAGATGAATGAGGGATGGATCCCGTAGGGACTGACAGTGGGCGGTACATTCGACTAAAAAAGGCCTGATGAGGGGGATGTAACAGGGTGTCGCGGCTGCCGGCCCGCCGCATGATATTTAAATCCCTAGCTCACCCCAGTACCTTGCCCTGTCGTGGTTTCCTGTTCCTGGTTTCCTGAGAGTGCTTTATCATTGTGAATCTGATTTCCTGGTATCCTGATCTTGGCTTTTCCCTGGCTATTTTGAATTCTGGTTTCCCTGACTTGGCTTGTGTAAACGGTATTGTGTATTTTCTGGCTTCCTTGACCTCGGCTTTCCCTTTAACCATTCTCTGTCTCTAGCATCTTAGTCCGGCCATTCTAAGGTCCGGTTTACGCTCTGTCCATTTATTTTCCTTTTCTTACAAACACGAAATGTGCACACAAACAATACAAATTAAGCTCAACACTTATGTGGAAGATCCCCTTAACCTTCACAAACACCAATAGTTCAAGACAAAAAATATAAGTGGTGCTTTATAATACCTGAAATATTTAAATAAATGGCAAATGTACTCAATAATATGCCTTCACAATAACCTGTAAATAATATATAACATATACATAGTGCAGATGGTATAAACTATATATAGATGGTGAATCAGTGAAATATAAGTAAGAGTGGTAATTCACAACTCACAAGAATAGAGCCAATAGGTCACCTGGCTCTAGTGTGAAGTGCTCTGTGATCTTTATTAGGGGAGATCAACTACCCACTGGGCATGTATCCTTCTGGTTTCTTCCTCCTTTGTGTGTAGCAAACAGACAGGAAGGTTCCAATTGTAGAAGGATCCAAAAAATGTATTAATAAAACAAACTAACACTTTGTAATTAAAAAATATAATATAAAATATACAAGCTTGTGTAAGTCCACAATAATTATGTGAATAAAATCCAAAACGCGTTTCGCCAGAAACCTGGCTTCCTCAGTTGGTTAAAAGATTGTCCGGTTCCTTTTTAGTGAATTTATACCTTCCCTGATGGATTCCTTGCGTTCATGTGACCGGAAGTAGTTGCTGTGGAATGCACGTTCCGTCTAATGGAACGCACGTTACTTACGGTCATGTGTCCGGATGCTCGCGAAACCGGAAGTAAAATCTTCCTACAGTCATGTTATCTTCCTGTTCTGTGGAGTTCAGGAGTCCTTTTAGGTAGCATTCCATATTGGATGGCAATATATAAGCATTCCCTCAGAAGAAGAAAAATAATTTTTTCCCCAATAATAGTCCAATTTATCCAAAATGATAATAAACTAAAAAAACAATAAACCATTATATTAATAACATAAAATAATCAAAAAAATGGCCGATTTTATAAAATGTTTATGAGCTAGACATATATAATATATTATCCAAAATACACTACTATTTTCATGTTTTATATAAAATGATATACATTTGTATATATAAATATATTGCATAAATGAGCCAATGTATAAAATATACAAGAAATATAAAAATATAAAATGTATTACATACATATTGGAGAGGAAAAGAATTAACCATATAAAAATAGGTATTTTGCTAGTAAAAAAAAGGAGAGATAAAAATGAATAATACATAAGAAGTATACATATGGGAATATAAATTTTCTTAGATAAAAATCTATGGAAATACATTGATTTATAAAAAAATGGCACAATTCAAAATCTATGTTCAAACCATGTGGTACTAAAGTATTCAAATTAAAAATGAGTTTCATTTCTTCAATTCCGATTTTTTTGGTGAAATCTCCTCCCCTCCAATTTTTCTTCACCACTTAGTGCACAAAATAAAAGGTCTTTTGGATCTTGATTGTGATGATATTTGAAATGTTGTGAAACACTATGTGTCTCTATTCCCTTTTTAATATTTCTTACAAGCTCTGAGACTCTAATATGTAGGCATCTTATTGTTCTCCCTATGTATAATAATTCACATAGACATTTTAATAAATAAATTATATTTTTAGAAAAGTACGTAAGCTGATCTCTTATCTCAAAATCTTTTTTCGTAAACTCTTTTATATTCTTTATATTTCTTTTCTTATTGTTTGTTGCTCTACATGCTGCGCATGTTCCACATCCATAAAAGCCTTTATTCTTAGTTAAAAAATTATTTTGATTCAATGAATCTTTAAAATTACTTTTCACTAAGACATTTCTGATATTATTGCACCTTCTATGTACTATTCTCGGTCTTAGAGGAAGAATATTTTTTAAAATGGGATCATCATGTAGGAGATACCAATATTTATTAATGGCCTGTCGCACCTGTTTATTTTTAGCAGAAAAATTACATATGAATGGGATGTCTTTATTTCTATTCTCCTTACTTTTCGTTTTATACTTTAATAGTCCCTTTCTCTCCATCTTTTTTACTTCATCCAGATTAAAGTATAGATCCATTTCTTTATAACCTTTTTCCATAAATTGATTTTTAATCACTACAGTTTGTGTATCGAAATCCTTGTCTTGTGTGCAATTTCTTCGTAATCTCATGAATTGACTTTTAGGGGCATTTTTCAGCCATGGATTGTAGTGGCAACTTTTAAGATCTATGTATCCATTACAGTCAACTTCTTTAAAATAATTTTTAGTTTGAATGTCCCCATCCTCCACAAAGATAGCGAGGTCTAGTAAATTAATTTCCTGTTTACTTGAGGTAGAGGTGAGAATAATTCCCCAATCATTAAAATTTAAAGAACTTAAAAAATCAGTGAGACTCGCTTCATTTCCTTTCCATATAAAAAATATATCGTCAATGAAACGGTGATACGTAACTAAATTCTCATAAAGAAGATGTGAAAAATAAATTGCTCTTCCCAGTACGCCATAAACAAGTTGGCGTAACTGGGCGCAAAATTTAGTTCCCATTGCCGTTCCATTGATCTGCATAAAAAAACTACCCCGAAACCAGAAAAAAATATTAGTGAGAATTAAAAATATACCCTTTGTAATAAAATCAACTTGTTCCTGTTTAAAATCAGATTTTGTTAAGAAATATTGCACAGCCTCAATTCCCTTGTCGTGTGGAATAATACTATAGAGGGAACTCACATCGCACATGACTAATATGTATTCATCTTTCCACTTAATGTTTCCAAGAATTTGTAATATATGAATTGTGTCCTTTAAATACGATGGATTCCTTATTACTATCGGTTGAAAAAATGTTTTTTCTTCTTCTGAGGGAATGCTTATATATTGCCATCCAATATGGAATGCTACCTAAAAGGACTCCTGAAGGAAAAAGGAACGCATGAATGCGTTCCACAGAACAGGAAGATAACATGACTGTAGGAAGATTTTACTTTCGGGTTCGCGAGCATCTGGACACATGGCCGTAAGTAACGTGCGTTCCATTAGACGGAACGTGCGTTCCACAGCAACTACTTCCGGTCACATGAACGCAAGGAATCCATCAGGGAAGGTATAAATTCACTAAAAAGGAACCGGACAATCTTTTAACCAACTGAGGAAGCCAGGTTTCTGGCAAAACGCGTTTTGGATTTTATTCACATAATTATTGTGGACTTACACAAGCTTGTATATTTTATATTATATTTTTTAATTACAAAGTGTTAGTTTGTTTTATTAATAAATTTTTTGGATCCTTCTACAATTGGAACCTTCCTGTCTGTTTGCTACACACAAAGGAGGAAGAAACCAGAAGGATACATGCCCAGTGTGTAGTTGATCTCCCCTAATAAAGATCACAGAGCGCTTCACACTAGAGTTGTGAGTTGTGAATTACCACTCTATTTTCCTTTTCTTGCCTATGTATATGTTTACATAGTTTCTGCGTGCTGGACCACACTAGTAGTCGTGACATTGGGATTAAGAATAGTACTACTTAACACACCACTCCTATCTGGTGGCACATTAGATTGCACGCGCAGTGCCCCAAATTTGAAGTAGGAGGACTGACCAAGCATCTTTTTCCATCTCCCGGTTCCTAAAATCGATGCCATATACACGTCCCCTGACATTAGGCTGTTAGTGTAGGACCTGCCAAAGATGGGGTACATTGACGATGTGGAAGGCTGATGCAATGTATGATCATATAATGTAACTAAACCCCCATTATTTTTGCCTAGATTAGGTGTTGAAAAAAAAAAAAAAAAAAATCTTTCAACATTGAAGTTACTGTTTAGTGGATAGGTGAGTGCGCTGGAACTTGTGTATTGTATCATTTGGCCCCCAGCAGCACCCCCATTTATGCATGTTCAGGTGAGTGCAGCCAACCCCCCCTTGTTTCAGATATATATATATATATATATATATATATATATATGTAATGCGTGTGTGTATATATATGAGAGAGAGAGACACACATATAATATGTATGTGTGTGTGTATGTATATATGTGTATATATATATAGAACAAAATGGTGGACAATAGCACTCCCAGGACTTCATACATATGGTGAAGTCCTGGGGGTGCTATTGTCCACCATTTTGTTCTATTTATATTGCTGATATATATACACACACACGCACACACACACACACACATATAAACACATACACATATAATACGTGTATATATACACACACTTTTATTTCCTATATATGTATAATATATTATAAAATAATTAAAGCATTTTATAATATATTATACATATATAATTCATATACATGATTACTGTATTTTTAGATATGTGTGTATATATCTCAAAGTACACTTATAATGAAATCATATATATGCATTATATATGTATAATATATTATAAAATGCTTTCATTATTTAATAATATATTATACATATATAATATATTTATTTCATTATTTTCTTAATTTTTTTTCCCTTTTAGCTGCCTGGGGGACTGCCTGACAGCTCAGACAGTCCCCTGCTGGCAGTTCCATAGACTCCTATTGAGGCTATGTGATCATGGTGATCACATGGCCCTGGATGGCCAGGGTGGCCGGAGCTGCTGCAGGGGGACCGCTGGGGTCTTGGGAAGTCCCCCCTGACTGGGATCGCTGGGGATCAAAGGTCCAGGTAAGAATGGATTTTTTATGTTTATTCAGTGTTCAATATCATATAGTGTTGACGTTTCAGTCCATTCAGACTTTTATTTTTGATAGTCCGGATAAAGTGCCCAATGCACTTTCCCATCATTCCTAGGGATAGAACACTGATTGATTCGATCATTCCTTTTGGAGTTGGTGTGGAAAGGATAAGAAAGAATAAGCAGTTAAATATGAAAAAAAATCATATTCACGTGTATTCTTTAGCTTGCAGAGTGATGCAACTGTTTTTTGGATGAGACAGTTGTCACAAAGTGTTGCATGTTTTTCTTTTTTTAAATATACAACATCTAGTATTTTCCATGCCGATGGTGTTGTATATCAATAAGAAACTAATTCTCCCTCCAGAGATAGCCATTGTATCTGAGATTTCTTCTATAGTCACAGTGCCCTACAAGACTGAGCATTTGGTTCTTGCTGCCTGGGATTCTTGCTGCTAGTGACATATTTCTGTGGATCCTAATGAATAAGGAGTATGGCAGGGGTCAGTCTTCATATCACTTCTGGTTTTATGGTAGAAAATTAGTAATGCAAGATTATATAACATGTCAAAAAGAATTCTTAAAGGGAATCTATAGTGCCAGGAAAACCAAGTTAATGTAAGGACAATATGAGTGGATGGTGAATGAATGCTGGTTTAAGTTGCAAAGCGATATCACAAGACTTATTATTTATTTATAAAATATTTTACCATGAAAGATACATTGAGATTTCTCTCGTTTTCAAGTATGTCCTGGGTCCACAAATCATAGTATAGCATCCAGTGTCAATAAGGGATCCTTAACCTCGTAAGGACCAAACTTCTGGAATAAAAGGGAATCATGACATGTCACACATATTATGTGTCCTTAAGGAGTTAAAGGATCGGTTATGTCCAGAAGATGCAGGACCAGCAAGGACCACATTAAGATGAAGAGAGGAGAAAACGTGACTGGAGAAAACATGGTGTTGCATTAAAATAGACTGTGATGGACGCAAGGACATGGGTTACAAGACATGAAATGGAAAGGAAGACTAGGAACAGCAGCTGAGACAGTATTTACATGGCAAATCAAAAGTGGGGAAACCACTCAAGTTCTTAATATAGTGTAATGAGGAGATATATCTAAGGAACACTATAGGCACTGTAACCAAATCATCCAATTGAACTTGGCATAGGGCCTGGAGTCCCCTGGCACCACCTCTCTATTCTGTGTTAAACTATTTCCAAGCAGTTCAACACTAAATGAGAATATCAGCCTGATATGTACTGGAGGTATGGCTAGGCCAGAGATTACACACTTCCTTTAATTGGGGCTCTGATAGGCTGAAAATGATCAGCCAATAACAGGCACCCATTGCAGTTTAGGCTAATCCTTTATGTTTATCCCAAGCAGCACAGAGGGGACGAGCTGCTGGTAAAACAGCTGATAGAACTAACATCGCTTTTAATAAGTTTAAAAAAATTATGCAATAAGGGTATATATGTGAGCCAACAAATATTTACAGCAAACAAAAAATTAAAAATGCTGAGAATGTAGCTCATGGAGCAGCGCAGCTAAGGGGAATGGGCTTTGACATTGCTAGGAGACAAACATAGGAGGGGTGTAATGTAGGGAACTGGCTAACATACCTGGAGGAGGGGTTTGTGTTAGAGGAGTATATATAGTGGCCATTTTAGATCAGTGGCTATCTTAATTAATCCACACTTACTTGTTTTGCTCACCCTCCCTTCCTTATTTGGTCTCTAGCACCCATTTGGTCACGGCAGCGGGGGATGGATAGAGAAGTTGGGGTGTAGGTTGTTTGTCCAGATGGAAAATAGTTTTGGTTTGCTAAGAACAGTTTGATTTAAAAGAGTATTGGTAGGTTCAAGCTCGTTGGTAGCTCTGGACCTGGTGTTTGTAGGGTAAATCTAGGTATGCCCGTACATGGACAGTTTGTTGTGGAAGACTATTTGTAGGTTCGAGCACGTTGGTAGTTCCGAACCTGGCATGTAGGGTGTATAACGGTATCCCCTTACATGGAAGAAAGCTGGAACCATGCCCTCGGTGGCAATGGTTATTTCATAACATTTTGCTTATGTCATGCCCTCGGTGGCAACGGTTATCTTATATGTTAATTATGTTATATTGTGGTTTTACTTATTGTGTTGTGGGTCATTGTCTGGTGTAGTGTTGTTAAAGGAGTTTGTGGGGGATATGATATGTTAATATGTGACAATGACCCTAAAATATTTTAACTTTATTTATTAATAAAGCTGTTATAATTTTCCCAAATAAAGGTGTCAGAGTATTTGTGGGGGTTTGGGTTTATCACGCATATGCCAGAAAGGTGACTATGCATATGTCATGACACAATACCCCAAAGTAAATCATGTTGATTGGAAATGGTAAATAAAACCATAAAGCTTAGTTACTGACACTTAATTGTACTCTTGTATTCTTTTTAACACTGAAAACTAATGCATATCAACTAATTATGTATTTATTCATTGCTCATGCTTACGCAGTAACCAAAGAAGGCTTCAGACCTTCCTGGCATTTTGTTCAATCATAGCATAATAATAGGCTCATGTGCACACTGGGATTGACCAGAGGGCAGAGAAAGTCCAAAGCATTTCTCAATCTACTGCATGTGTTTAACCTACTGTATGAATGAATATATATTAGAACTGCAGGGATTTTCTGATAGGTGATGTCATGCATTTAATAGGAGTAGTTGATGTGTAGAGTCCCACAAGGTGAAACCAACATCAGGAGAGCTCCACTGTATAAGAAATGAGGAAGGGAGGCCCTACATTTAATCAATCTAAGGATAAAAAGGGATAAGCAAACAAAAAGTATAATTTGAAAAAAAGGGAGATCTACTAAACGGTGCCCAGGAGATCAATTGTTCCCCTGGGCACCGTTTAGTAGATCTCTCTTTTTTTCAAGTTGTACTTTTTGTTTGCATATCCCTTTTTATCCTTAGATTGATTAAAGGTAGGGCCTCCCTTCCTCATTTCTTATACAGTGGAGCTCTCCTGATGTTGGTTTCCCCTTGTGGGACTCTACACATCCCCTACTCCTATTACCTACATATTTTGGAGGGTTACCCCCTCATTGGAGCTCCCTATTAGATGGTTACAGTGGTGCAGCTCATGAGCCCTTGACTTGTATCTGGATTCCTGACCTGCACTCTGTTTACTTTATTTCTCCATTTTGTGATGTCATGCATTGTTTGCACCATTTAGCCTTTTTTTGGACCACGATTGCTCCCTTCTCACACACTTTGTATTTTATTCTGTAATCAGAGAATTTGGTCCATGATATCCGAGGTGGAACAATTCTCTGTGTTAGTTATATCAACAACTTTGCTCTTCAATAAAATATAAGAAATGTTGTTTTCAAATCTCTTTTTAGTAACTAACCCTTAATATGTTAAAATAATTTAGATGTGAAATATATCCTACCAAAATAAGCTTGTTCAAATATGATGTTTTTTCTTATATAAATAATCTTTGTAAGCATGTATATTGGAAATTGTAACATCACAAGTCACCATGTTGTACATTAAGTAACTGCAGCTTCGTAATAAACCTTCTATGACCTGATCCTGAGTTCAGATTGAAATAAAAAGTGATCTAGAAAGTATCCTGACAGCATAGGCATGCATTCGAAATGTGCCAGGTGTGCCTAGGCATTCCCTAATGCAGCCAAAGTCCTGGCTGCTGAAAAAGCCAGCAACGAGATGAAAAGGTCTCACTGACCAGCCCTGTCCCCGCTTTCACAAGCTAAGCCATCTTCCTCAGTGATAGCCAGTGTCCCTAGCCTGCCCTTAATGCCGAGGACGAGGAGGAAGAACTTGGTCTATACTTCCAGGCCAAGTTTGTTGTTCCTTATACTGTATTATTATTATTATTATTATTATTATTATTATGTTATTTATATAGTGCAATCAAATTCCGCAGCGCTTTACAATGGGTGGACGAACAGACATGTAGCTATAACCAGACAAGTTGGACACACAGGAACAGAGGGGTTGAGGGCCCTGCTCAATGAGCTTACATGCTAGAGGGAGTGGGGTAAAATAACACAAAAAGGTAAGGACAGTATTAGACTAGTGACAGTTGCAGAAGAGGAATCAGTCAGGAGCTATTAACAGTTTAATTGATACGCTTTTATGAAGAAGTGGGTTTTTAACGATTTTTTGAAGGAGTGGAGACTGGATGAGCATCTAACAGAGGAGGGAAGTGAGTTCCACAGGAACGGTACAGCCCTTGAGAAATCTTGAAGGTGAGCATCAGAGGTGGAAGTACGGACAGAAGATAGACGTAAGTCTTCAGCAGATCGTAAGGGCCTAGACGGGACATACTTGTGTATAAGGTAGGATAGATAGGTGGGAACACCATTATGTAGCTATTTGAAAGCAAGAACCCAAATTTTAAATTGAGCTCTATATTTTATAGGAAGCCAATGTAGGGACTGACACAAAGGTGAGGTATGGGAGGTGCGGGCGGACAGGAAGATGAGCCTCACTGCCGCATTCATTATGGACTGTAACGGCACAAGTTGGGAGCACGTAAGACCACTGAGAAGCGGATTACAGTAGCCAAGGCGAGAAAGGACAGTGGAATGGACCAGCAACTTAGTTGCATCTGGCGTTAAGTAGGGGCGGATGCACGCAATGTTTTTGAGATGGAAATGACAGGATTTGGTGATAGATTGAACATGAGGCTTGAAGGAGAGGTCGGAGTCAAAGAGAACACCTAGGCAGAGAGCCTGTGTGGTGGAGCTGATGGTAGCACCGTTGACTTGGAGGAAGACAGACACAGGAGTAACAACACTTGAGGGAGGAAAGACCAGACTTTCAGTTTTGGTCAAGTTTAGTTCAAGGAAGTGGGCAGCCATCCAGTTAGAAATAGCAGAGAGGCAGGATAGAGTAGTGACCACGAGATTTTGCAGCGAGTAGATCATTGGATACTTTGGTCAGTGCCGTTTCCACAGAATGCTTAGCGTGGAAACCATACTGAAGCGTTCTAGCAGAGAGTTGCACTCGAGGAAGTCTATCAATCTCGCATACACAATTCTTTCAAGGATCTTGGATGCAGTCAAGTGGCATTTCTCACTGGACCATGAGGGATCAAGATGCTCCCTTCCTGGCCTAAGCTAAGCCTTAGGATGGAGAGCATTCTGGTGCACACCCTAATGAACGGACTGCGCACATCTATGCCATCCTCCCTGGAATGACTTTCTCTAAGTTTGCTAGGTTAGGAAGATCATGACTCTTGCAATATTTGTCCTATATGTCCTTTAGCTGACAGTCTGTGAAAGCTCCTGGAAATAATGCAAAATATTTAAGGCTCACTAAAGTCACTCAGGCCACTTTATCTCAATAAAGTGGCCTGGGTTCTGTGGTCCTGTAGGTTTAATCTTGCAATGTAAAACAAACTCCCCAGAGGCTATCACACTGTTAAATGTTTTCCTATGGGGTAAATTGATGCACTTGTGGCACTCACTATTCATCCATATATGCTATTGGAGGACGAGAGCTAATCAGTGTCGAAATGAATATTAAATAATCATATATATTAGTGGTAACTGTTAGTGATTAGGAGGTTGCTTTTAATTAACTTTTCCAAATGTTGGGATAGTAGGATTTATTAGATTTGCCGTTTTTAAAATAATATTCATAACAAAACAATTATTTTCCAATATTACTGATAAGAGAAAGTTATTTGTTACCCATTGTGTGTTTAAATCTGTTAAATGTTAATCTTACAATCATTGAATAGAAATAAATATAGCTCACAGAGAAGGCAATAATTGTAACTTACTAATTTGAAAGAATGAAATAGAACATATCTTTTTTTTGTCTACAAAATTACTATTTGGATTTATGTTTTTGGTTACCATCCTATTCTTAGGTGTTACATTTTCTACACAAGTGTTAAAAGGGACGCAATACATTAGTGTGACGGACCACCTGGCACCCTAATGCTCCTAGTGCTCACCCAAGACTCCAAGCACTCTACCGGACACCATCAGCCCCGTAGACCCCACAACACCGTATCTTGGTTGGGGTCTCGCCGTCCTATACCCACCCTGGACCCAAGACCATATTCCAGCTTCCAGTGGGTGAACCTCTCCAGAGAGTATATTAGCAACAGCTCTTAGAAGAGCTAGTGATTATAATCCCAGGGAGTATAATGAGTATAGCAATCCCCAGAGTGAATGTAGCTGTCCCCTCCACACATGAGATGAGGCTCTATGTTGAGGGTGAAGAGCAACTGATTTTAATGGTGCCACAATTGGCCTTTTATGACAATCCCCGTGCAAAGGGGCACTACCACATGGACCTTGTGGGGAACTCCGTTACAAAGTCACAGACCAATAATACCAGTGTTACAATGCATGAAACTCCCATTTACAATACAATTGGCCTTCCTCTTTACTTAGGAGATAATTGAGTCAAGCACTATACTAAACTCAATTATCTCCAAACACAAAAAACACATTTTTACCAAACCCCCAAAATATCTTAAAACACATAAAATCCCCTGAGAGCCCTGATCTGGGTGACCAACATATCCAAAAATCGCCCAGATCAGTTCTGGGGTTGAGGAATTTCGAGGAAGTCATAATTTTTACCGACCGCACGCATGGTCCCATGCCAAAAACGGTTCCATAGAATCGCGGCTAAGTGCCACTGGCAACTGACCGGGAACTGCGAAGTCTTCATGCCGAAAATAGTTCCAAGGCATTCGCAGCTAAGTCCCCCTGGAGTCTATTCGTGGTTTTGGTCCATGCGAACGGCCGCCAGGGAGCTAGCGTTCGGTTCTATGGAAAGTGCCGAACCAGGGGAACAAAATATGGGTCTTTACAGTCGTTGACTTGGCCGTAGTCTTTTGGCAAGAGGTTTGTCAGCAGGCCCCTCCAAGCACGAGGTTCAGTTCGTCACAATTAGGAATAAGAATCTGTATTCCCAATGTTAGAGTGCCCCTGTCCCTAGTTGTATTAAAGTCTCCCCATTTGCCAAAAAAAATAAATCATAAAAGCAATGTTTTACTCACCTTTTTCTAGCCTCCAGTGTGGGGCCTTGGTGAGCGGCCCACATGCCTTCAAGCTTCTCTATAGGAATGCATTGTATTATTATTTTGGCTTTCCGGAAAAACAAAATCATTAAAATTAATGCATACCATCGATAATGACCACACTGCAGAAAAATTATTTTCCCATTTTTCACATATTTCATATGCAAAGGTAGGAAAGGGATTTACTATACTGGTAGAAAAATAATTAATGGTTTTGTAGGAAAACCTTATTGATCTACTTAATTTTCAGTATATTGGTTATACCTACATGTTTTCCCTAATTATGCTTGTAGCAGAGCTTCTTGTACCCCGGCTGGGTAACTCCGCCAAGGACAGCTTCCTAGCTGGAACAGGGGAAAACTCAGCGCTTCTGCCCCAGTCGCCGTGGCTTGACTGGGGTCCTCCAGGAGCCTCTCCGTTTTTACATTTCTGCGGTGTTTGTATTTAGCTGTAATTTTCCTCTAACTCATTTACTGTACCCACACATATTTTATACCAATATTCTCGCCATTAAATGGTCTTTCTAAAGATACCATTTTTTTCATCATATCATATAATTTACTATAAACATAATTATAAAATTTAATGAAAATATTTAAAAAAAACACACTTTTTCTAATTTTGACCCCCAAAATCTTTAACGCATCTACAACCGCCAAAAAAAACCATGCTAAATAGTTTCTAAATATTGTCCTGAGTTTAGAAATACCCAATGTTAACATGTTCTTAGCTTTTTTTTGGAAAGTTATAGGGCAATAAATACAAGTAGAAGTTTGCTATTTCCGAACCATTTTTTCTTTTCAAAATTAACGCAAGTTACATTGTAAGATTAATATCTGTCAGGAATCCCTGAATAATCCTTCACATGTATATATTTTCTAAAAGAAGACTACCTAAGGTATTTTGAATCTTTTCATGAAACCATTTTACCACCAATCTATGCTAAATTTAAAAAAATAATAATAATCTGTGATTTTTTGGACACACATAGTTATTAAGAATACATGTACTGAGAACGTTAAGGGTTACTGCTAAAGAACACCCCAATTTGTGTTTAGCAACATCTCCTGAGTACAGTGATACCCCCCATGTATATGTTTGTCGGGTTCTCTAGGGGCTAAATGACCTTATTTGGAGGGTGTGCATTCCAGTTTTCCAACTTGGAATTTTCACAGCTGGTCATCATGTACCCATGTCCTCTTTGGGACATTTTTGAAGCCAGCCAATGTAATTTACCCCTATCAAACCATATATTTTGAAAAGTAGACACCCTAGGGTATATCAAATGGTGGTATTTTAACACTTTCCATGCACTAATTCTACCACCAGTCTTTGTCAACCTTTTGGGTAGTAATTATTTGTGTTATTTTTCACACACATTGTACTTTAGGCATGGATTCTCAGCTCCTGTTATGTATTAATGCCAAAGAACACACCAATATGTGTTCAGCAACATCTCTTGAGTACAGTGATACCACCCATGTACAGGTGTGCCGAGTTCTCTGTGGGCTAAAAGACCCTTTTTGGAGGGTGCGCATTCCAGCTTTCCAATTATGAATTTTCACAGCTGGTCATCATGCACCCATGTCCTATTTGGGGCATTTTTAAGCCAGACAATGTAATTTACACCCATCAAACCATATATTTTTGAAAAGTAGGCACCATAGGGTATTTCAAATAGTTGTATTTCAACACTTTCCAGGCACTAATTCTACCACCAGTCTTTGTCAATCTTTTGGGTAGTCATTTTTTTGTATTATTTTTCACACACATTGTACTTTAGGCATGGATTCTCAGCTCCTGTTATGTATTACTGCCAAAGAATTAAATAATAATTCATTAAAAATAAATACACCAAGAGCATATCCAAAAAGTCAAGTTCAAAATTTGCAATTAACCAAAATTACATTTTAATAAATTACATAACACATGTAAAAACAGTAAAAGATACACCGATGAGTGGTAAAAAGGCAGATAGTGGAGCAGTGGTTGAAGTTTTAAGATGGTGACACATTAGACTCATTCCTAGAATTTGACTCTGCCCGTCATTATGTAAACTCCACCTCCGGATCTGTTCGTCTCTGTTAAATGTGGAAAAAGCTATCGAAATGAAAATGTATTCTTTAATAAATTTGCTGAGAATTAATAATGAAATATCAGTTTATTGACCAAAGTAGCTAAATTTATATTACCAGCTAAGCTACGATTACTAATTTAATAAATAACCTCATGGGCTTTCATTGCAATGTCCAGAGGTATGGAAGTCTGAGATACAAGGAACATTGTATAACATTTATATTAACGACATCTCCCCTAAATTATTACAAAGTGAAACCCACACATTTTTCCCTCTCTCCACATGAATCAGCTGGTCTGACTGAGACTGTAATTGAACGCAGAGAACCTTCTTATGAATGAACGGCATAAACCACAGGAAAAGTCATTTTAATAAGAATCTTCAAACATAGATCAAACTTACAAAGTGAGAAAAACCTAAACTGAAACAACTCTTCTTAATTATTGAATATATGATTGAATCTGTGTTCAATAACTCTAACCAAGTACAAATTTTAATATGCCTATGGTGATGTGATATCTAAGAAATCAAGAAGTATTTACAAATTAATGCACTAACTGTAGCATGAAATTAAATTTATTGTAAAAAACAAAACAAAAAAACAAGTTATCACAGCTGGCTTTTTCTGGAAACCTTTTTGCTACCTATAATATTTTTTCAGAGGTGGTAACATTCTAATGTATTAGACTATTAAAATGTAATAGGAGTTATATCCCTATTTGCTAATGATATTTGTCTTTAAATTGATCTTATCTTTTGTATGCCCATTATTGCTGATTAGCCATACAGCCCCTGTTGTTTTTCCAGTATAATTCATATATTAAAAAATAGTTAATAAACTATGGAATACAAGTCTGTTGAGAGTTTTTATGGTTTATAGTACACACTCACCTGCCCTCATAACTGGTAATGTAGGCATACATTTTTCTATACAACTGCCAAGCTTTCTGAATGTGAGACACAGTTTGTCTTTCTGATTTGCAGTAAAGTAAGCACATGATC
>OW240915.1:262656357-262821817 GCA_933207985.1 Pelobates cultripes | reverse complement strand
TCACATACACACAATGCACCCCTTGCACACAGAAAAACACACAATGCATTACACACACACACACACATACACAAGCAATGCAACCGTTACACACAATGCATCCCTTACACACACAGAAACAAACAATGCATTCATTACACACATTCAATGCATCCCATACATACACAGAAACACACCTTGCAGCCCTTACACATACAAACAAAATTTCACACAATGCATTCCTTACACACATATCAGGACATCCCTTACACACTCCACCCCCTGTGAACAAACTCATTGGTGGAACATGAAGGTGGACCCTGGGACCCAGACCATGAGCTGTGTAAAGGACCCCCAAAAATGGAGCTGCTTCCCGTTCTCCCAGAACATTGATTTTTGTGACCACAGTTACAAACCGCCTCCAGAGAGCCTGTTCTGCACCAGACCAGTGGAGCCAGACTGCAGCTAGAGCCCATCATCATCCTCATCTGGTTGTAAGTAGGCAATCTAGTATATTATTCGTGGCACTAAGCTCTAATTTACCTCACATTAAAGAAACACTATAGTCCCAGAACCACTTCAGCTTAATGTAGCGGTTCTGGTGTCTATAGCCTGTCCCTGCAGGCCTTTTAATGTAAACACGGCGGCACTGCAGCACTGGCATTAGTTAACATGGCAAATCATATGGGTGGGGCATTGTGATGTCACATGGGGGGGGCGGCAAACTTTACTTTTGCCTAGGGCGGCAAAAATCCTTGCACCGGCCCTGGCTGGAGGGGGCTGTGTGAGCTGTGGCCGCACAGTGTCCCATGGTAGTTAGGGTGCCGTGCGGCCAGTACAGCTCACTCAAGCAAACAGCTGATAAACTGGCCGCACGGAGGAAATGTGCATGTGTGACTGTCTGCCTGTGACTGTGTGTGACTGTCTGCCTGTAACTGAGTGTGTGACTGTCTGTCTGTAACTGACTGTGTGACTGTCTGCCTGTAAATGTGTGTGTGGGGCTGCAGGGATTTTGTAGAAGGGGGCGGGGGTTTTGTATTGGTACAGGAGTCTTTATAAGGGGGGATAAGCAGGGGATTTGTGGAAGAGGGGTTGCGGGGGTTTTGTAGACGGGGCAGTACAGGATTTGTAGAAGGGGCAGGACAGAGGTTTTGTAGGAGGGGCAGGGCAGGACAAGGGTTTTGTAGGAGGGGCTGACAGCGGTTTTGCAATGTTTACAAATTGTAAAAATAAAGAAAGAAAACCTTTAACATTTTTTACAGGTTTTTTTTTTTTTGGGTGGGTGGGGGGAGGGGGGTGGTGCCAAGCACAAGATCCGCCCCGGGTGCCAAATGCTCTAGGTACGCCCTTGTATCTTCCTCACATTATATTACTTTCCAGAGTTTTGTGTCATCTTCAAACACTGAAACATGACTTTGAATGCCTGTTTCAAGATCATATATAAATATGTTAACTTAAAGAAGATCTGTCTCACACATACAGTGAGGGAAAAAAAAGTATTTGATCCCCTGTTGATTTTGAATGGTTGTCCACTGACAAAGAAATAATCAGTCTATAATTTTAATGGTAGGTGTTTTTAACAGTGAGAGATAGAATAACAAAAAAAGAAAAATCCAGAAAAACGTATGTCATAAAAGTTTTAAATTGATTTGCATGTCAATGAGTGAAATAGGTATTTGACCCCTTCGACTTAGTACTTGGTGGCAAAACCCTTGTTGGCAATCACAGAAGTCAGACGTTTCTTGTAGTTGGTCACCAGGTTTGCACATATCTCAGGAGGGATTTTGTCCAACTCCTCTTTGCAGATCCTCTCCAAGTTATTAAGGTTTCGAGGCTGACGTTTGGCAACTCAAATCTTTAGCTCCCTTCACAGATTTTCTATGGGATTAATGTCTGGAGACTGGTTAGGCTACTCCTGGACAGTAATGTGCTTCTTCTTGAGCCACTCCTTTGTTGCCTTGGCTGTGTGTTTTGGGTTATTGTCATGCTGAAATACCCATCTACGACCCATTTTCAATGTCCTGGCTGAGAGAAGGAGGTTCTCACCCAAGATTTGACGGTACATGGCCCCGCCCATCGTCCCTTTGATGCGGTGCAGTTGTCCTGTCCCCTCAGCAGAAAAACACCCCCAAAGCATAATGTTTAAAGCGAGTTGAGTTGATGCCAAAGAGCTCAATTTTGGTCTCATCTGAGCACAACACTTTCACCCCGTTCTCCTCTGAATCATTCAGATGTTCATTGGCGGGCCTGTACATGTGCTTTCTTAAACAGGGGGACCTTGCAGGCACTGCAGGATTTCAGTCCTTCACGACGTAGTGTGTTGTAAGAAATTACAAGGATATTCTTTTAGGGAATGTGTGACAAATAAGGCACAAACACAAGTGTATAATAAAATATATTTTAAATATTAATATAAGGATACTGTTAGATTTTAAAAGGATATACACATTATACATTATATCCAGTACATAATTAAAAGATACATAATAAATCTTTTAAATGAAGATCTTCCCCTTGCACCTTCATCTTGGGTAATCTGGGACAGTCTCTCTCAGTTCACCATGGCACCTGTGCTTGCTGCGCTGTCCTCTCCAAAAGAGAGAGAAAGAGAGGAAGAGGAGAGGAGCCCAACCTCCACGGCTGTTGTTCTTTTAAAGACTGATTCTTGCAATCATAAACTACAAGTCTCAGAATTCCTTTTCCCTTCCAAAAGTGGTTTATCCCGCCCTCTTTTTCCAGAGAGTTCTGTCTTTACACAAGTCT
Organism: Pelobates cultripes; assembly: GCA_933207985.1. NCBI lineage: Eukaryota > Metazoa > Chordata > Amphibia > Anura > Pelobatidae > Pelobates > Pelobates cultripes. The sequence continues at coordinate 262,819,075 of OW240915.1, read as the reverse complement.
TTCCCTTTGATCTCTTCCCTCCAGCTATAATGTAACGTAATGTAAGAAGTGACCAGTTAGGGTTGGTTTCTGGGTAGATTGGACAGGATGGCTTGGGTAAACACATACTTCCATGGCTACACCTAGACGTTAATTACTCTGATCTTCTGATCTCTTGATAACATGACCCTTGAAACCTTAATAGTAAAGATTTGTATCCTTTGTACCCATTGATGACAACCTCCTTTAAAATGTAAATGGAATTCCATTGTGAAACCAGATAGCTTATTACACAACTGACCTTCACAAAGCATATGTCAATATATTAAACAGAAAATGTAATTTTTAATGGCACCCCATTTCTTACAGTGTTAACAATTGTTTTCTTGGTGACTATGATCCCAGCTGCCTTGCTATCATTAACAAGATCCTCCCATGTAGTCCAGGGCTGATTCCTCACCATTCTCATGATCATTGAAGCTCCACTACGTGAGATCTTACATGGAGCACCAGACCGAGGGAGACTGACAGTTATTTTGTGTCTCTTTTCATTCGCGAATAATCGCACCAACTCTTGTCACCTTATCACCAAGCTTCTTGGCGATGGTCTTGTAGCCCATTCCAGCTTTGTTTAAGTCTACAATCTTGTCCCTGACATCCTTGGACAGCTATTTGGTCATGGCCATGGTGGAGAGCTTGGAAAATTATTGATTGCATCTGTGGATGGACAGGTGTCTTTTATACCGGTAACGAGCTGAGATTAGGAGCACTCCCTTTAAGAGTGCTCCTAATCTCAGTTTGTTACCTGTATAAAAGACACAAGGGAGACAGAAATCTTGCTGATACTTACTTCACTCATTGACATGCAAATCAATTTATAACATTTTTGACATGCGTTTTTTCTGGATTTTATTTTGCTATTCTGATTCTCACTTTTAAAATACACCTACCATTAAAATTATAGACTGATCATTTCTTTGACAGTGGACAAACATTCAAACTCAGCAGGGGATCAAATACTTTTTTCCCTCACTGTAAGCTATTTTCCAAATTACCCTAAATCTACCAAAATGGGTCATCTTACACTCTCTAACATATGTAGGTGAGCTGTGTTCTTGGTAATCACGTATTTATTTGCTAGTCTGCATTTTTAAGTGATTATCAGTTAAAGGACCTCTCTAGGCACCCAGACCACTTCAGCTTAATGAAGTGGTCTGGGTGCCAGGTCCAGCTAGGCTTAACCCATTCTTTTATAAACATAGCAGTTTCAGAGAAACTGCTATGTTTATGAATGGTGTGATAAAGTGAAGGCAGATAGGCCTTTTAACCCCAGGGGGAGTATGTGTAGGATGTGTTGTAGGCAACACAAAATGCTGTTTAGTTATGGGCCCCTGGGGTGGAGCATTTGGAGAGAAGGGTGGGCCAATGCTCCACTCCACGGTTTAGTGGTTTTCTGGGGAGACATAGATCCAGGCCAGGGTTTTTTGGACCGTCTCCAACCCACTGCTCAGGTGCAGTTAATGAGCTATTGCAGTGGTAATAAGCCCCTCCCTGCTAGGCAGGGAAAGGAGAGGGATTGCTGGCTTCCTCCCAGGAAGCAGGTAGGAGAGAGAGGCTGTTCTCTCCAGATAGTCAAGGAGACTAGGCACTTGGAGTGCAGAAAGGAAGCAGTCAGGGCAAGACTGGTTTGGAGCACTGGGAGTGCAGATAGGAAAGCAGTCAGGGCAAGGCTAGCTTGGAGCACTGGGAGTGCAGAAAGCAAAGCAGTCAGGGCAAGGCTGGCTTGGAGCACTGGGAGTGCAGAAAGGAAAGCAACAGGTTAGATAGCAGAGCGTTGCTCTCTAATAAGGTTGGTGCAAGATTGTGTTTGGTTTCTATGAGTGGAAACAGAGAGCTGAAAACCCTGAAGCAGTAAGGCTGTTTATGTTTATGTTTATGTTTATGTTTATGTTGGGAAATGGACAAGCCATCCAACCCAGTTAGCTGATTATTTTGTTTAGTTAGTGCTCAGAAGAGCAAGGCTTTTGTTTGATATATTTTTGTTACCTTTATACCTTACTGTGCATTTATTTTGGAACCTCAATAAAAGAGCAAGTCAGTTTACCTCATCCAGCGTGTGAAGTGTCTCTAAAGCCTGAAAAGACTGTGTGTAACACCCCAATCCCAGGACAAGGTACCAAGGGAAAGGAGTACTTTTGTCACAATGGGTTAAGCCTTCCCCCAAAGCCTCTAGCGGCTGTCTCATTGACAGCCGCTAGAGGCGCTTGCGTGATTCTCACTGTGAAAATCACAGTGAGAGCACGCAAGCGTCCATAGGAAAGCATTGATAATGCTTTCCTATGCGACCGGCTGAATGCGCGCGCAGCTCTTGCCGCGCGTGCGCATTCAGCCAACGGGGAGGAACGGAGGAGGATTGGAGGCAGAGAGCTGGAAAAAGGTACGTTTTAACCCCTTTCCCCCTTCCAGAGCTGGGCGGGAGGGGGACCCTGAGGGTGGGGGCACCCTCAGGGCACCATAGTGCCAGGAACGAGTGTTTTCCTGGCACTATAGTGGTCCTTTAAGTATTAATGTTTTATGCATTGTATCCCCTTCTCATCCCCAGTTTGGCTCTTGATCTGAATCTTCTTTTTCGTTTAGTAAATAATATAATCATTATGTTTCATTAAATGTAATAATATTTTATTAAATGAAAAGTGAAAATTTGACAACACTTGTACTGCAAAATAATTAACATGTGTACCTTTTTGTTTTGTATTGTAACCCACCTTTTTTTTTGTGTGGTACACAACTTTTTGTTTTGTATTTTATATATGGTCATAGAGTGCACCATTCACATTTTTGTTATGTATGTATGGCTAAGATGTGGACCCCATTCTCACTGGGTCCACATGGAGGATGTATTTTCCAATTAAGTGGGTAATTTTATAAGAGCAGACATTCTATCTATCTATCTATCTATCTATCTATCTATCTATCTATCTATCATACTGAATTCAGTTCGCTCACAAAACACCAATTTCAAAGATGGCAATATATATGTATTTGGAAATTCTGAGCAGTATAATTCTGTAAGTAATTATATTCAAAGAATAATAAAGCTTAATTTATAAAAATTAAGCTTATAACAAGAATAATCACAATCCTACCTGTTAAATTAAGGCTGAATTGAATGTAAATATAAAAATGACCTGAAGCAAACTAGCTGCAACTGTGCAAAGTACGTGTGATGTGAAAACTGCTTCTTATCAATGATTAAATATCTTTACATTACACTGAGCTATGCACAGTACATAACAAACTGTTTGTGAAGTACAAAATTTCACTGAGGGAGATACAGGATTCAAGAACAGAGGCACAATAATAACTTAATTTTGCTTATAATTTTAAATTCAAAATTGTACAATAAATACATTTCATATTGTTATCCAATGCTATTGTTAAGAAATGTATTATGACGTGTCTGGAAGGGATTAGAAGAGTATTTGGATGCTGTGTGAACTAATTTTTCTTTACATGTTATCTTGTGCATGCACACTTCACCATTTACATTAACAGACTTTGCTATGTTAGTAACAACAATGAATCATTAGCACTGAAAAAGGTGACATTTTGAAAAGCTTTCCTGTTCGGCATTTTGTGTGGTTTGGCTCTGTTGAATAATGCATTGAAGCATGACACAAAGAAAGCACAGGAAAAAGAAGAAATACATACATTGCATACAAAGATTAAAGACAAAAATATATGGGGAAACATTCAACATAGTAAAGCCATTTCATACTATGACATATTATAGCCTGTTTTCAATATGAGTTGTGATAGATGTTCAACACAGTATACAATACAGCTGCCCTGCCCTATAAAAAACACACACCAGTTCTGGGTTTGCTTTTCACCAGGGCCGTCTTTAACATTGATTGGACACTGGGCAGGCATTTGTTTGGGCCCCCTGGATCCTGCCATCCCTCGCCCTCCCCCCACACTTTCACTCTCTGGCATGCAATCACGCCCTCCACCCCAACACAGTGGCAGAACTAATGTAGACAGGGCCCTGGTGCAAGACATTGTTTTGAGCCTTCCCTCTAGCGCAAGAGCAGAGAAAAGATAGATCCTCATCTGTTATACAATTCCAACGATGCTATGCCAGCTGGGGATCTACCATTTGTCCATTTTTGCAGGGCTGTATTTGTGAGCAGTGTTTGTGCATTTGAATGTGAGCATGTTGTTGTATACAGTATGTGTGTGCATGTAGGGTGTAGTATTGGTGTTTAAGTGTAGGGATGTGTTTCTATATACTTTTTGAGTTTGAATTCAGGGGTGTGTTTGTATGTAATGTTTGAAGGGGTGTGGTTGCATGTTGTGTTTGATTGCCGTGATGTATGATATACATTCACAGATATTCATACACATTAGCACACTGATATATGCACACATCTGGACACATGCACACACTGACAAAGACTGGCGTATACACACACAGCCACATACATAAATACACGTGCACACACAGAGATAAAAACACTGGCACATCCACACACAGAGATACACACTTACACACACTGACACAGATATATACACAAATACATATGTATTTGTGTGCAGTGTTGGCGTAGGAATGCTGGGATGTATGCATTGTCACACAGATGCACTCTCACACAAACAGTGATACACACAGGAACACAGATACACATGCAGTGGTGTATTTGTGTGCATTGTTAATGTTGGAATGCAGGGTTGTATTTGTGTGCAATGTTAGATGGGATGTATGCATTGCCACACGCACAGATACACACTTACACATACTGACACTCATACATACACAGGTACATATACACAGACAAGCAGGTACACATACAAACTGACACATAGGTATACATACACACAGATACACATAAACACTGACACAAAGGTACATGTACACTGACACAAACACAGCCATATAAACACACACTGACACAAACAGCCAGATACACACTGACACACACAGCCAAATACACACTTACACACACAGTGTCAGATACACACACACACACAGTCAGATACACACACACACACTGTCAGACACAAACACAACCAGATACAATCACAGCCAGCCAGATACACACACACATACACACACACAGTGAGATATACACACAGTGAGATATACACACACACAGTCGGATTCACACACACACACACACACACACACAGTCAGATACACACACACACAGTCAGATACACACAGTCAGATACACACACACACACAGTCAGATATACACACATACAGCCAGATACACATACACACATACAGTCAGATACAGATACACATACACACACACACACACACACAAACACACACAGTCAAATATACACACACACTGACACAAACAAACACACACACACACACAAACACACACAGAGTCATATGAATTCATATAGTTTAGCCACCCTCCTTACCTTTACAGAAGAGTGGCTTCCCTGTGGTCCAGTGGGAGCTGGATGGCTGAGATTGATGGGAGTCTTCTTCTTCTTGGTCTGTACCTCCTCCTGCTCTCCATGTATGCCTCCTCCTCCCCAACGGCACTCTGTTAATTGGGAGGAAGTGACCTCACAACACTTCCTCCCAGCAGGCAGGAAGACAGGGGCTCGGTCAGGAGCTCTCTTAAAGGGCCGGGGCCCCTGATTACATCACCTGCTGCAGCCCACCGGCATATTTCTCAGTATCCCGGTGGGCTGTTCAGACCTGGCTGCGGGCAGGGGGCCCACAGGGCAGCTGCTTTGGGCCCCCCAGGAGTACCTGGGCCCGTGGCAGCTGCCCCGTTTGCCCCTTGTTAAAGACGGCCCTGCTTTTCACAAGAAGCATTGCTGATGTGAATGATGCCTCGCACAAAAGAGCTCTCAGAAGACCTACGATTAAGAATTGTTGACTTGCATAAAGCTGGAAAGGGTTATAAAAGTATCCTTGCTGTTCATCAGTCCACGGTAAGACAAATTGTCTATAAATGGAGAAAGTTCAGCACTGCTGCTACTCTCCCTAGGAGTGGCCGTCCTGTAAAGATGACTGCAAGAGCACAGCGCAGACTGCTCAATGAGGTGAAGAAGAATCCTAGAGTGTCAGCTAAAGACTTACAAAAGTCACTGGCAAATGCTAACATCCCTGTTAGCGAATCTACAATACGTAAAACACTAAACAAGAATGGATTTCATGGGAGGATACCACAGAGGAAGCCACTGTTGTGCAAACAAAACATTGCTGCACGTTTACAGTTTGCACAAGAGCACCTGGATGTTTCACAGCAGTACTGGCAAAATATTCTGTGGACAGATGAAACCAAAGTTGAGTTGTTTGGAAGAAACACACAACACTATGTGTGGTGAAAAAAAGGCACAGCACACCAACATCAAAACCTCATCCCAACTGTGAAGTATGGTGGCGGGGGCATCATAGTTTGGGGCTGCTTTGCTGCGTCAGGGCCTGGACGGATTGCTATCATCGAATGAAAAATGAATTCCCAAGTTTATCAAGACATTTTGCAGGAGAACTTAAGGCCATCTGTCTACTAGCTGAAGCTCAACAGAAGATGGGTGTTGCAACAGGACAATGACCCAAAGCATAGAAGTAAATCAACAACAGAATAGCTTAAACAGAAGAAAATACGCCTTCTGAAGTGGCCCAGTCAGAGTCCTGACCTCAACCCGATTAAGATGCTGTGGCATGACCTCAAGAAAGCGATTCACACCAGACATCCCAAGAATATTTCTTAACTGAAACAGTTCTGTAAAGAGGAATGGTCAAGAATTACTCCTGACTGTTGTGCACGTCTGATCTGCAACTACAGGAAACATTTGGTTGAAGTTATTGCTGCCAAATGAGGTTCAACCAGTTATTAAATCCAAGGGTTCACATACTTTTTCCACCTGCACTGTGAATGTTTACATGGTGTGTTCAATAAAAACATGGCAACATTTCATTATTTGTGTGTTATTAGTTTAACCTGACTGTGATTGTCTATTGTTATGACTTTGATGATGATCAGATCACATTTTATGACCAATTTGTGCAGAAATCCATATCATTCCAAAGGGTTCACATACTTTTTCTTGCAACTGTATCTTTCCTGGTGACATTTCCTGGTGCTCCTCCTCCTCTCCCAGCGCTCTTTCAGTGTTTCTTTCTCTGGCTCTGCTTCTTCTCCCCAACTCCTCTCTGTTGGTGTCCCCCAGGGTTCAGTCGTTGGTCCCCTACTGTTCTCCATCTATACTGCCTCCCTTGGTGAACTCATTAGCTCCTTTGGCTTCCAATATCATTTCTATGCGGATGACACGCAAATCTACCTGTCCTCTCCTGATCTCTCCCCGTCCCTCTTGACTAGTGTCTCTGACTGCCTCTCTGCTGTTTCTAACTGGATGGCTGCCCACTTCCTTAAACTAAACTTGACCAAAACTGAAATTCTTGTCTTTCCTCCCTCAAGTGTTGTTACTCCTGTGTCTGTCTCCCTCCAAGTCAATGGTGCTACCATCAGCTCCACCACGCAGGCTCTCTGCCTTGGTGTTCTCTTTGACTCCGACCTCTCCTTCAAGCCTCATGTTCAATCTATTGCCAAATCCTGTCATTTCCATCTAAATAACATTGCGCGCATCCGCCCCTACTTAACGCCAGAGGCGACTAAGGTGTTGGTCCATTCCACTGTCCTTTCTCGCCTTGACTACTGTAATCCGCTTCTCAGTTGTCTCACGTGCTCCCAACTAGCGCCGTTACAGTCCATAATGAATGCGGCGGCAAGGCTCATCTCCCTGTCCGCCCGCACCTCCCATGCCTCACCCTTCTGTCAATCCCTACATTGGCTTCCTATAAAATATAGAGCTCAATTTAAAATTCTGGTTCTTGCTTTCAAATCTCTACACCTATCTATCCTCCCTTATACACAAGTATGTCCCGTCTAGACCCTTACGATCTGCTGAAGACTTACGTCTATCTTTTGTCCGTAATCCCACCTCTGATGCTCGTCTTCAAGATTTCTCGAGGGCTGCACCGTTCCTGTTGAACTCGCTTCCCTCCTCCGTTAGATGCTCACCCAGTCTCCACTCCTTCTTCAAAAAATCGTTAAAAACCCACTTCTTCATAAAAGCGTATCAATTAAACTGTTAATAGCTCCTGACTGATTCCTCTTCTGCAACTGTCATTAATCTAATACTATCCTTACCTTTTTGTGTCAATTTACCCCACTTCCTCTAGCATGTGAGCTCATTGAGCAGGGCCCTCAACCCCTCTGTTCCTGTGTGTCCAACTTGTCTGGTTACAACTACATGTCTGTTCGTCCACCCAATGTAAAGTGCTGCGGAATTTGACGGCGCTCTATAAATATCATAATAATAATATGACTACATGTCACACAACCCTTACTTATATAGCATCCTTTTCTGTGGGGAATTCTAGAGGAGAGGACAAAATATACTTCTTTACAAGGAGAGGTCTTTTTTGGACTCTTTGCAGAAAGCTATTCTGCAGCAGCTATTGTAGTGTTGTAGGCAGGGTGACCAAGATGGCCACTTAGAGAAGGATGCAACAACTGCCCCACTCTAAGACATAGTAGGCACCTTACAACCAGTATGGCCAAATGTACAGGGTCATAGAATAATGGTTGGCAAGGTAGCTGAGATCTATATTTGGTGTGCCTGCATAGCTTTCTCATGAATCCTGCATAAAGCTGGGATGTGACATTACACCAGGCCAGGCATCAGTACAAGACATGTGAGGGAACTATGCAGGCAATTCTGAAAGATCAGAGTAGTTCCTTAGAACACAAGGTAGAGTAATAATTTCAGGTCTTCCATAGGTATGGAAACTAGGTGAATCTCGGAAAACTCAGCACACTATTAAAAAAATAATTTGTCAGTATATGTGTGTGTGTGTAAAAGAATGTACATGTGTGAGAATATGTGTGAGTTTGAGAATTGGTGTCTGGGAAAGTGTACATGTGTATCTGAGAGAATGTGTGTGTGTGTGTGAGCGTGTTTGACAATCTGATTTTCTATACTGATATTGAACATCTATGCATATATGTCAGACAGTGGGAATCTGTCTATCTGCATCTATTATCTATCGTGTACATGGAGGCTGTTTTTTTTACTTCTGCTACTGCTTTCACTGGCACTGCAGCTCCTTCTACTACAGCTCATTACATTATACCTTTTGTGTTTTATGCACGGTATCTGTAAAACTAAGGGTGATATAGCAGAATCTATTTGTTCATGTCATCTGAGACAACCTTTACTAAAGTGGTATAGCAGAGTACTGAAGTAGTGTCCCAATGTCTGGTCTTGATGAATATCGTGATAACATCACTCTTTCCTCCACCACTTTCCAATCATTTTTCTTTAACTCTGGTCCTGAAGGAACTCGACTATGAGCCAGAGGAATTACAACAGAGAGTCTGGAAAGGACCGGCAGCAATCCACTTTTTTCTGCAGCTAGTGTGCATCCTCCTCTTGAATGTTTTCTTACTTGTCTTATTCCCTCTCTATCTGCTTTTGAATCACCTCAAAGTAGACAGTTGTAACATCATCTGTTACCACCTCATCTACCATGACTCTTTCCATTAGCATTAGCAAGTCAAGTGCTAGTGTAGAGACTAGTATTGTGACAGCTTTCACTGACACCAATGATAATCCACCTGCATCTTTGGCAGCCAAGAATTGAGACTAATATATTTTACTGAGGCCAAGTGGATGACTTTTAGTGCCTCCAAGAAGGGTAATTTGCAAAGTGCAAATTGTGAGGCAAGGAAGTGAGTAGAGGAAGAGTGGTGGGTCATCTTCCTAGTGCCCTTATAAACATACAGCTGAAAATTACTGAGAAAAGAAGCAGAAAAAGAAAGTACTATGGTAGGCAGCAGGTCCACTGGTACTGTATCTGTTTCTGCACAGTTTTCATTATCTACCACCAGTAGTACCTCCTCCCTTAGCAGAACCGGAGAATGTTGAGGAAAGTGCTTGTAATCAACAGGGGCAGTTTGGGCAGCAACATTTGGACTCATCATCTCAAACTGCTTTTGAACATTTTGTTGTTTCATTACAGGGCCATGTAAAAAAAGCTGGTTAAAAGAAATCATCCATCTGGCTGCTGTTGCTCCTCATTTTTAAAAATTCCTTTTATTGTAGTGGTTTCACCCTGCCTGGCTGAGTCTTGTGGTGTCACTAAACCTGCTATCTCTGCAGACTCAAATTGCCCTAAAATGTACTTTTTTTTCCTACATTTTTAAAAAGTATTAGAAAATGTGTGGGGTGGTTGTTGGAATCTTTTCAAATGCCTTTGATGGTAGCCCTGGAAATTAAAGTCAAATTTTAGGTCAAAGTAACTGAGCTGGATTAATTACAGGCTCAATTATTTATCCAGCTTGGCTATTTTGACCTTCAATATCAAATTCAATATACATTTTCACTTTAATGAATAATCCTGCAAATTTGTCATTGACCACTTCAATTAGGTTGCAGTAATTATGGTTCCAGGAGTGCCATGGTATCCCTCCAATGTAAGTAGTCAAATAGTTAGACTTCTTACTCAGGTCCAATTAGCACAATCTCCTCTACATCTGAGATAAAACCAGAACTGTCATGAGCTAAGCCCTATAGTTTTGGACTAGCCTTGGATTGGAGCATCAGTTGATCACATTCAGCCGATGAGATAAGCCCTGCTCTAGCTACCTCAGACAAAGTGCTTCTGGCTCTCTGTGTGATGTAGTGGAGGCAGGGAGCAGCAGCCGGTGAACCCCAGGTAAAAAGTAGAACCATTTGTAAAATAGTTTGACTACTTACAATAGTAATGGACCAGGGTACTCTTGACACCATAATCACTGCAGATGCCTTGGAGTGTTCCTTTAATAATAACAACAGCTTACAGTTGGTATTTAACAACATTATAATTAAGCTCTTAGCTGCTCTCTGTATTGCATTTAAAGAAAAAAAATATATATTTTATCCAAAATCTGATTTCCTGTTTTTTTCTGGACATATTTTCCACTGTAAGGGAAAAGGGCTGTTCTTCTTCTTTACTATTTTTAGTGGTAAAAAATAGCAAAGTAAATAAGTATAAACATGTTTCACATTATAGAAAGGTAAGCCTAGCCACCTCTAAGGATTGATAATATGTTCTATTTGTCTGTTCTGTATTTCAATATCAGAATCAGCTTGTTTCATGAGCATTTTTTTAATTAACACAGATCTGTTTTCTTTTGTACCGTTCTCCACTCTACGTTTCAGCACTGTATATCGTGATTTTTAGCATTTCACTCCTCAATATCCTCACTAATCCAGCATCCCTGCTCTTTTTGGCATCAACATCAACTCGAACTTTTAACTTACCTCTTTCCTGCTAGCAATTTCCCCCAATCTTTCCCTTACCCTTGAGTTCTTGGTAAAAGGCTGGATAGAGAGACAGATAGTGGTACCACCAAACAATATGTCCACCTCCAAGACTTCTAACCCACTCCTATTTATCATTTTGACTTTCCCTATAGTTTCTTCTACTCCTTTTCTTCTCATCTCCTAGACCTATACAGTCTTAAACACCTTGACCTAAAATAATCAATGTTTATAGCCCCCCATAATTCCCTTGTATCCATGTAAGAGTCCTACAATGTCCATCAGAGCCACTAGGCCTATGTTCTCACTTTAAGATAAGAAACCTAAAATATGTGTTAAAAAAATGATGATACATGCAATTTTGTCTGATAACTGTGAATATACACATGAATTAATCACATAAAAGTTTGCAGAACACGAAAATTATCTTTGTGAACTGGTAAGTTTCTCTCACGTTTGCAATCTTATTCCATGTTTTCTCTAACTAAAGTTGCAGTAGAAATGTAACACTCCAAGTGTGTCTCTTTTGTGAGTTATGACACTTTTTATTCTTTCTTAAAATCCAGATCTTCGTACTTCATGGAACTAGTGATACACAATATCGTATTGTTCAACGTTGATCAAAGAAGTGGTTATACACTCAAATGATATGTTATAACAGCCTTTGAAGCATGTGTAGGCTGAAAAATGTCTGATTTTTCTTATTTTTGATGGAGCTGTTTTTGTTTGAATCTTTCATATCAGCCTTTAGCAACTGATTCATGTTCTTGGCTGCTCACAAGGATAAATACATGTTTAGTTGGTTTGTGACAATGAAGGTGGATTCCAGATATATCTTCATTTATATACAAGTACAAAATGTATTTTCTGCCAGTAAAAGCCATCATTTGCAAAGACAGAATAGTGTAAATAGTAATCAACAAGCCATGTTAATATTACTACGAATATATGTTAATGTATATATGATGTGTCTCTGCTAAGTTTTTAGTTTTATAATAAATTAATATTAACATTGGCATATGTTTTTGAACAAATGCAAATTCTTGTGTGGGTCAATATGACCCCCGTATTAGTATAAGATTCCACACCAACCGTGGGTAGGGACATGTCTACTAAACAGAGAGCAGCCTTTAACCCCTTAAGGACAAATGACATGTGTGACATGTCATGATTCCCTTTTATTCCAGACGTTTGGTCCTTAAGGGGTTAAAGACCAGTGACTGGGCGTCTATTGGGAAGTTAAAAGTAGGGAGCTGTATTTTAACCCCTCGCGTGCCAGCAATAAATGAGAGGTCAAGAAGGAAATCTGTTTGTCCAAATTTTGTTTGCAACAAAAACATGCAAACAAAATTAACATGAACCAAACCAAACCATTGACGAAATTCGGTTCTACCATGTAATTTTTTAATCCAAGTGGACAAACTGCTTTAAAATTGATCCAATTTTTTTCCAAGTCATCGTTGGAAGTGAAATAAGAAAATATATGCTTTATTTATTAAACGTTGCACTGATGTTACTTGAATGCCCAAAAAAGAAAACTCAATATTGGTTTAATTGTTTTTGTCAAAATCAGCTATTTGTTTCACGGGGGCTATTTTAGCTCACATTTAGCATTTTGGTATACATTTCACTATTTACTAAATAAGTCATATCTGACTACTCTTGCTCCAAAAGCTTTTGTTTTGCATATGCTTGTATAAGACTAGCTGACTATTACGTAAAATGCAGGAAAGAAAACATATGAAAAGTCCATCACCAAGTAAAGTTATGGTGACCTCCAGCTCCCAATTACATTTTGGTGAGGGTAGGTAGTACAATCTGTCAAAGAGGGGATTATGTGATAGAGAGGGCTACTAATTTAGCGTCAATTAAACCCAATCAGGTCATTTTCACTTGGACCCAAGCATTTGACCATGGTCCTTTAAACAGGCTTATTTACACATAGATCTAGGACAGTAACTAATGTCCACTGAGCTCACCATAGTCCATATACCTGAATGTCTCTTTACATTTTTATGGTTAGTTTTTGGCATAAATCATCAAGAGTTTAATGGATTTTGTTAGTTTGTTGACATTTTCAAGCAAATTGGAGAGTATTCTCTTATGACATTTATTTGATGTGATTATTTATTATCTAAGTGAAGCAGAAAAAAAGAATGATGACTTGATAAAGCCCTCTAAAACTAAAATTAGAATTATTCTCTAAACTGGCAGTTGTGGAAATTGATACGAAAACTGCCAATCTTATGCTGAACTAGCCAAGCTGGAAAAATAGATTGGTGGGAGATTCAATTTCCAGTTTGGTTATTTTTGGCAATTCCCTTAGTGACGAAACAAACAATAGAAAGTAGCTGAGTGATGAGTTCTCCTTTAGACAAAAGATATGTTCTCCATGAAGAATCTGATAACTAAAAAATCTTCATATAAGCTTTTGGTTTTAAATAAAAGTAGGAATGACAAATACATTTTTGCCTGAAAAACACAATTGTTGCTTTTTTTTTTTTAAAGCATTTAATTTTTTCAACCACAGATTTAATCTCTGCCTCATTATGCAATGAAAGGTGTGCAGTAGAATGACTTTGACAATAGGATGTAGCAGACAGTAGAAAGAATACTAGACTTTTGAGATTAAGTTGGAAAATGTTAATGGCATTTTCCTCCCACCCCTTGATAATGTTAACAATACATAATGGAGACATATTTTAATTAAGGTAGCATTTACTGGAGGTTGAAAGATCCTTGACTCTGTATAAGTTCCCTTTTTTTAAAAAAAATTGCAGTAAACACTTTAGTTATTTTGAGTGCCAAGTCTATTCTTTTGCTAAATTTAAGTACTTTTGTCTGCTGTGCAATTGAATAATAAAAGGGCACCTGATTGCAATCTGACTTTTTTTATGATTTGCAATTGAACTTCATTTCTAATAATATCAATATTTGAATTGTGGTTTTCAATTACTTTATTTTGTCCTTCAGTCACTATTCTTTACAAGAAGTATACCCCATATATTAACACTAAAAAAGAAATGTTTTTATATTTTCTTTTAAAAAAATGTCTGAGTGGCATTGTTGTGATGTTTTATTTTTTAATGTCAGGGTACATTACAATTGCTTGAAAAAAAAGTCTGTGATACGTCAGACGTGTTTTATGAGCACCCACACTACTAAAGAGTTCTAAGGACTAACTATGAATTCAGGAATTACAGAATTTGTTGATTATCTGGCATATAAACATAGAGTTAAAAGTTTTATAGTTACATAGTTATATAGCTGAAAGGAGACAAATGGCAGTCGGATATCTCCTTGGATCAAGCAGCTATTACCCCACTAATTAGAAATTATATCCCTGTATGTTATGTTTTTGGAAGTATTTATCCAATTGCTGTTTAAACATCTGGACGGACTCTGATAAAACCCCCTCTTCAGGCAGAGCAATCAATATCCTTATAGTTCTTACTGTAAAAAAACCCTTTCTTTGCCTTGAATCCTGTCATGTGGTAAAATTAAATCTCCTTTGTTCCAGCCTAAATGCGTGACCTTGTGTACTATGTTTAGCCCTGTTTATGAATAGATTTCCAGACAATGGTTTGTACTGGCCCCGCATATATTTGTATAATGTTGTTATAGCCCCAATCCCCTCTGAGGTGTCGTTTTTCCAAAATAAAGAGATTTACATTTTTTAACCTTTCTTTGTAACTAAAATGCTCCATTCTTTTTATCAATTTTGTAGCTCGTCTCTGCACTTTTTCTAGTGCCATGATATCCTTCTTTAGAACAGGTGCCCAAAATTGCACAGCATATTCAAGGTGTGGTCTTACCAGTGATTTCTAAAGAGGCAAAATCATATTTTCATACCAAGAATTTATGCCCCTATTTAAACTGCAGATTGACATTGCATATTGCTGCCTAATTTGTTGTCTAAAATAATTCCCAAATTCTTCTCTTGTGTGGTTTTTCTTAATTCACTACCATTTATGGTGTAAGTTGCTTGTGCATTCTTGCCCCCGAAGTGCATATCTTTGCATTTCTCTACATTAAATTTCATCTGCCGTTTTAGTGCCCATTCCCCCAATCTATGTAAATCCCTCTGCAGCAAAGCAATATCCTGCTCACATTTTTTTACTTAGCAAAGTTTTGTGTCATCTGCAAACACTAAAACATGGCTTTCAATGCCTATTGCAAGATCATTTATAAATATGTTAATTAGATGCGGTCCCAAAGGAACCGCTGAGGGATACCACTTACCACTTTTGTCCAGCTTGAAAATTTACCATTAATGACAACTCGTTGTACTCCATCCTTAAGCCAATGTTCTACCCAAGAACAAGAATATTCATCTAGACCAATTGAGTTTGAAGACTAACTTATTGTGAGGAACCGTATCAAATGCCTTGGCAAAATCCAAGTAGATCACATCCACTGCAACACCCTGATCTATAATTCTACTTACTTCTTCGTAGAAGGCAATTAGGTTAGTTGACATGACCTATGTTTCATAAAACCATGCTGATCTTTCATAAAACCACGCTGAAAACTGTTGTGGTTAAGTCCAGATTCTGTAAAAAGATAAAAGTGGTCAGCGCTGATAATAAAAAAGAAGAGTGTGTAGGCAGCGGCCCAGCAGAGGGTAACCCTCTAACCCTCTAGAAGGAAAATTGGAGATACAGGAAGCAGTAGTGCAAGGATATTAATATTATTTTAAATAATAATTATTTTTGGGTTTTTTAATTCATTTTACCTTCAAAGGGTTTGAAGGTTTGCCCCCAGCTATGCCAACCTCTTTATGGCAGACTGGGAGTCCAGTGCCATTTGGGGAGGGTATGCCTGGGAGCAGAGCCTAGTCTCTTATTTTAGATACATTGACAATCTATTTTTTATATGGAAGGCCTCTGAAGATTCTGACAAATAGGGGCATCATTTTATCTTGTGAATATAGTAAAGACACAATCAACTTCTTAGATCTAGATATTTTTTATTAAAGATGGGGCAGTTCACACAAAAACATTTTTTTAAAAAGTATGTACTAATACAGCAATAGACCAAACCAACTGTCACTATAAGCCATGGCTTGAAAGTGCCCCTAAAAGCCAATTCTTACGTATACGCAGAAACTGTTCTCACATTGATGATTTTAACAAACAAGTACTTCTTTTAAAAAAACAATTTACCGAAAAGAACTATTCACCAATACAATTAAACAATACCATAGAAAAGGTTAGAAACAAGTTAAGAGAAAATCTTCTGACCTATAAAGACAAACATATCTTAGATGCCCCAACTCTCCCCATAATTTCTAACTATAACAACAAAAGTGGTTATATCAAAAAAATAATTAATAAACACTGGCACCTTCTGAGACAAGACAAGGTTCTTAAATAAATTTTACCTACAAAACCTAAGATTGTTTTTAGAGGTGCACCAACTACTGTTTCCTGTGTCTCCCAAGTCCTGATTCTGGCATAGAAAGAGTTAAGAAAACAGTGTGTTAAAGTCTTCTGTTAATTAGATTAGACTTCTATTATTTTAATATTAATCCACATATAGGCTATATAGGAGGAGTCACCAATGGAATGTTTGTACTGGATAATCTTGTTTCCTTGGCGATGTCCCCACTTCAGACCACCTTTTAGAACAGAATACTTTGATAAACCTCCCCCAAAAGTCCTATATAATGTGTGGCATGTGGTTAGTTATAGAGAAAAAAAAATAGAATTAAATTGATACATAAGGATTATTTTTTAATAAACCCTGCACTGTTAGCATTGTATTGAAATATGATTTGTATAACTAGTTATAGTTGGTTACCAATTAATTAAATTTTTTACATTTAGAATAAATGTTTTAAGAACTTTAGAGTTTACAGAGTCATACAGGAAAAAAGTCTGGATCCTAAGGAATTTATTCTGTTTCCATAGACACTTGTAGTCCTGTGATCCAGAATTCTTCTTTGCTGTTCTATTCTTCCACAACTTTGGTCCAAGCTTTGGACTAGAATGTAGATCAACACTGCAACTTTTACATGATGTGGTATCCACGCTTAGAACAAGTATCTGCCTTCTTCTGACATCATCGGGTCTGCCAACCTTCTCAATTTCGTTGGGACGGTCCCAATGTCAGGGTCCTGTCCCGTCATTCTCATTTTGTTCCCTTGAGTCCTGAATATCGGGAAACCAGGGAACTGTCCCTAGACAGCATTATTAGACTGGTACATTATGAAGGGGACTAGGATCACATAGAGAGAATTTAGCAGCACTCTCCTCATGGTCCTGCAGGTTGAGGCCTGCTGTGTGTCTCTCTGTCATCTTGGTGTGAAGCATGCAACATGTCTCTTCTCAGCATCACCAGTGACATAAGTTGCATCACTGCTAACATCCCCCACAGGGCCTGCTCAACCATCCCAATCTAATACCTTCAAATGTTGGCAGGTATCATCAGTGTTACATGTTTTGCCCTGGGTTCTGGCTTTCTATGGCAGTGCCTTGTATATTCCTTCTTTCTCAAATGTAGTACTTACCCATATTCTGACAAATGCAGTCCTACTCATACTATTATAGTGCCAGTAACACTTATACTTTTCCTCAATACATAAGAATGTTAAAATAAATTGTTGTTTACATAAGAACATCAATAATTTTCTAATTTTACATTGCACATTTTTTTTGGCAATTTTTAAACCTGCATACATCATGAATAAATATCAAAGAAAAATTCTCACAGATACCTACAATGTAATAACCAAGTAAACTCACAACCAGGGCTGGACTGGGAAGAAAATTCAGCGCGGGCATTTTTTTATTACAGCGCACACTAAAAAGAGGGCAGGGACAGATAGAGTGTGTTTTGTCATCACTAATGACAAGCACGCCCCATCACAAAGTGAGCATGTTGGTTCAATGCTCTTCCAGGGTAGACTATGCGCAGAGCTCTGCTAAAGAGCTCTGGCATGAGAAAAAGACCCTGTATTTGTTCTGCACAGCGCAAGCAAATCTAATAACATGCGTGCACTGTGTTTGCTTGAAATTTGTCTCTGGTGTCTCCATAGTTGGGATACCAGGAGACAAAAATGCTAAGAAAGCATATTGTGCAGTGTGTGTGAGGGTGCTGTGTGTGTGTGTGTGTGTAAAGGGTGTAGTGTGTGCGAGAGGGGTAATGTGTGTGTGCTGTGTGTGAGTGATGGGTGCTGTGTTTGCGTGAGGGTACTATGTGGGTAAGGGTGATGTGTGTGTGATGGGTGCAGTGTGTGTGTGCTGTGAGTGTCAGGGGTGCAGTGTGTGTGTGAGTGAGTTAAGGTGCTGGGAGTGTTAGGGGTGCAATGTGTGTGTGTGTGTGTGCTGTGAGTGTCAGGGGTGCAGTGTGTGTGTGTGTGCTGTGAGTGTCAGGGGTGCAGTGTGTGTGTGTGCTGTCAGTGTCAGGGGTTCAGTGTGTGTGTGTGAGTGAGGGTGCTGTGAGTGTTAGGGGTGCAGTGTGTGTATGCTGTGAGTGTCATGGGTGCAGTGTGTGTGTGTGCTGTGAGTGTCAGGAGTGCTGTGTGTGTGTGTGCTGTGAGTGTTAAGGGTGCAGTGTGTGTGTGAGTGAGGGTGCTGTGAGTGTCAGGGGTGCAGTGTGTGTGTGTGCGTGTGTGAGTAAGGGTGCTGTGAGTGTCAGGGGTGCACACTCACAGCACCCTTACTCACACACGCTGTAGTGAGTGTAGAAGAAAGGGAATATGCTACAGTGTTAGAGAGACCAAAGTCAGCATTACCTTAACTAATTTCATTTCAGCCATTTCCCACAAGTTTTGTTTCAATATATCCCTCTTAAGTTTCCATTCTTATGTGAAGAGTAGTTAGGGTTGCCACCTTTCTTGGAAAAAATACAGGCCTTACTAATTTGCATAACTAATTATGTATGCGTGACATCACATTATGTAACTCACAAGGAGTAGAGAAAATTCTGGGAAATCACCTAAAAACTACTTACAGTTTGATTCTGCTGTATAGATGGATTGCTCCCAGTATCTCAGTGTCCCCATGTCACCCAGTGTCCCCATGTCGCCCAATGTCTTCTAGTGTCTTTGTCCCCATGTCTCCCAGTGTCCCCATGTTACTAGGGGACACTGTGAGACATGGGGACACTGAGACTATGTATCACACTCTCCCTATGTATCACAGTGTCTCAGTGCCCCATGTCTCCCAGTGTCCCAATGTCTCTATGTCCCCATTTCACCCAGTGTCCTCTAGTGTCTGTGTCCCAATGTCTCCCAGTGTCCCCATGTCACTACTCGACATTGAGAGACATGGGGATACTGAGACACTTGGGGACATTGAGACACTGGGAGACATGGGGACACAGACACTGGGAGACATGTGGACACTGAGATACTAGGGACACTGAGACACCAGGGACACTGGCAGGGAGACATGGGGACACTGAGACACTTGGGGACATTGTGTCCCCATGTGTCTGTATCCCTATGTCTCCCAGTGTCCCCTAGTATCTCAGTGTTCCTCGGTCTCAGTGTCCCCTAGTGTCTGTCCCCATGTCTCAGTGTCCCCAAGTTTTCCAATGTGTGTCTGTGTCCCCATGTCTCAGTGTCCCCATGTGTGTCTGTGTCCCCATGTCCCCAAGTGTTTTTTAGCATTCCCAGAGGTCTCCCTGTGTCCCCATGTCTCTCTTCAGTCTTTACTCCATCCCTCACTTCCCTGAGCTGTCTCTGCAGGCTCGGAGCTGCTGTCTGGACTCTCTGTGCTGTGTAGATGCTCCCCCACCGATCAGTGAGTAGAGAGATGCCGGTATATGCTGTAACTTCCTATCCCTGCTTCTCTCCACACACACAGCGACCCCTACTGCCCGTTGCTGGTATTGCAGAGTAAACTCTGTTTATACTGAGAAAAATACCGGCATTTGTATTGCTGGTAATACTGCAATATCGGCACGGCTAGACAGCCTCAAATAAATACGACCCAGGTGGCAACCTTAAGAGTAGTGTGTAAAAAAAATTAAAAAAAAACATTATTTTTTCTTTTTTTTTAAATCAATGGGCCTATTCCATGGGCCTGGGCCTGGGCCTGGAGCTGCAGCTCCATCAGCCCCTATGTTAATCCGGCCCTGGATCCTGCTGCTGCCATCTCTGGTGGTCCCAATGGTGCGTGAACTCTAGCCTGTGGGGCTAGAGTTCACTCTCGCATTACTAACTATCCTTACATTGAATACACAAGTCCAGTTACCTTTTTACTTTATCAAGTACTTGGATTCTTTATACAAGTATGAAATGATTTAAATATAGATCATAACACATTTTACGATTTTAGAGCCTCTTTAAATAGTTGCTATAACCAAAACAGTGTTTTAATAAAACACTATTTTTGGTTGGAGTAACCCTTGCGGGCACGGTGTCCCCTTAAAAAAAGAAAAGAAAAAGAAAACTGAAGAAAACTTATCTTACATCCCACCAGGGCCAGATTAACATAGGATTTATACCAGCAATACAAATGTTGGTATTTTTTTCAGTAGAAACAGAAATTACGCTGCAATACCAGCACCGGCCAGTAGGGGTCGCTGTGTGTGTAGAGAGAGGCAGGGATAGGAAGTTACAGCATATACCTGCATCTCTTTACTCCACGGGGGAACAGCTATACAGCACAGAGAGTCAAGACAGCAGCTCCCAACCTGCAGAGACAGCCTACAGCTCAGGGAAGTCAGGAATGGGGTAAAGGCTGCAGGGAGACATTGGGACATTGAGACACTAGGGGACACTGTGAAACATAGGGACACAGGGAGACTTCTGGGTATGCTGAGACATGGGGACAGAGACACACATGGGGACACTGAGACACTAGGGGACAATGACACTGAGACCTGGGAACACTGAGACACTAGGGGATGCTGGAAGGCATGGGGACAGAGACACACATGGGGACACTGAGACATGGAAACACTGAGACACTAGGGGACACTGACACTGAGACCTGGGAACACTGAGACACAAGGGGAGGCCTCAAAGGCATGGGGACACAGACACTTGGGGAAACAGGCACACATGGGAACACTGGGATACATGAGGACAATGAGACACTTAGGAACACTGGGATACATGAGGACAATGAGATACTAGGGACTCAATGTCCGTAAGTGTCTCAGTGTCCCCATGTCTCCCAGCCAGTGTCCCTAATGTCTGTGTCCCCATGTCTCCTAGTGTCTAAATGTCCCCACGTCTCCCAGTGTCTGTGTTACCATGTCTCTGTGTCCTCTAGTGACATGGGGACACTGGGAGACATGGGGACACAGACACTAGGGGACACTGGGCAACATGGGGACAAAGACATGGGGACACTGGGAGACATGGGGCACTGAGACACAAGAAAGGTGGCAACCCTAACTACTTTTCACATACTCTTGTGTAAGTATGGAAACTTAAGAGGGATGTTTGGGAACAAAATGTGTGCGGACTAGCTGAAAGGAAATTAGTTAAGGTAATGCTGGTCTCTCTAACACTGTGGTATGTTGCCTTTCTTCTACAGTCACTACATCCACCTTTTCTCTGTCCCAGACTATATACCAGGAGATTCTGCATGCTAGTAAGAAGGTTAGCCGACAAGTGGACCAACGAGTGCTGGGGGACAGTCCTTAGAAAGCATTGAGCATGCATGATTGGCAGGCAGCCTGACATGCATTCATGCCAGGCTAGCCTTCCAATTCTTTGGGCAGACACCCTTTTACACCGGCCATTGACTTCCTGCTTCACTGGACACTGTTGTTAGGGGGGGGGGGGGTATGGATTTACTTGAAAGGTGAAAGCAAGAATTAGAGAGATATTAGCACATTTTAAGAGAATCTGAGTTTTCTTATAGCTGCATCCTATGAGTTTCTCTTACGCAACATCTCCACCAGATACATAACGTTTGAGAGGTATGACTGTTTTAGTGTTTTTGGTCGATAAGATTCTGTACTTAGGCCCCTCATAATTGTTAGCACCAGGCCTACTGGGCTCTTAATCTGGCCCTGCATCCCACACCAAGTCCAAAACCTTCCTGCATCCTATTACTCCTTCTGTTATGTCACTCTCCCTCACTGCAGGCTAAGGATGTTTCGGAGGTAAGGCCAAACAAGGACTAGGAAAAGCACAAAGGAGGGGATCTTGCTGCCATTGGATGTCCATCATCATCATACTGTGTATATTGACGATAAATGTGTTTCATACACTGATAAAAGATTAGTATGCTTGTTCTAGGTGTACACCCCTGTAAGCAAAATTGATCATCTCTGTATGTTGTGATTTTAACTGGAATACCGCATATATAGACTCCATAACCACTTCAAAGCACTGAAGTGGTCAGGGTGTTTGGAGTAACCCTTTAAAGGGACACTCCACTTCCCAAATACAAAATACATAAAAATCACTGTTTAGTAGATATACCCCATATGAAAACGTGCATGCATTTAGTAATGCATTTTTTTTTCTTGAGGTACATCTAAATCTAGGAGGACACACTCCTCACACATAAAGCTTTTCAGCATCTAAAGTGTTTTAGCGTGTTTTAGTGGGTGTTTGTTTTAGTGTCTCTTTAAGTATATTTGCTTCAGCTGAAAATACATTAACGTTTTGCTGGCTGTAAATGTCAGAGTATGAATTCCCATTGCTCACTACTGACATCAGCGCTATTGCAGAACTAAAACCTCACAGGTTTTGGAAATGCTGGTAGCATAAATTAGCTTTAATCATGTTATACAAAATTATAATGTGCCTCAAAAGTAGAAATTCATTGAGAAGGCAAAATGACAATATCATTCAAGCAAAGTTTTCGTTTTTTTTTTTTTTTCTGTTAGTTTTCAAATGATTGAAACCTAAAACCCATTTCGCTAAATGCAATTCTATTGCAACTCTATCCTGTAAACATCTCTTCGTTCATAACCCTTAAAATCATGTCACATTTTCAAACAACACACCAATTATCTGCCTTTGGTAACACTGGAAGGTTTTCTACGGTATTTCTCATCAATACAAATCTGCAAAGTAAAGTTAAAATGTGATGCATATTTATAGGGAAATTAGGCAAAGACTGCATCATGTGGTTTGGGGTTTCTTTAATCATTTGTCATAGTTTGCAAAGTTGCTAAGTAGAAAAAGATAAATAGTGTAACGCATAAATGAGCATACAGATTGTATTTTTTGTGTACTTAAAGGGACACTGTAAGTACTGGAATTGCTTTATCTTATGTATGACTTAACATTTCCCTTGTACTTGTTCAATTCCATATCCCCTATATTGGATATATATTGGGCATTATCAAGACTTATCCAAGAAAACAAGTGGTATTCTGTGTGCAAAGTTCTAAATGTTGAGAGACATTCTATGGATTCCATAATTTCTCTTTATTTAGCACTTTGCCACAGAAAGTGCTAAATACTCTCCCATTGTTAATAATTTGTTATTGTCCATATAAGATGTAAAAAATGCATGTTAGAATAGTTAATTCGTATGAAATATGGCTAATACATGTAAAGCATGAGCTAAGGGTGTCCTGTAAGTATTTATGGGTTCCAGGTTTTTGTAAACTTAGCAGATTGCACTAGATAATTCATTTTGTAGCTCCCTAAGAAGTGAATGATTCATAAATCATTTTACTTGTGTCTTTGTGACTTTGTTGAAAACATTATGTGAACATGTGGGAAATGACCAAACAGAGTACAAGCCCTCCCCAGCAATGACTATAAATAATGTAATGGTGAATATAAATTTGTGTATAATTTTGTGACCACGATGACACCAGTAACTCATTGGGTTATGTTCATGTAATTAGTCATCTGATTAACTGAAGAAATTATGTTAATATATTAGTGACCGGATTGGGCTTTATCAGATATAGAATGAGACTGTACATGATAATAAAACTCAGAAAAATAAAAGTCATATCACTTGCAAATAGGTAATAGTTGTTCATTTATCTTCTTCATTTAGACACAGGCTTTATCTGTAAATAATGTTTTAATATTTAGGTACACCCACACAATGCAGGATATGAATTACCCAGTGAATAACAGAGTGCATTCTCAGAGAACAAAGTTCTCTGCAATAGACTCAATTGTGCAAATAATTAAAAATCAGTACAAAACACACGTGAAGGGACACCTCCGTTCCCTCACCGAAATACAATATACATTAACAGAATTGTATGTGAAAAATACTTATATAACAAAAAGTGGAGCGCTAGTAATTAAATATAATAGTGCAATTTGGGGGAATAGGTTTACCCTTTAACCCCTTAAGGACCAAACTTCTGGAATAAAAGGGAATCATGACATGTCACACATGTCATGTGTCCTGAAGGGGTTAAAGGGATTCTCCAGTGCCAGGAAAACATATTTGTTTTCCTGGCACTGCAGGACCCTCTAGTGCCCCTCTCCCTCCCACCCCCCAGCCCAAGTTGCTGAAGGGGTTAAAACCCCTTCAGTGACTTACCGGAGTCCAGCGCCGATGTCCCTCAGCGCTGGGTCAGGCTCCGCCTATGCTACTCCCCCGCCGACGTCAGCCGGTGGGGGAAACCTAATGTGCATGTGCGGCAATGGCAGCGCACGCACATTAGACCTCCCCATAGGAAAGCATTATACAATGCTTTCCTATGGGGATTTCGGCGACGCTGGAGGTCCTCACTATGAACACGGAAGTCCCTCTATTGGCTGTCTAGAGGAAGTCCCTCTAGTGGCTGTCTAGAGGAGGACTTAACCCAGCAATGTAAATATTGCAGTTTATGAAAACTGCAATAATTACACTTGCAGGGTTAAGGTTAGCGGGAGTTGACACCCAGACCACTCCAATGGGCAGAAGTGGTCTGGGTGCCTGGAGTATCCCTTTAATATGTGGTGGTTTTACATAAATCTCTGACATAGATAAACCATAAAGGAGAAATAAGCATATATAATGTGACAAACAATAAGTGTAAGAAATATACTCACATGGAACTGAGCCCAGAATATATAGCTCAGTGTTATCGCCATTGTGCTCTTTAGATAGCACTCTACCTTTCATCCAGGAGGGTGTATGCTCAAATATGAAAAACAACAGAACATCAATGATAGTGTAACATTGTCAGACTGGATAAATATAGATAAAAGGTGATATGGTATCACTCACATAGCTCAGAGCCCTTGAATCCCTGGTTTTAAAGTTAAAAAGCTTCATATCAATTTCAAAGGGGTGGGCATTCCCTAAACAGTGCAACTGAAACTTGATGAATTAAGTAGGGCTGTTAAAGTGCTATAGCATATAACATGAAATACAATAAAAAATAACATGTAAAAACAAACACAGATAAACAATATATCATGTACAACAAAGAAAGAGGTAAGATAAATCCCACAATTTACACTATTAGATTAAATTTTTAGCGCTCCACTTTTTGTTATACATGTTTTTTTCACTTATATATACTTCTGTTTATGTATATGAATAACCAATGTCCACTTCTCCTAATTCATATAGCATTTTATGTTTTGTTTTTTTTTATGATGAGGAAAGTCAAAGTTGATAAAAGGGTGATACATTTGTTAAATTTGCTGAATTTGTTAATGTTTGGCTTTTTACCACATGATGATATGGTTGCTAGCTGTTACACCAACACATGATGAAATCCTCACTTTTAATGATGTATTCCAGAGGATAATTGCAAGGCATTAAGAGTTATTATGTTCATACATTGAGATTTATGTATAGCTAGATATGTACTTCAATGTAATATGAATGGGAAGAACATATTACATTGAAAAATAGCTCAGATCTTAAAATGTAATTGCAGTGTAAAAATGTGTGGATGGCAATTCAACCTTCCTTAGCATTAAAAATTATGATATAATGGTAAAGTATATAGTAAATGAAAACTACACCATTGAGTGGGTTCGGAGGAAAAAATCTCTCTCTCTATCTATCTATCTATCTATCTACCTCTATCTCTCTCTCTATCTTTCTTCATCAGTTTCACTGATTTTATGTGATTTTGTGCCACTGCATCATTTCAGCAGAAAAAAATAAATCACAAACTGCATTCTACATTCAGGTTTCTATTTTTTTTTTGCTTAGAAAGAATAGGATTGGATCAATACACATAAGAATACACAAACCCTGCAGGCAGCTAAAATTCATTTAATGGTAAGCGTTTTAACTGTCCTCCCCCTAAGGGAAGGTCAATAAAAATCAAAGAGATGCATTTAATCTGGACATGTACATATCTCTTTTTGCCCCAGGGTGGTAGATTCCTATTTTAAAATAGTGACAATTTAAATGTCAGCGTGAGATTCTTTATCCCACCCTCTGGGTTTTAGTATAGCTATTAAAACATCTTGGGGGAAATTAATGTATTAGGTTTTTCACAAAATAATTTAACATGGAAATTGAATTGAAAGTGACATTTACTTAACAACTTGTGCTTTGCTGATATGTAAACATATTTGGCAGAGTATGGTTTGTGTTTACTTGTTAACTTATGGCATTCCATGCACAGACTGAATACAGTCTTTAAACCGCCCAGTTTAATGGTTACTCCAAACTTTATAAATAAGGTAAAAAAAAAAAAAGAATAATGTCCTGTTGTTCTATTGGGCATTATTTTTTATGACCCCGTGCCCCTCCCGATCGCTAGTCAAATAGCTTTTCTGTATCACATTAACATTTTATTACATATTTATATAAATTTACAATCTGTGTAGGCATGGAAACAAGTATACTACTAGTTTGATGGTCAGCAAAATATGGACATATAATTAGGGTTACACTTATCTCGTTCACATTTAGCTATTCTTAAAAATAAAATCTTTACTCCTCTTATTCATTTTGTAGTCTGCCTTTGCACTTTTTCTAGTTCAATATGTTCTTTCTTGAAAAGAGGTGCTCGAAATTGCAATATTTTAAAATTAAAAAGTGAGTTCAATGTAGTTGCTATATTGATGGTATCCATAGAGTTTTAAACATCATTAGATTTCATATACCCGCGTTAGATTTCATAT
Organism: Pelobates cultripes; assembly: GCA_933207985.1. Classification (NCBI taxonomy): domain Eukaryota; kingdom Metazoa; phylum Chordata; class Amphibia; order Anura; family Pelobatidae; genus Pelobates; species Pelobates cultripes. Next base: position 262,791,783 of record OW240915.1, on the reverse strand, counting down.
CATCACACGATTCCTCCCCACCACCAAAACTAGACATTGGGAACACCACTTGGATACTCTGCTCCACCTCTTCAGTAAAGAATGGCTCATTTGGCACTGACACAGTCTCTGTTGAGCCCTTGCTTCTTGTGGTGCTACAATATGTAACACAGACAATGGAAATAAGTTAAGTGGCTTCACCGACCCCGTGCTCCATACATCATAAAACACAGAAGCTTTAAGACTAGAACTAGATGTGGTAGAAGAAGTTGCAGCTCCGGTGGAAGCACAAGTTTTTGCAGCATGAAAAGGTTAAGGGAAATCTAATTGTCTTCTTGGTGATGAATCAGACATAATAGACATGCTGCTAATCCCACTATCTTGAGGCTGAATACTACTAATAGAAGTGGTGGTGACAGTGATGGTGAATGGAGATGGAGCAGTCCTCATGGCTGAGGAAGAGGTGTTCAGTCTTTCAGAGTCCATGGCACTACTGATGATGGTGGTTTGGTGAACACAAACCTTTCCCCTACCACTTCTAAATTTCTTATTGGGATTAAGATACAACTTTGATAATGGTGGGTTTGTTTTTCTTATTACAATAAATTTGAGATATGAAAGATTGTGTATTGAGTAAATTAACACAACCTTATTCAGCAAAAATAGATGCTTGGTTTGCACAATGGATTGGTGCTTGGTGTATTACTCCAGTGATGTTATTGTGTTTGACTTAAAGAAACACTAAACTGCACACAGCACACAGTGCACAGTACGCAAACACCTGCACATTACATTTTGGGTAGAACATACTCAGAAAATAAAAATAAAAAAGGATTTTCTTTCTGTATATTGGAGATTCCAAGTTAGTGTGAGGTGGAAGTGGCTAGCAGTAAGATAGTGCTTTTTATTATTATTATTATGATATTATTATTATGATATTTATAGAGCGCCGTCAAATTCCGCAGTGCTTTAACTGTAACCATTAGTCTCACACATGCATGAATGAAACAGGCTTCTACCACTCAAAATATGTGTGAGTGCCAATGTGCTAGTTGTTAGGCAAGGGGAACGTTTTTGCTTTTTAATGAAGAAGACATTCCCCACAAAAAGGATTTTCCTTCTACAAAACACTTACCTGTCAAAACCTGTCAAATTGTAAATTGCTTATTCCAACTTGGTGTTAAGTGGTTGTGGCTAGCAATAGGACACTGCATTAACTGTATCTATCAGTCCCACAAATGGATAAATGAAGCTTGCTAACTGCCTGTCAAAGTTTGTCAATGTGGGAGAAGCTAAGCAAGAGGAATTTCCGTTTGCTTTTTAAATGAATAACACACTCCCCAAAAAAGGGATTTTCTTTCTACAAATACTTACTACAAAATCCAAAAACTGATAAAACTGTTAATTGTTGATTCCAAGATCCTATTAAAAGGCAGTGACTTGCAGTAGGACAGGGCACTAACCGTAACCACCAGTCTCATACTAATTTTCTTTTTAACAATGGGAGAACTGATTAGCTCTCTGGTATCAGCGACATTCTGCTCCATGGAAATACGCCAATACTATAGGCTTAGCACAGAGCAGAGGGAAAATCATGTGGAAAATACATGTCTGTGCTCAGCTTGGAAGGTGATGACAAGTGTGAAGGAATACCCCATCACTTGGTTCGGCACATTTTGTTTCCTTTATGTTCGTTTATTTGTTTGAACCCACCTGGTTCGGTTTACGAACGAGGACAACCCCAACACCTCATTAGAACATGGAATACAAAGTATCCAGTATGAAAACCACAATGGAAACAATTAATAGAATGGTCCTCTGGGTGGCCGCCATTTTGTGTAACCGAACTCATGTGGTCGACAGAATGGATGGCGGCCATTTTGTCTCCCGAACGCAGGCAGTGGTACTTGATCGTTGAGTGCCTGTAACAGATTTTAGCTAGGCACTTCCGCGAGCACCAGTGAAGATGGAACTGCTGCCCGTTCAAGTTTTCGACCACTTATACGAACGGCATTCGGGAGATTTGAACCACCAACTGGGGGGGAGCATTCGACAATTGAAAGCTTTTATATGTTGTGTGTGGTTTTCATACAAAATCCCTCGAACTGAGACCGGCCCTTACCAAGATTCCACAGGAAATATTTTGGGCTTACACCTCGTGGCCTGCTGGTCAAAACTTTCCCTCAATGTCAATTCCAAACTATCAAACAGATCTGAGTGCTTATTGGATTTGTTAAGCACTCAGATCAGGGCTATTCCGGGGATATGACTCTTGGTTTTCCATGTATTTTGGGGGTTTACTTGGGGTTTTGTCAAAATTGTTGTATTTCTCTGTACCTAGAGATAATTGAGTTTGTACAGTTCCTGACTCAATTATCTCTCAGGCACATGGGAGGAGTTTACTGTATGTATAAATTGAGAGTGCTTGCCTGCATTAAAGAGATCTACCCCCAGCATTCAGTCTAGACTAATGTGTGGGGGTAAGGCTATACCAGCGATATTACTTTCAGGAGTATTGGAACTACGATATTTGGGGAAAGGGATAGCTAAACCTGAACCTAATTCATATTAGATCGTGACACAGACAGGAAAAAGGTGGAAGGGTAAGAATATTACAAAATAAATCAATATAGACTCTTACAAAATCTAATAAAAAACAAATGTAAAATGTTCTATAACTATTTTCCTTTAGCATATCTTTACTCAAATGGGCATAGAAAGTAGAGGAAATACAATAAACATTTGCTTACCCGATCAAAAATTTTTAGATAAATGTCTTATACACTTAGATAAAGTTAGATTTGTTTTAAATATTAAATATTTATATTTACTTGATTTTGTAATACTCTTTAGATAATCTTTCTGAAGAATAATACAAATTACATATTGTTTACATTTTCCGCAATACATTCCAAGTTTTGTGTTTCAGCTTTATATATATTTTGAGAATACATTTCAAGTTTTGTTTCAGTTTTATATAAAAATAAAATGCAGCAATTGCATTTTCTCTGAAGGCAGTTGCTGTTTTAATGTATTGAAATATTTAATTGTGCAGTTTGACCTTGAATGAAAAAAATGCTTAAGACTCTTGGTAGAAGTGTATTAAAACGTGAATGCATTTGGCATATGCGGAATTCCTCTTCATTTATACAAGGTCTGCGTATTCTTTTCCATCTATGTCTTTTATAATACTTTTTGCTGACAACAGCCATGAATGCATATCTTTTTCTTGCAGAGTTGTGGAAAAGAAATATCTTCTTTAAGAGAAACAAAAATCTTATTCTTTTCTGCCAATTATAACCTTGACTTTTTGCTCAGTGACATGTGAGGGGAAATCAAGTATCCTTGTAAATTTACCCATGACCTATGTGCATCCCTTTGTTATGTTAGCCAAGCTCTTACAAACATAAAAGACAGAAAATAATTTATTATGTATATTTTCTCATTCTTTTTTAAATTAAGGGATGCTATTTATGCTACACATTCATGGTTCCCTGATATGGCGTTATTTTCCCCCGATTCAAACTTCAGCAATTTGTATATTTTATAATACACAACTTTTTAAGTTAGTTTTAGGGAGGATTTAGGATTAGTAACTAACAAAGTAAAAAAAACAACAACTATCCTATGGTACAGAAAAAAGCCACATAGCATTGCAAATGTTAATACTCATAAAGCATGGCAAGCAATCTCAGATGGGCAAACAGAAACACAAACTGCACTCTATGGTAAAGAATGTCCAATAAAATAAAATCAATAAGTATAGTAACAAACACTTTTAATAGAGCTTTTTCTAGTATAGATGTGACGGTGATGAGCAAAACAATTCCTACTCTGGAAAATGTGCATATTGTATGCCATGAGAGGTAGAACATTCACATAAAACAAAACCATTTAGTCTGTACTGTAGGAAAAAATTAAAACCACTAACAGGTTGACTACTTATAGTGTTCCGAGCATTATAACTCTCAATTTTATGAGTATATGTTATTGTATTCCCACCAAGGATATGTATGATGAGCGAAGTCCTGATTTTAAGGTAACTGCAGCAGAGGCATGCAAGAAAGGGTAAAATCTCAATTTATTATATAAAATATAAAAAGACAGCCCAAAAAGAATGGAATATATCACTAACGAGTTTTACCACCGATCAGTACTAGTAGTATAACTAGAATGCTAACATTTGAGGGGTTGTGATCACAGGTTGTATCTCTGTCTGCCCGTGTTTTTGTCTTCTTTTGTTTCTTACAGTGCAAGTTGGGTTATGACTGTAAGTACAGTGGCTCTTGTTGCTTCCTGCACAGATCTCTGTTAAATTAATTTACTGTGCTAAATGCTGTTGGGATGTTGTATCTGTGTGATATGAAAAGAGCTTTACACTATAAGTGGACTAATTGAGAACGATTAAAGACCGTAAGTCAGTTGCACCCAATCTTTTTTCACTTTCGTACCTCTTTGCATTCCATTTCCATAAATTGTACTCCTCATATTAGCAAAATATTTGTAATTATTATAGTTGCTGTTATTTAAAATGCATATGTTTTTCTCTGCCTCATATACCCCTTTTCTCTATTCTGGGCTCCCCTGCTTCTCCTCTGGGGTTGGGTTAGTATACTTTTTGTTTACTTACTTTTGGATTTGTATAGTGAGCACCTTTTAGTGCCTTGGATTTATGTGGTCTTTTATAGACCATTGTATGTTTGCACTTTATATTCTGTTTTTTTTTTTCTTATATTCTGTTATTTGCATAAAGATTTTCTCTATATTAAATTGTAAGGTGTGCTTTAAATTTATTTCACTCACTCACACATACAGATACAGACACACAGATACAAACACTGACAAACATACAGATACAGACACAAAAATGACAGAAAGACACAGATACAAACACTGACAAGAACACAAACACTGATACACATACAGATACACACACGCAGATACACAGACATACAGATAAAAACACTACATACATACTGACACCCGAAACACCCATACACATACCTTTGGGGTGGTTCCTACTGGCTGGGACTGTTGGGAGTTGAGGGCTATCTCCTCTCCCAGTCTGCCCCGTCCCTCTTCGCGGCTTCCTCCCGCACGGCTTAGTATGTTACAGCAGTCTCACTCTCACTTCCTTCCAGCACTCCTGCGCGTTAGAAGGGACATGTCATCGGGTGGCTCTGAGTTTATGAGACATCCGATGAACCTGCACACCACTGCCATAACCGTTTTTTTCCGCATACCACCTGGTGCACTGAATTGTAACCCTGAACTCGGAGGTATGCCGACCCCGGGATTGGAACCTCCTATGTAAGTATACAAAAACAAATGTTTTATTCCCCTTTACTTTGCTATCATGATTGCCTAGGTACTTCTTCAGCAATTTTAACACACTATGGAAGACAGAACGAGAAGCTCAGTGTTAGTGTCAGGCAGGTGCCACAGATTGTTGCTAAATACATGAAAGTCACAGGAGAGTGAGTTTTGGAGGTTAAGGGAATGTTTATGCTTGAATTCTCCTGCTTAACAGGCAGCTGAGGAAAGTGTGCAAAATCCTTAAACTCTTAAAGAGACTGTTATTGTAACTAACGACATGTTTATCTCTCTGAGGACTTGTTCTTTTGAATACATCTGTGAGTATGTGTTTTCTGTGACTGTTTATGTATGAGTGTATGCTTGTATGTGTGGATCTGTACATGTGTGAATATGGGTGTGTTATTTCTATGTGTGCCTGTCAGCCTGTGCTTGTGTTTGTACATATGAAAGTATATTTTGTGTAGTGTATCTTTATTCTTCTATTGTTTGACCCACTTTTCTTTCAATGCTCAGCCTCTGATTCTTTTAAGTTGCTCTTAACACTTTTTATCTATGCTCTTTCTAGACCTTTGGTTTGTTCTCCTCTTAATCATTCCAATTTCCCTCTCCCCATTTTCTGCTTGAGAAAATAAGGTCTCAATTGAAGGAAACCATTGAAAAAAAAAAAAAAATCGGATCTTTTTGTAGTAGTGACATCTCAGCTACAGCGAACAATAGGAAGGGATAAATCAAACTGACATGTTTCGTGCCCACTCAGGAACTCCCTGAGAGAACCTGTATACGCTTCTGCCAGAATATATATGGATTCAAACTTTGTTCCCTTTACATAACGTGAACTTTTCTGTTGCCTCCAGTAACATGTTTCCACTGATGCAATCAAAGGCTTCCTGTCTCCAGGAACCACTTTTTAATGGTCTAGATCAGGGGTAGGCAACCTTTTAGCAGCACTGTGCCGAAATATGATTGTGATGTCCCATAGCGTGTCGGTCCTATTTCTTTAAATTGAGGTGTGCATGTTGCCATATTCTGCTTGTGTTATTTATACTGCAGTTGCTTTGTATCGTTGTATTTGTGCATAAATGAGCTATTATATTGTATATGTTCATTAATAGTTTGTGGTATCATGTATAATACCTATGAATTTGGGCTGTGTATGGGGACTGCTTGTGGAATTGTGTGTGTGGATGGATATGTCACATTGTGTATTTGGTAGTGTGTGTATGTGTGGGGCTGTTTGGGGTATTGCATGTGAGAGGCTGCATGTGGGGATGTGTGCATGTATGTGGATTGTTGGTGGTGTTGTGTTTGTGCGGACTGTGTGTGTGTTTGTATCATTTGTATGAGAGGAGGGTTATTCTGCAGCTCTGTGTATATCTAGCAGTGTGGGAGGCTTCCCTGGGTTTTAGTGGGGACCAGGCTGGCCAGGTACAGCTCAAGGACATAAGCTGCAACAGGAAGCTGTGTGCTGCTTTACTCCAGTGTCGATTCCCATTCCCAAGTGCTGGGAGGAAATGATCTCCGATAACTTCTTCTATGTGCTGCAATGCATAAATTGAGGATTGTCCATCACCACCTTTTCATATTATAGATATCTGAAGTTTCACTAGGACTCCTGACAGGCCAGAGCCTGTTTAGCTCTTGTAGCCTTGAGTGCCGTGCAAAGGCACCTCGAGTGCCGTGCATGGCACTAGTGCCGTAGGTTGCCTACCCCAGGTCTAGATTCTCCATTGATCAAGAAAAGAGCATCAAAGCAAAATGAAGCACTGGGTTGACTCTCCAGGATCACCTAAAACATATGCAGGTTTATAGATGTTAGTGAACCAAGTACCATAGACGTAATCCACTAACCAGAGGTACACTTACTAATACAGAGTGAAATAAGGACATATTTGCACTTTTAACGTTTGCCTATGACTTGATAGAAATAACTTTTTCATGACGTCCTTCTACTGTTAGACACTGTTGGTGTTAGCCAGAGTCTATGGGACAACCAAGTGTAGAATCTCGCTATTTTCTAAGCATATGATTGTTACTTAATACAGATAAAGGAATAATTTGCAGCTCACGCAGCTCAGAACACAAATTCAAGGAAACCTGAATAGAAATGCTGTTTCTGCTCCCACAAACTGCTTAGCATTTCAATTGTATAATAAAAAAAAAAAAATTATTCAGATTGATATGTCATTCGTTGAGATTTCTATTTCAACAAAGTACTTTTGTCTGTTTTCTTTTTCTTTCAAGAATTTCTGTCTTTTCTGATGTTAATAGATTAACCCTTCCAGTTCACGGCTTGCAGCATTCAAACCTGCAGTAGAATTAAAACACCTTCTTCAACACTGTAATTAAAATTTCACGAGATATTCTGCAACAGGACCAAAAACAACAACAAAAACAAACAATAAATTACATAAGCCTTTCAGATGCCGTGACACAATTCATCACCACAAGTGTGAATAATGGTCCTTGCTTTATCATGCATTATTTACAACATGTTTGGACTTTATGTGGCAAATGAGCATTTTAAGATTATAGTTATATTTAGGTCATTGCTCTGTACATATTTTCTCTAGAAGTAAGTTTATATACATAAGAGCTTTCTAACATTCAATTTAATCATAATGGTTTTTGAGAGCGACCAGTTTCCTAGTAATTTTTGTTTTATTTTCCATTTGAAGGCATTCTTTTTCATTTTATAAGGGTAGGATTGTTGACTGCAAATGTGCAACTGATACAATTCAGTTATACATTTGATAACTGCTTTATACATTTTTTTTTTATTACTACTAGATATATATATATATATATATATATATATCTCCACACACACACACACACATACACATACACACACACACACACATATATACATATATAGGCATGATGTAACACTAGTTTATATTAGCATACTACGTGTAATCATCAGCTATAAGTTATAACATGTGGTAGGCTAGTATGTGGTTTTATATATATATATTCCTCTCTGCTTGTGAATATGCTTATTTTAACTTGCAAGATCCAGATGAGAGGACTATGATATCCATAAACTTATCTAGGCCTACAGTTTGTATCCTGCTCTTCAAAAACTCTTTAAAGACTCTTTGCTATATGGTACCTAGCTCCTACTAGACTCCTCCTAAGCATTTACCCATCCCACTTGCCCCTCTGTTTTATACATGTGGTGAGAAAGGCTCTTATATCCAAATGTGGTGGACCTACACACTCTGGTTGTTCAGTTTTGGTGGTGAGTCTTTGGGGAGATGATCTTGAGCCCTATCCTTGGTGAGCCTTACTTCACTATCCTTACCCTCTTAGGGATCTAGTTGCCGCTGCCAATTATTATTTTTTTTTTAAGAATAGGCACAGAAACTACACTATGTTTTGCAAAATATTGGAAGGTACCACTGTTTTCCAGTTCTGAGATTCTGAAAAATGTTTGATATAATTTGACAATGGCTTAATTGATGACTTATTGGCTAGGGGTGTATCTGGGGGAGGGAGTTCCTTGTCCTTTCCTGTTCCCCTAGGACGCCTTCGCCCTGCATTTTCTTTTTGTTCTCTCTCTCTCATTACTCTTTTTTTTTTTTCCATGTTCTTCTTGCCTTGTCTCCTCTTCTTCCTTCTCTTAAATTATCTCCTGGTTATCAAGCATGAATAAGTTTAGTGTTAAGTTGACTCATGTTCAATGTGACTGGAGCTCTCCCAGATTAGTCATAATGCACATTACATCTTGGTTTGCATTTTCTTCGTTGCAGAACATCGGTCTTATAGTTTCTTTGCTATAATTATTTTTTTTTTAATGCCTGTTTTGTGTCTTCTTCATGAAAAACATTAAAATTCAAAAAATAAAAGAAAGAATGATGCTGGGTAGATGGCTGAAAAGATGGCGACATGGGATGTTTTCTTGATATTTCCAGTCTGACCACAAGGCTATTTGACTTGCACATAAAGACCACATCATTTATTTATTTTATATATGTCACAAATTCTATACTGAGCAATACTTATAACCCGCACATAAATATAGAAATTTAAATATTAGTCTTTGCCAATCATGTATCATAAATGCTAAAACCCCAGGAATGCTCCCCTCTTCCATCTTACCTGTTAAAACTTCAACAAATTCACATATATATTGGCTTAATTATACTACAAACAGTTTATGAAAGTTTAGTGAGTACATACTACATACTCTACCTCTTAAATGCAACAAGATGAGCACTTTTCTGTCTTTTCTGACTGATTTTTCTCTTTCCTTATTCCTTCTCCAGCTGATAATGAGACATCTTTCTCCCTTACCACACTTTTTAATATTAATTAAAACACAATCTAGATCATTTGATCAATTCTCATTCTGTCATCTTACTGCTTCTAATATTGACTCAGAATTGTTTCCAAAATACGAGCATTAACTCTGTCTAATGTAAGGACTTTGTAAGTGAGCAGACCTTTATAAGTCTGTTAAATGTGAATGGATTAATTGTAATCCAATTAGAATTGAAGTTGCCTTTAAAATTGTGTGTGTATTTCTCAATTGTCTGTACCTAAGTGTCTAGTCTCAGAGGTGGGGGAAGGAAGACCTTTGCATGTCAACTGGCAAGGTTGGGGTGTGTGCGTAGTCTCATCTGTGGTGGTAAATAGTAAGGGGTTGTAACCATGAAATACACATAAAGTAATAACAAAAGTATATATAACTGCGAACCACATATGTAAGCACAGCAACTAAGGCCATTATAGGTGGGCCGAGAGTCTTGGAATTTGATGCAGTGTATATCTAGCTTCAGCTGGGCAAATAAAGCAAAAATAAAACATTTATAACTTCGAATCGCATAGGTAAGTACAGGTACTGAGGCTGTTATTGTTGGGCCGAGAGTCTCAGAGTATGATGCAGAGTATGCCTACGTGTGGCTGGGCAAGTAAAGGTGTAGTAAAACATATATCATTTTAGACCGCAGAGGTAGTTTTAGGTTGGGCTGAGAGTCTCGGAACATGAGGCAGTGGATGCCCAGGTGTGACTGGGATGCTTCAAGGGCGGAAAACAAAAGTGTAAATTATCATACATAACTTCAAACTGCAGCTGGTCTATGTCCTTAGGACGGTAGATGAGGCAGTGTGGAGTGAGTCCCTTGGTTCAACTTGTGGCTGCCGCTTAAGCCTCTGGCTGTTGTCCTTGTGGCACAAATAATCTCAATTTGAAGGTCCGCTATTACTTGGGCCTGCTTATCTGAGGAGGCTTCTATGACTCCGATGCTGCTCGCTAGGCCTGTCAATTCTGTGCGGAGCTGGAGGCTTCTATGACTCCGATGCTGCTCACTAGGCCTGCCAATTCTGTGCGGAGACAGGCTCAGGCACTGAGGGTAGTGGTGTTGTGGAGACAGGCTCGGAGACTATGGTGAGGCCTAATAGAAAGCAGTTGTTGTTGGGGGATTCCATCATAAGAGGTGTGGAGATGGACAATGGCTTGTGAGGTGTCTTCCCGGAGCTACTGTTCACAGAGACAGGAGACGTATTTGTAATATTGTTAAGCGAGCAAAGCAGGAAGGGGAATTGGATGTACTTGTCCATCTAGGGACAAATGACTTGGCTTGCAATGAGGTTTCAGAGGTTAAGGAAGTTTTTAGTGTTTTTGCCAATGATATACGGCAGGTTGCTTCCACACGGTCATTCTCTGAAATTCTGCCTGTGCATAACACTCAGAATGACAGGCGGATGCGTATTAGGGACTTGTGGCTTGGTGAATGGTGTTGGGAGCAAGGATTTGGCTTTATTTCTCATGGTAGCTCTGTTTGGAATGAAAATAAACTCTACAAAAAAGATGGTTTGCATCTTTCTCAAAAGGGAACAAATGTTCTTAGTGAGCAGTTCAGAGGTTTTGCTAGGATGTATTTAAACTGGGCGGGGGGCTCAAAAGGGTGATAAAACATCAATCCAATTGCCCCCCAAAACAAGGACAGAAGGTGCCTGTAGCAAGTGTGTTAAAAAATGATAAGCTTAGAGTCATGTCTACAAATGGTCGCAGTTTAGGGAATAAGATCCATGAACTTGTGGCAATAATGGCAACTGATAGTGTAGATTTAGTTGCTGTTACTGAGACATGGTATAATGAGAAAAATGACTGGGACATAGCAATACCAGGGTACTCTTTATATAGAAAAGACAGGGAAGGCAAGAAAGGGGGAGGGGTGGCCCTGTATGCAAAGGATAGCATAAAACCTAGCCTAATACAAGTTAGTGAGGCAAACATAGAGTCCGTTTGGGCTACGTTAGAATTTGGTAATCACACAGTAACTCGTGTAGGTGTGATTTATAGTCCCCCAGGACAAATTGAAGAGTTAGATAATCTACTAGTTGAGGAAATAGCTAAAATGACAATGAAGGGGGAAGTTATCATCATGGGTGACTTTAATCTTTCTGATGTGAATTGGAAAACAAAAATAGCTGCTTGTGCCAGGAGCACACATATTCTAAACTCCCTACTGGGATTGTCTCTAAAACAACTCATTGAGGAGCCAACTCGTAAAGAGGCCATACTAGATTTAGAGTTAACAAATGGAGATTTGGTATCAGATATTACTGTAGGTGAAAGTTTAGGATCCAGTGAGCATCAGTCAGTGTGGTTTAATATAAGAACAGTGACTGAGTCACACCACACAAAAACAAAAGTTTTAGACTTTAGAAAAACAGGCTTTTCTAAAATTAGAATATGTGTAAAGGAGTCATTATCAGACTGGAGCAATTTAAATGGAGTCCAAGAGAAATTGGATCATTTAAAAGTTGCACTGCTGAAGGCAACAGAAAATTGCATTAGGCTTGTCCTTAAAAGCAAAACATTCAATAAACCACTGTGGCAGATGTGGCCAAAATAGTAAAAAACAAAAAGTTAGCATTTAGTAATTCATAAAAAAAACCTGTGACCTTTATGGGCAAAGCAACACAGTCCTCTAGGGTAACAGGTATAGAACAATAATCTCTTATGCAAAAATGGTGTGATTTATTTACATTGTGCACAAAAATCCATGCAACAATCAGTTTGTTCAAAACTTAAGCAAAACAGAAAGGAAAGTCTACAAACAAAATCCTAGCTCAAATTCGAGCACTAACTAAACATAAAGTAATGTCCCTTACTAAACCATGGTAATAAACTACACAAATCAACAAAATAAACATTGGTTTCACCAACCTTTAGCACTTTGTTTGGTGCTGCTCTGCACAGACCTGCTCTCTCTGCAGGTCAGATTGTATCTCCTCTTTTCTGCTCTGAGACCTGCTAATTAAAGCCTCAGTAGTTGCTAATTGGGCAGGTGAATGAGTAAAGGCTATGGAGGATTCTGGGTCCTAAATACCTTCCTTCTATTACCCTCCCAGAGACTCTGTCACAACCCAGAGTGAGATAGACAGAATGATCTATAAGATTAGGCAGAAAGAGGCTAAGCAAGTTATAAGAGCTTCCAAATCACACACAAGAGAGAAAATAGCACAGTCAGTAAAAAAGGGGGACAAAACTATTTTTAGATACATAAATGAGAAAAGAAAAGTAAAACAAGGATTAGTTAGATTAAAAACAAAAGAATGAAGGTATGTAGAAGAGGATAAAGGTCTAGCTGACTGCCTCAATTAATATTTTTGTTCGGTATTTACAGATGAAAATGAAGGAAAGGGGTCTCAGTTAAGAAAAAGGATAATAGAAGGCTTATCAATAAACTGCAATATTTAAGTTTGGATTCCAATATTGTTGAATGGGTAAGGCAGTGGCTGAGTGACAGGCAACAGAGGGTTGTAGTCAATGGAGTATATTTGAAACTTGGGCTTGTCACCAGTGGGGTACCTCAGGGATCTGTACTTCGACCCATTCTCTTTAATATTTTTATTAGTTATATTGCAGAAGGTCTTGATGGTAAGGTATGTCTGTTTGCTGATGATACTAAGATATGTAACAGGGTTGATGTTCCAGGAGGGATAAGCCAAATGGCAAATTATTTAGGTAAACTAGAAAAATGGTCAGAGTTGTGGCAACTGACATTTAATGTGGATAAGTGCAAGATAATGCATCTTGGACGTAAAAACCCAAGGGCAGAGTACAGAATATTCGATAGAGTCCTAACCTCAACATCTGAGGAAAGGGATTTAGGGGTGATTATTTCTGATGACTTAAAGGTAGGCAGACAATGTACTAGAGCAGCAGGAAATGCTAGCAGAATGCTTGGTTGTATAGGGAGAGGTATTAGTGTCACGACAGTGACCCCTTCTCACAGAGTGTAACCCAGAGAAGAACGTATACCGGACCTTAGAGTGGCCGGACTAACATATAGAGTAGTCAAATGGATAGCCAGAGATCAAGGGAGTACAGAAGACGGATAAACGATAAGACCTAGCCAAAGTACGGAAAACCAGGGAGCAGAGTATATATATATATATTGATACTTTAGAGAGAGTTCAGAGAAGGGCTACTAAACTGGTTCATGGATTGCATGATAAAACATACCAGAAAAGGTTAAAGGATCTTCATGTATAGCTTAGAGTAAAGACGAGAAAGAGGAGATATGAAAGAAACATTTAAATACATAAAGGGAATCAACACAGTAAAGGAGGAGACTATATTTAAAAGAAGAAAAACTACCATAACAAGAGGGCATAGTCTTAAATTAGAGGGACAAAGGTTTAAAAATAATATCGTTAGTATTACTTTTCTGAGAGGGTAGTGGATGCATGGAATAGCCTTCCAGCTGAAGTGGTAGAGGTTAACACAGTAAAGGAGTTTAAGCATGCGTGGGATAGGCATAAGGCTATCCTAACTATAAGATAAGGCCAGGAACTAATGAAAGTATTTAGAAAATTGGGCAGACTAGATGGGCCGAATGGTTCTTATCTGCCGTCACATTCTATGTTTCTATGTTTCTACATCAGCCTGGAGTACTCGTTTCAAGTCACCCAGCATGGATCTCAGTGTGTCTGTGGTGACTGGTTCCGGTGATCCTTTTTTAGTGACTGCTTGTGTTAACGGGGCATACATTCCACTGGTGCATTCATCCAGGCTAAGGTTGTCCGAGGAGTCTGTGTATTCTGCAAGGCTGGCGGCCATTTTGGGCCCATGTGCTCCTTGTGCATGGTGGAACAATTTGCCAATATCGTGCCCTGTTTTGGGCTTTTGTTTTTTTGTCTTCCACCCCATGTCCCTCGTGGGTCCGTGAGATATGATTGGGTCTCTCTGTCTCGGTGGGAAAATGTGTTTTAGTGATTATAAATGTGGAACCCATCTAGTGTGTGACCGTCTCAGTTTGCTGCCAGGCTCTGCCTCAAAACTGCATTTTTTTAATTGTGTTTTTTTATCACATTCATTTTGCATTATATATATTCACAATGCTCTTACAACAGATTATTTAAATACTCTCTAGCTCATTTAGCACTAGTACTATTTTGTCTCCTACGTTGGATTTAGGACCTACCATAGGTGTGTGCACGGGGTGTGCCGGGTGTGCCTGGAGATCTTCCCTCACCCACCCACAGGCAGGGAGGGAGGCAGGAGAGGACCCGGGGAGCTCTTGCCAGCAGCTCCACGTGGTTCCTCTCGTGAAGTCGGAGCGCTGCTGCGGCAACGCTCAGATTTTGTGAGAGTGAACTCTAGCCCTGCAGGTTAGAGCTCACTCACACTAGGACCACCAGGGATCAGGGATGGCAGCAAGGATTCCCCCTCCCAGGCATAAGGTTAGAAGGGAGGGGGGCTATTTCCTAATCTTCCCCCACACACAATCCCTCCAAACAAATTCAAACACACACACACACACACACCACACACACAGCACCCTCACACACAACACACTAACAGCACCATCACACACGGCACACTACCAGCACCCTTACACACACACACACACACACACACACACACACACACACACACAGCACCCTCACACAGCACACTGCCAGCAACCTCACACTCACATCACCCTCTCACATACACACACACACACACACACATAGCACACTAACAGCACCCTCACACACAGCACACTACCAGCATCCTCACACACACATGCACACACACAGCAGTGTGTGTTTTTATATATATATATATTTATACACGCATACACGCGGCGTGTGTGTTTGTGCTTTAGGGTGCACACCCTTATGCAATAGGCTGCGCACGCCTATGGGACCTACCGAAATTGACATACTGTGAAGCAGTGGTGGGCTTAACACGATATGACCATATAGTGGAACTAAATCCTTATATTTGTTTGTTGAGATAGGTAATTTTAAGTAGCCTTAAAAAATTTTAAACTGTGTGCGCAGTTCCTTAGTCTGT
The DNA here is from genome assembly GCA_933207985.1 of Pelobates cultripes. Taxonomy (NCBI): domain Eukaryota; kingdom Metazoa; phylum Chordata; class Amphibia; order Anura; family Pelobatidae; genus Pelobates; species Pelobates cultripes. The sequence goes on along the minus strand of OW240915.1, from coordinate 262,776,188 downwards.
ATGAAGGGAGGACTAAGTGACAGATGACTAAGATTCCATCTCTTCTTTCTTCCATCTCCACTTGAATTTTCACCATAAATATTCAAACATATCACAGTTTGTTTTATGCATGATTCCTTTCAGTATTTTTATTAAAAATATAGTTTTGGAGGTCATGTTATTTTACTGAAAGAAGACTTGCATACATTTTCATATAGTGAAATTGTAAAGTAAATTTTGACCACAAACTACAGAGGAAACAAAATGCCAAATCCTATTACAATATTTAGATATCTTAAATGCAATCTATCATATGAAAAGTAAGGCTTTTGTCATCCTCAGGATTTGTACATCTCATTCAAATGTAAACTCCCAGACTGATAACATAATATTAATGTTATCTGGATTCAGAAGACATCCTTAGTGGAAACTGTTTATTAAGCATTAGAAATAGTTCCCGCTTTAAAATGTAAAATACATCTTATATAGTCAATATGGCTTTTGACTTGTATTAATTTTGACTTGCCCTAGCACTTCAATTTCATTAAAATACTTTATTATAGTTTTCAAAGCTATTGTTCAATCATTTTTGTGAATATTTGCTTTTCAGCTAATTTACCTTTTGCATATCCACAACAATACAATCATTTGTATAGAATAATCACCACTTTCCATCATCATTTAAATATTTAATACTTTAAAAGACTGTCCATTTTCATATTCAAAACTGCCAAGTCAATTTCTGACTCATTTGAGAATCTCAACAAAGTTGCAGCGAGGTATATTTCATGGATCAGTGGGAACGTTTGAAAAATAAAAAAAATCAGGAACATTTCATAAGAAATTCAATTTATTTTTAATATAAATTAATTATGGCCATATTTAATTGTGAAGGGAGGATAGATAAATGCTACAGTATTTGTAGAAAAAAATCAATGTGAATTTGAACTATAAAACAGACTATGGTCTACCAAATTTAACACCATAGTTTAGACCTTATGACAAAATATCATACAAATTTTTCATCTGCAGATCTGAAAAGATCCCCTAATTCTGAGAGTTACATTTTAAAAAGAAATAGCCCCCTCTTCCTCCATTAACCCCTTAAGGACCAAACTTCTGGAATAAAAGGGAATCATGACCTGTCACACATGTCGTTTAAAATATATATATATATTTCTGAATTCTAACATTCAGTGAGGGTAAGGGAGCTCTGATATCACTTAGCACCATACTGAGAATAATTTACCTTGCCACATTCTGGATTTTAAAAACAGATTATTTAACAGTACTTACAGTTCTTACTACAATTAGGACATTATTTTAATATATACCATTTTGAGGACACAGTATTACTATCAGAGTTTTCTTTACAAACATCCATGAACAAGGTATACTACCATTTTTATTTATCTATTGTTGTCACAACTGCTATATGTGACAGAAATGAACACATTTGAGACACTGGTATTTTGATACAGCATGAAAATTAAGATGTTATTTGTACAATCAACATCCCTCTAACATCACAACTGCTTTAAAAAAAAAGAGGAAAAGATAAAAATGTACTAAAAATTACTTGAAAGCCCCATTATATAAAATTATGAGAAAACCAGATCATGATTTATTTCTTCAAAATTTCATAAACCTCTGCAAGATGTTAACTACTTCATTACAAGGTGCTTGTTAAAAAAATATAAGCATAACTTAGACTTATGCGTGGCAGACAAATTTGCTGAAATTTAAGGGAAACGATTTGGGCATCCAAAAAAACACAGGAAAAAGGGGACTTATGACTATGCTGGCATGGGAAATGGCTACAATATTGCCTGGCCTAATGGCTAAGCAATATCAGGCATTTTTGCAATGCAAATTCTGAGTTGCCAAAATTAGATTATTACACAACTGGACTGAAAAAAAGGAAGTGAGATAATTTAGTTTTATAATGATATATTGTATTTTTCTTTCCTTTTGTGGTTTTTTATTATTGAAAACTGGGAAGCAGAAGTAATTTGTGGGAAGTTGACCAGCCATTCACCCTTTCCTCTGGACAATAAATCTTTCCCACACATTTAGTTTGTAGCGTCAGTGACCGTCGTCCATCAATATGGGGAAAAGACAGTGCCCTAACAACTTCTTCCAACTATGTCTGCAGAGGTAACAGGCATAGTCACACTGCAGCCAGACTGGATAAAACCACAAGGCATTTCAAAAAAGGTGAGGCTGCAATAGCAGAAGGCAAATTTAACTTTAACTTTTTTTAACCACTGACAGATTTTAGACTTTTACAAATTTAGAAACAATTTGAAGGGAGAAGTGAGTTGTCAAATGGATCTCAATTAGCAGATGATGACATCTTAAAACCGTATTATCAGCCTTGTGTTTAAGAGCATTTCTGGGAAGCTCCCACCCTATCTGAGTAGACTGCTCTCCCTGGTCGTTTCCACCTCCTACAATCTCTGATGCAGTACCAGCACCTTATTTAGTATACTGCATTACCAAAAAAAAGTAGTTTGATTCTCATTTTCATACAGAGCATTGCAATTATGGAACAATCTCACAAATACAATTAAATCTTCTTCCACACTAGATCCCTGTCAACATATCTCCTCACAGAATACACCTGTAATCATGGCTGATTATTGTGGCAGATACCACCAAAATCACACTAATAGATTATGACACTATCCTGGCTCCCTGTTCCTCGTCCCCTCCATATAGATTTTGCCCATTCCCAGCACATATCATGAGCTGGAGTATCTCAAGTGCTTCAGTGGGACTTATCTGTATTTTTCCCTGAAACTCGGGCTTGACCACAAGTATTACCTTCATCTGTTTAACTTTTATCCCGTTTTTTTACCTCTTTCCCAATGCCCAATGAGACTGCTCTTTGGAGGGGAGTGACAATACATTAGGAGGTACAATTGCTACCTATGAGCCTGGAAAATGACCGTAACTACCTAGAACTGATTTCAACTAAGAGCATGCTAGTGGCAAGTCCAAACTTTAAAGGGGATGGTGTTTCCGCAAATCTCCATGGATCAGGGCACTTTTAGGGCAGATTGAGTGCTCCATTAATAGCTATCTGGGAATATAAAATGTAATGGAGCTTGCTGTACCCCGGTTGTGTACCTCTGCCGATGGATGCTCCCAGTGCTTACTGAGGGCTCCAAGCATTTCTCCAGACGCCATAAGTACTGCAGACCCCACGAACCGCCGCAACTTGGTTGGGGTCTCGCCGTCTCCTACCCACCCTGAACCTCTCCTCCTTCAGAGAGGGTAGCAGGAACAGCTCTTACAAGAGCTAGTGATTATCCAAGGGAGTATTAGAATCATAGCAATTTCTTGTAGTCATATAGCAATTTCCCCCAATAAGAGACAAGACTCTAGATACAATAGTTCTAGGGCATTCACGGCTAAGTCCCCCTGAAGACTATTTGTGGTTTTAGCCCATACAAACAAGATGGCCGCCACCATGTGTTTGAATGTCGAATGACGACCACTTTGACTGTTCGGTAGTTCGAAGAACCAATGTTTAAAGGTACTATTAGGGTCTCTCAGTCAAAATACATTAAAGGGGCCATAGTCACAGGGTAAAAGGCTGGCAAGTAGTCCTCTCCAAAGCCCAGTGGCAAAGTGGCTTTCGTCACATAAGATTTGTGGAGGTTCTTAACTATTTTTCATATGATTTCAAGGTTTTTACTGTATTCTGCTCTCTGTATCCGGTAGATAATTGATTTAGCGAGAGATGACTCAATTATCATCCAGACACAAAGGCACCTAGGTGGGATCTGTACTGAATGGTGACCCCATGCTGGGGGTCTGTGCATAAAAGGCTTAATTTGCAACAATAAAATCAGATATACTCCCAGAACGATGTTTTGTTTAGCTACTGGGGGAACAGAGCTATATTCACTGAAGGTTCCATTTCTAACTGAAAGGAGTATTTAGTGGAGGTAACCAGTCAGGTTACCAGTGGTCCGCTACAATTATATTTCTTACTTGTTCTGTGTTAAATATATAGAAAATGAAGAAAAGAGATCTGTCCCAAATTATTAATAAGTGAAAAGTATATAAAATTCTTTATTGTAAAACTAAAAAATAGTGGCTCTAGACACTCTGTCCTTTTTGGTGTTACCCTGATATTCAATGCAGCTTTGCATGTAGACGCCTGATTTTACAGATTTATAATCTAGCATCCCGGGCACCTATAGGACCGGCACACGGACGCACTATTTGACGAGCTAGCCAGTTAGTTTGTTAATCAGCTAGAGACAGGTGCCCTCGAAGGCACAGACTAGTGATAAAGCACTCTTAGAATCAACTGTTACCCTGACCAATCGTCCACTAGAATCAGGCAGTTAGATCTTACATAAAGATGGGTGCCCTCGAAGGCACAGATTAGTCTCTTCCTTTCTGGCACTCGATTACCACCACTCACGGTAATCACCTACCTATTCTATTACGGTATATGTCTGTTTTTCTCAGAGACAGCTATTCTGCTGCTTATGAGAGCTATATGCTGTCGCTAGACTTGCTCTAGTTAACCTCTTCTATTTCCCGAACCAGACATTACTAATGGATACACCTTCTTGCTAGTACGCTCAGATTTTTGGCACTAGCGACTAGGCAGGGATCCCTGGGCATATTACTCTCTCTCACAAGATACCCTATTAGTGATTGAGATCATAGAGATCTAAATATCTATAGTGGGTATATTCTTTTTAGATACGTATATACTCTACTTTCTGCCTTTTCTATTGTAGTTTGGTGTTTTAATTTCAGCTGGGTAGTGATCCAGATAGCTGTTTGCATTTGCGTGATACTTCATATTTGGCTGATTAGACTTCGGTGCTGTGCTCACCTGTTTTAACACGGCACTTACCGCTCAGAGTATCTGCTAACTAGACTTTGTCATACTACATTGACACATTTGTATCAGTCTTGGGACATATTTCCTGTACATCATTGTTTATTCGTTCTTTTCACTCCCCCCCCCCACTGTAAATTACCCTCACTTAGTTTATTTCGCCTTGACCTGTACACTACCACAAGAAGACCACATGCGTGGTGGTTGTGGTAAGTGTACAAGTGTTTTTTAGTTTTACAATAAAGAATTTTATAGACTTTTCACTTACTAATTATTTGGGACAGATCTCATTTTTTCCTTTTCTGACTATTAACTATCCCAGGGTTACCCACTCATCTGATCCCATTCGATTGTATTTGGACCATTGTTGGGCCACCACTTCATGAAGTGTTAAATATATACGTGTATTTTAATATTACTTTGGATTTTTAATATTATACTGTGTATTTTAATATTACTTTGGATTTTTAATATTATGCTATATCCTGTTGTATAATGCAATGTTTGTGGGCCCAGGACATACTTGAAAATGAGAGAAATCTCAATGTATCCTTCCTGGTAAAATATTTTATAAATAAATATCAAAGTGGAGTACAGGGTAACCCAACTTGGGGAGGACTGAAAATGAAGAAAGCTATTTGCTCCATCAGTTGCAGGGTAATTTTTGAGCACTGGTGATTCAGAATGTTCCATGGAAGAGAAAACACTCACTCACGTTGGACAGTAGTTGGAGGACATAACAATAGGTGCTGGACAACCAGACAGGGTCCCTATTAGGTGGTAAAGTATGTTCTCACAGATAAACTTTGACCATTTTAGAGGCATTAATAGTTTCCCCCCGGCTGCTTGTTCACTCACTTACTTCCCCCAAATTTCCCACAGTCTCACCCCAAATCTCAGCTTTTCCACTCTGCTCCCTTGGGGATATGCTTCTGCTGCTGCTCCTGGGAATTTCAGGCAGTAACAACATGGTAAGTTCAAATTGCATATTTTCACAATCAGCATGCCTCTTTTTTGCAGCAAATCATGGACTGTGTTGATAAGTCTGTCCCTCTTCTGTGTCAAGCTGTTGGATAAGAGTGAAACTTTTCCCTTAATCCAAGGTTTAGAGAAGGAAGCTTGGATCAGTTTGGTGATTAGCAATGTGTTAGTTCAGATAATAATTAAGTAGATCTTCCTGGCCATTGCTGCCACATTGGTGTGGAGTATGCTACCGGAACCAATTCCCTGTTCTCCAACGATTTTCATTGGTGGCAGGGCAAGGTGTTGCCACACTAGCCGCTACACTAGCACCTTGTTGAGCAATGGTAATGGGGTGAGAGGTGGGCATGTGAAAGTGAACCTACCATGACAGATATAGGTTTGCAGTTTTCTAACCATCTGGCTTGACTCATACAATTACGTGTTTCTTTCCTTAATACTAATAAAATCTCATCATTTAATGTATTTCCATAAGCTCTGTCCTCTGCTGAGAGCATGAATTATGTTTTGGGTGTTACTTGCTGTGAGACACACCTCTCCTTTCTTGCTTGTGCAGATATTTTTGCAAACGCTTGCAAACTCAAGCACTTGCGGGTTATTTCAGGAGCATATTTTCTTTAAGACCACAACCATGAATATTATTATTAGCATTTATATAGCACCATCATATGTATATCATATTATGTGACACAATAATGCTCGTTTTTCCATCTGTGTATATTTAAAAGAGACAATTCTGACCCACTATCTCTTAATTGTTAAATATTTGGAAAAAAATCAATAAAATATGAATGAAAAAGAAAGAAAAAATCTGCATAAATACTACTGTACATAATACAATGTAAATAGTTTTTTTATTTTCAATAAAACAATATATTTTTGAGGGGAAGAGGAAAGGAAAAAGAAGATAAAAATATATATTGCACCATCATATTCTGCAGTGCATTATGACTTCAAAGTTTAAGCATACTGTTGAAAAAAATTCCCAAGTTGGCTGCTTTTAGTTGGGCTATTGGCCTTAAAAATGAAAATCACTTAGAAACCACAATTTAGTAAATAGCCCTAAGGGAGATCTATGCAAGCATCGCAAAATATCTTCTTCTCCCAGATCCCTACTATCACTTCCTGTATATACCCTGCATCATGCAACCAGAGTAAAAACAAAACGTGTTTATATGATAAATAATTGTTTTCAATGTGATAATTCTCAGGTAAAATTTGATATGTTATACCAAATCAGATATGCACAACATAATGCCAGCATTTTGAGAATTTAAATTTTTGCAATGTATTGTAAGCAGTAATTCAGTATCTGCAGCTTAACTCAACCAAGCTTTCAAATCATTAATTTGATTTCATCTGTGAATCCCAAGAGGATGAAAAAATAAAAGCTTTCTTGAAAATGGAAACCTTGTCATTCTAAGTATTTTACTTGATTATTTGAATTGCATTAAACATAGAACATGGTAAAAAATGAAAATGTTGTATTTGTATAATACATTATTTCAGCTCCGTCAGTCTGTCCACGCATCCTTCCTTCCGTCAATCCACTACATTATGGATTGTAATGTTACATATCTTTGATGGAAACTGTAACAGCACCCCAAGCATAACAGGGGTTAAACCGCCGTTTAGTAGATCTTCCCTTCCAGAGACAGGAACAGCTACTGTAGACACCAATCCACCAAACGAATGCTGTAAACAGCCGAATAGGAAAAACCATATGAATAGGTTTACACTCCTAGCAGTCAAACTGGAACAGCATACAATAAATCCCCCCAAGAACGAGACAAGGCTCCGTTTTGAGGGTCAAGCAGGAACAGACAGAGCTGTGGGTTTATTGTTCTTATATACACATTAGTACCACCCACAGGGTTTTGGAAAACAACCAATAAACACATACAATACACTCAGACACTCCCACACAAAATCCTCCTCTCTGCCTGTGATACAATTACCTTACACAATGGGTAATGTACATAGGCGTGCGCACGGGGTGTGCCGGGTGTGCCTGGGCACACCCTAATCCCCGTGGCAAGCCTATGGTTTGAGTCCTGCAGGAACAGCGTTCCTGCAGGCACTCAGTGCCCCCTGTTTCACCTCTTGCCCCTGTCATGGGAGGGCAAGAGGTGATGATTCCACCCACCCTGCAGCTCAGCCGCGGCGAGGGAGCTCTCTGCTCTCTGCTTCCTCTCGCCGCGCGCTGATGCCGGGAGCCGGAATATGACGTCATATTCCGGCTCCCAGCTCCAGCAGACAGCCCGCGCGGCGAGAGGGAGCAGACAGCAGAGAGCTCCCTCGCCGCGGCTGAGCTGGAGAAAGGCGCCTGCCCCCACTGGACCCCAGGGACAAGTCCACCAGCACTCCAGGTAGGAGGCTGGGTGGACATTTTTTTTTTTAAATTAAAATATAATAATTTGTGTGTGTGTGTGTCAGTGTGTCTGTGAGTGTGTGAGTATGTGTCAGTGTGAGTGTGTGTCTGTGAGTGTGTGAGTATGTCAGTGTGAGTGTGTGTCTGTGAGTGTGTGAGTATGTCAGTGTGAGTGTGTGTCTGTGAGTGTGTGAGTATGTCAGTGTGAGTGTGTGTCTGTGAGTGTGTGAGTATGTCAGTGTGAGTGTGTGAGTATGTGTCAGTGTGAGTGTGTGAGTATGTGTCAGTGTGAGTGTGTGAGTCTGTGAGTGTGTGAGTATGTGTCTGTGAGTGTGTGAGTATGTGTCAGTGTGTGTTTCTGTGAGTGTGTGAGTATGTGTCAGTGTGTGTTTCTGTGAGTGTGTGAGTATGTGTCAGTGTGTGTTTCTGTGAGTGTGTGAGTATGTGTCAGTGTGAGTGTGTGTCTGTGAGTATGTGTCAGTGTGTGTTTCTGTGAGTGTGTGAGTATGTGTCAGTGTGAGTGTGTGTCTGTGAGTATGTGTCAGTGTGTGTTTCTGTGAGTGTGTGAGTATGTGTCCGTGTGTGTCTGTGAGTATGTGTCAGTGTGTGTTTCTGTGAGTGTGTGAGTATGTGTCAGTGTGAGTGTGTGTCTGTGAGTGTGTGAGTATGTGTCAGTGTGTCTGAGTGTGTGAGTATGTGTCAGTGTGTGTGTGTCTGTGAGTGTGTGAGTATGTGTCAGTGTGAGTGTGTGTGTGTCTGTGAGTGTGTGTGTCAGTGTGTGAGTGTGTGTCTGTGAGTGTGTGTGTGTGTGTCTGTGAGTGTATGAGTGTCTGTGAGTGTGTGTGTGTCTGTCTATGAGTGTGTGTGTGTGTGTCTGTGAGTGTGTGTGTGTCTGTGAGAGTGTGTGTATATATATATATATATATATATATATATATACACACACACACACGCGCGGCGTGTGTTTGTGCTTTAGGGTGCACACCCTAATGCAATAGGCTGCGCACGCCTATGGTAATGTAATTATCACCAGCAGAGAAATACAGTTTTTCCACCTTATTCATAACTTTAAAAGTATGCATCACATTCACATAAAACTTACATTTTCAGAATCAGCATACTCCAAATACAAACATACGTCAAAATCAAATTGGTCCAGTGGTTCAAAAGATAGATCGTAGTCCTTTGTGACCAAATGAAGCATGGCTTTTCTGCCCAAAACCAGTTCCACAGAGTCTTCTATCCTGAAGATAATTGTGAAGTAATCCAATTATCTCTAAGGACAGAGGCAAAACTCCATTAAGCACATGGCAGTAAAAAGACAGTAAAATACAATAAAATACACACGGTTACATTTATGACATAAAATACAGACATGCAACATATTCCCAGATAGCTTAGGTCTGAGCACACATTATTACCAGTGCCAGATTAAGAGCCCAGTGGGCCTGGTGCTGACAATTATGACGGGCCTAATTACAGATTCATATCGACCAAAAACAGTAAAACACTCCCAAACGTCATGTATCTGATGGAGATGGTGCTGGAGAGAAAGAAAACAGCAGCTATAAGAAAACACATACCCTATGCTAATCTCCCTCTAATTTATGTTTTCATCTTTCAAGTAAATCCATGAACCCTAACAGCAACGTCCAATCAAGCAGGAAGTCAATGGGCACAGTAAAAAGGTGTGCCACTGACACAAATCACGTAACCTGACAAAAGGGGCGAACATGCCCAAAAAGAGGACATGTCTGCCCAAAGAATTAGAAGGCCAGCCTGGCAGGAATGCATGTCAGACTGCCTGCCAATCATGCCACTGGCCAAGTAAGGGCATACTAAGCAGACAGCACCCTGAGCTTGCATCTAATGATGCGCTTGCTCAACACTTTCTAAGGACTGTCCCCTAGCACTCGCTGGTCCACTTGTCTCCTTACCTTCTTACTAGCAGGCAGAAGCTCCTGGTAGATCGTCTGGGACAGAGAAAGCTGTATGTAGTGAGTGTAGAAGGAAGGGAACATGCCACAGTGTTAGAGAGTCCAAAGTCAGCATTACCTTAAAGGATTATTATAGGGTCAGGAACACAAACATGAATTCCTGACCATATAGTGTTAACATCACCATCTAGCCCCCCTGGGCCCCTCATGCCTCCATAAATATAGCAAAATCTTACTGTATTCAAGCCTGAAGCTGTAACTCTGCATGCTGTTAGACTCAGAAAAACAAGCAGTCTCCTGACATCATTAGAAGTGGTGGCCTGTTCCAATCACAGTGCTTCCCCATAGGACTGGCTGAGACTGACAAAGAGGCAGATCAGGGGCAAAACCAGCATGATTCAAACACAGCCCTGGCCAATCAACATCTCCTCAAAGAGATGAATTGAATCAATATATCTCTATGAGGAAAGTTCAGTGTCTGCATGCAGAGGGACGAGATACTGAATGTTTGGATGCATTTTAGGCAGCCATAACCCAGGAAGGATCTCTAACAGCCATCTGAGGAGTGGCCAGTGACGTTATCACTAAGCTGTAATGTAAACACTGCATTTTCTCTGAAAAGACAGTGTTTACAGCAAAAAGCCTGAAGCTAATGATTCTACTCACCAGAACAAATTCAATAAGTTGTAGTTGTTCTGGTGACTATAGTGTCCCTTTAACTATATTCATTGTCAGCCAGTCCACACAAGTTTTGTTCAAATACATCCCTCTTAAGTTTCCATACTTAAGTAAGAGTATGTGAAAAGTAGTTAGGGTTGCCACTTTTCTTGGAAAAACATACTGGCCTTACTAATTTGCACAATTAAATATGTATGGGTGGCATCACATGATGTAAATCACAAGGAGTGACATAAGAGAAAATGCTGTAAAATCACCAAAAACTACTTAGTTTGATTCTGCTGTATAGATGGATTCCTCCCAGTGCCCCCATGTGTCGATTACTCCAGGTCTCAGTGTTCCTATGTATCAGTGTCTCATTGCCCCATGTCTCCCAGTGTCCCCTGGTGTCGTGTCCCCATCTCTTCCAGTGTCCCTATGTATCACAGTGTCTTAATGCCCCATTTCTCCCTGTGTCCTCAAGTATTCCCATGTGTCTTTCCCTATGTCACTAGGAAGACGGGGAGACCTAGGAACACGGAGACACCAGTGAGACTGGGAGACTAGGGGACACTGGCTGGGACATATGGGGACACTCGGAATATAGGGGAAACTTGAAGACATGGGGATACAGACACCAGGGACACAGACACTAGAGACACTGGCTGGGGGACATGGGGACATTGAGACATGGGGATACTGAGACACCAGGGCCACAGACACTAGGGACACTAGCTTGGACACATGGGGACATTGAGACACTTGGAGACATAGAGGCACTAGGAGACATGGGAACAATGAGACACTAGCAGACTGGGGGCACTGGGAGACATGGGGACACTGAGACACCAGGGCCACAGACACTAGGGACACTAGCTTGGAGACATGGGGACATTGAGGCACTGGGAGAAATGGAGGCACTCGGAGACATGGGGACCGTGAGACACTGGGAGACTAGGGGGCACTGAGACACCAAGGACACTGGCTGGGAGACATGGGGACACTGTGTACCCATGTGTCTGTGTCATAATGTCTCCCAGTGTCCCTTAGTGTCTTAGTGTATGTCTCCTTGCAGCCTTTCCCCCATCCCTTACTTCCCTGAGCTGTAGGTTGTCTCTGCAGGGTGGGAGTTGCTGTCTGGACTCTCTGTAGCTGCACCCTTGCAGATCAGTGAGTATAGATAGGCAGGGAGGGATATGCTGGAACTTCCTATCCCTGCCTCTCTCCACACACAGCGACCCCTACTGGCCAGTGCTGGTATTGCAGAGTAATCTCCATTTATACTGAGAAAAATACCAACATTTGTATTGCCAGTATCACTACAATATTGGCACCAGCCAGGCAGCCTCAAATACTGTCTGTGCCAATAAAATAAAAGCCAGGTGGAATCCCTAAGAGTAGTGTGTTAAAAAAAAAAAAAAAGTAAAAAAAAAAATATATATATATTTTTTAAATCAATGGGCCTATTCCCTGGGCCTGGAGCTGCAGCTCCATCAGCCCCTATGTTAATCCGGCCCTGATTATTACTGAATGGCGCTCAGACCACACACATACAGTTCAATTGTCATGGAGCCAAAGTCTTTCCCATAGTCTTTATTATACGAATGGGCTCCTATCTGGGGTATCACTGCTCAAACAGGGCAAGCACCGAATGACCCGGCTTTCATGTCTTTGCAGAGGAAAATCAAGCATTTCAACATGGGGCCATAATCTAAAGGTAGCAGGCGGGCAACCAGGCTCCTCCAATGCAGAGTTTCGAGATTGGTCTCGTCACAGAAACTCACTGTTTATTAGATGTAGCACTTTATTTCATTATTTTTCTTTGTTAATTAATTATTTCTGAATAGATCCCAACGTTGTATTATTTTATAAAATAAACTTTAAAATGTTTACAGTTATGGACTTATTTAAAGGACCACTATAGCACCCAGACCACTTCAGCTTAATGAAGAAACTGCTATGTTTATAATAGGGTTAATCCAGCCTCTAGTGGCTGTCTCATTGACAGCCGCTAGAGGGCTTCCGCGCTTCTCACTGTGATTTTCACAGTGAGAAGACGCCAGCGTCCATAGGAAAGCATTGTGAATGCTTTCCTATGGACTGGCTGAACGCGCTTGCGGCTCTTGCCGCGCATGTGCATTCAGCCGGTGACGGAAGAAGAGGGAGGAGAGGAGGAGGAGAGCTCCCAGCCCGGTGCTGGAGAAAGAGGTAAGTTTAACCCCTTCCTCCCCCCAGAGCCCAGCAGGAGGGGGTCCCTCAGGGCACTATAGTGTCAGGAAAATGAGTATAGTGGTCTTTTAATTGCAAACTCGGTCACTGTGACGAAATGCCTTTTGTCCCTAGATTGTTAGGTGACAAGCTGCCCTTTGCCCCCGGCTTTTGGAGGAGCCTGATTGCCAGCCTCCTTCCTCATGACTATGGCCCTGGGGTGTATTGCCATTTAAAAAAGACTATTTGGGGCTTATTGGCTTCTAAAGACAGTTTCTTCCCATTGGAATCCATGGGAAGGTGTGTTTCTTCCCCTCCCCCGTTTCCTGTCTATTGTTCACCTAGATTGGGAGCTCAGATCCAAGCTATCTGGGGATAGGTTAAATGTGGGGGTTCTGTGTAATATAATAAGAATTATGTATTTTTATGTACTTTTACGTATTTTTGCTGTTAGTTTAAAATGTAGATATTTTCTGTACCTGGAGATAATTGAGTTTACTGCAGTGCCTTAAGCCAATTATCTCCAGGATGGAGAGGAGGGATTTCATTGTTTATATGAGAGTGTTATCATGTTAATTAGTGTTCCCATTGGTTTGTGTCCCTTTTGTCACAGTTTACCACCAGGTCCAGGGGGTGTGCCTCTGACCTGAAAACTTGTATATAAGGAGTAATAAACGCTCATTGGAGTCAGATCATCTTGTACCTTCATGAAGTTTCGGCTCATGTTTGGGGGATTGGAGAAACTACACTCTGGGGATTGCTATAATCACTATACTCCCCAGGGTATAATCACTAAGCTCTGCTAAGAGCTTGTTCCTGTTCCTGCTCTCTGGAATTCGGAGAGAGGTCGACCTGCTGGAAGCTGGACCCTGGTCCTGGGTCCAGAGTGGGTGGAGACGGCGAGATCCCAACCAAGCTGCGGCGGTTCGTGGGGTCTGCAGTGGTTATGGTGTCAGGCAGAGTGCTTGGAGTCCTCGGAAAGCACTAGGAGCATCCGTCGGCGGAAGGTACCCGGTCGGGGTGCCAGCGGTTCCGTTACAGTCACCAAAATAAATAATTATAGTAATACACAGGATGCTGAACACAAAGCTAGATGTCGATTTTTAATAACCCTACCCTTTGACCTGGATTATTTTAAGTGACAAGTTGCTACGATGCCACACATTTCCAACTTTCCTTTTATTTAACAAAACTTTTGTAGTGGGACCGCTGCCTGTTTGTGAATTGCTGTATTAAATTCTGTGTGTTTTCCCACTATTTTCATATGAATGTGCCTGTTCCCCGTTTGGGAAGTCCTACACAAAGGGAATGCATTCACCTCAAAAAAAGGGGACCAAGTCATTTAGAATGTTGGTTTAGAACATTCACACCTCGTAATGAGATGTCAAAACCACAAACTGCAATGGAAGCCTCGGAGCGTGCCTCCCCTGGGTGGCAGCCCGTTCGTTATATGAACACCATCCAGGGGGAGCATTCAAGGATTGCTTCCAACCTCGTTCAGTTCCCGAATGAGGACCTCCCCAGTGCCCCTTGGAATGTTCTTATAGCCGGGTGGCGGGCAGGGAGAGTATTTGTGTCCTGAAAGAAGATGCTTCCCTTGCCTGGTTTCACCCAAGGACCCCAAGAATGGAGGCTGTTCATGGCGGTCACCGTTGAGTTTGGTGGGGACAATGGCGGTTTGGCAGACTTTCTGTGGCTGGCAGTCCAGGAGGTATGAAGCTTTCCCATGCAGGGGCTCCCAGGTACAGAGGCTCATGGGATGAAGACCCCCTGGTCACCAGAGGTGGGAAACCCTGAGGATGGGTGGTGGGAACACGGTACAAAGGGACTGGGGTTCTGGATCTGTTATACAACCCCTGGGAGGGGGAGGACCCTGGGAGGGGACATTGTCTGTATATGTGATCCACCCCTTGCATTGGGAAAAGTATAAAGCCGAGTGTGGCCAATAAAGTTGTTGTTGTACCCCCAGGACTGTGTGTCGTCTGGTTACTGGGTGGGAAATGGGTCTCTCTCTGTATCTTAACTGACTTCCTTTTAGGGAAGGACGTGGCTGAGCAGGGACAACCAGCCAGGTTGCTAGCAGGCCCGCTACAATTGGTGGCAAGCGGCAGGATCCACACGGAACCAGATCCATGGACTACACCACTCTAAAGAGACAAACATCACACGACCTGGTGGAAGCCAGAGGAATATCAGCTGGAAGTGGTAACAAGGCTGACCTGACTGCAACCCTCATGGAAGATGACTGTACATGCAGAGAGGCAGCTGTGCCACAGCCGGAGGGCGAGGAAGATGCTATGTGCAGAGAAGTCACCTGGTGCTCTATGAGGAGACCCCCTTAGAGGAAACCATGAACTGAATTCACTATGAGGTACAAGCTTATGTCCTCTCCCAAAAGAATGGGGCAAACCCCCCACAACCAGACAAATGACGGACCAGAGAGAGGTCCCCAGAAGGTCTGGCCATCCCGGCGCCAAAGCCCAAATTTAACTTTGTCACCAATTCAGGGAGGCAGAAGAAGGCATCGACGCCTTCCTACAAGATTTTAAGCGCCAGTGTCTATTACAGGAAGGTGACCCCGGAATGGGTGACTATTTTGGCCAGGACACTAACAGGGAGGGCGGCGATTGCCTACCAAGATGTACCAGCAGACAAGATCCGGGAGTACAAATGCGTCAAGGAAGTCCTATTGGCCCGGTATGCAGTGACCCCGGAGTCGTACCGGAGAAAGTTCAGGGGGACAAAGAAAGGCGAGAAGCACTCCCATGCTGAGTGGGCATGCCGCATCGTCCGAGCCACCCAGAGCTGGATGGCTTCGCAGCAAGCTAAGACCCCTAAAGTGATTCTCCAGTTGTTCATGCTCGAACACTTTTACAACGGACTCCCCACCGAGGTGCAGGAATGGGATAGAGACGGGCAGCCTAAGACCGTGACCAAAGCAGCCAAACAAGCCAATGAGTATGTGGATAATTAGCGGTCCCGATGCCCTGCTCCCTCTCCCAGCTACCGACCCCTCATCTGACCTCTGCTACAGCTCTGAAACTGCTATGTTTCTAAAAAAATGGGTTAACCCTAGCTGGACCTGGCACCCAGACCACTTCATTAAGCTTAGAGTGGTCCTTTAATGGACCAAATTTTGATTTGCAAATTAAATGTAAGTAAACTTGTATACATGATCTTTATATTGTAGAGGTTAAGGAAAATGCTATTACATAGATATTTTATCATATAGACATTTTATTAAAAAAAGGTAAATATTTAAAAAGAAACATCCCATCTAGCCTTTTAGATACAATCTTTAAAAAAAAAACCTTTGGAAGCAGAGGAGTTAAGTTTTTTTTTCCTTACCCATCATATTACAGATATAAACTCTTAGAAGAGCATTCTATGCCTTTGATGTGATTTTAGTAGAAAATTGCTGGACTATTTACACAAATTAGCGAACAGGAGTCTAGTGAAAAGGATTCTACTAAATTAGCCGTAAAATGGCTCTGCAATGTACTTTATAGAGAGCTTTCTTTCATCTTGTGCTGCTTAAAATACAAAGGCATCTTTCACCACATGTCTAGGGTGATGTGCTTAAAGGATGTCATAATTATCATAAAAAAAATGCTGGTAAATTGTTCTATAAGTAACATAATACATTCCTTGCATCTAGTGCAGTAAACATTAAGTAAACCAAAACAATTATTTATTACATTAAACTAAACTATTTTAGACTCCTTCAAATGTCCTAGTGTGGGTGATAGCACAATCCAAAAACCATAGTCAAATATTAAGCATTTGTGGCATTTAGCCAAATACTTTTAGGTAAAGTTATTTTATCGACATTATCTTGATAAGACAAAATAAAATAATATGATATATACGTTGCATACCCTTTAGGGACCAGTGATAATGTTGTATTTCTCATGTTCTGCTCTTCATTCCAGTACGAATTAGCGATACCAAAGACAAATAATTTTTTTGTCATTATTAAACATTATCTCTTCTTAATTAATTGTATAATAAATTATAGACCTGGTTATTCCTTCAAAAGAACACTCTAAGGTTAAAAATAAATATATGTATGTTTATTTGTTCCTTGATGCAATAAGAACCAAGCCCTCCCTATTAAAATTAGAAAAACACCTTTAAAGGGAACCCCCCCTCCCAAGCTCCCCCCTCTCTTGGCGCTTACCTGAATCCAGCGTCTCCCTTAGCGCTGGGTCAGGCTGAGCCCGCACTCCTCCTCCACTGACCTCAGCCAGCAGGGGAGAACTAATGTGCATGTGCGGCAATGGCCGCTCTCGCATTAGGATTTTCCCATAGAAAAGCATTGATCAATGCTTTCTTATGGGGCTAAATATTACACTGGAGGTCCCATTGCAGAGCATGAAGACGTCCAGCATCAGATAACAGAAGCCCTCTAGTGGTTGTCTGCTAGACAGCCACTGAGGGCAGACTTAGAGTTGCAATGTTTTACACTGCAGCACTAGGTGCAAATGGTACACAGCATCCAGACCGATTCAATGAGCTGAAGTGGTCTGGGTGCCTAAAGTGTCCTTTTAAGCTCACTTGCAACCCAGCAGCCACTTCTCTGCAGCCACTTCACCTGTTCTGAGATCATCGGTTGCTTTGATCCCTGGTGCAATCCAATTCTTCTTATAGAGAAGCACTGGGAATATAGGGCACACACTATAAATGCTTATAGAGAAGCACTGAATTCTATGCTCATTTATAAGAAACAATAACAGCATTTGTGGATAACAGGCTGTATGTGCTGAATGTCACAAATAGTTTTTGAAGGCCTTAATGTGGAGTTGCCTATAGTGGTGGTCAGTCTGAGCTACTAGTGGAAGAATCTCTAGCATTTGAAAAATTGCCTTTTATCATCAGGTTTTACATTGCTAGAAGTAGTTTTGGTGCTTTAAAAGTGTCTCTTTAATGATATCTAGTCTTTCCAGACTCAGAACATTGGGACATGGTCCAGATTCAATTTCTTGACTTTACCTCTTTCAGAGATGAGAGACCCTTGACACAAAATGTAATATTGATTTCTCATAAAAACACATCTATGCCATATGCACAGACAGATGGAATAAGAGAGGCAGACAGATAGATAGTGTGAATGATGCTTGGATTGTACCCACCCACCTTCCCCTCCAAAATTGTTATACTTACCTTATTTTCCCCTCCCAGCTGTGTCACCCTCCAGCACCCTTCCTAGCAGTCTTTAAGAGCATCACACAGCCTCAGGCTGGACTTGAGGGAGCTACAAGGATCCACGGAAAGCATTCTTGTTTTGGATGACCAGGACTTTCCACTCACCACCATGGAATGCTGCGCCAGAACGGAGGCTAGCCGCGACCCATTGAAACATTGACCTCCATCTAAATTCAGCTAGCCATATCTGATCTGAGCCCTTTTTGGACATAGTGGGTGCTCTGCTACTAAATTCCTGGGAACAGCGGTTGTGTGGTGATGTTGGCATGGGAACCTTACTTATTAAGTACTTTGTTACTCCCATGCTAGGGTTCAAATTAAATGACCTGCTCAGGTACAGCACCAAGTCATTGGGGATGTTGCCATGGGCGTCTGCAGGGAGGGGACAAGGGGGGGCACTTGCCTCCCTTGGATTTTTTAGCTTGTTATGCTATTTTTCGTGTGAGATTAAAAATACAGTGCAATACCGGTGCTGGGTTGGGAGAGAGGCAGGGATAGGAAGCTACATTTTATCCCTGCTTTTCTCTCCTGACTGAATCCGCAGGGGAGCAGCACAGCGTGCAGCCAGCAACTCCCAGACTGCAGAGGCAGACTACAGATCAGGTAAGTGAGGGATGGAGGGGAGAAAGCCTATAGATTAGGTAAGTGAGAGATGGGAAGAGATACAGCCTATAGATCAGGTAAGTGAGGGATGGGGGCTTGAAAGAGACAGCCTATAGAGCAGGTAAGTGAGAGATGAGGTGGCAGCCTATAGATCAGGTAAGTGAGAGATGGGGGGATCCACCTACAGATCAGGTAAGTTAGAGATGTGGAGATCCACCTACAGATCAGGTAATTGAGGGATGGGGGAGACAGCCTATAGATCAGGTAAGTGAGGGATGGGGGGAGACAGCCTATAGATCAGGTAAATGAGAGATGGGGAGACAGCCTACGGGAAGGGTCAGCAAGGAGCACGAAGGTAAAGTAAGAGAAGGAGCAGAAAGGAGAAGGAACAGAAATGAGCAGGAAGGGACATCAAGGAGCAGAAAGGGGCAGCAAAGAGCTGGAAGGGATAGCGAGGAGCACAAAGGTAAAGTAGGAGAAGGAGCGCAACGGAACAGAAATGAGCAGGAAAGGTCTGCGCGGAGCAGGAAGGATCTGCAAGGAGCACGAAGGGTCAGCAAGGAGCAGGAAGAGTCAGCAAGAAGCAGAAAGGGTCATCAAGGAGCTGGAAGGTAAAGCAGCAGAAAGGTAAAGTAGAAGGAGCAGAAAGGAACAGAAAGGAGCAGGAAGGGTCAGCAAGAAGCAGGAAGAGTCAGCAAGGAGCTGGAAGGTAAAGCAGCAGAAAGGTAAAGTAGAAGGAGCAGAAAGGGACATCAAGGAGCAGAAAGGGTAGGAAATGAGCTGGAAGGGGCAGAAGGAGCACAAACGTAAAGTAGGAGAAGGAGCAGAAATTAGCAGGAAGGGTCAGCAAGGAGCAGGAAGGGTCTGCAAGGAGCAGGAAGGGTCTGTAAGGGCAGCAAGGAGAAGGAAGGGTCTGCAAAGAGCAGAAGGGGACAGAAGGAGCACAAAAGTAAAGTAGGAGAAGGAGCTGATAGGGGGCAGCAAGGAGCTGGAATGGGCAGCAAGGAGCAGAAAGGGACAGAAGGAGCACAAAGGTAAAGGAGCAGAAAGAATCAGAATGAGCACAAAGGTAAAGTGGGAGAAGGAGCAGAAAGGAATAGAAATGAGCAGGAAGGGACAGCAAGGAGCAGAAAGGGGCAGTAGAAGCAGGAAAAGACAGAAAGAGCACAAATTTGAAGGAGTAGATAGAATCAGAAGGAGCACAAAGGTAAAGTAGGAGAAGGATCAGAAAGAAATAGGAAGGGGCAGCAAGGAGCAGAAAGGGGCAGAAGGAGCACAACGGTAAAGGAGGAGAAGGTGCAGAATGGGGCAGGAAGGGACAGCAAGGAGCAGAAAGGGTCAGCAAGGAGCTGGAAATGGCAGCAAGGAGCAGGAAGGGACATAAGGAGCACAAAGGTAAAGTAGGAGAAGGAACAGAAATGAGCAGGAAGGGACATCAAGGAGCAGAAAGGGTCAGCAAGGAGCTGGAAGGGGCAGAAGGAGCACAAAGGTAAAGTAGGATAAGGAGCAGAAATGAGCAGGAAGGGTTACCAAAAAGCAGGAAGGGTCAGCAAGAAGGAGGAAGGGTCTGCAAGGAGCAGGAAGGGTCTGCAAAGAGCAGAGAGGGACAGCAAGGAGCAGAAAGGGGCAGTAGAGGCAGGAAAAGACAGAAAGAGCACAAATTTGAAGGAGCAGATAGAATCAGAAGGAGCACAAAGGAAAAGTAGGAGAAGGGTCAGAAAGAAATAGGAAGGGGCAGCAAGGAGCAGAAAGGGGCAGAAGGAGCACAACGGTAAAGGAGGAGAAGGTGCAAAATGGGACAGGAAGGGACAGCAAGGAGCAGAAAGGGTCAGCAAGGAGCTGGAAATGGCAGCAAGGAGAGGGAAGGGACATAAGGAGCACAAAGGTAAAGTAGGAGAAGGAACAGAAATGAACAGGAAGGGACATCAAGGAGCAGAAAGGGTCAGCAAGGAGCTGGAAGAGGCAGAAGGAGCACAAAGGTAAAGTAGGATAAGGAGCAGAAATGAGCAGGAAGGGTTATCAAGAAGCAGGAAGGGTCAGCAAGAAGGAGGAAGGGTCTGCAAGGAGCAGGAAGGGTCTGCAAAGAGCAGAGAGGGACAGCAAGTAGCAGAAAGGGGCAGCAAGAAGCAGGAAGGGACAGAAGAAGCACAAAGGTAAAGGAGCAAAAAGAATCAGAAGGAGCACAAAGGTAAAGTAGGAGAAGGATCAGAAAAGGGTAGCAATTAACTGGAAGGGGCAGAAGGAGTGTAAAGGAAAAGTTGGAGAAGGAGCAGAAAGGAACAGAAAGGGACAGCAAGGCGCACAGAGGTAAAGTAGGAGAATGAGCAGAAAGGGTCTGCAAGGAGCAGAAAGGGATCAGAAAGAGAAAGGAGCAGAAAGGCGCAAAATTAGTAGAAAGTAGCAGAAAGCTAAATGTGCAGAAGGAGCCAAGGACGAGAGAAGACAGTGTCAGAAGAAAAAGAAGACTGTGTCAAATGAAGGAGAAGAAAAGGAGATTGGAGCAGGAAGGACAAGTAAAGTGAGCCCCCCCACTTTATTCTGGACACCACATCATAAGTCTTTGGTACCTGGGCCTGGCAGAGAAACTTTGGACCTTCTCATCTCCCCAGGTAAAAAAATATATCAGTGTTAATGTGTTCACTTTTATTTACTGAGTGTCAGGAAGCACAGAGTGCCGCTGGGTAGGATGTCACTGATTGGCTAGAGCAGTCAACTGGCACTCTAGAGGGTTGTAGTCAATGGAGTATTCTCAAAGCAAGATCTTGTCGTCAGTGGGGTACCTCAGGGATCTTTACTTGGATCCATTCTCTTTCATATTTTTATTAGTGATATTGCAGAAAGTCTTCATGGTAAGGTATGGTAAGGTATACAAAGTTATGTAGCCGGGTTAATGTTCCAGGAGGGATAAGCCAAATGGCAAAGGTTTTTGGTAAACTAGAAAAATGGTCAGAACTGTGACAACTGACATTTAAAGTGAATACGTGCAAGATAATGCATCTTGGATGTAAAAACCGAAGTGCAAAGTATAGAATATTTGATAGAGTCCTAACCTCAACATCTGAGTAAAGGGATTAAGGGATAATTAGTCAGATGATTTAAAGATAGGCAGACAATGTAATAGAGCAGCAGGAAATGCTAGCAGAATGCTTGGTTGTATAGGGAGTGGTATTAGCAGTAGAAAGAGGGAAGTGTTCATGCCACAGAACACTGGTGAGACCTCACTTGGAGTATTGTATGCAGTACTGGAGACCGTATCTCCAGAAAGATATTGATACTTTAGAGAGAGTTCAGAGAAGGACTACTAAACTGGTTCATGGATTGCAGGATAAAACTTACAAGGAAAGGTTAAAGGATCTTAACATGTATAGCTTGGAGGAAAGATGAGTCAGGGGGGATATGATAGAAAAATTTAAATATATAAAGGGAATCAACACAGTAAAGAAGGAGACTATATTTAAAAGAAGAAAAACTACCACAACAAGAGGACATAGTCTTAAACTAGAAGGGCAAAGGTTTAAAAATAATATCAGGAAGTATTACTTTACCGAGAGGGTCCCTATTACCTTTCTTTTGAATGGGCACAACATTTGCTTACTTCCAATCTTCTGGGACTACTCCTGTTAACAATGATTGGTAAAATAAATCTGTTAATGGTTTTGCTAGTACACCACTAAGCTATTTCAATAACTTTGGTAGTGGATGCATGGACTAGCCTTCCAGCTGAAGTGGTAGAGGTTAACACAGTGAAGGAGTTTAAGCATGCATGGGATAGGCATAAGGCTATCCTAGATATAAGATAAAGCCAGGGACTAATTAAAGTATTTAGAAAGTTAGACAGACTAGATGGGCTGAATGGTTCTTATCTGCCGTCACATTCTATGTTTCTCATTATTGGGGGATCAGGCATGCCATGTTGCATGCCCTTCAGCTTGATTCCACTGTGTTTTATGAAGCTGCTGAAACCAGTTATGGCGCATCTTCAGTCCAAAGAAATCCTGTGCCATCTCCATTTGGGTGATTTACTGATTTTCTATGACACAGTACCCAGGCTACACTCTCAGACGAGATTTGTTGTTCACGTTCTGGAATCTGTGAGCAACGACAGACATAAATCGACACTCAACCACCGGTGCCATCTTAGCCGAGGTATGGGCAAGACTGGAATGGCATGTCAAAATTTGGCCCTTTACCAGACTTCATTGTGGAATTTTAAACGCATTACCATCCCTCAGGGGGCCCACTGTATGGGGATCTATTTGCCTCCTGGACCAACCGACATCCTCTCGAGGTACTTGAATTAGCTCCCGGATTGGACTGAGAGGTGGGTGATGTGTTCCTCCACCTTTGGCCTAGTCAAGGATCCTATGCCTTCCCATCATTCTCCATGCTGACAATACTACTCCATTACACTCGCCTCCATAGAGAGTCTCTCCTTCTCATCAGTCCCCTCTGGCAGAGCCGAGCGTGGTGTCCGGATTTGTTGGAGCTACCTCACGACCTTCCTCTCCTCTTGCCATCGTTCTCTCTTCTACTGACAGGACCTTGTGGGGAACTACACCCTCTTGTGATAGGGCAGAGGCTGAACCTAGTAGCTTGGATGCTTTTAGGGGATCCTGATGGGTCCATGGGTTTTTGTGAAAGACTCATTGGCTCCCGACGTCAGACAATGCTACGTCTCCGGTTAGAATTTTTAGAGTAATGGGTGTTTGAAGAGGGTTAAGGATATCTTTACAGCACCTGTTTATATCATCCTGTACTATCTGTCGCATCTCTTCTAGCTAGGTCATTAACATCGGTCTGTTTATGTGGTGCACTCGACAATATCAACAGCTCACATGACTACTTTCGGACGAGCTTTTGCTATTGTTATGTCTCATTTCCTTCTGACGCGTTTCAGGCATTCAACGTTGATTTTTTTTTTCTTCTATCATGTTCAATTGTCAGCATTATTTAGACAAACAATATAAAAATGAACACAACTAGTATGAGTGCAAGGGTTAAAAAGCTGCCACTCCATAGTCACACTTCAAAGAGCCACTATAATTGGCTTTCAAACAGATAGTGTGTGTGGGTTACCCAAATATACACTAGAGGGCGCTAAGTACCCAGAGTACAGTGAGATAGGATAGTAAATAACTTATAATATTAAATAATATAGTTTATTATGAGACAAAAAACTCAAATAAAATAAAAACAGTGCGAGCTAGAACATAAACACAGTACTATTCCAAGACCAGGAAAAACTATTCCAAAACCAACCACAATAATCAGTCTAGAGGTGCAGTCAGAAGCCCCACTGGTCGCGACTCTAGGGACCAGGGAATACCTTCCAATGGCGATAAAGTGGTGGTAATAAGGTCTTTGTACTGGATCTCGTGGCTTTACGCTTTTCAGTCCATCATAGTAAGGACTTCCTCAGGAGAAGGAAGCGTTCTGAAGCCAGGTAGCGATCTTCTTAAATATTTGATCTCTTTGCGTCCAATCAGGGAATGGCGCATGTTCCTCCGACTCGTCTCATGCATGGGCGCACAGAATCACATCATTTACTGCGACTACCTGGGAAAGCGCAGCGCGCATGCGCAACCATTGTGAAGCGCAGACCGACCTTATGGATCTAAAAAGTTATTAAAGATTTTTAGACCCATTCTACTAGGGGTTATCCCCCTTCTCCTGGTGTACCATAGTAGGCTGACTTCAGTTCTTTTCCAACCTTATGGACATCCAAACTGCTATGACAAGATGACACAGAATTCTTTTCAGGTAGAATTCACTTTTAGTAGCGAATTTGTTACATTTGATGTCAAATCTATTGCAGACACCTTGGCTAATACCACAAATAAGTAATATGGATTGGAATATCGTGAAACATATTGCTTCAATTATAAAAATAGTTCTGATAGACTTAAAATACTAAAAAAAAATACTAAAAAAATACTTATAAATACTTAAAAAAAACTTAAAAAATGTTTAAAAAATAAATAAATCCTTTCAAATTAATATGTTTATATGCATGTGGGATAAAATTTGTGGTATCCCTCACAATCTATTATCCATAGAAATCAAGAAGAATATTTGGAAATACATATAAATACAACACATGTAAATGAGTGAACATAGATACAATATATATATAAAAATAATTGAAAGTACTTTCATATGAAAGGTATACATATGTGCTTATGATGTATTGATGATATTCTAGATAATGATATTAATATCTATATACAGCAACATATACATATTTAAAAAAACTGTATTAAAATATGTGTCACAATAATGCATAAAAAATATATATATATTTTATATATATATATATATATATATATATATATATATATATATATAAACGCCAGAAAGCATATCTCTATTCCATAACAAATGGCAATTAGTTATGGTTGTAGCATTATAGGGATATGTTTCTATAGACATAAGAGGAGCAAAGACAAATGAAAAAGGTTTAAAAACATATATAAAAGATAGAATATAAATATACAGCGTGGAGTATTCTGTTGACATTTTTAATCACATTTTGAATCAGATAAAAGACAAGATATCTAGATCCGTATTCAGACCGTAAGGGGTGAAAGTTTTTAATTTATAGATTATTATGTTATTATTTATATAGTGCCAACAAATTCCGCAGCGCTTTACAGTGGGTGGATAAACAAACATGTAATTGTAACCAGACAGGTTGGACACACAGGAACAGAGAAGTTGAGGGCCCTGCTCAATGAGCTTACATGCAAGAGGGAGTGGGGTAAAGTGACACAAAAGGTAATACGCTTTTATAAAGAAGTAGGTCTTTAATGATATTGATCCACTCAGTCTCTTTTTTTGCTAAAATACTTGTGGTATCTAGACTCCACCTCTCCAATGTGGTGTAACTTTGTCTATACCTATGCATGAAAAATCTTTAAAATCAAAGCTTGAGCAATTATTACAGTGTCTAGGTACACTGTGTTTATCACTGTGTTTCCTAATTCCATTAAAATGTTGATGTAGACGTTCATGTAGCTTCCGATGGTACGACCTACATACTGAATTCCACATTTGCATTCTAGAAGATACACTACATTTTTACCATGACATTTGATAAAATGTTTAACTTTAAAACGTTCACCTGTAATAAAACTTTAAAACCTAAAGTTTTCCTTTGTTTGGCAACTGCAAGCGCCGCAGTTGCCACATCTAAAAAAACCTTTCCGGTTGCTTACCCAAAAAGCCATTTCCAGGTTTTTTATCATTAATTCTGGGAAGCACACTAGGAGCTAGAATTTTATTTCAGGTTATCTGTTTTCCTATATATTCCCTTGTGCTCTCTCCCCTGTTTATTCGGGCTCCCATTTTCTAGCACTAGAGATACTCAATGAGCTCACTATACTACTGCTAGCCTTTTTTATTTATCATGTTTTTCTCTCTTGGATTTTAGAGACACTTTGGGGGTATATATATATATGTATACGTAACATATATATATATTGTGATAACGTGAAGGTAGAGAGGCCTTTAACATTTTCCCCAGGGGAAGTACGTGTTGTATGTGGGGTGTGCAACACAAAGCTAGGTTTAGTTATGGGCCCTGGGGTGGAGCATTTGGAGAGCAGGGTGGGCCAATGCTCCACTCCTCAGTTTATACACAACTGGGAGAAATCAGGTCCAGGCAAGAGTTTTTTGGAACTGTCTCCAACCCACTGCTCAGCTGCAGATAATCAGCTGTAGCAGTGGGAATAAACCCCTCCCTGCTATGCAGGTAAAGGGGGGGATTGCTGACTTCCTCCTTGGAAGCAGGTTGGAGAGAGACTGTTCTCTCCAGTGAGAGAGTCAAGGAGACTGAGCACTGGGAGTGCAAAAGTAAAGCAGTCAAGGCTGGCTTTGAGCACTGGGAGTGCGGAAAAGAGAGAGAATTTTGTTTATTTCTAGAAGGAATGGAAGCCACATGCTAACCGAGTGTGGAGTGCAGAGATCTGACAAAGGCACTAGGTTGGTGAACACAAATATTATTTTGTTCTAGTTTAACCCCTTAAAGCCGGAGGGTGTACTATTCCGTCCTGTTTTAAGCGGCTCTAAACGCCGCCGGGTGTAATAGTACGCCCTCTGTTTTTTTTGTACTTACCCGGTTGCCGGCGATCCCACAACGGCAATCACAGTTGGGGGACTCCCAGGGAGCCCCCCGACGCACATCCAATGTCCTGAAGCCCTCCCCCCGGCAATGTGAGAGTGAGGTGCTTGCGAGGACCTCACAATCACATGGCCGGGATAGCTGCCTCCTGTACTGCCAGCAGGGGGGCTGCCTGTAATGACAGGTGGTCCCCCTGCTGGCTGAAAATAAAAAAAATTAAGTTAATTAAGTGTAATTTTTTTTTATATACTTAGATCATATATATATATATATATACACATACACATACACACACATACACTGTCTAGGTGTATTTTACTATTAATATATAATTATATATATATATTAATATCAAATTACACGTAGACTGATATTGATTAAATATATATATAATTATTGTTATATATATATTTATATATAATATAAAAAATAAATATGTAAATAAGTTAAAAAATAAAATTTAAAAAATAATTACAAATAAATAATTTAAAAAAATATAGATGTGTGTTATTTCGTTCTAACTGTATTGTGATATTAATATATATATATTTATATCAAAATACACGTAGAACGAAATAATATATACATAAATATATACGTATATATCACTATATATATATATATACCTATATATAAATAAAAATATTTTAAAAAATTATATATATATATATATACATACATATATATATATATATATATATATATATATATATATATACACATACGTATATATAAACATATATTAATTCTACATATATATTTATGTAATATTTTTACATAATTAGGTATCTTAATTAATTACAATTAGCGGGACCTGCCTGACAACCCATGCCAAAAGTAAAGGGAATTTAATTTGCTAGCACTATATTGAACCCTATAACTTTCCAAGACACCATAAAACCTGTACATGGGGGGTACTGTTCTACTCGGGAGACTTCGCTGAACACAAATATTAGTGTTTCAAAACAGTAAAATGTATTACAACAATGATATCGCCAGTAAAAGTGACGTTTTTTGCATTTTTCACGCACAAACAGCACTTACACAGACGATATTATTGCTGTGATACTTTTTACTGTTTTGAAACACAAATATTTGTGTTCAGCGAAGTCTCCCGAGTACAACAGTACCCCTCATGTACAGGTTTTATGGTGTTTTCAAAAGTTACAGCGTCAAATATAAGGCTTGCGTTTCATTTTTTTCACATTAAAATTCGCCAGATTGGTTAGGTTGCCTTTGAGACCCTATGGTAGCCCAAGAATGGAAATTACCCCTATGATGGCATACCATTTGCAAAAGAAGACAACCCAAGGTATTGCAAACGGGGTATGTCCAGTCTTTTTTAGTAGCCACTTAGTCACAAACACTGGCCAAAATTGGCGTTTTTTTGCATTTTTCACACAAACAAATACTAACGCTAACTTTGGCCAGTGTTTGTGACCAAATGGCTACTAAAAAAGACTGGACATACCCCATTTGCAATATCTTGGGTTGTCTACTATTGCAAATGGTATGCCATTATGGGTGTAAATTTCATTCCTGGGCTACTATAAAGTCTCAAAGGCAACATAACCAATCTGGCGAATTTCAATTTCAAATGTAACGTGCTATATTTGACCCTGTAACTTCCCAAAACCCAATAAAACCTGTACATAGGGGGTACTGTCTTACACATGAGACTTTGCTGAATACAAATATGTGTATTTTATTGCAGTAAAAACAAACAGTATTAAGACATTGACAGTTAAAATGTCATGTAGAACTAAAAAAATTTTAAAATCATATTTTCTCCCATTTTTTTCATATTAAATTATGTTTCATAGCTAAATATTTGATATTAAATGAAAGCCCTGTTTCCCCTGAATAAAATGATATATAATAAGGGTGGGTGCATTTAATATGAAAGAGATGAATTACGGTTGGACAGACATGTAGCGCAAATGCCAGGTTTTGTTTACATTTTGTTTTGTTCACAACGTGTACATTTGGCTCCGTCCTTAAGGGGTTAAACCCTGAGAGAGAGGGAGTCTGATGTTAGTTAGTGCTCAAACGAGCTAGGCTTTTGTTTATAGGGATTTGTGTTATTGTTGTTTTTTTGTATTTGCTGCTGTAGCTGTGGTGGAGTTTAACAATAAAACTGCCTGGATTATATGCAAACCAAAGGACTGTGCCTGTTGTTTACCCTAGAGGACCGTGCTACCTGCAGTCAAGGATCACAATATATATATACGTATATATATATATATATATATATATTTTTTTTTAGTCCTTTTTTGTGACTTCACTCCATTATTTAGTTCATATTTATTCTGCCATATTTAGAAATATTGGGAACTCTCTTTGCAGCACTAGATACTGTTCTATTCCTTGCCCAATTTTTGTATATATAATATTGTTATTATTAATTTTCAGGGACTTTCTTTAATGCAATTGTATGCATGGTCTCATATTTACTATACCCATAGCATGATGTGTTCACATTTCGGGGTTCCTGTATATATATATATATATATATATATATATATATACAACAAAAAATCAGATTTAGGCACTCACCCTTAAGAAGACTCCTATGTTTGTTGCCTTTGGTGCTTCCAGCGTCAAAAATTATAACCATAGATAAATAGGAGCACTCAAAAGGACTTCTTTGTCGATATTTATTGTAAAAAAAGTTTACATCAAAGTGTAAGACATCAAATCGACGTTTCGACCCCTCAGGGTCTTTTTCAAGATCAAACACTGAGTGAAATAAATGCAGTTTAAATATGTGTAGAGAAAAGATAACTCACCAATCTCGTGTGTGCGGCTAGCCGAACCCGGAAGTGTCTCGGCAACTCACGTGATTACTTCAACGTGCGTCATTACGTGTAACGTGGTTGCTAAGTGATAGAAGGTAAACTTATATAGCAGGGGTGATAGATGAAGGATACATCTATCGTGCTTTCTACATAAAACATGCAACTAATGTGACAATATACTGACCAAAGTGTTAAGAGATCTCAATCTAGAGATCAAAAGGTGAAAGATAAAAACAAAGTAATACTTAGTCGGAAGATCTGCATGTAGTTCTTAGCCAGGATAGAAAGAATGGTACACCTCTGAGACAGAATGCCTAATAGAGTGCAATAAAGAGTGCAGTGCATAGAGAAATTGATGTTACATATTCTAAATGAATCTAATCGGCATAAATCTCTAAAGGTTGAACATATCAAGTAATACTACCAATATTTATAAAAAATAGAATAAAATTAAATATACAAAATATACTATTAAATATTGGGGTATTTTAGGTTCAGATAAAAACCCAATATTAGTCTGAAACGTAACAGGAACCTCAGAGACTTACTCGTGAGAAGCGATCCCACTTTATGCTATCAAAAAACCACAGGACCCACTAAGAAAGGCTGCTATAGATGCAGTGGATGTGTAACTTGCAGCCATATGAACATAGGTACCTCATTTGTTCACCCACACAGTGGAGTTCAGATTTCAATCACTCAATATATCACTTGTATGACCGACCATGTGATATATCTAATTACGTGTCCGTGCGGTCTTTCATACGTGGGAAAAACTGATTTGACTCTCCGTGAACGCATTCGTGGCCACAGATCAACTATTACCACTGCATTCAGAGACCAAAAATCTGACAAGCCAGTAGCTAAACATTTCCTTCAAGCAAATCATAGACTTCCCACACTCAGATTCATAGCGATTGACCACGTTCCACCTAGTCCTAGAGGAGGAGACAGATCGAAATTGTTACAGC
This sequence comes from Pelobates cultripes, assembly GCA_933207985.1. Lineage (NCBI taxonomy): Eukaryota > Metazoa > Chordata > Amphibia > Anura > Pelobatidae > Pelobates > Pelobates cultripes. The sequence goes on along the minus strand of OW240915.1, from coordinate 262,745,489 downwards.
AACGCGAAACCTACTGGATACACCGTTTAGACACTGTTACCCCGAAAGGATTAAATGAATATATTTCATTTTCTATGTTTATTTGATTAATTGAATATATATGATCCTGTTCTTCAGATATCGAGCATGTTACATATATTAAGAGCTATCTAGTTGTAAGGATATTTAATAGTATATTTTGTATATTTAATTTTATTCTATTTTTTATAAATATTGGTAGTATTACTTGATATGTTCAACCTTTAGAGATTTATGCCGATTAGATTCATTTAGAATATGTAACATCAATTTCTCTATGCACTGCACTCTTTATTGCACTCTATTAGGCATTCTGTCTCAGAGGTGTACCATTCTTTCTATCCTGGCTAAGAACTACATGCAGATCTTCCGACTAAGTATTACTTTGTTTTTATCTTTCACCTTTTGATCTCTAGATTGAGATCTCTTAACACTTTGGTCAGTATATTGTCACATTAGTTGCATGTTTTATGTAAAAAGCACGATAGATGTATCCTTCAAAGTTTACCTTCTATCACTTAGCAACCACGTTACACGTAATGACGCACGTTGAAGTAATCACGTGAGTTGCCGAGACACTTCCGGGTTCGGCTAGCCGCACACACGAGATTGGTGAGTTATCTTTTCTCTACACATATTTAAACTGCATTTATTTCACTCAGTGTTTGATCTTGAAAAAGACCCTGAGGGGTCGAAACGTCGATTTGATGTCTTACACTTTGATGTAAACTTTTTTTACAATAAATATCGACAAAGAAGTCCTTTTGAGTGCTCCTATTTATCTATGGTTATATATATATATATATATATATATATATATATAAAATACACTATATGGAGGACAACAAAAAACAATTTTTGTTGTATAATTAATAGCCTCTGGCGTCTAGAGGGCGAATATTCACAGCTTTTGTGTATGAATGCACTGTTTAGGCAGCAGGTCCCTAATCAGTTTATTTTACCCCTGCTATATACTGCTTTTTATCTCACCACACATGTATTCACCAATAGGGGGAGTATTTTTGTTCCTAGTAACATTTGTACATTTTCCTATCACTATCAGAGTGATTGCATTCAACAGTTCCACAAATCATCTTCAAGTATGTGTAGGACTCTACTAGCCTACTTTTATCCATAATACAATAAGTATTGGAGTGTTCCTTTTAGCTTTGTTTAATTTTAGAGTAGCTTAAAGTTGAGTTTAAAATACTAATTAAATTGTTTAAGAAATATTGTGAAGCTGTGTTTGTTTTACGTATCTTTCATATTTACTGTAATAATTCTTTGTTAAACATGCATATGCCATATGCATTTGTACATGCCATGTTATAATGCAGCATACAGTGGCTTTATATCATCACAAATGTGTGTTTGGTTATATGGTTAATGAATGTCAAATAAAAGAGGAAGCTGTTGAAAAAAATCAGTTTTGCCTTTTCAGTCGCAATGACCAAAACAGGTTTGTGCCTAAGGCTGTGGCTTAAATCATCACTGTGATTGCGCTGACCCAGATTTTGTTGAAAATTGATATTATGTATATATAAAATATACTTTATTGTAGATGTTCGCAGAAGCATTCAATTTAAATATTCTCATCTCCAATACTAGCTCCAGCATTAGCTAAAGTGACATACGTTATCCAACTTGAGGTACATCGGGCTCAAGGCTGGATCCATTGGACTTGTTTCTGATGAGTATGATGGCCTTAATTGCAGAAACTCATAAACAGAAAACACTAAAACAGTCATACCTCCCAAGTATCTTGTATCTGGTGAAGGTGTTGCCCGAGGGAAACTCACAGGATGTATCTATAAGAATGCACATATCCTATCTTAATCTCTGGCTTTCACCTCTCAACCAAATCTATCTGTTCATTTTACAAGTCCCACAGCTTTTTTAAAAGTAATATAAATATTACTTTGGTGGATATTGCCTGAAGGAATACCTCTATATGTGTTATATTATAATAGACTCAATTAAAAAAAAATAATTCAAAGATGGACTAATTTAAACTTTAAGATTTAAATATAGATGCATAGTGATATGTATGGACTGATTAAAATGTCTGCCCAAGGGATACTATTATCTTCCCCTATTGGACCACCAGGAAGGGGAAATATTTTCCCACTGGTACTATTTTTTTTTTTTTTTATTATTCGGGGTGTTTTCTCTTTTCTTCTTTTTTCCTCTTTTTTTTTGTCTGTCCTGGTTGCTTGAGATTCGATGTAGGGTCTATTAGAGACTCCAGACAATATGGTGCTACTTAATATAGTTTCATGGAATGTTCAGGGATTGAATTCTCCTCAAAAAAGGGGTGCGGTGTATAAATTTCTAACTGAAAATCTAATAGATATCGCATTTATTCAGGAGACACATTGGATTGATCTTCCTGATAGGTTATGGAGATTTAAGAAATACCCCTGGATATTCGCCTCAAACTTAGAGGAAAAAAAAAAAAAGAGGTGCTGCTATTTATGATTTCCAATAGACACGTGGTCGGAATCATACACTTTCTAGCTGATCCATTGGGTAGATATGTTTTTTTGGTCGTGAAAATAGACTTTACAATTTATACCTTGGTAAATATTTACGCCCAAACCGTAATCCGGATGGTTTATTTGACCGTATTATGGAACTAACAGATGAATTAGCTTGTGGCAATATACTAAAAGGTGGAGATTTTAATAGTGTTGTAGATTTAAGAAAAGATAGGAGCCATAAACAAACAGGGTGTCATAATTCATTAAATAGTTATTCATATGATCTAGCAAACCTTTTAACTAAAAATTCTCTTTATGATTGTTGGAGGATATTCAATCCAAGCGAGAGGGATTACACTTTTTTTTCCCCTGTCCACCAGACCTATTCACGTATTGATATGTTTTTTGCAAAAGCAGGTCTCCTTGATTCAGTTATTAAAGTGAGTATAGGAACTATAATATTATCAGTTCATGCTCCTATTTTTTTGAAAGTTAAGGACAGTTTTAGACCCAGGACAAGATGGAGACTTAATGAAAGCCTATTGAAGCTTGATCATATTAGGGACTCCATTTCAGTGGAAATCGAGAACTTTCAAAAAATTTATAATAACGGAGAAGTCTTGATGTCTACGGTATGGTGTATGCTGAAAAGTTTCACCAGAGGTCTACTAATTAAATATGATTCCGAACTTAAGCGTAAGAAGGGTGATACTCTTCAACAATTGAGGATTAAATTAGCTGAAAAAGAAATTCTAAACCAAAAGTTAACAACTAAAGAATTCATGGATGAAATAACTAAGTTAAAGTCATCTATTAAGCTAAAAACGTATGAACTAGTAAATAAGAACCTTACCTTTCTTGGACAAAAATGATATCACAATAGTAACAAAATCAATAGAGACTTTTCAAATAAACTTAAAAATTACAATAAAGATAAATCCATTAAAAAAACAATGTTAGGTGATACTCATTTAACTTCACCAAAGGGTATTGCTAAGGCATTTGTGGACTATTATAGTTCTTTGTATAAGTTGGAAGAAGTAAAAGCCACTGATTTAGAGATAGATAGCTTTTTAAAATAGTCTTCCCTAAAATTAATGCTTTGAATTTAGAAAGGCTTAACGCTCCATTTTTATTGACGGAAGTTGTTGAAGCTATAAATAATCTAAAATTAAATAAAGCTCCAGGCCCGGATGGTTTTCCGGCAATGTTTTACAAGACCTTTTCTAATTCAATTTCCCCCATCCTTTTAGAAATGTTTGTAAAAGTATCTATAGATTCTCCCTTTCTGAGTGAGATGATGTTGGCATCAATTATTCCCATACCCAAGCCTGATAAGGCCCCCCTCTAATCACTAATTATAGACCAATCTCTTTGATTAATACACATATAAAAAAAAATTCTAGTATTTTATCTAATCGACTCAAAGAGGTTATAAGTGAAATGATTGGGGTTGATCAGTCGAGATTTGTGAAGGGAAGAAGCACTACGGATAATACCTCATAGGATTTTTAATCTAATACATAGAATAAATGAAAACAGGATGGGATCGGTGGTTATGGCCCTCGATGCCGAAAAGGCCTTTGACAGGGTCAATTGGAAATTCATTGACTCTGTCTTAGGCCGCTTTGGCATTGCGGGCCAATTTAGGTGCAAGACTAAGTCACTATACATGACCTCCTCAGCATAAAATAGCAATCCTTTTTTTGATTCAGAAACCTTTGAAATTAGGAACAGTACTAGGCAGGGTTGCCCCTTGGCCCCCTTACAAAATATTCTTACAATAGAACCCTTGGACACCATGATTATGCAAAATACTAATATAAAAGGTGTGGAAATTAGAGATTGTGATATCAAGATATCCATTTTCGCAGATGATATCATCCTCACCCTAGTTGATCCACAGGTTTCAATTCCAAATTTGCTAGAGGATATAGCAACATATAGTTATTTTTTGAATTATAAGATCAATATGAAAAAATCCCAAATTCTATCTTTTTTGTTACCTAAGGCCCAAAAAGACATATTATCCAAAGAATTTCATTTGGTATGGGCAAAAGAATAGATTTATTACCTAGGGATTAAGATATCTTTTGATATCACTAAGGCGATACAATTGAACTATGATAACCTATTGAGAGAGTTGCAAGATCAAATCATAATATGGAAGAGACTGGAGCCCTCTTGGATTGGTAGAATAAATATGGTTAAAGCATTTTTGGTACCGAAACTTTTATATCTTTTTAGGGCAATCCCATTTAGAAGCGAACTGGATACACTCAACCGATTCCAAAATTTATTCTCTAATTATATATGGGCCAATAAACCCCCTAGGATTGCATTTGAAACACTATGTAGGAGTTATCCGAAAGGGGGTATAGCTTTTCCTGATGTGATGTGGTTACATGAGGCTTGTAAGGCATCTCAATTGCTATTATGGTTCAATCCAGACCAAAACATTCTACCGTGGATTAACATAGAACAAGAATATAGTCACAGGTATAAACTATATATTCTTGTATGGATAGATCTTTTAAATTTATGTGATTTGAAGAAAGATCTCTCTTCAAATAACATTTAAAACAATATGGTTACAACCTCAAAAGTACTTATGAAAAAGTAAAATTTGGAAGGTAAAATATTCTATGACACCCCACCCCAGTACTGCGGTATGTAATGATAGAACTGGATATTAAGTCTTGGCTCCATCTAGGCACATGAAAAATCTCGGATTTGTGTGAAGGGAACAAACCGGCTTCATTTAATCAACTGCAATTAAAATATAAGTTACCTGCTAGAGACCTATTCAAATATCTAAGGATAGTGATGTCCCGAACGGTTCGCCGAACGGTTCACGAACGGTTTGCCACGAACGGTTTGCCACGAACGGTTCGCCACAAACAGTTCGCCACGGACTCATCATTGAGTAAACTTTGACCCTGTACCTCACAGTCAGCAGACACATTCCAGCCAATCAGCAGCAGACCCTCCCTCCCAGACCCTCCCACCTCCTGGACAGCTCACTAAGAATGCAGCTTCAAAATGGATGCTGTCCAGGAAGTGGGAGGGTCTGGGAGGGAGGGTCTGCTGCTGATTGGCTCGAATGTGTCTGCTGACTGTGAGGTACAGGGTCAAAGTTTACTCAATGATGAGTCCGTGGCGAACCGTTCGTGGCGAACCATTCGGGACATCACTATCTAAGGATAGAGAATGTTCTAATGTCCAAATCAAAGAACATCGTATAACTTCTCAAATTACACTTATTAAAAAGAAAGGGGGTATTGCTAGATTTATTAAACTATTCGACTCACTGGAACAGGACCCTCTTGTTCCTTCTTTTGTTAAGTGGGAATCGGACATTGGTAAGTCCATACCTTTTATGGAATGGACTACAGCTGCTCGACTAGTAAAACAATTTATCCACAATGTTTCTCTATTGGAAACACACGTTAAATTAATATATAGATGGTACTTAGTGCCGGTCAGACTCCATAAAATAGCGGATTAGATGCGGATTAGAGGATGGGAGTCTCTACCATATTTGGTGGGAATGTTCTAGGCTTAACAATATAAAAATACAAATGGTTGAATTAATAAAATCTATTTATGAAGACATCAATGAAATTACTCCCCAATTATTTTTGTTTAATATTGGATTTCCTACACAAGACTGTAATTTAAGATGTCTCCTGACCCATATTTTTTTTCAGTAAAAATCAATATTGCTATAGCATGAAAATCCCTGTCCCCTCCGGATTGGCAGGACATTATGAAACAAATTGAACTACAACATAATATGGAAATGAGCCCTATCTTCAATCCCCATCCCAGGAAAACGACAAACATCTGGTCTCCCTGGACTTCTATAGCTTCCCTATATAAATAATCAGTGTCTAGTGGTTGCCCTCCTCGCATCTCAAAGTATACCAGATTATGTGTTATTTGTGTATAATTTATTTATTTGTTTATTTATTTATTTATTTATTTATTTATTGGGGTTGAGGAAATTTATTGTTAATGTTTATAGATAAATTGGCCTTTCTTGTCCTTGAATTGTTTATTCCTATGTATGTATGACATCTATATGTATTAACATATTTATCGTTACATTTGGGCTAATAATACTACATAGGATAAGAAACTGTCTTCTCTTACTCTTGTATGAAAATTTTCTCTGAATAAATAAAATGAATATAAAAAAAAAATCAAAGAAAAGAAAAAGTTACCTGCGCTCTCTCCTTAATCCCTATGTATATTTAGACAAATGGAGGTCATTTAGTTGCTCCAAATGCCATTTGAGGGAATGCAAACGTCAAGGGGTGTATAGAAAAAATACCCAGGCGGACATTCCCTCCAATGGCCATTGGAGCAACTAAATGACCTCCATTTGTCAAATATACATAGGTATTAAAGGACCACTATAGTGCCAGGAAAACATACTCGTTTTCCTGGCACTATAGTGCCCTGAGGGTGCTCCCACCCTCAGGGTCCCCCTCCCGCCCGGCTCTGGAAGGGGGAAAGGGGTTCAAACTTACCTTTTTCCAGCGCTGGGCGGGGAGCTCTCCTCCTCCGATCCTCCTCTTCTCCTCCCCGTCGGCTGAATGCGCACGCACGGCAAGAGCTGTGCGCGCATTCAGCGGTCACATAGGAAAGCATTATCAATGCTTTCCTATGGACGCTTGCGTGCTCTCACTGTGATTTTCACAGTGAGAAGCACGCAAGCGCCTCTAGCGGCTGTCAATGAGAACGCTTAACCCATTCATAAACATAGCAGTTTCTGTGAAACTGCTATGTTTATGAAAAAATGGGTTAACCCTAGCTGGACCAGGCACCCAGACCACTTCATTAAGCTGAAGTGGTCTGGGTGCCTAGAGTGGTTCTTTAAGGAGAGAATGCAGGTAACTTTTTCTTTTCTTTGGTTTTTACTATATATTGGGGCTGATGTGTACTGTAGTCATTGCTGCTGGCCCAGTAGTGATGGGAGTGAGCGCAGGACTTATCTTTTTGTATTTCTATTTACTTTGTATCACACAGCCTTGTTACAATGCTGCCGCCCATCCCATGTGTTCCCTATTAAGGGTTAATAAGTATATAGGGGTGTATAGAAAAAATACCCCTCTCTGTCTCATTAGAGATATCTTTGCCAGAAGCTCAAGGAAGCAGGCTGAAGGGTCAGTGTAGGACTCGCTTTAGGGGGGTCTGCCTTGACGTTGGCAGGCAGGCATTCCCTCCAATGGCCATTGGAGCAACTAAATGACCTCCATTTGTTTAAATATACATAGGGATTAAGGAGAGAGCGCAGGTAACTTTTTCTTTTCTTTGGTTTTTACTATATATTGGGGCTGATGTGTACTATAGTCATTGCTGCCAGCCCAGTAGTGATGGGAGTGAGTGCAGGGCTTATCTTTTTGTATTTGTATTTACTTTGTATCACACAGTCTTGTTACAATGCTGCCGCCCATCCCATGTGTTCCCTATTAAAGGTTAATAAGTATATAGGGGTGTATAGAAAAAATACCCCTCTCTGTCCCATTAGAGATATCTTTGTTCAGAAGCTCAAGGAAGCAGGCTGAAGGGTCAGTGTAGGACCCGCTTTAGGGGGGTCTGCCTTGACGTTGGCAGGCGGGCATTCCTTCCAATGGCTATTGGAGCAACTAAATGACCTCCATTTGTCTAAATATACATAGGGATTAAGGAGAGAGGGTAAAAAAAAAATGTCTGCACAAATAACTGCATAGACAGACAGACAGATCTAGCATGTAAGCTCATTGAGCAGGGCCCTCAACGCCTCTGTTCTTGTGCGTCCATTTGTCTGGTTACAATTACGTGTTTGTTATTCCACCCATTGTACAATGCTATGGAATTTGCTGGCACCATATAAATAATAAAATTATAATAATATTTAGATTTACTACTTTGGGGATACACAGTTTTTGATATGTTATGGATTCTTTTTTTTTGCACTTGGGGTGAAGTGCTCTCTGCACCCCTCTATTATGTTTAGTTAAAAAAAATAAAAAAACAACAATGACTGACCTCTATTTGATCATTTTGGAATCAATCTCTGCAGAGCAAAATGTTTTTAATTATGTTATTAAAAAAAATAAAAGATTAGAAAAAGCATATGGTTAGTGTTTTGACTCATTGTCCTGGGAGAGCAACGTCTCTCATGAATCATAGTCTAAAATACAAATCAGCCGTTTCAGTGCACTTGATATAATTTTTTCATCTTGTACCAAGTATATTCGAGAAACATAGCTGTTATAAAATGATGTAAAATTTTAATGATGATGTGTATGGTTTAAACATTATTTGCAGTGCTAGATTGTTAAATACAGGGATCCCTGCTGGCCTCTTTTCCAAATAAATTACATGATATAATTACAATCTCAATGAGTGCTTTTAATCAGATTTAACGTACTGATAGCGTGTCCCTTTTTCCAGTCCTGCTGGTTAGCCAGTAGTTATAATATTCTCAGATTTGTTTTCAGCATAGAATTATGTGCTTAGAAAATAAACTCTATGTAATTGTACATTTCCTGGTATTTGCAATTTACCCTCTTGAATTTAGTATTGTATTACAGATAATCAAGTTTCACAAAAAAAAACCCAAAAAATAAAACAGTACAGCAAAAAAGAAAAAATAATATAATTATATAAAAACTAATATTTCTATGTTGATTTGGTAATAAGTTGTTTGTTATTTAAGTGTTGGACACAACCCTCTGTTTGTCAAAAGGCTAGATGGAAACAATGATATTAATGAATATTATATGCAAGGCAACCACTATCTCTTTGTAATAGTCTGAATGTAGAGGAGGGATAATTAAAAAAGTATTGAATGTAAAGTAACTTTTGTATATATCTTGAGCATGGTTCCTATGTGTTACATCTAACTTTGTCTTTGTGCGGTTTTCAGGTGTTTTAGAGTTCTCTTATTGTTGTTAGACCACCTGTAGTGGTTTCATGTGAACCACTTGAATACTATTTAGTGAATGCTGCAGAGTTATTATTTAATATGTCTGGTCAAATACTACATTTTATTTCTTCCAGTGACCTATATAATAGAGGATTGTTTAGTGAGATTTATATATACTCTAACCATTTTCGATAGTGTTTACAGTTATTGAATTATGTTGAACAATAATACAAATCTAGCAAATTATCTATAGATTAAAGGGGTTGAACAGCATTTTACGATATGAACATCAAGTGTCTGCTTGGGTGAAATATCATAAATAGCAAATTTGCATGGGTATATTACTTTGACATATGTGTGTAATAGGTAAACAAAATTAAAGTGATCAGCTATCTTGATTCACACGTGTTAAGGCTAAATTTCTTCCCCAGGGAATTTTAACGGTTGCAGTCCTTACTTGGCAATCCAACCAGCGCACCACACCTACAAGCTCTGAGAATGAAGCAACTTACACAGCACCACGGTAGTGAGGTTGCAAATCAGTTATTTGATTATTTTTATTTCTGTTCATTCCCTAAAACATTTTTCCGAAAGGGAACCATCTGTTAGGAGTGAATTTAGATAAAAGGTCATTTGTGAAAACAACTTAGTACTGAGATATATTTTAATACTGTCTATATATAAATTATTATTTGAGCAGTAAACAAGAAAATGGATACTGAGTACAAAATGGCGGTTTGGTTATATGGTTTTATCCTATCAAAAAGCATCTCCTCTTTGTCCCCACTCTGATGGAACGGGAAGGCAGGTTTGTTAAGGGGAAGGTTCTTAATCATTGCTAAACTCTGGGTAAAGTTTATCCCGACCAACAAGCAGCAGGGAAAGTGGATCTGCCCCACACTTCACACCCTTATGTCCTTTGTAGATGTTTTTTTCTCCTGGCAGATGGTTTTAAGATTGCTTTAGACCCAAGAGTGGACACATCAAGTGGTAAAACTGACCCCCCTTAATCCACTGATCCGTACATACTTTGTTTGATAGTATTGCAATAGTATGGTATCGGTTCTTTACAAATGCTACAAATTGACTTATATTTTGTGTCTCAAGTTGAAATCGTTTACTGCAAATTATAGAATTGCCAATATTTGATTCCTGAGTTTTAGTTCACGTGAAAGTATATTCCAATAGAAGTCCTTTAGTGTATTATATTAGTTTAAAGCATCTTGTAAAAAAATGTATTAGATTTGTAACTTCATGTACATGTATTAACATATGCATGAGTTTGTATCATTACATCACAAAATCACAAATATGAAATTATATTTCAGAATATTTAATGTGGCTTCTTTTCTAAGTTGAAAGATTTTATAGATTTTTTTTTCCATCTGAATTCATCCTTCACCACTCCACATACTTTATTTAATAAATGTAGGTCACAGACTGTAACCCAAAGACTTATTTTATATACATAGGTATCACAACCTATTACATCACATTGCAATGTAAAAATAGCACACATTTGGTCCTTAGGAAAAAAACGTCAGTTTGTACAACATCAAGCAGGACAAAGTGCTTTGTGGAGATAATTACATTAAGTTAACATGAAAATACCACATTAAATTAATCTTCTGTAATTTGTATTTTCAGTAAATTAAAACTTTATTAATTTTGCTGTATTACTAATTAAATGTCAGATGCAATATGCATTTTGCTGCAATATTAGAGGCAATATCTGGTTTTCACAAAGCATTATTTTACTATACCCTTTTTACTACACAGTATATTCCAGTGTAGTGTTCCACATGGAGAGGTGCCATGGAAACCCGCGGCAACGCTTTAACGACCAGGGGCCTGTGAGAGTTGGAGACAGGTTATTCAGCATGACATAATGCTGAATATCAACCAATCATATCAGCCACACTGATAATGCCCTTCTCCTATTGGATTTAGCATTTTTGTCAAATTTTTTCTTTCATTAATCTCAAATGATACTATATTAAGGTCCCTATATCCAAAGTACTCCCAAGCTTGAAAGTTTGAAATTAAGTCAACATTATTAGTTATGACAAGATCCAGACAAGCATCTCTTCTAGTTGGTGATTCTACAGGTTCAAAAACTTGCTTTCCTTCACTGTACTACTAGTGCTTTTAGCCCAATCAATGTATGGATAATTAAAATCTTACCAAATTAACAAATTACCCAGTTGTGCAGCCTAATTAATTTGAGATAGCACTTCTCCATCAGTACTAATGTTTGGGGACTTGTAACATTCTTACAGTTAGTGGGTGTCCCCTCTTTCCTCCTATGTAAATTTATACCCTTAAGGCTTCAGTTCTGCTTCATGTCTGTTGCATCCAAAACATTCTCCATTATTGCATTCCTTTTAGCAGTGCGGTGCCCTTCTTCACACCACTCCTGCAACCATTGCACAAGTCATAGTTAAGTGCTACAAAAATGGCTACATTTTGGAGGCTTGGAACCCAAATCACCGTAGTTTGATTCGGGTGTTGGCAAATGGATGTGACCAAGATAACCCAAAAGTTGAGGAGGAAGTCATAGGGATATGTTCTGTCAGCTGGCAGTATTAGCAGCACTTACACCAAGTTACCTAACAAAATAGCTATTAGCTAATTCACAGTTCTTAAAGTTAGCACTCAGGTCTTAAAGTGAGTAAGTTGCTTTGACCTTCCTCTAAGTGGGCATGGAATAGTTCAAGTGCAAAATTTGTATTTGACAATAGCAAGTGAGTATACAAGCCATAAAGCACTGAAAAATGTGTGTGATTTTCACCCACTGGAATTCTTTAACATCCATTTTATGTCTTTTTTTCCATGACTTTTACTCCTACATTTTTGTTTAAATGCAATTCTTTCTCTTTATCCCTCTGAGGAAAGAAGAAGATTTTAATAGTGTAATAAATATTCTCACAGTTACATTTCTTGATACAGAACATTCATGTGGATGTTCTAGTTTTATAAGATATGCATTAATAAGAGGTGGAAGGGAGAATTGTAATATTTTAGGCGTTTAATGTTGATATTTTATATTAAAATTTTCTATTAACGAAAAGATCTTATTGAGGTGAATTTTAAATAACCGACTTATATGAAAAATCTGGTGTTAATTGCACTTTTTGACAAGATAAAAGCTTATAGACATTGATATTTCTAGCTACATTGTTCTCCATACAAGATAAAGATTGAAACTTGACTTTGTAGAACTTCAAAATGGTTCTATAATTGTGATTATTATGTAAAATGAGAACAGATGAGTCCTGGGGTTTATTCACTAAACAGTAACACAATGTTACAGTAACACAATGTTACAAAGTCAGAAGAGTGCACTCAGTGTTTGCTAGTTTCCAGATACACAAAATGTATAGTGCTCCTACATAATGGTATTCAGAAAGATCAAAAGTCTAAGCCATTTAGTTAGTTTTCATTCTGCAGACATGCTCCTAGATAGAGCAGAGGAGATAAGGCATATGGAGGAACAGGTACCAGTTCTTTTTCTCCCTTCCTTATTATTCTAGTCTCACCTTTGTTGCATACCGAACTTTGTTTCCTCAAGCATATTCTCATGATTGGCCGTAACATGCTTGAGATGGCTCAGCTAATTGTGATTGTACTAGCGTTTGTATGTTACATTTCATAGTAGTAATTTATATATTTTGCATCACCTGAATGTTCCTATAATAATATGCATATTATGTATAGAAGCAAACTTAATGCCAGGAATTAAACCTCCGCTTTGAACCGCTATTGGATATAATACAGCTAGATGAATAACCAGTGAGCTATGCCATCTACCAGAGTGGACGAAAGACAAAAATCAACCAACTCAGCTCTTTTTCTGGTCCCATTATTTTTGACTATATTTTGCAATTTCTATCCCACTTCATTACAACTTGCTCGCAAACATGTAAACTCTATAGTTAGTCTATTTCTTATGTAATTTAATTTTATTGTGTGAAGCATAAAATACATACATTTTAGTTTGCAGTAAAACGCAAACCGCACAGGATTCACACATTTTAATCAAATAGATATGGAACAGTTTACATATTTCCATTCTAACATTCACAGGGCCAATAATAAATGCAAAAGAAAAGAAGACAGTTAGTGGTATTGATATATATTTTTTTAAATACAGAGAAATGCTATGCTGTGTTCCCAAGGTCAACTCATTTTGCGTTTGACTGACAGTGCATTTGGAAACATTATCAACTGTATAGCAAGAACAAAGATCTTGTAGATCTACAGTTAGTGATGCTTAGGCACTTTGATATTCATCAGTATGTAAGATATGACTAGTAGCCGACTAGTTAAGACAGATTAATGATTCATCCAGGTGATTCAGCTTGTTTGGCTATAGTGACCACCAGGTGTTTTATAGTTGGTTGTGACTCTTTTAACACCTTAAGGACCGAGAACGGTTCAGGACCGTCATCGGCATTTTTGCGTTGCCGACCGATGACGGTCCTGAACCGTCCTAACGGTCAGAGCTACTTACCTGATCGCCGTCGTTCCCCCGGCGGCGATCAGCGTGGCTCCGGTTGTGGGGAGACTGCCTGCAGCCCAGACAGTCTCCCCACGGCAGATTAGGACCCCTGGGCCATGTGATCGCTTAACACAGCGATCACATGGTCACAATAGGTGTCCATAGTGTCTGCCTGCAGGGGGACTGTCTGTGCTGACAGGCAGTCTCCCTGCTTGTGTAAAATCAGAAAAAAAAAATAAAGTTAGTGTTAATTAAAAAAAATAAAATAATTATATATGTGTATATATGATATATAGACATATATTATATCTATATAATATATGTCTATATATCATATATATATAATGTCATACTAAGTGTATTTTTATATTAATATGTACTTATATTAATATAAAAATACACTTATAATTAAATTACACACGTATATATATATATAATATATATAAATAACTATATATATTGTATATATAGATATATTATTATAAAATATAAATAATAAGTAATTTAAATTAAATAAAAATTTTTTTAAATAATAATAAAAAATTTCAAAAAAATTATATAGCTATATGAAATTTTATTCTAACTGTATTTTAAAATTAATATATATATATTTATATCAAAATACACTTAGAATGAATTTGTATATATATCTATGTATATAAAAATAAATAAAAATAATAAGAAATATACATACGTCCATATACAAAATTAAATAAATAATTATATAAATATACACGTAGACTTCAAATATATAAATATGCATATATATTTAAATTCTACGTGCGTATTTATGTAATATTTTTACATAATTCAGTAATTTTATTGATTGGAATTTGAGGGACCTGCCTGCCAACCCAGGCCGAAATTCCAGAGAATTTAATTTGCTAGCACTGTATTTTACCCTGTAACGTTCTACGACACCCTAAAACCTGTACATGGGGGGTACTGTTTTACTCGGGAGACTTCGCTGAACACAAATATTAGTGATTCAAAACAGTAAAACATGTCACAGCGATGATATTGTCAGTGAAAGTTACTTTTTTTGCATTTTTTACACACAAACAGCACTATTACTGATGATATAATTGTTGTGATACGTTTTCCAGTTTTTAAACACTAATATTTGTGTTCAGCGATGTCTCCCGAGTAAAACAGTACCCCCCATGTACAGGTTTTATAGCATTTTTGAAAGTTACAAGGTCAAATATATGGGTCAAATATTTTTACATTGAAAATGGCCAGGTTGGTTACGTTGCCTTTGAGAGCGTATGGTAGCCCAGGAATGAGAATTACCCCCATGATGGCATACCATTTGCAAAAGAAGACAACCCAAGGTATTGCAAATGGGGTATGTCCAGTCTTTTTTAGTAACCACTTGGTCACAAACACTGGCCAAAATTAGCGTTCAATTTAGTTTTTTTACTTTTTTCACACACAAACAAATATGAATGCTTACTTTGGCCAGTGTTTTCGACTAAGTGGCTACTAAAAAAGACTGGACATACCCCATATTGAATACCCTGGGTTGTCTACTTTAAAAAAAATATGTACATGTGGGGTGTTATTCAGAGATTTATGACAGATAATAGTGTTACAATGTCACTATTGATAAATTTTAAAAATGTATGTTTTGAAACCGCAATATCCTACTTGTACCTATAGCCCTATAACATGCAAAAAAAAGCAAAAAAGCACGTAAACACTAGGTATTTTTAAACTCAGGACAAAATTTTGAATCTATTTAGCAGTTTTTTTCATTCGCTTTTGTAGATGAGTAAAAGATTTTTCAAGTAAAAGTCAAAAAACATGTATTTTTTTCAATTTTTCATCAGATTTTTTTATTTTTTTTAAATTAAAATACATGAGATTATATAAATAATGGTATGTAAAGAAAGCCCCTTTTGTCCTGAAAAAAACAATATATAATTTGTATGGGAACAGTAAATGAGAAAGTGGAAAATTACAGCCAAACACAAACACCACAAAAGTGTAAAAATATGCCTGGTCGCAAATGTACAACATCGCAAAAACAGTCCAGTCCTTAAGGGGTTAACCCCCTAAGGACACATGACATATGTGACATGTCATGATTCCCTTTTATTCCAGAAGTTTGGTCATTAAGGGGTTAAATTGATTACATCTTATATAGAGAGTTATTTTGTTTTGTTTTTTTTCCAAATCAAATTATACACATCAATTGTGGATTATGCTAGCTTTAGTGTACATATAATCTTAATTTTAGAAAGGACAGGAGGCAAATATTTTGCTTAACTTTCTTTACTAAAACTCCATAGCAGCACAAGTTTGACTAGAAACAGAAACAACCAATCGGAAAACAACAGAGGTAATAAGACTCCGTCCCTCCAATGACTCATCCTCTTTCATGCTGCGAAAGAATCAAACAGGAACAGATGACCAAAAGAAACTGGGTGAATACATTGGGAAGTAATCAACAGGAAAATCCAGCAGATTTCCATAGGCAACAGGATAAGGTCTTAGGCATGACATCTATGAGGAACTTGAAACTGAAATGAGAGAACAGAGTTAAAAAAACAAGAATTAATCAAAGATATGGACTTCAAAAATAACATGGAAGTCATACACATATAATCCATTAATATAAAGTCATAGAATAAATCACAGACACATCAGATGACCAATAAAATATAATAGAAAAAAATACTATAAGATTAAATATCGTATAGTATACATACCTACCACTTCCAAAATACAACGCTAAAAAACCTTGGTAGGGAAAATATTTGCCTCTTGTCCTTAATAAAATTAATATCATATGTACAGTAAAGCTAGCATAATCTACAATTTTATTACATGACAGGAGGCTTCATATTTTGCTGTTTTAACGCTTAGTCAACAACGCAAAAAAGGCATGTTCAGTAGTACAACAGTAGAAACGTTGGATAGTATCTTTACAAGACCAATCTGCTGATCAGAGAATGTCCTGCAGGGAGGCCGCCGGCCATTAAAGACCCAGAAGCTGCCACTCCCTTGACTGAGTGTGCTCTGAAGAGTGAGTTGATACTAGCTGGGGATAGCAACCATCTGATTATAACGAGCCAAAGTAGTAGATCAGAGAAATATGGTGACTTCTGTGTAGCGGGATAGTGCTGAGGCTACACAAAGTTTAGGAGAATCACTAAAATAGAGATAAAAATTCTGATTTAGTAAGTCTAGACATGGAAAAAATAATCCCTTCCAGATAGAAGACAAAAAAGTCTACATCGAATGCCCAAATATCTGAGACTCGACAGAAAGAGACAAAACAGAAGAGAAGAGTGAATTTCACTGAAATTAACAAAGGGAAAGATATTTAATGTCTGGCCAATCTAAAAGGAATCTCAGGATGAGATCAACCTCCCAAAGCTGTGAATATTTGGGTGCCAGAGGACGCAAAGGTTTGATGACTCGGAGAAGTCTGCAGATCAAAGGAACCTGGCCAATGGTAGAACCTTGAACTGGGACGTGTGCCACTGAAAGTAGGTAAAAGGTTATTTCTTAAAGAAACATGTATGAAAAGCAATATGTTCCATTTCTAACACCTTGTCATATCTCTTAAAGACAAAGTACACAGTTTGAGAAATATAGTATTTGCATTTGCCCATAACACTTGGCTGACTGCAAAGCCCAGAGTTTCGAACAAGGAGATCGTAAATTGAGGTTGAGTTTTCAGTCCGGAGACATCGTTGCAGAATAGTTTTAAGTCGTCCAGATATGAGACAATGGAAGCCTTGGGAATGAAAGATCGTGACCGGTTTTAGCAGCTTGGTGAAACACCAAGTGGCCAAACTTAGACTGAAGGGTAGACAGGTTGAACTGGTAGGGTCGCCTTTCCCCAGGAAACACAGCAAAAGTTTGTATATGGAACAGAAGCATACAGATTCCGGAGATTTAAGACCTGGCAGAACGTGTCTGACTTCTTTCGAACAAGAAAGATGGAGCTTTAGAAACCCCCAGTGTCTAGTGAGAACTGAATCACTCCTTTGTTGAACAGGGTCTGGATTTTAGCATCTACAAGTGCCTGGTGGTCCACCACTGAGACCAGGTTCAGTGGGAGTGTTGTCTGTATATGGAAAGAATGGAATTCTATAATGTAATCCCACACTGTCTGCAAAGCCCAAATATCCGAAGACAAACGTTTCCACTTATCTAGATAGTGAGACAATCTCCCAGCATGTGAATTGAATGAGAAATAGTGTTTACGTGTTGGCAGTCTTGCACGTTATTGGGCTCTGTTACCTCTATCACAGTCTGATTTATAGTTAGTAAATGAATGGGAATGGTAGATTGGGAAGAACGAAGGTGAATGGGGTCTTCTTTGACCTGTAGGCCAGAAATAGCTGGAGGCACAAACCCGCTGTCTTTCAGCCCTGCCAAAAAAACATAGGACCTGATGAAACATTTATCTCATTGAAGATTGGGCTTTATTGAGTGTGGTATATAGGTTCATGTGTTTGTGAAGCTCTTAATAGCTCATAATAGGCCTTTGTCCAAGAGACCCAATTCTTTCGACCGAAGATCTGAAAACTTGGCATCTTAATGAAGGAACACCCCCTTTCTTCGTTCAGTGCACAGTGACACATTAGCGTTGCCTAGTAGGCATGTAGAACATAAAGCCCAGTCTCTAATAAAAGTTGGATCCAGAGAACGGTTTTGCATGTGGGCTTCATCCACTAGAAGCAGGAGCTTTGCCAGGGATCCGAGTACATCTAATAGCTAGACTTGAGCCAGTCTCAGACTGCGATCAATACCCTTGCTAGGCTCCCATCCCAATCTTGCGAATTTTGTGTAGACCGTGATATCAAACCCTGGGGTCTTTGCGACCTTATCAGGTAGTGATGGTTTGGGGCATACAACCCATCATCTTTTGTGTACTTTCCGGTCTAGGGATCTAATCCAGTAATCTAAATACTGGGCCAAATGATCAGGAGCCACCATTCAGATGACCTGGAGTGTCGAATGAAATGCGGGTTGAAGAGAGGTTATGCAATCAAATCCAAGAAAATGTCATTGTCTGTACCTGAAGTAGGCGGATGTGTGGAAGATAAATCATGGAAGGCTTACTTGAATGATTTGTGTACATAGGAAGAATCCTCCAAATCCGAACCTTGCCATCCATCTTCATCCTTAGAGACTGAGCGTTCCACCTACCATTCATCCAAAATTGATAATGGTGGGTTAAGAATTGTAGGATTCACCAAAGATTCCAGTCTTTTCTCACACTTAGCAGGTGCCATGCACTTTCGGACATGGGGTACCGAATCTTACACTTTCCAGTAACACTTGCCAGATTGTGTATGTCTGCTTTTTGCAAGCATTAGAATCTTCTGATTCCTCCGACAGGGAAAGTGCCTGAGGGGTTGTCCATTATGGCATAAATAATAGTACTGTGGTACCGAAGGGTCAAAGCAGAAGGAGCGTTAGGAGAATTATATAATTCTCTGTTCAATGCAATGCAGATTATGAAATACTATATATACCTGTAATTGCTGTGGCTCACCCAGTAATAATAAAACCTCCAGGAGTATATCCAGTTATACAGTATATCCAGTATATCCAGGTACAGTGGCACAGACAAAGCGGGTCAATCATAAGAGTTGTAACAGTGACAGACAGATCAAATAGCCAATACTATATAGGCAAGGTAAGGTACCAGGATATGTAATAATTTGATGGGGGGCTCACCCCCTGTAATATTAGTATCGAAAATATTTCAGTAACAGTAGCAGATAGCATAAGCTAGGGTACACTTATAAATCAGGTGGCTCACCCCAGAAGCACATAAATAATAATAATAAATAATTAGGTCAGCTGTAAGATGTGAGAAAGAAGTAATGTAGGGACCTCAACTTCCAATCTGATATGAGGCAGTGTTCATCCGCTTTTAAAAATGTGGTTAATGGCATTTACTGTCCACACATGAAAAGTTGTGCCAAGCAGCAACCAAATACACAGAAGGGTTAATGCTGAGCAGCAATTATGCAAATGGAAACCTGGTAACTGCCTTTGGGGTCAAAGGCCGGTTACAGCCTATCAGATCTAGAGGAGGGGTATTTAGGCCCAGTTCTCATCCTGCTCAGTGCCCTGTCGTGGTTTCCCTTGTGGTTGTCTGAGAGCGAGTTATTGATTCTGGTTATTCTGATTATTTGACTTTGGTATTGTTTTTGACTTCCCTGTTTTCTGGCATCGCTGACTCCTGGCTTTTCCTTATCGTTGTGTCTCTTTCTGTTTCCCTTGACCTCGGCTATTCCTGACTATTTGGTACGTTAGTCCGGCCATTCTAAGGTCCGGTATACGTTACCTATCAGTCCTCTGTGTTACACAATTCTACATGCTGAATTATTCTGTAATCCTGACAAAGAGGTGCTCACCCTCTAATAAGGAAAGCAGTATTATGTACTGTCATAAACTGTAACATAAACAATAAAACTGACAGAAAGCAGTATAAATATCAATACTAGGCTGTGTTTATGAGAAGGGCTCACCCTCTAATAATGAAATCAGTATAATGTACTGAAATAAACTGTGACATAACCAATACAACTGACAGAAATCAGTATAAATATCAATATTAGGCTGTGTTTATGAGAGGGCTCACCCTCTAATAAGGCAGGCAATATTATGTGCTGTAATAAACTGTAACATAGACAGTAAAACTGAGAGTATGCAGTATAAATATCAATGTTGGACTAGCAGTATGAGTGCCCAGACAGCCCCTTTGTGCCTCAGTGTAAAATTCCCGACTTGCAGCATTAAAAATGGCTGAGTATTAGGCGTGGGTGTCTTAAAACTGATGCGGCATAAGACACCTAAAAAAAGGATCCAAAATGGCCACCGGCTACCTGAGGGAGCACTGGAGACGTTCAAGAGCCCAGGAAATCGTAAGAGGCCAGAGGTGAGCCTCTCGAAGTCCTGAGCAGGAAATAAAAACTCAGTCACAAAAAACAATATAATACACAAAACACTAAAATACAGCTGAAATAAAGGAGAAAAATATATACACAAATGGTAAAAGTAATAAAGTAAATAAACAACAAGTTAAATAAAATAAAATATAATAACCAAATATATATAAATATAGATAGAATATAACAAAATATATTAGAATATGCTGATAAATGACAGAAGTAAATATAGATATAAGTAAAAAGGCCACAGCAACCCACAATAAGCAGAAGGTAGTGGTACTCTGACCTATGCTGATGAGGAGCAGCAAAGAAAGAGGATGAGTCATCAGAGAGATGGAGTCGTATTACCTCTGTTGTTTTCTGATTGGTTCTTTCTGTTTCTAGTTAAACTTGTGCTGCTATAGAGTTTTAGTAAAGAAAGTTAAGCAAAATATGAAGCCTCTTGTCATGTAATAAAATTAAACCCTGAGTCCTGTTTACAGGATAGGTAGGGAGTCCCAATACGCAAATCTTGGTAAGATTAAAAGACACAAAGTATTTGTGAAAATAGTAGCAATCTAGTTTACAAGTGATCAATAAAATGTCTAAGCTGCAAGACATGTACAAAGTAACTCTTCTGCTATAAATAATCAAAGTTGAGATGAGAGATTCAAAGGGAGATATTCAGGCTGATGAGAGTAGACTAACAATAAACCAAAACACATGACATCTAAATACCTCAGAGCTTTGGAAATAATCTCTGCAAAGTACTAAACGTAACCATAACAAGTGCCCTGACACAAATCAATAAGACAAAAAAAAATACTTACAAATAATAGACGTAAAATGCATGATGCATATTTTAGTGTCACAAGTGCACCTTCATTCAGGGCTTCAGACATAAATGAAAAACATTTCCTCCACTTAAAGCCTGAAGGATACCACCCATCTATTTAGCTAATTCCTGTGCAAAATGACTTGTGTGAATGATTTTGCAAGTGCCACCCTGTATGACATCACAATTACCTCCTCAGACAAACTGAGATAATTAATGAAAGAATGGAGGTAGAGGTTGAAAAAACACAGCAATTCAAGACCAAACCTTCCTTTGACCAAATGGAATTAAGACATTTAAGACCAGGAAAAATCACAAGTTTATTTGAGACAGTAGGGAATATAGATCAGGAAGAGTTTACAGAAATTTAAAAGAGCAATGACGATAGATACAGATCATTATGCACCATCTGATTGTGAATCATCAGATGTTGATGGGGATTCCACCACAAGTTTTGCAGAGAAATAATGCAACCTCCACCACTAAAAGAATTTTGAAGAAAGGGTTCAGTGTTGTAGGTCATAGCCCAGAAGAAAAACCTAGCAGTGTGCAGACCAGACAAACAAGGCGCGGGGGCAAAAAATATAGATTTTAGAAGGTTCTACTTCATATTGGAGAGCAGTGATGTCCCGAACGGTTCACCGAACGGGTCACGAACGGTTTGCCGAACGGTTTGCGAACGGTTCGGCACGAATGGTTCGCCACGGACTCATCATTGAGTAAACTTTGACCCTGTACCTCACAGTCAGCAGACACTTTCCAGCCAATCAGCAGCAGACCCTCCCTCCCAGACCCTCCCACCTCCTGGACAGCATCCATTTTACATTCATTGTGAAGCTGCATTCTTAGTGAGCTGTCCAGGAGGTGGGAGGGTCTGGGAGGGAGGGTCTGCTGCTGATTGGCTGGAATGTGTCTGCTGACTGTGAGGTACAGGGTCAATGTTTAGTCAATGATGAGTCCGTGGCGAACAGTTCGTGGCGAACCGTTCGCGAACTGTTCAGCGAACCGTTCTGGACATCACTATTGGAGAGTAGTTAATTTAACTGATTTTCCTCTCACCAGTTCAATAGTCTTGAAAAGGGGTTATCATTTGTCCTTATACCTCCTTTTGATACATTTGAGTCGTCAAAAGATATCTACAGTTTTGCCAGAAGGATGACACTATAAATAATTAATTAAATGTACAAGTTGAGAAAAATGCAAATTATTATGAATGTCTACAGAGCCTTATTGAGCTGTTAAAGAGTGATGATCCCTCAGATTCACAGTCACAATATAAATTTCAACGTGAATTTCAAGAAGTACAGAAATATTATGTTTTTAGAACTGATGTGTTTTTAGGACCTTAATTGGAATTTATGATTTTTGATTAGATGTACTTTTGGATTGGACTTTGAATAGTAGGATTATTACTAAGGATGAATATTGGTTTTATGCACACTAAGGCTCCCTTAAATATTGACATACTACTGTCTACCAAAAATACATAAAACCCATGCCATCTGGATGGGAAGACAAAGTCTCTGGGACTCACAATCTAAACATTAGCAGAGAGGCAGTGAGGGAAAAAAGTATTTCATCCACTGCTGATTTTGAACGTTTGTCCTCTGACAAAGAAATGATCAGTCTATAATTTTAATGGTAGGTGTATTTTAACAGTAAGAGACAGAATAACAACAACAAAAATATAGAAAAACGCATGTCAAAAAAGTTATAAATTGATTTGCATATCAATTAGTGAAATAAGTATTTGATCCCCTATCAATCAGCACGGTTTCTGGCTTCCAGGTGTCTTTTATATAGGTAACTAAATGGGAGGGATGGATCAGCGCTGTAGATATCTAATTAGAGGGAGTGAAAAGATCTTTTAAAGGGAGTGCTCCTAATCTCAGCTGGTTACCTGTATAAAAGACACCTGTCCACAGAAGCAAACAATCAATCAGATTCCAAGCTCTCCACCATGGCCAAGACCAAAGAGCTGCCCAAGGATGTCAGGGACAAGATTGTAGACTTACACAAGGCTGGAATGGGCTACAAGACCATCACCAAGCAGCTTGGTGAGAAGGTGACAACAGTCGGTGCGATTATTCACAAATGGAAGAAACACAAAATAACTGTCAGTCTCCCTCGGTCTGATACTCCATGCAAGATTTCACCTCGTGGAGTTTCAATGATCATGAGAACAGTGAGGAATCAGCACAGAACTACATGGGATGATCTTGTTAATGATCTCAAGGCAGCTGGGACCATAGTCACACACTATGCCGTGAAAGACCGAAATCCTGCAGCGCCTGCAAGGTCCCCCTGCTCAAGAAAGCACATGTACAGGCCCATCTAAAGTTTGCCAATGAACATCTGAATGATTCAAAGGAGAACTGGGTGAAAGGGTTGTGGTCAGATGAGACCAAAATCGAGCTCTTTGGAATCAACTCAAATCGCCGTGTTTGGAGAGGAGGAATGCTGCCTATGACCCAAAGAACACTATCCCCACCGTCAAACATGGAGGTGGAAACATTACCTTTGGTGGTATTTTTCTGCTAAGGGGACAGGACAACTGCACCACATCAAAGGGATGATGGACGGCGCCATGTACCATCAAATCTCTGGTGAGAACCTCTTTCCCTCAGCCAGGGCATTGAAAATGGGTCGCAGATGGGTATTTCAGAATGACAATGACCCAAAACACACAGCCAAGGCAACAAAGGAGTGGCTCAAGAAGAAGCACATTAGGATCATGGAGTGGCCTAGCCAGTCTCCAGCCCTTAATCCCTTAGAAAATCTGTGGAGGGAGCTGAAGGTTCGATTTGCCAAATATCAGTCTCAAAACCTTAATGACTTGGAGAGGAACTGCAAAGAAAAGTGGGACAAAATCCAAAACCTGGTGCCCAACTACAAGAAACGTCTGACCTCTATGATTCCCAACAAGGGTTTTGCCACCAAGTACGAAGTCGAAGGGGTCAAATACTTTTCACTCATTGACATGCAAATCAATTTATAACTTTTTTGACATGCGTTTTTCTGGATTTCATGATGATCATTTCTTTGTCAGTGGACAAATGTTCAAAATCAGCAGGGGATCAAATACTTTTTCCCTCACTGTATATTTAAATATATTTCTCAGAGGTTGTGTGAAAAAATTACCATTGTATCTTCATCATAATAAAACAGAAAGTACTACAATTATCCTCAAGTACCACCCATTACTATGTTATGCAGTTTTGATGTGGAGTCTCTGTAGTCCTCCATACCACATGAACAAGAAAGGAATCCACCACCAGATACTACATATTTTGTTGTTAATCTTTTTTGTTTAATAACACATTTTACCACCAACTGACTGGGGACACAATGGGGACATCTTGTGCCCATCCGATGCCAGCCTTCACCTTGGTGGTTTGAAGAAAAAGTTGTTTTTGACAATGAGTTCTCTCACATGTCCAAGTTTATTGTGCTATGGTTTATATATATATATATATATTCATGATGTGTTAATCATTTTGACGGGTATCAAGTAGGAGTTTGAAACTTCTGTTGGTTGCCTTGAAGGAACACTCAAAACACCCAAAACACTTTATCTTGCCAAACTGCTTTATGTTAAAAGGTCGTATCCTCTTTTTATAATTTTACAAAAAAGTACAGATTCCAATAGAAATTGGCACGTTAGTAAATTAACCTAGTTAACCCTCTGATGCCTATTTTCGGATAAGTCTTACTATTTCCTAGTAGTTTAGCTCAGTGGAACTAAAAGCAAGAGGAAGGCTTTGACGAGAACACCTGCCTTACAAAGGCTTGTTATTAATCAGTTGAGACATTATTGCCATTGTGGACAGAACTGCAATACTAAACTATCATTTTTATCAGTTACTTATGAAACGTCTACAGAACTACACGTTATATTAGTTAGAGGGATTGAACTTCTCTATTAGCCTTGATTATTCACATTGTCCTATAACTAGATGGTTATTCCTCTATTTACTTTAGACAGTTGACATGTGAGATTCGCATGAGGCTAATTGTTGACTAAACTCTAAACTCTTCAAAGAGCAAAAAACATTCTAAGGTAAATTGTTATAGTTTTAGTTAACTGAATATATAAAAAAAGTTTAGATTTTATTATTTGCAAATAAAAACGGGACTTGTGTTGTGCATATTTTTTTCATTTATACATTTATTTACAAAAAAGGGAAAAAACATATAATTCACATATAAATAAATATATAGATTCACAAAAAATAGGACATTTTTGTGGAGGAGGAATCAGTGGAAGAAGTGGGGATGAGGAGCATAACTTGAAATGATGAATTCACCATAAGAATTTACTACACTCAGAAAAAGTATTCCTAAAATGTTAATGTACAAATAGAAACAAGGATAGATAGCTAGGTTCTGTTATCTCTCCTCGTTGAATTAAACATACCAGCGGGCAGTGTGTATTTCATATAGTAAAGTAAAGAAAAACCTTACACAAACACATATAATGAAAATATGAATGCCCTATTGAATGAAATGTATTTATATTTCAGTTACACAGTAGGATCACTCCATTTGAGGATTGGAGTTATGATTCTACTGCATACCTGCAATGCATGTGTCTTCCATTTAATAAATCAGTGATCTTTGTTTTACTAAATATATGACTGATGGAGGATTTGGGACACCTGACGTAGTTCATTGATTCCATAAAATATGTAGAAAGTAGAAAGGCAAATGTCAATCACAAACCATGCCCCAAACCTGAACATGACATGGAGTTATTAAGCTCTCTAGGTGACAATTGGAAATTGAAAATCACTTAGATCAGTTTTTGTCACCTTCTTTTATAAAAGAACAGCAGAAAAAGAGATGTGTGAAAGGTCCTTCTTGATTGGCATGAGTCATTTTTGTATCTATATTACTTTGTAAATATTCCTGTATAACTATATATTTATGGACATTTACATGCATCCTAATATATGCACTTATTCTATATATTTTAATCTGCCACCTCGAATTCAGCTTTATAAGAATAAGAATAAACGGTGCCAGCTCTGAGTTTGTCAGATGAATTCATGATGGGTGCCACAAGTCCTTCTGAATTATGTACAAGAAATTTTATTTACAATTAAAGAGCCAAATCACTACACTGCTTCAGGGCTTGGGCAGCCAAACCTATGAAGTCAATAACATTTCTTCTCCCTGTGGAGACTGTGATATTGACACATTTAAGAGGATTAGCCGTTATCTTCTTCCAGAAACAGATAAACATTGTGCCTAGAATCTTGTCTTCCTTCTTTATAGACAGCATTCAGGCCTCTACTAATAATCCGATACCATGTGAAATTATTTGTTTCTCTTTTAATTTGGAAGTTTGCACACTGTGTCTTTGATCAGTTTTTAGAGTTATTCCCTAAACTCTGAATTTTAATGGATTACATCTGAATGTCTCAAATAGCTAATCTGGAAAAATTCTTCAACTCATCCATACTCTCAACTTGGCTATTTATTCTCAGTTTTGACATTCAGATTTCATTTGTTTTTTGCTAGTTTGTTTTTTTCTTCTTTCAGATTTTACAATCTGTTCTTTGGCAATTAACCTTGTATATCTCTTTTAGCTGCTGAAGTGTATATTCTTTATCTTAAAAATGGTTGAGGTAGGCATCACCTGGGAAATGGCAAGTCAGTCCCTGAAATATTGTATTTGCAGCATAAATAAATCGCTATCGTTCATAATATGTATAAATGAAAAAATCTCAGGCACTCACTGTGATTTCTTCAAGGCAGTCTAGCTTGATAAAGACCTGGTTTCAGGTCAAAACGTTGCAATAAACTGCCTTGAAGAAATCACAGTGAGTGCCTGAGATTTTATTAAATTTTTTTCATTTATACAGATTATATGGGGTTTGCTGACCCATGCTCAGTGCACCCTGTGTGTAACTCTGTGATTAAGTGCAACCCTCCTTTTCCTTTTATTATCTTTCATAATATGACATGAACAGCGGATATTCACATACTACGATGTTGCTCTCTCCTGGTGCTCCTCCTACCTCTTCCACTGCTCTTTTAGTGTTTCTTCAAGGGCATCCCTTAAAAAACATTTTCCCTAGTAGGTATCCAGAAAGCCATCCCCTGCCAAGGTAAAACACGTTCCTTAACTAGTAGGTATCCAGAAAGCCATCCCCTGCCAAGGTAAAACACGTTCCTTAACTAGTAGGTATCCAGAAAGCCATCCCCTGCCAAGGTAAAACACGTTCCTTAACTAGTCGCTATCCAGAAAGCCATCCCCTGCCAAGGTAAAACACGTTCCTTAACTAGTAGGTATCCAGAAAGCCATCCCCTGCCAAGGTAAAACACGTTCCTTAACTAGTAGGTATCCATAAAGCCACCCCCTGCCAAGGTAAAACATGTTCCTTAACTAGTAGGTATCCAGAAAGCCACCCCCTGCTAAGGTAATGCAACAAAGTTGTTGCATTACCTTGGCAGGGGGTGGCTTTCTGGATACCTACTAGTTAGGGAAAGTGTTTTTTAAGGGGTCCCCTTGAAGGCACAGTAGGGAGATTTGTATTATACTTTTGTTACCCAATTCTATTTTCTTCCTCCCTATATCCTACTTTCCAGCAGCCTGTCACAATCTATTCGTCAAGTAAACTATAGAGAATCAGAACACTATGGGGTACATACGATCTATACAGAGCACCCTTGGGTTTCTTTACCTGCATACCGTGTATTAAAATGGGTCTGCTGATACGTATATTCCTAGTAATCATCTGCTGATTTTCTCTACCCTCTCACTTAGGTGGGCAGTGCTATTTCTGATACCTACCAGTTATGGAAAGCTTTTTGCAAAGGTTACCCTCGAAGGCACAACAGGGAGATCTATATTATACTTTCTTTATTTCACTTTCTCCCTTTCCATATCTGGATTGTTGCAGGCTGTTACAACCCATACGATAAACATTCAGATTTATTTAAAGCATCCTGAGGATTTTACATCAGCATACCGTACACTTCAACTGGCTGCTTGTCACATCTATTCTCAGTAACCAGCTACTGTTAAGCTTAAAAGAGGATTTGTTACTATTTTTTTGATACAATTATCTTTCAACCTGCCAGCCGCATTGCTATTTAGTTACCCCTTGTGAGAACTGTTACAGACTGCTCTCAGGAGATAATATATTTTAGACAGTACACAAACATTACGGGAAATAGCTTTATCAATTATCTGGCGGTTTGCCTATTACTGTGGCATTAAACTACTATTGATTTAGGCTATTGTGAAACTTAGAGATATTCATCTCGATTAGTGAGAGCTCGGACCAATTGCTCTATGTAATTACAACTTTACCTGGAAAGAACAACGGCAGATAATAACCAAACAAGTGAAGCTGTCCGTACATAGGGTAATTGGGAATATGTACACTTCAGTATTTGGACTCCGCTGCTAACTTAGCAGACGGGTTGTAGAGTCATAAACTCTTAGACTTTGTTCCTCGCCAAAGGTATCTTCCTGCCAGGAACAACGTATATTTAACACACACATTCTTTAGTGTGTGTGGTCAATTATCAAACTATCATATTGTAGCCCTGATCCTGGTGGCTTATTATCGTCCACTCAGGTTACATATAAGGACATTTATAACAAGTGTACTCCAGTTTTACCTTTTAGCATTACATTTTTGACAATTTTGTCAGGTCCTGGTACAGGACGTTTTCTGGACATTACAATTTATACCATTTAATTTTATTCAATTTACTTTGTTTTTCCTTATTTAGTTTGTTGTGTGTGAGTTTGTAGAATAAGATATATATCCAGCCCTAACTTATTGGGTTTTTAAGTCAAATTGATTAAAAGTTATGTTTTATTATTTATTCATTTATTTTCCAACCACTACCATTGATATTCCCGGGTCTTTACCATCTGTTACTGCCACCTCCAATCCTCTTTTCTCTTCAATATTCAACTCAATGCAGTTGTTACCCCCTATATGGAGGTTACAGTCAGTATAAGGCTCCAATTTCTTTTCTTTTCCTTCCTTTTTTATTATCCGAATCTCCTGCGACTATCATAAAAAAAAAAAAAAAAAACAGACTCAGTCTTCATTGAATACTATTCTACCAATATACTTCCCTAATATTTCCCTTACCCTTTGTGTCACTTTACCCCACTACCTCTAGCATATAAGCTCATTGAGCAGGGCCCTCTGTTTCGGTGCGTAAAACTTGTCTGGTTACATTCACATGTTTGTTAGTCCACCCATTATAATGCGCTACAGAATTTTCTGGCGCTATATAAATATAATAATAATAATAACATATGACTATACATTGTTTTTACGTCAGCAAAGTTTGTTACATTTGCATCAAGCAGCAATTGTAAGACCTAGATATGCTAAAATACAGAGTATCAAACATCTCTTCAATTATTGTGTCTGCTTGTATCATGACTCTTCCCACATCCCCCCTCGCATACACAAAATGTATCTTTAATATTAACTCCTTCATTCTCAAAACCAGGTATTCCTGTTTTTACTTACTTACTTGCAGAATGAAAGTTAGTCAATAAACCCTCACACACCTTCATGTATATCCCAGTAATGATAACCAGCATGAAGAGGACCAAACCTCTCTGCTATGAATCCGTTCGCTTAATTAAATATTTGTAATTGTGTTGAAAATGGCAGCCCCCCCTTTCCAAGCAGGAAAGGAAGTTTCAGTGGGTCATACTATTTGTTGCAGTAAGGGTTGAGGGAATAAATTAGCTCACTAATTTTACTGTGCATAATACATCACCATTCCACAGATTAAGATTGCTATAGCACTTTTAAATACCTTTATTTTAGAAATATACAAATTAACTGTATTTACTGTATATGGGCATCATGCTTATATTTAGACATTCTCTTTACATTCTGTTGACATTTTCTGTAATAATGATATCAGGGATATTACATTTACCTATAAGCAGGCTATTTGACCATTTTTATTTATTTATATTTTTTGTCACATCTAACATATGTGAGAAAAATTGTATATTTGCTTTTATACTACAATTGCAGACCCTGTGTAAAAATTGCAAGGTAAGGGATACTGTATAGACTAATGTTTTTCATTTCCAAACAATGTACAAAAATAAATACATTGTTTAAACCTTCACCATTTTAATTTTTAAGTTTTGCTGAAAAACAGTCCATACACATTTTCATATCTGTTTATTATTTTTGCCCCAGTGTACCATGTCAGTTTCTATAAATTCACCCATTGTATTTGAATACAGGTACTCTTATAAAAGGAATCCACCTTAATTCATGGCATTAGCAATGCTTTAGCTATTAAACCAGCTAAACAATTGACGATACACTCATAATATAAAAATAAAAAAAATAAGCAAAAAGTTCCTTATATATAGAAAGAAGAGCACAATTAAAATAACAGCTGCTGGTAGTAAGTTGAAAAAAATAACCTTTTTATTAAACTTTTCAATTTCACTACAGTACATTGTATGTTTTGCTTACTTCTTCTGTGATGTAATCAAATCCATTATTTCCTAATCTATTTAGTTGTTGTTTTTTTCTTGATATTGCTTTTCCGTGTTCTTTCTTAAGAACAAATGCTCAATAATAGGGGTTTCTTGCTGCTGAATGAGTTCCCAGAGATAAAAATGTGCTATGACAGTTTTTGGGCAGCTGTGCAATATTGACTGCTAATAATGATTTACAAATGCGCTATTTATGGTTTGAATCATGTAAATTGAGTAAAGATAATGTAATCTACGATGCAAGAAAACAAAAAAATATTCTTTGTGAATTTCAAAAAATACTATTTTTCACCCCTTTATTGTGGATTGTCTATATGCAGATTACATTGATAAGGTTTTAATACTATATTTTATACTATAACTAAATACTTTAAAGTAAAAATTAACTACAATTATAAATACTATTTTAAATATGTTATGCTTCATTATTTCACATTTTCTATCTATCCATCTATCCATCTATCCATCCATCACCCATCTACCTAACATCAGCAAAGGGAATCACACTTTACTACACTTACAGATATTATCAACTCAATAATTTTGTAACATTCTTCAGTGTAGTCAACTGTTAATGATATGCCATCAATATATGTCTTTCTATTTACAGAAAGTGGTCCTCTAGAGATTTCTAAATTGATTTATTCACAATTGTTTAGTTTGCTTGACTCACCCATGATAAATTACCACTTAAAAATGTGGTGGTCCCTCAATTTCACAACTCAGTTTCCAATCGGTAAAGCCAGTAAGTCAATGGCGCTCACTCTGAATAGTAATCACATATACAGGTGGAATATAAAGACAGTTACGGGTGGAATATAAAGACAGTTGAATCTACAGAGTGATGGGAATTCTTAATGGATTAAGTATGACAAGCAAACACTAAAGACATTTTATGAGATGGCTACTATTAACCTGAAAGAATCAAACCTAATATTAATTACATAATATAAAATCTAATGTCCATGATAACATTGCATGATACTAAATGTATTATGTTAAAACTAATATTGTGAATATTATATGGTATTAAGAGCATTAAAGGATCATAATCTTGAATATTAGCATTTAATAAAAGGACAAATAAATAAAATGGTTAAACAATGCTAATTCAAGTGGGGTATCTGTACTTTAGCAAATTAAAACATTTAGAACCAAAGGGAAATTATGGATTTGAATCACATTAAGAAAGGAAGGAGTTGCAGATTCTGTTTTAACTAAAATATATCTTATTATTGGGCCATCAACTTGTAGAAACAAACAGTAATTTAATTTCTCAAATGTTTTGTATTCTAATGGTCTCAATCAAAAAAAAAAAAACGTATTCAAAGATGGACTAATTTAAACTTTAAGATCTAAATATTGATGCTGCTAGTGATATGTATGGACTGATTAAAATGTCTGACCAAATAACTGCATAGATAGATAGATAGATAGATAGATAGATAGATAGATAGAATTGTATGTGAAAATACATACATAAACGCTTAGAATTTCTTTTTCTGTTCCTTTGTGTTTTAGAATTCTTACAAACAGCCGTGCAATAAATCTCTAATTGCCAATGCTTTTTTTGTGATGTGACACATTTGTGACCAAGGCGTTTTGGCATTTTTGCCATTTGTTCATTCTACTACAATTCCCCCTTTCTGTTAAAGTGCACCTATACATATTATATATCATAATTTGAAGGAGAAATATGGACTTCTTTTCATACCCTATATGTATACATAACACAATATTGAAAAGGAATATATATATTTTCTCAATTATACATTTAATAATGTCTACACACCAAGTGCATCTAAAGAAATCTAACTCAAAATAGATTCACTAATCAGTTCCTGATTGTTAAAATGCCCAAAATGTCTTGGATTCAAACAGATTTTTAGAAGTTATAAAATAATTACTGCAAGGAGTGAAATGCAATTTTAAAGCTATAAATTTGACATCCTGAGATTAACAGTAGTCACAGAATCAAAAACCAGTACACTAATGTACAGGTGATACTCGAAAAATTTGAATATCATGCAAAAGTTCATTTATTTCAGTAATGCAACATAAAAGGGGAAAATAATATATGAGATAGACGCAATACATGCAAAGCAAGATAGTTCAAGCCGTGATTTGTCATAAGTGTGATGATTATGGCTTACAGCTCATGAAAACCCCAAATCCACAATTTTAGTAAATTAGAATATTGTGAAAAGGTGCAATATTCTAATTTTTCGAGTATCACCTGTATATAGAAAGTACATCCCCCAATGAAATGTAACTAAAAACATTTTTCAGTTACCATTTTATCATGAGCTATGGTCAAATCACTTTTTTTTTTTGCACACGTCTTATTTTAATTCACAGACCACGCATGTCCTACACCTTATGTTTTTATTATGCTGCTGTACAATGACACTTCACATGCATACCTTTTTACCTAATCCTGCCCCCCAATCCTACCCTTAACCTTTTCCCTAATCCAACCCTTAATCAAAGACATAATTCAATCCATAATTTACCCTACAGTTCTACCCATAATCCAACCTTTAATTCAACCCATAATTAAATTGAACAAAATAAAAACTATAAGTGAGCTCGATCTAAATGATAATACACAATAAAACTATATAAATATTAGCAGTTAAAACACGTAAAAAACCTTCATAGGATTTTTATTCATACAATATACAAACTAAAGTGTCAGTGCTTAGTAAGTATACCCTTAGAGAAATATATTCTAGGGTACCACAAATAAACAAATCCAAGTATTCATTGTAAGCTATAGTTTGGAGGGTATCAGCATAGAAGGTTAAAAAGTCACGATGTGTTAGAGATCCAATTTCCCATGAACTGCATCCACTTCTATGTCACTTCAAGGTTATTTAGCACCCACCTTAAAAATCACAGAAAATATCAACATAGTGTAATACAGTGTGTTTATTGAAGACCTCCCAAATTCGCCTTATAGGAACTCTCACAAGATATTGATATTGTTAAAAGATTTGCAAAAAAAAAAAAAAGATATTGATATTGTGCTTGTTTCCAAGTCCCACTGTTAAAACACAAGGTACACTTTAGCCAGCAATACAGTCTCAGGGGGTTACTGGTCTATAGACAGAGCGATACTGACTGCTCTCTGCACTCAAGCCGAATTGCAGCACTCCTCTTCTGGAAAGATGCCAACTCCTCTGGCCACTGGAAGGGAATACCTTGTGTGTTGATCCAAAGTTCAAAATAACTCTGCAGGCACTATCAATGCATTTCCCCCCTTTATAGTGGGCTTTCTCAAGATCTTGAGAAAGCCCACTACTGAGGGGCGAAACACGATGATAGTGCCTGCAGCCTAGAGTGTTTCATTATCCAGCTGATATTTTCTTTTTCCCAAACAATATTATAAGTCCACTTTTAGCATGTTCTTCAAATAAGCTGTACTGTACCTATACCATGGTGCAATTTCCATGTATTTCTCTTTCAAAGTGCAGCATCAGTCTTTGACAGTAAATATAGCAAATTAGCTTAATTTTTCACATAACATTAATTTTTCACATAACATTCTACACAATCAACTAACTCAACTATACTGGAATTAAACATAACCTTTCATTTCACATTTGTTTAGCTTTATTACTTTTCGACATACTTGTCTTTTGCCACCAGCCCCATTTATGGCAGAATTTATTTTATAACTTTTTCTGCTTTTGTCAAGTATTTTATTATTTATCTATTTTTTTGCAATATTACTTTTAATTGTGTTCCTCTAGCTGCTCAAATTACAACAGGGAAGAAGCTCTTTATTGATTGATTAATTCATTGATTGCCTGCCGTGAAGGTGCCCAGAAGTGAAAGGTTTCCTTGCAATCCTACAAAATGGATTTTGTGATTGCTATTGTGCTTTTTTATGTTTGCTAATTAAAGGTCATTGAAATTGTTACTTAATATGGGAAGTCTGAATTTATTGTCATAAAGAGATTTGCTGCTTACGGTCTTCAAAAGTGTCTTTGATAGGCAGGTCTAATAAATATATGTATATTTTTTTCAAAATTACACTTATAACCTCATCAATGTATCTTTTCACAAGGATGCTATATTTTCTTAATTAATTGAGATTACATATTTTTACTGTGCCAGGTATTTACTGTTTTCTAAAGATTATTTAATATTGTTCCATTCCTCTATGTC
The DNA here is from genome assembly GCA_933207985.1 of Pelobates cultripes. Lineage (NCBI taxonomy): Eukaryota > Metazoa > Chordata > Amphibia > Anura > Pelobatidae > Pelobates > Pelobates cultripes. Next base: position 262,710,147 of record OW240915.1, on the reverse strand, counting down.
TAATTCAAAAACAGCTCAATATTCTCTTTCTGTGTCCACCTGCTTTAGAAACAAGTCAGCCCTATCAATTTTCCAACTTTAAGAAATTGACTCCTTGGAGATTGCGCTGACTGGATATAAATATTAGGTTGAGCATAAGAAAACATATTGTAAAGTACTATCCCGAGGTAGTAGTAGGAGCAGATAAGTAAAGCAAATTCACCACTTGCTAAAGACCTACTGGTGAACAAGTTAGGGTGCTAAAAAAAAGTCTTTCAGGCTTATATTTCTTAAGGCAACACGTATATTGATCAGTTTCTGAATTTACATATTTGGCTATATTTGTATCTGCATAGTGCTTCAACATATTAATTTTCTTTTCTGCATATTTTATTTTGGATGAATAATAGATAGTGAATATTTTTACTACCTCTGCTATGCCAGCGTGATCTATGAATAGCAAATTAACAGATGCTAGCACAAAAGAGAGTAGACATGTTATGAAGCTTAAAAAACATACAACTGTTAACTCATTAAAAATAGAAAATAAAATAGAAAATTAAAAAAAATAGAAAGTTGAATCTGATATTATTTATTTCCTTTTAGATGTAATTTTAGAGTATGTCAAGTGCTTGTTATCCTATAATTACACATGCCTGGAGAATAACTTTGTTGCCATTTATTTAAAGGCCATTGTATATAACATTTTGAAGTCAGTTATTTATAATTATTCAGTTAAAAGTCTGGACATGAAACATTCGTTAAAAACTAATGAAATATTAGCAATTAGGGATGTTGTTTTTCCACTGTTTTTAAAGGAAAGAAGAAATGGCATTTTATAAACACCAGCGAGACATATGAACCCAATTAAACTGTTTAAATTGCAAATTCTTTCTTTTTATTGTTATTTTTTTAAACAATGCCTCACTAATTTGATCCACCTTAAAAAATATTTAAAAAAATGTCATTTTAAAATGTATTGTAGAGCTATAGTTTGTATGAGCAATATATAATCTATGTGTGTATATATTTATCTGTCTGTCTGTCTAAATCATAGATTTAAATGGGTAAATGGGCATAAAATATAATTTTTTTAGGCTTGTGCTGAAAAGGTGGGAGTACACACAAACTGCCCAACTATAGCTTCAGGTATCACAGCTAGTGTACAGGGTACTACAATCAGACGTCCCATTAGACCCCTGGATTGGATCCTCTCCAAACCACACAAAGACTTTCCCAGAAGTCAAAACAAATGAATTGCCAAATTTGCACTAGCCACAAGATGAGCAATTGCAGAGTACTGGGGTAGACCTAATATTCCATCAATGAGAATACTACTACTACTACTAATAATAATAATAATTCTATGTGAGGTAGAAAACGAAGATGGACAAACTATCTGCCCTGATCCATGATCAATAGTCAATAAAAAAAAGCCAGCTAATCTTTTTTTCATTTGAAATTCAGCTACATGCATTCATAACTGTGCATACTTGTGCAGTTATTTTCTATATGTGCCATGTTAAATGTGTAACACAGTATTTGTTTGTTTCTTTAAGGGTTTAAATGAAAACGTTACAATTTCCGATATATTTTTCTGGCTAAACACTCATGGTAGATTTTATTTGCTAAACACCATATTGAATTTGAACTTGAAAGTTAAGTTGCTAAAGTATATTTCACAAAATAAATATGAATACCATACTCAAAATATAAAAAAACAAGACCACATGCAGCATAAGTAGCACCACAAATACCCTCAACAAAATGTAAATTAGTCACATAAATCTATAATAGTAATAATAATAATAATCAAGATCACCAATGTTTATATTGTGAACCTCCTATAAGTAGTATTACCCCTCAAAACTAAAGAGCAGTATAAACCTAAGTTACAATGGGTGACTGTGATTGGCTGGTAGCATCAGCTGACCACTTTTATCCTGGTATGAATTGGTATGGCTAAAAGGATGAAATCGGTATGCCTTCATCATACCTCCATTGGTTTGCAAGCTGTGGGTAGCCAGTACCCCATATCTAGTGTTGAGCTGCTGAAAAATGGTTTAACACTGATTGGAGGGACAGTGAGAGGGAACGGCAGGCATTACAAACCAATTCAATGAGATAAAATGGTTATAGTGCCTACAGTATTCCTTTAAAAGCTAGAATGTAATAGAACCAGCACATTACTTTTAAATATAAGGTAGATTGCATTATCAGCTTAGTACTGACATCACTGCTTTATATGTCATATTCCTTATCACATCCTTCACAGCGACATTCTGCGTACACTAGTTGACTTTTACAATTAATCTTATGGCTAACCAGTTTATGCTGTGCATTAAAGATTCCCATGTGCAGGTGTTTATGATAACATACAGGAACCTGTGCTGTCTATGTAGTTTTAATTCAAATATGATATGATATTACTATTTAGTAAATAATATATATGCATTTATATATTGAGGTTGTTTACTTTTTATGTGTTTAGACCGGTCTATTTTTCATTTTACTATACTTTGTACAGAGATTAGGTAAATAAAAATAAACCAATTTTAATAAAAGAGCATTTTAAAAAATACAATTGTGTACAACTAATTATAAGGATAGATAGATAGATAGATAGATCGATAGATGGAGAGATATATAGATAGATATATAGATAGATAGATAGATCGATAGATAGATAGATAGATAGATAGATAGATCGATAGATGGAGAGATATATAGATAGATAGATAGATAGATAGATAGATAGATAGATAGACGGACATGTGTGCCTTTTTATGATACTAGATACCATTGTCATACCACTGACCACCCTATATATTCAAATTCAGAAAAAAAACGAAAAATTCCTATTTTCATAAGAAAATTATCTTTGTCTCTGTCATCCCTCGTAGCTTTTCTATACATTTTTAACACTGCTTGGCATTTACATTCATGCAAACATCACCGTGGCAACATGGCATTTTAGGTTAAGATAATCACTCCTGTATAAAATTAAATAATGTTTTACCCACTGATTTAACATTCTAAATATGACTAATTCTTGCCTGCTTCTTTTTAGCAAAACAAATAATAACTAGTATTTATATAGCACCCCTCTCCCAGTGGTATACAAAGTACTTGCAATTAACCAAATTGGCAGCTGAATAGTAATAGATGGTATAGATGGTCAACCATGAAGGGTGATGACCTTACATTTTTGAACAGGTAGTCAGGGAATTTACCAACCAAGCTAATTCACTGGTGGTGAGCTATGGTGTGATAACCTCTACTTGTCAAAATCCTAAAGATACTTGAGTTTATTTTGCTTTGATATGTCTCAAGGTACATCTCAAATGAACAGTGGTGATTGTGCCATTTGTATTGGAAAAGAAATGAAATGGACTGACACACACTTGGAACGAACCACTTGTAAAATAATTAAACTTTTGCACATGACTCAATTTAGCATAAATGCAGTAAAATATGTCTACGTGTCTATATGGTTTTGGACTTTTACCACAAAGTGCTGATTTTGTATTATTGACCTAAAAATAATATTTTAATAATTTCAATATTTTTTCTGGTAAGGAGGAGAATAGATGATGATGTCACGGTGCTCCGTTAGAGGCAGGCATGCCACACTCACTTACCAGACGCCAACCGCAGCAGAGACTTCACGTACGTGGGTTGTGGTGTCCCGGGAGGGACAGGCATGTCATGCCTGTTCCTCAGACCCCATTGAGGTCTACTCATTTTATGAAGCCGTTAAAGCCACTCCACGTAGGTTGCAGGATGCATGGGAGTGTAGGTGCACCATCCCCTCCAGTGTGGGTCCTTGGCCCACCTCCCCTCCAGTGTGGGTCCTTGCTTTCTTTTCCCTACACTTCAGGATTCCTTTAGGGTGGCAGAACCCTGGGGGATATAATTCAGTCTATAAGGGAGCAGCATGTTTAATAACAGAAAAAGAGCAAGGGGGTAGAGGGTAGTTAGTGTGAAAAGAAAGAAGAGGGGAAAAAAAGATTCTGGCATAGTATCCCACCCACATTAAGGGGAAAACCTACTGTCTGATGGGGTGAACACCTACTCTCTGAGGGGAGGGTGACACTTACTCACTGAGGCCACTAGACCCCTCCTCAACCCTTGCCTACCTGATACTGACAAATTATCCTTCTAAGGACTTTCCACCTGCTTTCTGGTCCTGGACCTTTTGCTGCCTGACCTTGCCTCTGGATTGTCCAGCCCACTGTGACTCATTTTGAGAATCAGAAACTTTACATTAAAACAACTTTGCTTTTTTTCTGTCTCTGCATCACAAGCCCATTCACCCCAAACCATTACAGAAAATGAAGTGAAATATTTGATAGACTTGTAGATTGTTTTGGACCAAACTGTTTCGGGTCTCTCGAATGATTGAAAAAAAGAAATCAGATTTTTGAATTGCCACAAGGCAAAATTGAATTTTTGATTAAGTTCTTGATTCTGAGTGGCTTTCCTGGCACAAGAAAAAATGGTATGGAATGGAGAAGAGAATGTGTTTCTTTAATTAATGTATTTATTTTTAAGCTGTTTAGTTTCCCATGATGATCAGGATAGTGGTATTATAAGCACATCCCCTATATTCTATTCAACAACCAGTAGCCAATTGTTTCCCCATCTTCTTAATGCTATAACAACTTGTGCTGCTGCTTCCACTTTAGCTGCTGCTTTCACTTGTGCTGCTGCTCCTTCTACCAAGGATAGTGCAAGATTTACACAAAGAGCAACTAAGGGAGAGCACAAGCAGAGTCTACTTTGTGGGGGTCTATTAGTGGAATACCAAAGTAGAGTGCTCAATGACTGGTGTTGGTGGCAATGATAAATATGGGCATGAAATTCCAGTTGCCCCCACCACATAACTCTTTTAGCTCTGGCCCATAAGCTACTCAACTATGAGTATAATGAATCAGAGGAATCAGAAGACAAGAGTGTGGAATGGACAGGTAGCAGCCCAATATTTTGTTTGGCAATTAGTATATACTCGCCTTCTGCATCTTCTCCATTATCTCTAAGTCCATCTGTAGCTGCTGTAGAGTCTCCTCATCCAATAGAGACAGTTGAGATATCAGCTGCACCTGCTATCACAATGAGCACAAGTAGCTCATCCACTGTCAAAGTTACTATCACCACCACTACAACTACCACCTGCACCACCAAAATTACCACCATCAACATCACCTGTTCCAGCAACATCAACATTTTCATTAGCATTAATATACTAAGTACAGGCTAGTGTTGTGATAGCTTCCACAGCCACTGATGAAATGTATCTGCATCTTCAACAGACACAAGTCAACGTATTGAGGGTACTGTATTGTGCCAATAAAGCAGAAATTTGGATCACTTTGTCGGTCAAATAAATTACTTCCATGAAATTCCTGAACCCCTGAACTGATATGGGTGATTTTTGGATATGTTGGTCACCCAGATCAGGGCTATCAGGGGATGTAACTGTTGGGTTTTATGTGTTTTTAGGGTACTTTTGGGGTGTTTGGGAAAAAGTGTGTTTTTCTGTACTTGGAGATAATTGGATTAGATTACTACAGTTCCTGATCCAATTATCTCCCAGGCCCAGAAGAGGGATTATCCCATTATGTATAGGAGTGTCATGTATTATAACACTGTTGTCATTGGTCTGTGACTTTGTATTTCAGTTTTTCATTAGGTCCAGGTGGAAGTACTCCTTGCATGGGGATTGTCATAAAAGGCCAAGTGTGGTCTCATTAAAATCAGTTCACTTCACCCTCAACACGCAGCCTCATTTAATGATTGTAGGGAACAGCTATAACAGCTATACCAGCTATAATCCCTGCTCCTGGGATTGTTCTTTGGATTGCTATAATCACCAGCTCTTGTAAGAGCTACACTGCTATACCTGCTATACTCTCTTGGAGGAGAGGCCTTCCCACTGGGACCTGGATCCAGGATTTTGGTCCAGGGTGGGAAGGGACAGGGAGACCCCAGCCAAGCTGCGGCGGCTAAGGGGCTATGGTGCTTATGGTGTCCGGTGCAGTGCTTAAAATACTCCAGGCTACTAGCAAGCAGCAATTGGCGGAGGCACCCAGTTGGGGTACCTGGCTGTCAGTCACAGTCTGGTTTAAAATTTTAAGTTCTTTAAGCATACGAACCCTATACAAAGTATATGATCCAGAATATTAGAAAAGCACTGATTTTAAACTAAATTGGGACAGAATGAATCCAGCAGGATGTACATTCCCAAATGATGTTTCAAGGCATTTCCACTGGAAGGAGGGATTTGCCCTATTTTTTGTGTGGTGTACAATAGATTGACCACCTCCTCTATGGCTTTACTACTCCCCTTTAAAATGTCCACTAGCACTGCCAGATAGAATATCCATCCCCTTAATTATTAAATAGTCCAAACCCACTGCCCAAGGGTAGAGGGTTAGTAAGACAGTGACAGTGGGACAGTGGGCAGTGAGATGCCCCACTTACTTATTAATTAGGCCCAACCCATTGCCTATGGGGAGACTTTACCATGCTCTTCCATATTTTAATATACAGCCCCCACTCTCTGGCCAAATGTGATGCCAGGATGGTGGACAGTGACCAACTCATCCCTATTATTGAATTCCAGCTCCATATAGCACCCATGGGTGGGGCCAATGATAGTTCCCTGGTATTTTACAAATTCCATCCCCATGGAATGGGGTATTTTATAGCAACTATGCAGCAATAGCTTTTGCTAGATTAAAAAACACAGAGAGCAGCCGCTAAAATAAGGTCCTTATTTCGGAATCTGCTCCACAATATCCTGGCATTGTTAAATTCTGTAAATAATGTCCAGATTACGTATTCCGACTTTAATGTGTAACCCTGACAATGTCTATTTATCTGTCACACATGAAACAGGTTCTAGCATCTAATTTCAGTTGGTTACTATTATGTTCACCATGATGTCACGATGCATTTTTATGCCAAAAATTTCAATTGCAAGAAGGGGGCAGGGCAAAAAGGAACATTACAGTAATGTTATTTGAGTCTCTCCTGATATTGAAAGCCTCCACTTGCTGGGACTCATTCAGCCTCACTACACACTTCCTGGAAAAGGATCCCTTATTGCACTGTCTAATTTAGAATTTCTTATCTCTTGCTCTACTAATAGCCTGTGAAAACGCGCAGAACCCTCCTGTGTGTGATTCAAATTCAAAACAGGAGATAAAAAACTTCTAATGTAGATACAATATGCTGTAAAATTTGATCGAAAATTAAGACATTGTTTCCATGGAGGCTGTGTCAGTCATAGACAGGAAAGGTGTGGTTAGGGGTGCATAAACAGAAGTTATTTAACTCCTAAATGGCAGAGAATTGAGCCCAGATGGCTTTGATTATAATTACTCTAAACACTTTGATGATGACCTTATCCCACACATGGAGACCATATACAATGCAATCATGAACGGTGTAGCACTAGACCAGGACATGACATTAGCTACTATCGTATTAATACCCAAACCAGGAAAAAATCCCACAGACACAGGAAATTATAGACACATATCACTTATCGATTCAAACATCAAAAAAGGTTGTTACTTTTGGCAACCTTGGAACACCTGGGTTTTCCCCTAGACTTTACAGGGGGCAATACAAGCCCTATATCGTAATTTTAAGAGTGCAGACCATGTTGCAGGGTGCATGTCAAGTTTCTTTTAGCCTAAGCAACGGTACGAGTCGGAGATGCCGTTATTTCTCCTGCTGTTGCAATCTCACTAAAACCACTATAACATCATATAAGAACAAGCAATAACAGACATGAATAGTTGCATAATAGCAGGAACAGAATTTAAAGTATCTTCATATGTAGATGATATATTACTAAATCAAATTGTATATTATTCACCCCTCTTGTATCAATGTCTCATTGTATCAGTGTTTTACTAAAGGCAATTTTGGAGGTTCTGGGGTACAAGGTTAATCGAAATAAGTCTGTGGCATTCCCATTGGGAATGTCAGCCGAGGATGTGGTGCCGATTGAAACAGAGTGTGGAATCGTGATAACTCATACATCATTTAAATATTTAAGAGTGAATGTGACAGCAGACTCAGATTCCAGCCGATTGGTTTATTTATTTGGGTTGGAACAAATCTGGGGAGATGCATCCAATGTTTCAATATGTGTAACTCTCATAGAGCAGGTCTATAAGACAATGATCAGATGGTACATAACACCAACAAAACTGTTCTGCATGGGAGGTCCACAGACTACTTGTGAGAGGATGTGGAAACAAAGAAACATACTTCAACATCTGGTGGTTATGCTCTGGGTTGCAATCTTGATGGGAACATATTATTATTCTGAAGTATGATATTATTTCTGAAGTACTTCAAAGACCTATAGATCTGGATAATTTCGAGGGCACAAATCCGTAACCTGCACAACAAATTAGCCTGAACTGCTAGACAAGCAATAGAGCAATAAAACTGTAGGAAAGATGAAGCTGCTTCTATGAAAACAGTAATATTTAAAACCACTTATTTAATGGACAAGCATACTGCTCAAGTGCTACACTCTATGCATTTGTTTAACAAACTCTGGCTGCCCTGGGAGGAGAGCCAATACTGTTTGATTGTGAGTGAGGCTGGAAGCAAAGAATTTATGGGGGCCTTGGGTCCAACGGAGGGAGACAACCACCTTCCCACTCCAGTCCTCTACACCATAAATAGATATCCTTTTTTCATTCCTTCTTTTATCCATATCTAACCATATTCTTCTTGTTTCATTAAGTAAGGAAAAATCTGCAAATATGAGAACTTTGAGTTATGACAAAACAATATGAAGACTAAATGTCTGAAAATATAGTCTCATTCTAATTGTAGGTCTAGAAAGCTTTATTGACTAGTGCAATTTTTGTAAATGACAGACTCATGCATTCCTGTAATGTCAAAAATGTAAAACCTGTGCATGTGACCTGTTATTGTTTTATATTTATTTTTTGTATATTCAATATATATATATATATATATATATATATATATAGATAGATAGATAGATAGATAGATAGATAGATAGATAGATAGAAAAATATGAAAAGCACTCCAGGGACTTATAAGGTGAAAAAAAGTAAACTTAGCTTTATTCAGCAACTGCCAAAAGTGATCAACGTTTCAGTCCCATGTCGGGACTTTCGTCAGGATAACAGTGCATTACAAATGTTACAATATAAATAACACTCTTAATCTTGTATATTGGATACAACTGAGACTTACCCAAGCTGCTACCTGGACGCCAAAAAATCGCGGGTAAAACTTGACCCTATTCCATGTATGCAGCAGCTGTTGCTGCTGTGTAACCCCTGCGTTCCAGTGGTTGCCTAGGAAACCCGCCGGAACGCAAGGGGGCGTCTGTTTACATGTTGCCATGATGACTAGCCGATCGCAAATCAGATCGGTTATGCGATCGGTTCCAGGGAAGGAGGGACAGCTTAGTGTACTGGTTACAGCATATAGTACAAATCAAAACGCAGCAGCTTGCTCTTAGTGACACCAGGGTGTGGGGAAAAAATAAACTGAAAACATACATGAAAAAAATAGTTTAGCACTGCTGGACTTAAATAGAATATGCAATTTAAACAAAGCATATGAATATGCTAATAGGTATTACCTAAATATGTCTAATGTAACAAGGTGATTAGCAACTCAAAAAAAGCTAATGTTGTACTACTTAATATGTAGGGAATTTATTCTGTAGCACTATATGAGGGCTTAAGCTGGTAATATCTATGGCATATAGGGTGACTGGGTGTGCCAGTCAGATATTAGTATACATGTATGGAAGCTTTAAGTGTAAGACATTACCTATATAGAGAGATATGTGTATGATATTATTAACAAGGGGTGATATGCTGATGTCCACTGTGTAAGTTAATTATGGACTCTAACTAGTACTGACAAAATAGACAATATAACTGTCAAAAGTGTTTCATAACTACAATATCAAGACAGTGACAATGAGTATTTCAGTCTCCATAAAGCCAGAGGACACACATGGGGCCCGAGCTTGAATAGGTTTGAATGTCCAATTGCCTAGCTAAATATAGCTGGGTACATAAATCATAATCGAAAACTGAACACCATAATCCAGTAAATCAAAAAAACAATCTCGAATTAAAAATAAAAATAAAAAAATGTCCAACAGCTTATAGGGATAAACCCTACATAGATCTAGTGTCAATGTGTATCCTTACAGGAAGATAACCAGAGTATATTTTTCATTTAAACCCTTGGGCTGCACAGTGTCCAGAGTCCTAATCCAATGTAGTTCCCTCTGTAGTAGGATTTTCTTACGGTCTCCACCTCTCATTGGCGGTGGAATGTGATCAATCGCTATGAACTTCATAGATGGTAAAGGATGGTTACTTTCACAAAAATGTTTCGCTACAGGTTGTTCTGAGCCTTTGTCTCTATATGCAATTCTTATACTTGACCGATGGTTGCGCATTCGTTCCCTTAGTGGCAAGTCCGTTTTTCCCACATATGCCACTGGTCACTGGTACACGTAAGTCTGTGCCTAATGGTGAACGTCTTGCCAGTGTGTGAATGGGTAAACGTCTTGCTTGGTAGCATATGACTGCATGTTACACATCCCAGACACCTGTAACATCCCAAATTCAAGTGGGGTGAGGGTTGATTATAACAATGTGGTGGATCGGTCTTGACCAGTAGGTCTCTAAAGTTCTTTCCTCTCCGATAGCACATCATCGGTGGTTGTTTAAACTGACATGGTAGACTGGTGTCATTGAGCATCATGCGCCAATTCTGATTAACAGATTCTTGGATGTGGTCTGATATTGTAGTGTACGTCACAGGAAATATCAATCTTTCCTCCTTGGGCATCTGTGTTGATGGTTTTTCAAAGCATTTATTCAAGGCTTTCTGCAAGATAGTGGAACTGTATCCACGGGCCAGGAACTTATCCCACATTTGGTTAATCTATAATTGAGTATTTACTTTGTTGGAATTGTTCCTAATGACTCTCATGAACTGGGATTGTGGTAAAGAGTTTTTTAAGTGCCTCGGATGATAGCTGTCTGCATGTAGGATAGTATTCCTATCTGTAGGCTTACTGTACAAGGTATAGGCTATTTTATCCTGTTCTTTATAGAGTCGTACGTCGAGAAAGTCTATGGTTTGATCATTAGTGGTCATGGTGAGCCGAACCGGTGTGTTCAAGCTGTTGATGGATTCTAGCATTTCTTCCGGTGTTGGTCCTTCTTTCCTCCAAATCATTATGATATCATCGATAAAACGACGGTAAAAGAGTATATTGTCTTGGAACGGTGTAAGGATGTGCTCCTGCTCAAATATGTACATAAAACTGTTGGCGTACATTGGTGCCATTGCTGCTCCCATTGATGTTCCAGCGATTTGCTGATACCATGTGTGCTCAAACCTGGAGTAGTTTTGGTTAAGTACTAAGTATAGTAACTCCAAGATATATTCTACTGGTGGTCCCGTATAGGAGGGTGATGATGTCAATATTTGCCTCATTGCCTCAATGCCAGTCTCATGAGGTATAATTGTATATAGAGAATAGGACTAATGGGTTGCAGATTATAAACAATCTGCCTCCCAAAAAGACCTTGTATCCTTATATGAAAAAAGCTACTCTGCAATTATAAATATAAAAGTGGAGCGCAGAGAGCAAAAAACGAAAAACTCTTTATTAATCCCTCTTGGGGGAGAAACACACAGATGCTAAACAAACAAGTAATAAAATTAGGATCTAATTAGATAGAATCGACTAGTCCAAAAATAATAGTAATAGTAATATGGTCAGAAGAAATGCTATAAGTATGTGTGTGGCAGAATTGCCATAAATAGTAGCAAATTGACCAAAAAGGGGGGAGATACACTAAATGTAGCAAACTGAAGATCTTTAAATGCAAAAGTAAATAAACTCTATAATTAGAACAAAGAGTATATCAGGTTCACAAAAGAATATATATTATGTGCAAAAGATCTACCAAAATATGTTTGCAACATTGCAGGAAAAAAGCCTGCAGTTTAAATAGCCAGCAATATAAATGTTAAACAAACTGCCTAAACAGCTGTAGGAGATTTGGGGGAAGGAGTCCCTAATATCTTGCTGGTAATAGACAAGTATCTAATCCCACCATGTGTGTGGCAGAATTGCCATAAATAGTAGCAAATAACTATAACCAAAAGGGGGGAGATACATTAAATGTAGCAAACTGAAGATCTCTAAATACAAAAGTAAATAAACTCTATAATTAGAACAAAGAGTATATCAAGTGCACAAAAAATATGTGCACAAAGATCTACCAAAATACATTTGCAACATTGCAGGAAAAAAGGCTGCAGTCTAAGTAGCCAGCTATATAAATATAAAGCAAACTGCCTAAACAGCTGTAGGAGATTTGGGGGAAGGAGTCCCTAATATCATGCTGGTAATAGACTAGTATCTAATCCCACCATAAATAAATAAATGATAGGACAGTCTGAAAACAAAATAGAATCCTAAATTAAAATCAGTTTTAGGTTTTAATACCTAGGTTGTCTTCCTGTATTGACTATATTTTGTACTAGCCATGGCAGGTTTCCTTGCCAACAAACCAGATAGCTCCATGTGGTGTAAGGATGCAGATAAGGTTTTTTCTAATGAACAACTTGAAAATACTGATACCCCGTCTGACATTAATCAATGTTTCAATAAACTTAATAAAGCATACAGACGGCAAATTAGGGCCAGCTGGGAGATTTCTTCTCTTGATTTTTATCTAAAGAAAAATATGATTCCTAGAGGCCTTAGAGTACATACTATTCCCTCCTCCCATGCTGAGAACCCTGAAATGGTTAAAGAATGGGAACTAGCAGCCGGCCTTTGCTCAAATACATTTATGCAAATTATCTGTAAATTTGAAAAAAAAAACTTCAAGAAATGGATAAACAACTTGAGTCCGAGTTAACTAACATTAATCAATTCCAATCTGATCCTTCGTTTAATCAATTGGAATTAAAATTAAAACAAAATCTAGACAAATACCAGCATTCAATTAAAACTAGAAAACATCAGAAGTTCATTAGGGACTTGAAGGACTACGAAACTGGTAATGTCTATAGTACTTTTAAACGTCGTACTAGAACTAATTCTGATAATGCGTTAACTTCAGATTATGATTCATCTGATAACGATTCAGAGAATAGGCAACGGTCGCTACAGATATGTCCACCAAATTCTGATCCCAGCACACCTAACCAAGGTAATTCCAGGGATATCCTAAAGAAGGGGGTGAATTTTTTAGAAATGGGCCATCTGGACGACCTATTACCACACCAATTACCATACCACACTCGCAACAGGGGTCGTGGGAGAAGTGCAAGAAGGAGAAGGCGATTCTAAATAATAGTTTACAAATAATCAACCTTTCATCTCATCTCCTCACTACTCAAGAAACAAATGTGCTCTCAAAGGGCCTCTCTTTTGTGCCGGTTCCGCCCTTTAACAGATTTATATGGGTTAAAGACCTACATTTATTTGTTAGAAAGTTAGCCTTGTGTAAATATCATCAAATCAGAACTGACAAAAAGCTAAAAGATTTGGGTCTCATTGACAAAGACTATGACGGTCTTATGACTTTAATATCTCTCCTGGATGAGAGCGACACAAATACCACGTTACAACAAACAAACTTAAAACCTCAAAGTCGCTTTACACCTAATCTGGGGAATTTTAAGAATATTGAATTCTTTTTAGAGTCAGTCAAATTTGCAATAGAGAACATCAATCATAAGGATTTGAATTTCTTTCCCAATATGAATCTTACAAAATCTGAGAACAAAGCCCTCCAGTCTTTAAAACTGGATACCACAATTACGATCAAACCGGCTGACAAGGGAGGGAATATAGTCATTTTGAATTCAGCAGACTATATAAAAATGACTCTCAAGATTCTTGATGATAGAGATACGTACCATCTCCTCAGAACAGACCCCACCAATACATTCTTACAGGACTACAAAGCAATTTTGGACATGGGCCGCAGTAGAGGGGTGCTATCCAGAGATGAATATGATTTCATCCTGAATAAATTCCCCAGGATAGCTACCTTCTACTGCCTGCCCAAAGTCCATAAAAGCCAGATTAATCCCCCTGGGCACCCCATAGTTTCGGGTGTTGACAACCTTACCCAAAATGGTAGTATTTATCTGGATAAGGTTCTCTGCCCATTTGTGGAATTGTTACCTTCTTTCATTCAGGACACCAAGCAAACTTTGGTTCGTCTATCAAGTCTAACAGTGCCCGAATCAGTGGCACTCTGTAGTCTTGACGTTGAAGCATTATACTCATCTATACCACACAAGGGGGGCATTCAACATGTTAAATTTTACCTGGACAAAAGGGGTTCTGACCTTAATGATCACTCTAACTTTGTCTTGGAACTTCTTGAGTTTATCCTCTGCCACAACTACTTCCTCTTCAATGAAAAATTCTACCATCAGGTACAGGGCACTGCGATGGGGACGGCTTGTGCCCCATCGTATGCCAATCTCCACCTAGGTTGGTGGGAGGAAGTAGTTGTGGCATCTGATGTTTTTTCATCATACAGGCCTTTTATTCATCATTGGGCCCGTTATATTGATGATATTTTGATCTTGTGGACAGGTAGTAGAGAATTCTTTGATGAATTTGTATCCCTACTCAATATCAATGAGTTTAACCTACATTTTACTTCGGAGTTCGGGGGCAATACACTTAATTTCTTGGACCTTACGATCATGGTCAGTGGTAATTCCATCACCACTACGCTGTATAAAAAGCCCACATCTTCTAACAGTCTCCTTCGTTGGGAGAGTTTTCATCCCCAATCTCTTAAACGTGGCATTCTGACGGGGATTTTAAGCTTCAAGCTAACATATTGCGACAACAGTTCAAAATGAAGGGCTATCCTAATAAATGCCAAAAAAAAAGCCTATAGAAGGGCCTTACAGGCAGACAGAGGCACTCTACTATCCCCAAAAATAGTGGATACCTCCATCAAACCTCAAGCCCCACGGATGATAGCCACTTACGATTCAGGCTGGGAGGCTGTTAAGTTTGAGATCCAAAAATTCTGGCCGTGTCTGCTGGATGATGTTCACCTTAAAAGGCTCTTAGGGACAAATGTGGATATGACGGCACGTAGAGGCAAAAACCTTAGGAACCTTTTAGTCCCAAGCCATTTCCATCGTTCACCCACACGCACCTGGCTACACACCCCTACAGTGGGATCATACCAATGTGGCCATTGTGTCGCATGTAAATACATCAAACGTGACTCGAAGTCTATTATGGATAGCGATGGTAAAAAGGCTTTTGGGATTAAATCCTTTTTCAATTGCAATACTGCTGGTATAGTCTATCTCCTTACATGTACCTGTAAGCTACAATATGTAGGAAAAACTTTCAGACCGTTTAAGGAGCGCATTAAGGAGCATGTTAGATCTCCAAAACTACCTGTTGATACTCCCATAGGTCGTCACCTGAAAGACTTCCATGCGGGCAATCCGCAGGGACTCCGGTTCTGTGGATTGGAATTGGTGCGCAAGGATTAACGTAGGGGTAACTATGACAGATTTCTGAGACAACGGGAAAGCCTCTGGATTTATCAACTTAGAACACTTTACCCAAAAGGTCTCAATGAAGGTTTTTCTTTTGCCCCCTTCATTTAAAAATGTAAAAATGTAAAAATGTAAAAACTTTAAAAACTGTAAATGTTTTGATAAACTGTCTATCATTAATATCATCTATTTCCACCACTACCTACTACTTTTCAGTTTTGTGACTTATTAGTTATTTCCACTAACATTACATGATATGTGAATATGGATATATTATACTACTTCACTTTCCATTCATTTATTCATTCATTTATTCTTTCATTTTTTCAATCTCCATCTCTCCTTTCATTTTACCATTAATGGAGTACTTTTCAATTTGCTCTTTAAGTCAATACAGGATTTCTACTTTAACGAATTCTCTTTGAATCAATATTTATTCTCCCTCTTTATTTTTTGAGTTTACTTTATTTTCTATTTTAACCATACTGTGGGGCTTATGTTTCTATGCCCCAATTTATTTGATTCATATAATTTTGAATATCCCTCTAATGTTGTTTTCTCTGGGCTCATTTTATTTACTACATGATAGAGTTTATTAAAACATACAAAGTCACACATGGTGTTCAATTATTACATCTTTACTATATGTGATGAGTTTTACACTGTGTGACATACTCATACATGTAGTGCCACTGTTGTGATATTTATCATGATTACTAGGGAATTGTTCCCTAAATGGGCTCCATTTGTTTTACCCTGTAGCGTTATGTTCATCTATACGCTACTTTCGCCAGCTCTTCTGTTTAGCTATATTTACATTTTACACTTTGTGCCTTCACTCTATGAAGATAGAAGATATGTGCTAGCTTCCATTTATATTTTGGTTATGTGAGGGTTAAATCTACAATTAGCTTCACTCCTGTTGAGCTTGGTACTTTTCTCCGCCCCCTAATTCCTGATTGGATAAAAATGGTTACATCATGCTTACGGGTGGAGCTTTAAACACATTTAAAAAGAGGCTCCCTTCAGTCTGCAAATTGCTCTTGATAAAGGTGACTTGTTTCGCCGAAACGCGCGTTGAGCACTGCACTAAAGCGGATGATGATTTTAATTTAGGATTCTATTTTGTTTTCAGACTGTCCTATCATTTATTTATTTATGGTGGGATTAGATACTAGTCTATTACCAGCATGATATTAGGGACTCCTTCCCCCAAATCTCCTACAGCTGTTTAGGCAGTTTGCTTTACACTTATATTGCTGGCTACTTAGACTGCAGCCTTTTTTCCTGCAATGTTGCAAATGTATTTTGGTAGATCTTTGTGCACATGTTTTTTGTGCATTTGATATACTCTTTGTTCTAATTATAGAGTTTATTTACTTTTGTCTTTAGAGATCTTCAGTTTGCTACATTTAATGTATCTCCCCCCTTTTGGTTATAGTTATTTGCTACTATTTATGGCAATTCTGCCACACACATGGTGGGATTAGATACTTGTCTATTACCAGCAAGATATTAGGGACTCCTTCCCCCAAATCTCCTACAGCTGTTTAGGCAGTTTGTTTAACATTTATATTGCTGACTATTTAGACTGCAGGCTTTTTTCCTGCAATGTTGCAAACATATTTTGGTAGATCTTTTGCACATATATATTCTTTTGTGTACCTGATATACTCTTTGTTCCAATTATAGAGTTCATTTACTTTTGCATTTAAAGATCTTCAGTTTGCTACATTTAGTGTATCTCCCCCCTTTTTGGTCAATTTGCTACTATTTATGGCAATTTTGCCACAAACATACTTATAGCATTTCTTTTGACCATATTACTATTACTATTATTTTTGGACTAGTCGGTTCTATCTAATTAGATCCTAATTTTATTACTTGTTTGTTTAGCATCTGTGTGTTTCTCCCCCAAGAGGGATTAATAAAGAGTTTTTCGTTTTTTGCTCTCTGCGCTCCACTTTTATATTTATAATTGCAGAGTAGCTTTTTTCATATAAGGATACAAGGTCTTTTTGGGAGGCAGATTGTTTATAATCTGCAACCCATTAGTCCTATTCTCTTTGTACTTCTAGGGATTAGGCCCCATTGTATCTCTCAACCATCACAACCTGGCGGATGGATTTGTTCCATTCCTAACCAGTGCTGTGTTTCTTTCTAACCGACCAGTTTCCCTTCTTAGGACCCATTCGTTTAACCGATTGCCTGAACTGAGGGAATAAAAGTCCCGAAAATGGCAAACTCCCGAAGTAGCCGAGTAGCCGATTTTAGTTCCAGGCACTCGACGACAAAACCCCACTGGCTTTCCGTGAACAAAGATGGCTGCCACCTCATGTTCGGTACACGAATGGCGGCCACCCACAACTGACCGCAATCAACAGGGATACAATGTTGCAAAGTACTTAATGGGAGACACACGACCGGCTATGGGTAGTCTCCCATTCGGTACTTTGCTTATTCCACGAACAGTGCAGTGATTCACTGTTCGTGGATAACCAGACTTAACCTTAGCGGTATTCGTGTGCTGTAACACATAATATTAACAGAACTATACAGGTGGCTTAAATATACGGTTCAAGTCCATAAGTGGTAGATTTGCCACAATAAAGATAGTTTTTTGTTTTTTATTCAATAAATATGAGAAGTAGATGAAAATCCATAAAGTGGCATAGAACTATTAAAGTAGAAAAAAAAAAAAACCTGATGGCAAACCCCCCCCCCCACCACCTAAATAAAAAAAGAAAATCCAGACAAAGAAAATAATCCAGGTTCACACGGTGAGGGCTCTGTGCAGACTGAGCTGGCAGGGTGGGGAAAGTCTTATAAAGGCTTTTTTGCAATAATAATAAAGATATACTGACCTTTTAAAGTCTATTGTTTTCAAAAGACACACACAGGAATTAGCTGAACTAATAACTGTTCTTCTGTTCCAAAAGATGATATTGTTTTTGTTAAGCGTTTTTTTTTTTGGGGGGGGGGAATGGGGAGTACAATTAGTACAGCATTGGATGTGGGCAGGGTTTTTTTGTTTTTGTTTTGTCTGTGATCATGCATATGAAGCACGTCATTCGTAATGTATTCTGTAGTGGTTTCTGGTGAAGTTTAAAGATGGCAAGGTGATCCCCCTCACCCTGACTTGTTGGGCTTAACCATTTAACTCCTTGAGATGCCATGTCCTGTTTAAAACCAGCTGTATCTCCAGTCATTAGTAAAGGAGAGACTGGAAACTTACAAATATAATCATTACAGATACATGTTTTGCTTCTAACACTTATCAGTAGTCCTTACAGTGCCAATACATTTTTATTGTATTTTTTTGGAGCAAAAACTGGGGTGTACAGCCCCACCGAACCCTGTGGACCAGACTCCACTGGCATTCTGGTACACTTGTATTGTAGATGTCTAGAATCCTGGAGTTTCCCTTTAACAATTACATTTATTTTTGTAGCATTTCATTCGGGAAATATTTCCAGACAATGACACCTTGGCCTGATGCAAATGATAACCTACAGATCGTTACTATGTGAATAGCAATGTTGTGAGGCTGGTCCCTGAAGCAAACGCTCACCATGTCACTGAGCTATATCAGTAAGGTGTGATCTCGTTGTCATTGTCCTCTTGGTAAAGATAGGTTCTTAATCACGCAAAACTGCAACAAGATTCTGAACCAACATTTCTCATCAATATATATAGCAGAGAATATTCCTTAGAGATTACTTTTTTCTCAGCGTCATTGACAATCAATTTAGACAGACTTGCTTGTATTCTTGGTATAGATCTGGGCTGTGTGCCATAAAACTGTTAACCCTCCCAAGTGTGTCTAATCTCTACAATGAAAGAGTCCTAGAGTAGCACTGATAGGACAAAAGTTTAAAATGATAAACTGTAGTACCAGTTCGTCCTACAAGCTGCTACCATGTTAAAACAGACAGTGTTAATGTGTTTTGGACAGCATTGATACATGTGTATTTATTGGTTCATTCCTACTGATTGGGAAATTAGAACGTACTTTAAAAAAAATTCAAACCTTCAACCACTAGACAAGTCAAATTCATGCGTAGCATTACGGTGATGTTTTATGCCAAGCCCTGGCCAGTGGCCACAGACAGCAAAATATGGACAGCTAAAATGAACTTGGCTGTTTTGGAGCCCAGGTCCTTTGTATTCCTGCTCTTCCCATGAAATTCGCAGGATCCATCAACATGAGTCAAAGTGTGGTGCGTGGTTCTAAAAAGATTGGACAATTTTTCACTGCTCCTACTAGTAGAGTCCGGTAATTTCTGTTGAGTAAAGCATTATATGTCTACATCTTTTTAATGCATGCAGCTGTGCAGGACTGGATGGAGAATAACAATTGTCTGAAACCATTTGCTTCCCTACTGATAACCAGAAATGTGCAACCCTCCTTCCCAGTCAGAGATACAGGAATTAGAGGGCCAGAGCAAAGGAGGAGGGGGAAAGAGAAAATACCTAGAGGCTGGTTGTAGTGGTAGGATTATGAAGGGACAAGTGGATTGGAAAAAAAAAAAGATTAGGGGAACTTATTTGTCAACAGAAGGGGTCTGTAACAGGTTGCAAGACCACCGGAGAGAGTGGGTGGTAAAATGAATGTCAAAGCCACCTCTTTTTAAACGATTGTGAAGATAAAGGACAAGATATTTATGGGCAGAAGACGGTAAAAAAAAAAAATATATCTTTGACAAAGCAGAGGAAGATGAGTTGGGTAGAGAGTAAGAGTGGATGGGAAGAATCTAGAGGCTACAATTTAGAGAGTAGGGTAGAGACCTGGGGACATTGTTGAAGGTATGGAGGAGTAGGAGAGGGCAAATATATTTAGGACAATTGAGAGGAGCAGGATAAAAGGGGATAATAACTAATAAAGGAACAGGGGAGAGGGATTGCAAGAGACTGGTAGACAGAATGAGAAAGGAGGATAAGAATGAATAGGTTTGAGGACATACAGAGGCAGGGCCGCCACCAGAAATTTTGGGGCCCCTAACACAGCTCAAGGTCTGGGCCCCCAGGGCCCACCTCCAAATCACGCCCACAGGAATACACACACAGACACAAACACAGAAACACACAGAAAGATACACACTAACAAACAGACACAAATACTGAAACAGACATACACATACTGAAACAGACACACATATTCAGACACATACTGATATACATACAGACACACACATGCCTAAGGAGATACAGATACACACACACACACATATATACATACAGACATACATACATACATACTGACAAACAGACAAATACATACACATAAATACATACTGACATGCATACATACATACTGATTTACATACATAATGACATACATACTGATATATACATACATACATACTGGCATGCATACATGCACATACATGCATACATACATAAACATACTGACATACATTACATACATACACATACTGACATACAGTACATACACATACTGACATACAGTACATACACATACTGACACACATTACATACACATACTGAAATACATGACATACATAACATACATACACATACATACTGATATATACATACATACACACATACTGGCATAAATACATAATGACATACATACAGACATACACACATACTGATATATACATAAATACATACATATACATACTGACATACATTACATACATACTGACATACATACTGGCATACATTACATCCATACTGACATACATACATACACACACACATACTGACATACATACATACATACATATATATATATATACATATACACACACCTAATTTTTCAGCCACCCTCCTTTTACTTACCTTTGCATTGCAGGAGGGTGGCTGGGGATGATAGGCTTAGGCTTCGGCTGCCTCTTCCTTTCTTGTCCGCCTTCAGGCTGTCTCTCCCCTTAAGCTGGGAGGTAGTGACTGACCGTCACTTCCTCCCAGCAGCACTTGCGATGCAGCTGCAATTTTTTTTAAAGGGGCCCGGTCGCGCTTTTACAGAGCTGACCTGGCCCCTGAAGATATAGGGCTCATCGGGTGGCCCTAAATGCCTGGGCCACCTGATGGGTCCTGGTGCAGATCTACCTGCGGCAGTTCCGCCGCTCCATGTGGGGCACTTCATGGTTGTCACCCCCTGATGGCGGCCATGGACAGAGGTAATTGAAAAAAAAAAAAGACATTTAGACTGAGTGGAAAAATAAAGATTGTGAAAGACAAAAAATTAAGGATAAGAGTGATGGAACAAGTAATAAGTTAGCAACTTGGATATATTCACACACAGTATCATTATCAGATGATGAATTTAATTAGCTACCCAATTAAACAATTCAAAAGTTATGAGCATGAGAAACACTCATTGCGGTGTAATGTCAGTGCTATGCTGCATCATTTCAACATAACAACCAAATCCTTATTCATGTATCTCATAAAACAGAACATCACACACCTACACAAAACAATGCTTCCAGTGATTCTGACATTGTGGTGCATTTCCGACGTCTTGCGCAAGACTCTGTTCTCAAAACCCCAATGTTGGCTTACTCCCAATATCCAGGCTATTTTAGACTAAATTTTGTCATTCAGGTCACAGTTTACTATGGATTGGATAATTTTTTCCATAAAGTTTATTTTTTTTTAAACTTCAGCTTTGCTATTCACATTTTAATGGACTATCTCTCAGAGTTTAGCAAATAATCCTGACAAAAATGGACAGCCATCAGTTATCTAAAATACATCAGAAAACACAAGTTAGAGTTTTGGCCATGCTTTCTGAAGATACTTGCTTCAAGGAATACGTTGAGGCAACTTCCAGCATTCTGAAGTCGCACTGTGAACATAGCTTTTAACCCCTGATCACTACATTCAAACTCAAAATCTACATTTAGATAATCACCTTAGTAAACTGCATTTCAGTGGCATTACTGACAAACTAAAAACCTCAAATACCACCTTCTTTCCTGCTGTGTTCATCTTCAGTAACATCACTCATTTCATTTTGTATGTGGTTTATTGTGTATGCACATGGGATACTATGGCAAAGGTATGCCATATAAAAAGTGTTTATTATATCATTATACATAACATGCAATCATATAGCATGGGGGTTTCTTCAGTGACATAAAGATGAATGTATTTGTGTTACAGAGAGGAAAGCACACTATTAGCCAGAATCCTAGCAGTTGTTGGACAGAACAGCAACTTCTGGCCACAAGAGGATGTCAGCTGAACCTCTGGTGCAACTAAAACATAATATGATGGCTCCACATTGTTCACAAACTCTTTATTATTAAAAGGGACACTATAGTCACCAGAACAAATACAGCTTATTGAATTTGTTCTGGTGAGTAGAATCATTACCTTCAGGCTTTTTGCTGTAAACACTGTCTTTTCAGAGAAAATGCAGTATTTACATTACAGCCTAGTGATAACTTCACTGGCCACTCCTCAGATGGCTGTTAGAGATCCTTCCTGGGTCATGGCTGCCTAAAATGCATCCAAACATTCAGTATCTCCTCCCTCTGCATGCAGACACTGAACTTTCCTCATAGAGATTCATTGATTAAGTTCATCTCTATGGGGAGATGCTGATTGCCCAGGGCTGTGTTTGAATCATGCTGGCTCTACCCCTGATCTGCCTC
Organism: Pelobates cultripes; assembly: GCA_933207985.1. Lineage (NCBI taxonomy): Eukaryota > Metazoa > Chordata > Amphibia > Anura > Pelobatidae > Pelobates > Pelobates cultripes. Next base: position 262,686,931 of record OW240915.1, on the reverse strand, counting down.
CTTGTTAGTCTCAGCAGTGGCGTACTAAGGGGGGGGGGCGGAGAGGGCTGTCCACCCCGGGTGCCACAAGGGTGGGGGGTGCCTTGGGAGGGGGCACCGGCCCCCCCATGCTGCAGCCGCCCGAGCGCTCTGCAGAGAGCCTCAGGCGGCTGCAGCTTTATCCCGCCCGGGCGCAGCCTGAGGAGAGGGGCTGACAGGAGGGAAACCGCCACGCCAGCAGCCCTATCACCCCCACAGAAGCGCGGGCCGCAGCCCCTCATATTCAAGGGTCCGGCTGGGTACAGGAAACAAAAGCTCCCTGTACCCACGGACCATAGAGCGCTCGGCCACGCTACAACAGTGGTAGGGGGAGGGGAGAAAGAAATTAGGAGGTGGGGGGGGAGAAAGAAATTAGGAGGAGGTGGGGGGGGAGAAAGAAATTAGGAGGAGGTGGGGGGGAGATTGACATTCATCACACACACATACACACAATGCATTACACACACAGACACACATACACACACAGAAACACACAATGCATTCATTACACACACTCAATGCACCCCTTACACACATTCAATGCACCCCTTACATACACAGAAACACACCTTGCAGCCCTTACACATACAAACACAATTTCACACAATGCATTCCTTACACACATATCAGGACATCCCCTACACACTCCACCCCCTGTGAACAAACTCATTGGTGGAACATGAAGGTGGACCCTGGGACCCAGACCTTGAGCTGTGTAAAGGGCCCCCAAAAATGGAGCTGCTTCCCGTTCTCCCAGAATATTGATTTTTGTGACCACAGTTACAAACCGCCTCCAGAGAGCCTGTTCTACACCAGACCAGTGGAGCCAGACTGCAGCTAGAGCCCATCATCATCTTCATCTGGTTGTAAGTAGGCAATCTAGTATATTATTCGTGGCACTAAGTTTTAATTTACCTCACATTAAAGAAACACTATAGTCCCCAGAACCACTGCAGCACTGGAGTTAGTTAACATGGCAAATCATATGAGTGGGGCATTGTGATGTCACATGGGGTGGGGGGGCAAACTTTACTTTTGCCTAGGGTGGCAAAAATCCTTGCACCGGCCCTGGGTGGAGGGAGCTGTGTGAGCTGTGGCCCCACAGTGCCCCATGGTAGTTAGAGTGCCGTGCTAGGCAAAATTGGGGCGGGGCTTAATATGGCCCTTACCCACTGCTGTTAGGAGGTGCAGCAAGATGGAATCTCTGCTTCTCCACAGGCTTCAGAGAAGGACTTCAGGGAATCCAGTCCTCCTCCATCCCACTGTCTGTAAGTAAGAGTGTGTGTCTGTGTGTGTGTGTGTGTGTGTGTGTGACTGTCTGTGTGTAACTGTCTGCCTGTAACTGTGTGTGTGCGTGTGACTGTCTGCCTGTAACTGTGTGTGACTGTCTGCCTGTAACTGTGTGTGACTGTCTGCCTGTAACTGTGTGTGACTGTCTGCCTGTAACTGAGTGTGTGACTGTCTGCCTGTAACTGAGTGTGTGACAGTCTGCCTGTAACTGAGTGTGTGACTGTCTGCCTGTAAATGTGTGTGTGGGGCTGCAGGGATTTTGTAGAAGGGGGCGGGGGTTTTCTATTGGGACAGGAGTCTTTATAAGTGGGATAAGCAGGGGATTTGTGGAAGGGGGTTGCGTGGGTTTTGTAGACGGGGCAGTACAGGATTTGTAGAAGGGGCAGGACAGAGGTTTTGTAGGTGGGGCAGGACAAGGGTTTTGTAGGAGGGGCTGACAGCGGGTTTTTTTGGGGGGTTGGGGGGAGTGCCAAGCACAGGATCCACCCCGGGTGCCAAATGCTCTAGGTACGCCCCTGAGTCTCAGCCAATCCTATGAAGAAGCACTGTGATTGGATCAGGCTACCACTTCTGATGATGTCAGCAGACTGCTTGTTTTTCTGAGGCAGACAGGGCAGAGCCAGCAGCTTCAGGCTTGAATACAGTAAGCTTTTTACTATATTTATGGAGGCATGAGGGGCCCAGGGGGGCTAGATTGTGTTTTTAACACTATAGGGTCAGGAATACATGTTTGTGTTCCTGACCCTATAGTGACCCTTTAAATCGTCCGTATGTTTCATTATTTTACCTGACACCTGTTTAGTGCATTGTAAAGAGCTGGTCTAAACTTATTTGTTTGGAGCACAGAATGAACTCTCAAACTGACTCACAGTTTCACACTATGATATTATGTATTTTATGTTCAAGCTTATTTTGCTGAATGAAAAAGTATATTTCCAGTTATTTATGAATCATACTGGATGAGATTTTAGAAGACACAACACATGCTATTCTGGATGCAAAGTGCTAAATATTTAGAGTTATTCCATTAGTTTCTATGGAGATTGCTCCTTATTTTGTATAATAATAAACAAAAAGAAAGGAAGCTGGAAAAGGGAAACTCAGGGAAAGGGGTTAACCCTATGAACTAGAAATTAGTGAAAAAGGAAAAAGATGAGAACACTTAAAATTTAACTTTTATTAATTGTAATAAAATAAAATAAAGTATTTCTAACGCACTAAGAATGTGATTAAATGTCAGGGGTGGATCCAAATATCCAAACAGACTCCACCACAGAAAAAAGGTAATCTAGATATTTTAAGTCAATAGATGAGGTTCTGTTCACAAGTTTTCAGAAACCTTCATCACCAAATATGTGTGCAAAACGATGTTTTGCAGGTTCACAAATGCTGAAAAACGATTGAAACTGTCAGCTCGGTATTTAAACCTAATGTACAGTGTATCAGGCTATACCCAGTGAAAAAGATACTATTATTCCCTTTCAATACACACACTGACAATCTATAAAGTGGACCTTAGATCACCCTATAACGGGCTATAGTCTACTTGGAATAAGAAATACAATCGTCCATTATTATTCATGATGAACACAAATCAGCACTAGTGAACAAGCCCCAGCCACTGTAGCAAAAAAGAACCCTGATCGGAAATTGTATCGTAAGATCAAATATACAAACTAGCACTAAACTAACAAACCAATTCTAAAGACTATCGGAAAGCTTAGAGTGGTGGGGCTATGCCGAGGACCCGAGACCGCAATGAACAGGGTCTTGCATATGCAGCTTCGGAACCAACGGACTCCCCAAATTTCTATTGTTTTTCAGCATTTGTGAACCTGCAAAACATCGAGGACCCGAGACCGCAATGAACAGGGTCTTGCATATGCAGCTTCGGAACCAACGGACTCCCCTAATTTCTATTGTTTTTCAGCATTTGTGAACCTGCAAAACATCGTTTTGCACACATATTTGGTGATGAAGGTTTCTGAAAACTTGTGAACAGAACCTCATCTATTGACTTAAAATATCTAGATTACCTTTTTTTCTGTGGTGGAATCTGTTTGGATATTTGGATCCACCCCTGACATTTATTTCGTATATTGCTTCAAAATATCACATACATTTGCATTAAAAAATCTTCCCCATTGAATGCCAAATATGTATTTTACAAATAAGCATTTGTGGACTTTACAATTTTTTATTCAATATTTAATAAGTTGGTTTTTGGGACAAGCATTTCGATTTTAAGCTGAACATTATAGATACATACTAGAACCTCTTTTTTTTTTTAATTTTGCACCTTACTTTAAAACAAATAGTAATATTAATAAGCATTAAACTGCATTAATTTTTTTCTATTCACACTCTTTCCCTTGATGTCCCTTTTTGTAACTACATTGTGCTCCATACTCGTAAACATATGTCTTTTGTATTCCCTAAATTTTCACATAATAGACGCGTGTTTATTCAGTCATATTGATTGAGCTTAGCACAGAAAGGTCATCTGTGACTTGTAGATGGTATATTTTATGGTCATGTTGCACATGGTTACAATTGTAGGCATTTTTCTTTAATAGTGGAGATTTAGGGCCAGCCTCCTGGAGTGTAAATAGAGATTAAAGTGAGTTCTAGGAAGGTCAGATATAGTTTATTTCTAAATCTGATCTAACAAGTGACTCTCTTGAGCTTCTTTATAGCTGCTAGTAAAAAAGAGCTTCATTTAATGATGGTAACTTTAGGCTGTCATGATAGCAGCATCACCCCACAAATGAAAAGTACTTCTCCGGTCTCTCATGACATAAAGCCACAAAATAAAATAAAAAATCTAAAGTTTCACAATTACCTCTCTCTCTCTCTGTTTTTCTTTTATCCGTAGCGGAATAATAGCAATGTTGGAAGATTGCTGTGTAACTATCGGCTACCAAAGCAGCTCTATTTGTCAATATTCTCTATTTTCCATAGCACATGTGAAGGCTGGATTACACCCTGCCTGTTAATCTTACAAGGTATCCATTATGTGCATACTAGCAGTCATCTCACACAGTAAGGAAGTATTAAAGCTGGAAAGTTTAGCTCAGATCTCTATTCTGCTGTGAAAAGGAATTTCTAAGAAAATCTGTGGTGACTTTATAAATGTATCTGTATTGATGTTATATCTTATATTTCCAGAACTGCACGGGGTGATCAGGAAACTAAAGGCCTATTGTTATTTCCTTATACATTGTGTAGAACAAAAGATCAGTGACTCGGATTGCACTGATCCTAATACTATTATTTCACTTTCATTCTTCGAATTTAGAGCATAGAGAGGACACATACAGGGGAAAGAGTAATGATGTAAACATCTGTGCCAGTGGAGGTGCAGATCTCTTATTCGTGTCACTAGACATTTGAGTTGTTAGCAGAAGCACTTCAATGCTAAAGATGCTAAAATGTAAGCTCATTATCCTCTTACAAAATGTAAAGATGAAATATAAGCTTATGGTCCTCTGCCTTGTTACACTATATACTTCATCCAGAAAAGGTTTGCCGAGTTACTGCAATAGTATGACTCCTTTGTAATTAACTAATGTTTACATTTTAAAATAAATCATTGTAAATGTGTAGAATTTATTTTTAAGCAGACCAAATTCTTCCGATGAACTTCGACAACTGACCTTAGCAACTCACTTAACATGTTCTCTAAAGCTGTGTGCCCAGTAAAGTTCAAGGATACTCAACTGGAATGCTGTGTGGTGCTTTCTAATTAGTGAATGTCTTAGGAATGCTTTTGAAAACTTTTTTTTTTTGTTAAAGTAATTATGTAATTATATTATTTACAAGTGTCTTTTTACATCTTTTTTACCCTGTTACCTACATTTTGGTTTATTGGCTTGATATCATTTTAGCTATTATTATTTATTGCGCACACTTATAACACTTTTGATCTTGTCTATTTAATCTCACTAAATCTCTTTGTGTATTTAATCTCCCTAAAACCAATTTTGCTTTAATAAAATATGGGTCAAAATTAAAATAGATCATGAATGAACTGAGCTTGTTAAGGAGAGTCAAGGGAGGCTATGTATCAAGGGTATGCAATATGTGCTGCAAATGTTGTACTTGTGAAGTAATGACCTGGCAAATTAGTGCAATTTTTATGTTGATTGCTCCACTTTTTAAACAGAGGGAGATTTAGCAAAGTGCTGTGATCTAAAAAGTAAACAAAAGTATTACAAGTGATAAATCCACCGAGACGTCCAGTGGAACTAGCAGGTACATTTAATTAATTCTTGCATTACTTTGATAAATCCATCCCACCCCCTTTGTCTTTAAAATGCTATTTATATATAACATCTGCATTTTCCTAGGACTATTTTGGACAGACAGAAACAGAAGCACTTAATAGTTAAGTGCAAAACTATTTTGAAACTGTAACTGCAATGAATCATAAAGAGATTTGTGGGTCCTCAATGGCCTTAGCGTATATTGACTACCCTGTTCTACAAACAATTTCTTCATAAAAGCCTAGTAGGGAACTAGAGACCATATGGCAAACCATCTGCTACCAACATCTTTAGGCAGAGAGGGCATATACATTATATTTGATGCTATATGGTATTATATATAACACAAGTTCAGTATGTAGTTGGCTGCAGACATCAAAAATCCAAAATAGGATGTAATCAAGTATTACAGTGTGTATTCGATACATATGAATTATGCTGAGAATTACTTTAAAATGAACAGAAATAGAGAATACTATAAAGTACCAAAAAATTGTTATAAAATGTGACATTTGTAGTGTGCTAATTTTCACATATCTTAGAGCAGGGGTCAGCAACCTATGGCTAGCGAGATAGCGCAAAGGAAATAGGCCAGTTGGGAAGATCGAAGGATGTCCTCAGCTGGCTATGCAAAAGGAAGTTTGTGGTCTGCACCCTCAGTTGATGCAGATACCATAGGGAATTCTCCTTTGCACTCCATCGGTTCCAGCCATGGGTTACCATGGCAATGCTCTGACTCGTTGGTAAAGTGGCAGACCGAAAGAGAGGCAAAAGGGGTTCTACACCCATGGAAGGTGCAGATTGCAAATTCCATCAGTGGAATACCAGGACTTAATGAGAATTCCTGCCCCCCTTCCTAGATAAAGGTAGATAAGGATAACAGAGAGCATTAACATCAATATACTAGAGACACACTTAACATCACAAACAGCTAACATACACACAAAATGCACATATAGCCTCCCCACCACACACACAAATAGTATGAGCAACCCACATACACACTCAACATCTGTCAGGGTACAGTTTCTGTCAATCCCAGACTCATTTGATTTTTCTTGGCATACTGCACAACTGTTTGCTATTTCTACAATCTGTGCACTCGTTCCCCACCAATACAGGAGGTCTCTAGCACTTCTTTTAGAAAATGCAATCACAAAATGTCCCATACGCAGCATTCTCATAATTTCTTTACTCAGCTCTGGTGGAACCATGATTGTCTCACCTTTAAACATGCCATCCATTAATCATAGTCCGTTTCTCACATTCCAGGAAGGCTTTATTTAAACTTGAACTTTGGATTTTGAATTTGGCCAACCTTGCCTTATTATTTTAATTACGTTTTTCATAAGTGGTTGGTAATTGTGCAAAAAAAGAATACACAAGCTCCTCCAAGTCCATTTCCTCTTGTTCATCTTGGCCTGGTTTAAATGTCATTGAGAGTATGTCAGCTATTGAGAGTAGCACTCCTTGCAGCCCTTGTAGAGCTGAATCCAGAGGTTTTTCCATTTCTATTATACTCGCAAAAGGTTTCTGATCTGTCTCCACTATTATTTTCTGCCCATAGATCTGTTGATAAACTTGTTATATGCTATCACAATTGTTAACATATCCCTTTTTATTTGGGTATAGATGTGTTGAGTAGGAGCCATTGATCTGGAAGCATAAGTCACAGATCTGCCTTCCTGCATTGGTACCACTCCAAGCCCACAATAAGTCATCTACCTGTATTGTCACCTCTTTCTTGGGATCAGTTTCTGAAGCATGCACATTAAGATGTTTCAAGTCTTCAAAGACTTTGTCAATTCATCCAACTCATCAGCTTGTCCCTTTAATCACTTTACAACATTTCTTACTGATGATTGTATCTTATGCTATATTAATGTATTACTCTAAAACATGAAATATACCATGTTAGGATTCCAGTGTGAGTGTGTGTTTAAGATGGAATAGATAATTATTTATAAGACTCATTTTATGTGTGTTCATCAATGTCATTGATAACAGGTCACACAGAAATACTGTTGCACTTTTACAGCTTATTCCACATTGAATATCTCTTCAGTTGGTATCTTACTGACTCAATGTAGACATTGTTTAGAACCCCAGATTTTCATATATTGTTCCTGGCACTATTGTCCTTGATATTTACCTCGTTCAATCATTCTTCATGATGTTCGAGTTCGAAGGGCTGAATGGACATGGCTCTGAATGGTGTCTGAATCTGTGTTTGTGTGAGACTTGCCACGTAAGGAATAGAATGCTTTCAGGTTTTGTAAACAAGAAACAGGGTTATTTTTAAAAGAATTACAGATTCGTATCAACTCTAATCACTCAGACGGCCACTAGAGACACTTCTTTGTCTATTGTGTGCAGAACCTAAATTCAGCATCTCCATGCGCAAAAGCCCCCCATGTATTGGCAGAGATCATCAAGATTGAGGTGAGGGAGGTGGGGCCTGCCGCAGCAAGACCGGAAAAAAGATAAGTAACTCCAGACAGGGCTAGACATCTAAACATCTATTCGAGCACTTGAATTTGCATTCCCAATGCTATAGTGTTCCTTTAAACACTCGCTTTCCATTTTTTTCATTTAAAGTAGCTTTTTTAGGTTGAAAAGTATTTTGCATAGTGACACGTTTTGCAGAGAGCTGCCTCTGTCATATATCCATAAAATAATAAATGTTTAGTACTGTAACCTTTGTAAATTAAGCTTATTGAGAGGAACCAACATGAAATCGCTAACATATCCTTAAACCTATAACCATATGGCACAAAAGTCAGTAGCACTGTTCTTCCTTGATACAGATATTGACGTATGAGCAATGTTTCCCTGATAAAGTTCACTATTGATGAAAAACAACGTTTGTGCACTAGCAAACAAGAAGGAAGAGTTGTAAAGACCCAATTTGTATATTGTTGGTTGAACACTAAACTAGGATGCTTCTGAAAACATTTTAATTATATTTTTAGATACATTTTCTTAATTCATAGTGGAACTTAGAAAACCCATCACACATATATTTTACTCCTTCCGTATTCTGGTACTTTTACATTGTTTTCCGATCAAATCTAACAAAATCACAAAGCTGCTTTCATTCTCTCTCTCTCTTTATGCTTAAATTATCATAAGGCTGTATTGAGATGATTTCCTCTAGCTTCCAATACTTCACCCAAGAGAATTACAGATTGGCAATGTTAACTTCCATAAATATTTTGCTTTGTGACCTCTCATTTAGATGTAGTATTGATATCAGCCAAACATCCTAAATCGAAGATATGAATATATTTGGTGAGAAGGAGATAGGTTGTGTAGTAAATGCTAAATAAGTTCCACTATTGTAATGTACTATGAACATAAATGGAGCAAATCCATCCAGTAAACTCAAGTCACCATGTAACTCACTAAGAGCTTTTCTCATTTGTGATTATAAAATCCATAATGAAGACCAGGGGTGGACTGACAACTTGCAAGGCCCTTTGGCAACAGAATATCAAAGGCCCCTTCCCGATGCATGTATTTTTGGCTACAATGGTGAAGATTCATTTTGGTGCCCCCATTCAAACTCCTCACACATTTATACCCTTTTATTGTGGAATTCTCACATAGATAATATAAGTAGGCACCAAGAATTGCTGTGTTGTTGACGCACAGTCATGACTTCAACCCCTGCAGGACCCCCAAACAGGACAGAATTTACTTTTACGGGGTTAATCCAAACAAATACTGTGTTTTAATAAAAACTGTTTTTTGGTGGTGTGACCCTTCTCTCATGCCTCCTCCCTCACGTTAAAATAAAGAACGGTTAGGGCCTGACATTATTAACACGGCGCAAAAGCATCAAACAATGGCGACACTGCGATGCTGCCATACTTGCATTATATTTATTATGTGAAATGGTTAATTTCTCTTCAGCTAAATCATAAGACACCACATATGTAGTTTGGAACATGACCATCTTTGCACTATCGCTACAACCTACACATACACACATATACATACACACATACACACCGACATATACACACATGCACCCTGACACACACAAACATTGATACATGCCCACACCATAACACAGATACACACACTGACATAAAACACACACACAGATTCACATACACAGATGTGTGCGCAGACACAGAAGCATACTGACAAACACTTAAACTCATACACACACTCATACACATACACAATAATACATACACACACACACAAACTCATGCACACACTCATACACATACACACACTCAAACCCATACACATACATACTCACACACACTCAAGCTCATACACAAACTCATACACACTCATACATACACACACTCAAACTCATACACACACTCAAACTCACATTCAAACTCATATACACACTCAAACTCACACATACACACACTCATACTCACACTCACTCAAACTCATACACCTACACACACTCACGCACATACAAGTGATGTTTTAAAATATCTCCAGCCACCCTCATGTTCCCTGCAGCTTACCTTTTGTGCCAGGACGGTGGCTTGGAGTCCTGCAGCTGTGTGAGTAAGGGGTCTGGAGCTTTTCATACTCCTCTCCCCTCACGCTGCGGCTGCTTCTGCCCATGCCATCTCCCTGCAGGATGCTGGGAGGAAGTAACAGACTGTCACTTACTCCCAGCCGGCCGACATCAGAGGAGCCCGGTCACGGTCTTAAAGGGCCAGGGCACCCGACCGGGCCCCTGTTAAGTAGTAAGTGTGGGATAGGCATAAGGCTATCCTAACTATAAGATAAGGCTAGGGACTAATGAAAGTATTTAGAAAATTGGGCAGACTAGATGGGCCGAATGGTTCTTATCTGCCGTCACATTCTATGTTTCTATGTTTCTATGTAAGGTTTCCCCGGTGCTATAATCATACCACACACAATTTGGGAACCGCTGCTTTAATACCTTAGTGACCTGACCACTTTTTTAATTTTCTTACTGTTTGGGACCAGGGCTGTTTTTACATTTCTGCAGTGTTTGTGTTTAGCTGTAATTTTACTCTTACTCATTTACTGTACCCACACATATCATATACTGTTTTTCTCGCCATTAAATGGTCTTTCTAAAGATACCTTATTTTCATTGTATCATATAATTTACTACAAAAAAATTATGAAATATGATGAAAAAATTAAAAAAAACACACTTTTTCTAACCCCCAAAATCTGTTACGCATCTACAACCGCCAAAAATCACCTGTGCTAAATAGTTTAAAAATTTTGTCCTGAGTTTAGAAATACCCAATGTTAACATGTACTTAGCTTTTTTTGGAAAGTTATAGGGCTATAAGTACAAGTAGCACTTTGCCATTTCCAAACCATTTTTTTTTTTTTTTTAAGTGAACACAAGTTACATTGTAACACTGATATCTGTCAGAAATCCCTGTATAACCCTTCACATGTATATATTCTTTAAAAGAAGACAACCTAAGGTATTAAACTTGGGGTATTTTGACTCTTTTCATGCAACCATTTTTCCACCAATCTATGCAAAATCTTAAAAAAATATATAATAATTGGTGATTTATTTGACATAAATAGCAATTTAAGAAAGCATGTACTGAGAACTTTAAGAGTTACTGCCAAAGAATACCCCAATATGTGTTCAGCATCATCTCCTGAGTACAGGGATACCACCCATGTATCGTGTGTAATGTTCTCTGGGGGCTAAAATACCTTATTTGGAGGGTGCACATTCCAGTTTTCCAACTTGTAATTTTCACAGCTGGTCATCATGCACCCATGTCCTATTTGGGACATTTTTTAAGCCAGCCAAAGTAATTTACCCCCATATAATCATACATTTTAGAAAGGTAGACAACCCAGGGTATTTTTAGTAGTCAGTCACAAACACTGGCCAAAGTTAGCATTTATATTTGTTTGTGTGTTATAAATGCAAAAAAACAATTATGAATGCTAACTTTGGCCAGTGTTTGTGACTAAGTGGCTACTAAAAAAAGACTGAACATACCCCATTTGCAATACCTTGGGTTGTCTTCTTTTGCAAATGGTATGCCATCATGGGGGTAATTCTCATTCCTGGGCTACCGTACGCTCTCAAAGGCAACATAACCAATCTGGCACGAGTGGGGCATGTATTATTATGTATTATAGAAAAAAAAGTATTCTAAAATGTGGTGTTAGTGGTGTTGGTGGTCATCTGCCTTGTTTACCCAACTCAAAAAACAAATAAATTAATCTTTCTGCTGCTTCTCCCACCTTTTTTCAATTAGTTTTTTTACTGAATTTTGTAAGTTGTAATGAGCAAACATATAAGGGTTGTTATAGAGAGTAATATACATGGTAGCATCAATGACATTGAAAGGGTAAACTATGTCACAAATAGATGAGGAAGCACAAGTTATTGTGATACAATCAGATTTTTGCTATATGTTGTATATATTCATAATATAGCGATAAAAAGGAAAGACAATAACATTGAATACAATGGTAGTTCGATATTCCCCTAGGAAGTAAACGTACTCTCTGAATTAGCATCACTCAGTTGACGTAAATTGGTGTGGGAATGTAGCCCAGTTCACAGTAAGTTCAGTCAGTGTTCATGTATCAGAGAATAGTTAAACAGTTCTCCCCATATTTTTAAATGCCTTTCAATGTAGTGGTGCCTGGTTGTGTTTTGCTGGGCTCTTTAGCTCTGCAGGTGCATATGATATAGGCTGATAGGGCACAGTTTGGATCTATGGAAAGCTTTGTTCTCATCAGGGCGGAGGTGGGAAGCGGGTAGTCAATTGCCCCTTGTCTTTTTCCTTTCGTTTTTGTTAATAAAACCCCTTCTTTAGATATAAGATAGGAAAACGATTACAATCAATCATTATAACAACAAGGCATCAATTTCAAAATCAAAGATTTTACAATAATTTAATATTTTTTTTTACAACCTTTAAAAATTATTTAATATTATATCAGGATTTATAATAATCTATTTTGCCAAAATGCCCGTTATTGCATAGTCATTAGGCAGGCAATATTGTGGACGATTTTTTCAGTACCGAAATTCAGCCGAGCTGAACGGCTGCATGAACTAAACTCTGCCATCCCAAAAAAAATAAATAAAAAATTCTTCCAATGTATTTCGTAAAAAAAAATATCTTTTCACCATGCGCAAATCAACCAAGCACCTAGAAGAAAATGAACTGAAAATGCAAAGCTGAAGGAAAATTGAGAGCACTCTGTATATTTACTATTTTCAGCAGCAGATGGTAATTTCCAAGGCAGTCCTTAATTTAGCATTCATTACTACTATACCAGGAGAAAAGGTGGGGGAAAGGCAATTGAGAGGCATTATCTGCCCAGCTCCATTTGTGGCATATATACCATAATAAACAGGAGAGAGCCTGAATTAATGGCAGTAGCTGCAAATATCTGAAGATTAGGGGCACCTCCATTGCAATGTCTATCACATCATGCAATATAGAATATAAATACATTTTGCTATGTGAAAGGCTTGTCCCAGTGTATGGATTCCAAAAAAATATATTTCAAATGATTTTAATCCCTGTTTTACTTGAATTTGGAAAGCATGCCAGTTACATTGGCTAATGTTAATATGTATGTGCTACACACAGTGAGGGACTGAAGTGTGTATAACTGGATGCTGTGATTGTTAATTAATGTTAGCTTATATATTTCATTAGAACACAGCACAGATTTTCTCTAATTAAGTGATTGTAATAATCACTAACTCATTTGCACGTGAATGTTACATTTAGTTTAAAAGTCCTTGCTTTTTTATCATGCTTAATTTCCGTAACTTCCTTTATCTGATACCCCATGTACAAACAAAAGGTCTCAGCAAGCAGATATCCTATTTTACAAGACCTGGTGAGAAGCATTAAACAGCTAAGTATTTCACTTTTACCATGCAGTAAAAGCCTTTCTAGATCTAATGACTCTGTCCCATACCCATTAAATTACTCTATTTAACTTGTGCTCATTATGGCTCTCTTCTACCTCCTGCATGTGCCACTTACACCTTCTGCCTGTGTGTGTTTTACCAACCCATTGTGTGCGTCTGTGCACTTCCTGCCTCTTTCCTCCTATTCTACCACTCGTGTCCCTCTCCCATCCACTTTCTGTGCTTCTTCTACCTTCTACTTAGACAATTTTAGTGGCGTGAAACCGGCTGGCTATACACGGCCGAAAAGTAAATGAGAGAAGAAAATTGCTTGTTCCAAAGAGAAATAAGTGACCATGGGGCATGGGAGTGGTCAAGGAAGAATGAAATTACACAGCTAGAGTCAGGACACACAGATGAAACAGGCTGAGGAGAAGAGCAAAAGCTGTCCAAATTTCACCTATGTGAAATAGCCACATCCTCTGCAATTCATGACACCCCACTCAGAGTGTTGCAGTGTGCAATGATGCCTTTTTTATTGGACTGACATAATGTTTCAGGGACAGACTTTCGAGAGTTTTCCTCTCTTCTTCGGGTCTGGTGGAGTTTGACACTTGGGACAGCTGGAGTTGGAGAGGGGGAGGAAGGGGGGATGAGTGGGGTGTCATGATTGGCAGAGGATGTGGCAATTCTCAGCCAACCTGCACCTTTCACTTTCAGGTAGATCTTCTGCTATTTATGACACCCCCCCTCCCCAACCCCACTCCTCCCCCTCCCCTTCTCTCTCATCAGTTGTTTTAAGTGTTAAACTCTGATTGATCAATCTTGCTTCAGACCTCAAGAAGAAAGAAAAACCCTCCAAAGCTTATCTTTGAAATATTAAGTAGTGCAATTAAAAATGTATCATTGCATACTGCAATACTCTGGTATTTTGGCATCTTGTCTACTGGACTAATACGGCTAATCCTATCAACACTATATATATATGTATATGTATATATAGTCCTGAGGAAAGTCCCGAACCGGGACTGAAACGTTGACGCTAATCGGCATCATGTTTGTACTTTTATGTGAGTATTAAAAGTTAAGAAGACCGTGAGTGCGGACCATCACTTTGATGTATATATATATATCTACACACACACATACATACACAGGGCTCGACAAATTCCAGGTGCCAGATTGCCATGGCGACTATACATTTCGCCCTGGGTCCTGGCATTTGTCAGCCCTTTGCTAAGCTGCGCAGGAAACATTAAAGCCGGCCGCCACGGGGAGCATGGAGGCAGCGCAGGAGGGAGCAGTGACCTTCCTGCAGTTCCTCTCTGCTCCCTCGCGCGCCTTTTAGTGACATGATGTCATTCCGGCCCCGGCATCACTGGAGAGAGCGTGCAGAGGAGCAAATGGAAACTGCAGGAAGATTGAGAGGAGACACACTGGACGCCAGGGAAAGATCCACTCAGCTCTCCTAAAGGTAGGGAGGCTGGGTGGATTTAAATAAAAAAATAGAAAATGTGTGTGTGTATGTGCCTGTGTGTTTCTCAGTCAGAGAGTGTGTTCCTGTCACTGTATGTCTGTGAGTGTATGTCTCAGTCAGAGATTGGAGACGGAGCTTGCATACGGGGGGGCATTGTCCATGCAGGGGCAGAGCTTGTATGCTGGGGAAGCTGCTGCACAACTAAAGTAGAGTGGGCCCTGGTGCAAAAACTGTTTTGGGCCCCTGAAGACACATGCCTATCGGGTGGTCCTAATTGCACGGGCCACTCAATGGGCCCCGGTGAAACCGCAGCACCAGCACTCCCTGTAGTTCCACTGCTGTGCCTTCCTTATTACAGGCAGGGGTGTGTTTACCCCGAGGCAAACAAGGCATTTGCCTTGGGCGGCACTTTCTGGGAAATGCCTTGCCAGCCTCTTGTCCTGGGGGGCCCAGGAGCTGGCCGGACTGTGTGTGTGTATTCAGCGGACTATGTGTATTCAGCAATCTGTATGTGCATTAACAGTTTGTGTGTGTATTCAGCAGTCGGTGTGGGTATGTATTCAGCAGTCGGTGTGTGAATCTGTTCAGCAGTCTGTAACGGTATTCAGCCGTCTGTGTGTATGTATTGTATGTATGTATTGCATTTGTTGGAGATACTAATAAGTATAAGCTTAATTGTATCTATAATTAAAAATTTTATTCCTGTGAGTTGTGTGTAGGCAGGATCTTAAATAATGACAATGGAAAGATCTCAGTTAAGAGAAAAAAAAAAAGAAATCCAGCCCTGCATCGTAATTTTAAACCAGAATGCCTGTAACACCGTAACAAAAAAGCAGCACACATGATTACGTACGGCACACATGAACCAAAAGAGTCAATTTGCTTTTCCCAATAGTCTCTCTGTCTGTATACATCTTTAACCCAGGCTTACCATCCAAACTACTTAATGCAGCATGTTAATACTTTGAGATATCCCTGTAAATGGCAGATGCTGAAGAAAGGACACAGAATGTGCTAATTTGCATATATGTGCTCAGAATTCGGATTGCTGTTCTAGTTTAAACATCTTGTGATGTTTCACAGACAAAAAGAGGGCATTGTGAGCTCTGCGACTCTAACAGGCGAAAATAAAAAATAAATAAATATAGGCATTTTAGCAAGAATGGAGTCCTCTGATTTCAGCAACACTTAAAACACCTTCATAGCTGAGCTGTCAGGTTTAAGAAAAAAATCAATATTAAATGATGATTTGGAGTGGATTCATTTTCAAAGCTGTCAGGAGTTCGAAGTAAAGCACAAGAGAGAATTTGGCGAAAATCACATGTGCAAAGACACTTAAAGGGACCAGAAATTTTAGATCGATTGGCAACTTTATATTTCTTTTTAAAGGAAAAAGCTTTAAAACTGCAATCTTTGCTGATAAGCTGAAAATGTGTTTTTGTGTTGTCCTCTAAAGGAGGAGAAAAAAAACCCTACAGATTGTAAGATCTGTCATTTTGAATGACATGGTGCATCCATCAACCAATGCCTTCCAGACTTGGGGATGTATGCAGACTGGCAGGGAATTAACGTTAAAGAGAGTCTTTCTTAAAATCACCTAAGCATAGTGTTCTGTATCCCAGTAGAAAACTTCAGTGAAATGATTGCAGGTATCTCGTACACTTAGGTACCCTGAAGGAGTCAAGCTGAAGAGGAGAAGAAAGAAGAAGATTGCACTCTTAAGATATCCTTTTATGCCAGTTATCTTTCAATTCAGTCTGGTTAACCTATTGCTTGCAGCATGAGAATACACACTGTGCTGAGTTGAGAGGCATACTGGCACTTTATGGGTTAAAAACTCATCTATCAGACTGCCTAAGCATTCTTATAAGCAGCGAGGAAATTGGAACTGCTTCTTTGGAAGATAATATTAATAGCAGCATTTCAGCATCATACTATCAGCCATTAACAGAGAGGGAGATGAGAATCAGCCTGTGTCCTCTTTATTTCCAAATCTATCATTTTTAATTACAACAGAAGATATACTGCAGTTATCTTTTCTTCTTATGGTTTATGCCTTTTGATTGACGGAGGCTCTTAATGTATTAGCTATTAAAGGCACTGTTTTCCAATGCTGATATTTATTGCTCCTATTGGAATATGTGCTAAACATTAAGGAATTATACTTATTGACAGCTAAATCAATGTGGCTTAATGCAGGTTCATTCTTTTCTACCTCCAGGCAACACTATGAGTTTCTTTCTGCCTTTTTTAATGTAATATTTTATTGAACAGTTCTGGCATGACATTACACTTAAACATTTAGTTAGAGTAACAGGAGAACTACATGTTCAGAAATAAAGTCATACATTTGGCGAACTAACCAGTAAGCAGCTAATGTGAGTAAAAATAACTTTAACACATTCCACAAATCATATTTAGACACACATTCCACAACATCTGGGGATCTACCTATTGGGCAGCCCTGGTCTAGACCATTTGTAGATTTTTAGGTTGTGCACTAAGATTAAGTATTATCACTCACATATAGATGAAATCGGTCTGCTATGAAATTTATAAGGAGACATATCATCAGTCCAGACCGTTGCAACAATGATGCTCTAGACTGCAATTTTAGAAATGATTCAGGAAGAGTGGAGTGTGGAGTGTGAAAGACGGTTTATAAACCACAAAGACAATACAACTATGAGTAGCAGAACATCTGAAGTCATATGATATTATTGGAGAGTGGAACATGTGTTGTCCACCCTATAAATATGAAAAATATGGTTGCTGTGAATACCTTAGAGGAGCAGGAAATATTAAAAGAAGAGATTAAATGAAGAAATGGTAACTATTAAAGAATAAAACAAAACAATGAAAGGATTCACATGATAATGCAACACCAACAATGCAGCTTTCACTAAAACAAAATATAGTTTTTATAGTTTGCAAAGTATTAAAATACGATCAAGTATTGTTGTGTGACTTTATAATAGAAGAGATGTCAAAATCAATGACAAAGTTAAAAGGAGAAAAAAAAATGAGAAAAGAGTGCAGATAACTGTCAGTACCAATTCCCCATACAGAATAACAATTTAGAGTCCTAGGATTGGGATCTATCATGCTCCTGTGTAAGCACCTAGATTTACTGCATTGTTCATTGTAAAATAATACAAATTTACAACATTCTATTTATTTAAGGTTTCAAACATTTGTCAGCAATATGAATAAATATAGGAGATTGGCCACAGTAAATAATACAGTTGAGCAGGGCCTCTTGCAGCAGTTTAGTTAGTAAATATTGAAGTTAGCATGTTTATCTCCCATGTCAAAGCAGAACTGTCACTGTCTGGGGACTTTGCAGAATTTATAAAGACCCCCAACGGTGACCTCACCTCTAGGGGAATGGGGGGGGGGGCAGGCAAAGTTCAGTTCTACTTACCTGAACCTGTCCATCGTGGGCATCACCATCTTCTTCCAGCAGATCTTTCACAGCTCCTAATGCTGAAGCGCCAGGAGTTGATGTTACTGCTGTACTCTCGCACATGCGGAGGGTCCCGTGAGACTGCATGATCCTCCATACATAAAGCCAATTCCTTGCAGCCGTCACTGGTGATGGCTAGGGGAGATTGATACTTTTAGATGGCTGTGGCTCCACTCTGTGTGTAGAAGTGTCAGGCATAGGAAATATACAGAGAAAAAGTAGTTTCTACTTCAGTTTATCTCTTGGCTGTGTAAGAATTTCAGCAAAATTACAATACAGTCAATATGAGTATTTCATAAAGATTCTATCTTTATGAAAAACTAGACATGTGCAATTTGTTTCGGTCTGAATTCCGAATTGGCAAATTGGCAAATTTCCGAAGTGCCGAATTGCGTAAGTGCCGAACCGAACCGAATTGCCGAAGTGCCAAATTTTGGAAGTGCCGAAGTGCTTCGTATTTCAGAAAAGTGGCAAAACAGGAGAGGGAGGGAAAATTAAGGAAATGATGACAGGAATCTAACCCTAACCCTACCTCTAACCTTAACCTTAACCCTACCCTAACCCACAGGGTTATATGGGTTAAATTAGTGTAATATTGTGGTACTTTGACACGGTGGTGAGTTTAACACGATATGAGCAATTTTTATTATGGGTGCGGGGTAGGGTTAGGACTAGGGTTGGGGTTAGGGGTTAAGTGTAGGGGGTATGGTTAGGAGTAGGGTTAGGGGTAGAGTTAGGGGTAGGGTTAGGATTATGGAATTGCCGAATTCCCAAAGTCCCGAAGTCCTGAAGTGCCAAAGTCCCGAATTTCTGAAGTGCCGAACTGAATATTTTTGCCCACGCACATTCCTATGAATTAGTTTTTCAGTGGTGACAAGGGGTGTGACAGTGCTGCTTTAAAATTAGTGTAATATTGTGGTACTTTGACACAGTGGTGAGTTTAACACGATATGAGCAATTTTTAGATTGGTGACTTTAAGATAGGTGACTTTAAGTAGCCTTGTGAAATTTTAAATTATATTTTCTTGTTGTGCACAGTAATTTCAATGTGCATTAGGCCCAGAAGTGATTCATATATCAGTAATATTAAGTGTATGTTTTGCTCTCATAACTGGTTTTAAGATGGAGGGAATGCTGCCACAGAATGGTGGGATGCGGCAGATCCTGAAAAAACTTAGTGGATTTAAATTAATATGATGGGTGATTCCATATATCCCACATATGTGATATTCCTTTGTTTTCATCTGAAAATGAACAAATGGGGTACATGGACCTATTACTGGTGGTTGTGGGGATTTAAAAATCATGAAGTAACAAAGTATTATTACTTATTGAAGAATATGTCATGGGAATGTGGGCTTCTCTTTGGTAGTACCCTCTGTGATGCCACGGACCCTACTTTTTATGTTATTCCTTTATCTATTCATCTGGCTACTAACCCTCATGCACCAGGCCAGTGGTGGGATCTGGGGACATACATTTATTTTCCTTTAGTTATATTTACTTTGCTACATGAATAATGCAGATGGGGAAATATGGTATTGAACACCACTAGGTGTTGTTTTTTGTGTGTACTATTGGTTTCTGGTTAATTTAGAGATCTTTCATGTAATTCAGAGGTGATTTTGCACAGTTTAGTGGATATCAAATGTGTTTTAAAAAAAATTGCTTTAGATTTTCTATAAATTGTCTAAAAGATTATTTTTTTCTGAATTTCCTATTGAAATGGGGGTTTAGTGAATTATCCTGCCATATCTGTACGGTTGATTTTGAGTCCAATAATACTAAGTTCACTGTAGTTATTACCTGACTTACTCTTGTCATGCTTGATCTGGCTGCTATCTACTTATGATTGAAGACAGGGATTTGTGAACAGACAATGAGAGCATCACATAACCTTATTGTGACCACAGAAACTGCTGTAGTTGATGCACTGAGTTTCAACTCTAGAATAAGGAATTCAATTTTTCTGTGGCGGCTGCTTTAATTATGTGTCATGTTCAGCATATCAAGCAATTGGCGTCAGAACTCCATTAAATATATGCAGTGTAACTAAATTCACGCCATAAAATTATTTTTAAATCTCCTTTTCTGAAATCATTACAAAGCACTAGTCTGTGAAAGAAAGTTATCTATATGGCATTTTAAATATAATCTCCACTATCAGAATTAAGATGTGCACTTAACATCACAGCCATGATAATTTTAGAGTTTTTTTTCGTCTTGTGTATCTCATCATATTACTCTGTGCTTTGTGCTTTGTATAATTTCCTTTGGGTAGCATACATTAATTATTTAACACACCCCATATATAATCTAATCAAGTAATCCAAACCCCTGTTCTATGAATGGTTCTTTGTACACTAACAGCTAATTAGTGAAAATGTTATTTTAAAGGCAATGTTAACGAAAAATACTGCCCGGTATATTAGGCTTGGATTTTGAAAGGATACTTTGTTGGTAACACCGAAATGAAACCAATCGTTGATAAGCTTTGCCTATACAATTAGCTGTGTATCAAAACTCCCATTAACCTTTAGCCAGACTGACATAATTTCAGTAGCTTCATATTTCACCAGTTATGAGATTTCTTAGATATTACTATTACTATTGATAGCACAAATAAAATATGAAAAAGTTGTGTTCTAGACATTGTCTAAAATAAAAAAATATGATCTGTTTCACAATATATTCAGCATTAATGATAAAAGCATATGTGGACAGAGCTTAAAGTAATGTTCCTAGCAATATAACAACTTAATATAAATGAAGTTGTTATGGTGCCAGGAGGCCTCCAGGTGAACTCGCGCATCCACGAACGGTTTAACTCCAGAATTGCCTCCAGCGCCGATCTCATCTTCCACCCAGGCAGCATCTGGCTTCTGAAATTTCAGTTCCAGGAACATGCAAAGTGCCACCGGGCAGTTTCAGGAAATGCAGAGTGCCACTGATTGGCAGAGAGTTGCCTCAACCAGCAGACTGGAACCCATGCAAGCCACCCTCTGGCACCAAAAAGATAGGATACAGGAGGGTTGAAAAAGTGTGTAATTGTGTGTCTGTATGTGTGTTTGTGTGTCCGTATATAGGCCTGTGTATCAATCTATGTGTCTGTATTTGCATCTCATGTCTGTGTATCTATCTGTGAGTCTATGTGTGTATCTGTGTGTCTCATGTTTGTTAGTATTTGTATGAATGTTATTGTCTGTATCTATGTGTCTGTGTATCTGCATGTGTGTCAGTGTGTGTCTCTGTGTGTCTGTATGTGTGTCAGTATGTGTGTCTGTGTATCTGCATGCGTTTTAATGTGTGCACCTGTGTGTCTCTGGGTAGCTGCATGTTTGTACCTGTGTTTTTCTATGTGTGTCTGTGTTTGTATCTGTATGTGTCAGTGTGGGTATCTGTGTGTTTGTGTCTCTGGATCTGTGTTAGTGTGTGTCTGTATCTGCTTGTGCATATATGTGTTTATATGTGTGTACGTGGATCAGTGTGAGTGTATGTGGCAGTGTATATGTATACAGGCTTCCATTTCAGCATTCAAACTCCAACACTACACATATAAAACACCCCTGCATCCAAACGTTAACACTACATACAGACAACCCCCTACACACCCATTCAAAGGCAAACACTACACACAAGTAAACCACTGCTTTCAAATGGCAACAGTACATAAAAATACACACCGCACACAGGAAAGCATAAATACACCCCTACATTCACACAAACACATACTCAATATAAAAACATGCTTACATTCAAACTCACAAACACTGCTCATTGCTAAACACAACTATACAAGGATGGTCAAATGGTAAATCCCCAGCTGGTAAAGCATTGTGGGAGATGTATGACAGATATGGATCTACCTTTTGGTCATCCTTGTTATGTTGAGAAAAAATAATTATTGCACCAGGGCCATTTCTTCTGTAGTTCCCCCACAGGATAAAGTTTGCTAGAATTACCTTTTTATTGCAATAAGTAAAGTCTGTATCGGTTCCTGCTCCTCAAAGGCTGATCAGTAAACAGCTATTTATGACTTAATTGAAGGTGGGAGAAAACTCAGAAATAAGCTCTGCTCACCCTTCAGGCAGAAGGGAGAACGCAGATGTTCCTGGCAACTTGGACCTACTGGATCTTATTGACTGACTCTGCAGACTTTAGGGCCCTCATTAAGTGCATGGGTGGTGGAGGAGATGTGGGGCACTACAGTAAAAATTAGGGACCTCTCCAGGAACCCCCAAACCTCATAACATAGTCCCTAAAAGCTTAGCTACTCAGCACACTCACACATTGTTTTGCTCCATGGGTTCAAAGATCAGACCTGTGGCTTGCCCATGACGTTGCTCACTATTGCAGACTTGTACGACTCAAACGGGGAACTACTCCTACCATTTCTTTCTATGTTGCTGCTAATTCGTTTTCTTTTTCACTCCCTACAACACCTAATCGACCCAGGGTACATCAAGAGAGGTGCTGGCCTTCACACAGTGAGCAAACTCTGCCTTCTTCCATTTCGCTTCAGGCTCAGATAAAACTCGTCAAGTAAGACACTTTTTGGCATTGCCCTTTCCGGGAAGGTAGACATACAAGGCTTGCCTCTTATTCCACATTGCACTGTGTGTAGTTGTGTTTATAATAAAAGACTCAATACTTGCACCTGCCCTGCATGGGACCCGTGTGTCTTTCCACTTACTTGTTGAGAACTGCACTTCTTCCTTATCTTTTGTTTTATCTTACTCTTAAAGGACCCCTCTAGGCACCCAGACCACTTCAGCTTAATTAAGTGGTCTGGGTGCCAGGTCCAGCTAGGGTTAACCCATTTTTTCATAAACATAGCAGTTTCAGAGAAACTGCTATGTTTATGAATGGGTTAAGCCTTCCCCTATTTCCCCTAGTGGCTGTCTCATTGACAGCCACTAGAGGCGCTTTGCATGCTTCTCACTGTGATTTTCACAGTGAGAGCACGCCAGCGTCCATAGGAAAGCATTATGAATGCTTTCCTATGTGACCGGCTGAATGCGCGCGCAGCTCTTGCCGCGCGTGTGCATTCAGCCGACGGGGAGGAGAAGAGGAGGAGAGGAGGAGGAGAGCTCCCCGCCCAGCGCTGGAAAGAGGTAAGTTTTAACCCCTTTCCCCCTTCCAGAGCCGGGCGGACGAGTATGTTTTCCTGGCACTATAGTGGTCCTTTAAGATACCTGCATATACTAAACTATCATGTAATGGTTCAAACATTCTGTAAACTCTTAAATTGAAAACTTATTAATAAAAATAAATTTACAAACAAAACAAGATATGGGAGTAACTCAGGCCACTAACTTGTTTACAGTCAGCAGTGGAGGCAGACAGTCTGAAGACCTGTCCCATATCTTGTCGTAAATCACAGAAGCATTGTTTTGATAACAGTTAGATCAGAGACTTTTGGTCCTGGAAATTCTAACACCAAATGTCCCATCTGAGAATAATTAACCTTGTTTTTCCTGATTAACATGACCCTTGTATACAGCTCTTCTTGTTACATATATAGTATTAAAGATCCAAAATTATGAGCCATTTGTCAGATCTTTTTTCTGCTGGGCATTCCTATCAGTCCATCAATGAGATGCGTTCAGCCATAGCTGCTGCCAACATCCCAGTCCAGGTCCTTTCTGTAGACAGGGACTCTTTCGTCTGTTGTTTGTTGAGGTGCAAGTGCTTGCAGCGACCCCTGGTACCATATACACTTCTCTTTTGGACATTTCGGTTGTGCTATGATTCTTACGTGACTCGCCTGCTAGCGAGAATGTTTCCCTGTGTCAGTTGTCAGCAAAGTTAAGCTCTTGTTATGCCTGGTGTCTTTTTGTCTGCTTTCTGGTGTTTGGGCTTTGGATGTAGATGCTTATTCTTATTTATCAGAAGGCATTGCATTTCAGATTTCTTGACTTTCAAAATCTGATCTGGTTTTCTATCCATTTTTTTTTTTTTTTTTAAATCCCCAAGTTTGCACGGTTTTGCATTTATGTCGATATGTAATGGTTACATCACCTTTGCAGTTTACTCCTTTCAGCTAGTTGCTTATTTCCTATGTTCGACAGTATATGCCAGTCTTGGTTATCACCTTTGCCAAATAGATTTGCTGGTCTTTGTAAAATATTTTCCAAACCTTCCTCACAATTTTTTCTCTAGTTCTTCTTTGGTCTGGGTGCTGGTTTACTATGTGAAGATGTATTCATGTGGCATATGTTCATCTGTGTTTTATTGTAATATTTATAGTCATTTTATTACAATATGATGAATGTTTGCATATTCTCTTAATGTTATTGAATATCCTCCTAAATATAGCAAAATCTGACATTATGAGAAGTGGTGTTCTGACCCAATTCCTATGTGAAAGCATTGAATTGGCTGAGCTTGTCAAGGAGGAAGATCAGGGGAAAATCAGCACAATCCAAACACAGCCCTGGCCAATCAGCATCTCTATGAGGAACGTTCAGTGTCTCCATGCAGAGGGTAGAGTGGCCAGTGGAGGTTTCCCTTGGCTGTAATGTAAATACATTACAGCCAAGGAAATGATTATACTCACCAGAAAAAATTAGGGAATTCTGTGTCTTCTCCATCCCGTTCCTTTGTTCCCTGTCCCACATTTCCCCACTGTCCTTATTGTACCCGTATACTTCTCCCTGTATTATGCAAAAGTGTGTCGTGCCTGTAAATGTACAATAACTGTGTGCTAATACAGTAAAGCCAGTTTGTTGGAACGACATCAAGAAGAAGCTTGCTTGTCTCTTTCTTATCACTATCCAAGGTCCGTTGCAGTGCGATCGCTCATAAGAGAATCTCTAGCAGGAAAAGTACAGGCTAATGCAAATAATCCCACGGGAAATACCAGGCCTGAACTGGTCCACCTTCAGGGCCAGAGACACCAGAGCCGTATTGTCACAGGCAGGTCATCAACATTCCATAACTCACAAGTACCATATGGACTTATAATGCAACAAACACAGCTAATGGGTGAACAGTATTGTTTTTTTTTTTGTTTTGTTTGTTTGTTTTTTTTGAGGTTTTAGAGTTCTACCTCTGGTGCAAAAAAAAAAAGAGATGATTTATTGTTGGGGAACAGCCACTAAATGTTAATTTTATTCACAGATCACATCAGAAGTGACAAATAGAGGGAAAAATTGAGGATCAGTAAAATAAATCTATGTTTATGTATTATAGTTAATAAATATATAATATAGAAATACAGATTTTGTTACTAACTTTATTCCCCTTCCACTTTTTATTTAATCTGTGTACCAAATTGCATAATATTTTTATTTTGCAGTACGCTAATTAGCCAGTTTTGGCACCCTCATGGTTAATCTGAATAGTTTTTTCTGAAATGATTGCATGGTCAAAAGTTGTTCAATCCAAAAATGCTGCATGGACCAATTTCTATTCACCCAAACGTTTTTTCTTTTTCCAAAATTATTTTGGGAGGTAAATTGGTTTGGCCGAACTGTGACAAATATTTTGAATAGAATACGTATATGCCAGGAAATCATTGTATGAAATTATATGTTTACTTTCCAAAATCGGAAAGAAATGATTTTCTAAAATAAAAATAAAATAAAAAGGAACAACCAAAAGCAATTTCAGATGCATTTGACAGAAATTGTGCTGCAATAGTTTTTAATCTTCTGTTCAGCTTTACGGCAGAGAGTTGCACAGAATAAGTGCAACAAACTCTAGGTCAACAGTATCATAATGATTTCAAAATACTATCTATCTCTTGATGTTATCTTGTTCCTGTAGTCATCAGCCTCACATGAAAACATAACACTTCAACTGGACCAATGTGACACTTCCTAAAACTTGATGCCAAATCACTTCCCAAATTTTTAAAACGTGCCTAACTGATATTTTATTCAAAAGTGTATACAATTTTATAATTAAAAGAGGTACTGTTACCCTCATATTAAAAAAGTGTTTTCCATAAAGATAGTATCTTCATGAAATACTCATTATGACTGCGTTGGAATTTCACTGTAGGGACTCCTTTTTTTTTGTATTTCTCCTCTGCCTGACATTTCTTGACACAAGTTGGAGCCTATGTGACAAGATCTGCAGCCGTCATCAGTAATGGCTAAAGCGACAGGAGCTGAAGAACTGCAACGGACCATGGATAGTTATAAGAAAGAGACAAGCAAGCTTCTTCTTGATGTAAAATGAGTTCCAACAAACTGGCTTTACTGTATTAGCACACAGTTATTGTACATTTACAGGCATGACACACTGACATGACACAAAGGGGCCGCTACATAATGTATGTGATAAGAAATAATATCTTCACCTGGCAGTGTGTGTCATCAAACTTTGGGCTTGTTTACAAGCTTATCCAGTGCCGGTGCTAGGATTTTTAGTTACACAGGCGAACATGCATTTTGGTGCCCCTCAACCTCCTTTAAAAAAAAAAAAATGCATCTTCACCTGTGTGTATTTCCTCCCAAGCCACAGGCATAATTTTTCAGTCACACAGTCAAAGTCATACAGGTACACTGTCATACAAACACAGAAATAATCATACAGAGACATTTAGACACATACAGTCAGTCAGAGACATACAGACATACAGGCAAAGACATACATGCATACAGAGACATGAAGGCATTTAAAGACATGCATACATACAGAGGCATACCGTCATACAGACACATACATACATACATACATACATACAGAAACATACATACAAAGACATCCAGGCACATACATACATATATACATACAGGCATACAGAAACATACAGGCATGCAGACACATACATACATACATACAGGCATACAAAGACATGCATGCATACAGAGACATGCATGCATACAGAGACATACTGCCATACAGACACATACATACAAAGACATACAGGCATACATACAGAGACATACAGAAACATACATACAAGACATACAGGCATACAGACACATACAAACATTCATACATAGAGAGGCAAACCGTCATACATACAGACATACATACATAAACATACATACAGAGACACACAGACACATACGTACATACAGAGACATAAAGGCATACAGTTACACACATGCATACAGAGACATATATACAGACATTCAGAGACAAACAAACATTTAGTTACATACATGCATGCATACAGATACATACATGCATATAGAGACATACATACATAGAGATAGATACATACATACAGAGACATACATACAGAGACATACATACATAGAGATAGATACATACATACAGAGACATACATACAGAGACATACATACATAGAGATAGATACATAGAGATAGAGACATACATACAGAGACATACATACAGAGACATACATACATACATGCATACATAGAGATAGATACATACATACAGAGACATACAGAGACATACAGAGACATACATACATACATACAGAGACAGACATACATACAGAGACAGACATACATGCATACATGCATACATAGAGATACATACATACAGAGACATACAGAGACATACAGAGACATACATACATACATGCATACATAGAGATAGATACATACATACATACAGAGACATACATACAGAGACAAACATACATACAAACAGAGACATACTGACATACATACATACAGAGACAGACAGACATAAATACACAGACATACATACAGAGACATACATAATTACATACTCACATCTGTTAAATCTTGTCCCCTGGGTGCATGCTGTCCGGCTCTGTGGAGTCCAGTCCTGCAGCCCAGCACCATCACAGGGCGCCAGCCGCGCTGTGTGGGATACAGGGAGCAGGGATATGATGTCATTCATATCCTGCCCCCTCCACACAGCCTGCGGCAGACACCAGGATAGGAGGTGGGCGGGCCGAGGCTGAGCTCCGCGGGCGGGAATCTCTGGGCTGCGCTCGGCCACTCTGCAAGTAGTAACCAGCTGGAGGGGAGCCAGGTGCGCTTCCCTCCTTCCTGTCTGCCTGCTGTCGCGCCCCCAGGGCTGGTGCGCCCTAAGGCGGCCGCCTGGGCCGCCTTATGGTAGCGCCGGCCCTGAGCTTATCACAGTAATTGCAGGGCAGCCACTACTCGCTAAAATGCCTGTTGCAACTCTTTTTCAACTGCAAAATTTTAACTGTAGTGAAAGGGCGTTACCAGTCGCTACTTCTGGAAGCCAGCCACTAAGTAATGGCTAACAGCTCTCATAATTTTCTATGGGGACCACCAACAGCTACTTAACAAGCACTTTATGACCCTGTCACTGCCACTGGCTGCATAAAATCATTACACCTGCCTCTGCCTGGTTTTAAGCTAAATCTCAGGTGTGTGTGGTTTAACTCCAATGCTTCCACCAGCGGCAACATCTACTCTCCTAAGGCGGCATCCAGGCTCGTGAATTTTCCAATTCAGAAAGCGCAGAGTGCCGCAGGGCAGGGGAGCTGCTGACTTACTGAGAGCAAATAGCTGATGCTATCAGTCAATCAGTGACTCTCCTTTCACTACACTGGAGCTAAACCTTTCACTAAACCTTTCACTAAACCTTTTCCAAGCTAGTTTAGTGAATGGGGAGTCGCTGATTGGCTGAGAGCATCAGCTGACCACTCTCAGCAAATTAGCAGTGCTCCTGCAAGGCGGCACTCCGAGTTTTCTGAATGTGAAAATTCAGAAACCAGATGCCGCCTGGGGGCAGTGGACTTCGCCACGGGAGGCAACTTTGGAGTTAATTAAAAAACTGTTTAACTCCCTTAAGGTAAGTGTGCCTCCAGGAACCATAACAACTTCATGGAGATTACATTGTTTTGGTGACTGGAGTATCCCTTTTAAGCTGTTTATACTCTGGCTCCTAAATAAGACTTTCTTGGTGAAGCTACTCTCTGATATGCAATCTTGCATTCTGCTTGTAGCCACTGCTGTAAATGCCAGGACTGGTTTTGTGGATTTCTCACTGGAACCTACTTTTCCGTTTATCTCCAAGTTTGATTATCTTTAGGTTTTTATAGATCTCTCATTCTCCATAAGCATATCTCCCTCTGCTGTCTAGCAATTAAGACTCTCATTATACAGCACCTGTGCATGCAGCCTGTCGAGGGCATTGGCTTTAACCTCTAATCTGCCGTCTGTTAGCCATACATGTGTATAATATCAATAGAGCATTATCTGTCATGAAATTATAATAGTGTAATATATTATTTCTCAACCACATAAATGGTCTTAATGTAAACATGGGAAGAACTCCCAAAGTGAAATAACTGTCAATGCTTCATAAAACTATTTGGAGACTGTAACAAATGGAACAAGGTAAAAATATACTTTTTTTTTATTTATATGATATATCTTTTACTTCAGTTTATCAATGATTTTGCCTAGAGGTGTTATAAACTGTGGTTAAGTATTTGGGAAGGAAATGAACTACCCAATAGTCTCCTATGCAATAAATGCAAGGGAAATTGAGACATTTGATGACCAAAATTGTATATTATGACTGACTGGAGAATGGGGTAACCCAGCAATTGGTACAAGTCATGTGTAAGGCAGGGAATGCTAAACAAGGGAACTTCATACAGTTTACACAAAATGGTTTCAGTTAGCAATAGTGGCTCTGAAAACTGGACCAAGCTGCTACTTATGACTGGAGGTCCATGCCTGGCCTGGAAAATTAGTGAAATAATGGTTTTGCTTACCTTTTCTCTAGCTCCTAGACTCCCTTAGTGGTGCTGCCACTCAACCTCCCATGTCAGTTGAGGACGTTTAGAGGGATATCGTGGAACTTTCCTCAGACAGTAAAAAAAAAGTTCATTGTCCTGAGGAAAGTTCCATAATGGAACTGAAATGCTGACCTTGTTTTTCTTGTGATGGAATAAAAGCTATGAATTAAGAAGACAGAGAGTGTCGGTATGTTCCCTTTTCAGTATATATATATATATATATATATATATATATATAATTAAATAACTAGGAAGTTAGAGGCCTGAATGAAAGCCATAGGATGTAACCAGGTTCATTTTTTTTTAATTTATAAAAGCCATTTTCTAAAGTGTTTTAGCTTTTTGAAGTGCTCCTACTCAAAAATTATTTGTAAACCCTATATAAAGAGTTGATACTTAAGACTCTCTTTAGTTTGTGGTCTTTTAGGAGGGTGCAGTTAACCACTTAAGTTAAGTGTTCAAATGGAGGCAATAGTCCAAAATGGTTATTCTTATTCACCTGAACATC